>JAIXMF010000004.1:0-1200000 GCA_025201365.1 Syncephalis plumigaleata | reverse complement strand
TTAGATTACATGCTACTACTTATTTTAGAGAAAGAGACGAGCTTACATTGGATGGAAAGCCAAAGCATTTACCGGGTATACTGTGTCTACACCATTATTCGTGGTTCTATGACATTTAAACGCATATTTACGTGCCTGCGAGTTAGGCGATGGATCAAAGAATTCCACAGCAACACGACCTTCAATCGAACTGGACAAGTAGCCTGGTGCACACACACGCACACATACAATTTGTTCAATATCAGCTTGGATTCATGATAGACAATCAAATGGTAATTACCTTCGCCATCAGGCATACAAGCAATCGCACGTGTCTGGAATTTAAGAGAGCTTTCGCGACGTTGCATCGGTTCATCCATGCTACGTACATCGTACACGTTGACATGTCGTCCAGCCATGGCAACAACAAGCGTGTGTCCCACACTATCCATAGCGTATACTTTAGATGGCTGCTCAACGCGATGCGTTTCACGATTGGCGTCTCGTTTGTCGTATAGACGTACAGATGTGTCCCAACTACCTGTGGCAAGTAACTCTATTGACATCCAATTAGTCGATCAATATACATTTAACGCAAGCGTATATTCATATAGCGAACAACTACTTACGAACTTCAGGCATAAAAGACACGCAACGAACCGCGTCCTCTTGTTTCCCCAGTACTTCTTCCGTTTTATTTTCCAAATTCAATCTAGAAATACGAAAAATGAGTATACTACTCGGTCGACCTATTGACACTAGCAATACTATTACTCCTGCTACTCCTGCTACTTACAAACGAACTCGTCGATCTAAGCTGCCACTATAAGCAGTATGGTGATCATTACCAAAGCAACAATCAAGCACCGCTGCCTCATGCTCAAATCGTGACAATTCCTGGTTGGCTTTCACGTCATATAGACGTACGTGCTGTTCCAAAAGAGAGAGAGAGAGAGCCATTAGATTAAGCGCACTTTACTTCATAATTTATTCTGCAATTGTTACCTTATCCCAAGAAGAAGCAAGTAATAACGGTTCAGTACGATCGAATCTAACGCGCGTTATCCCGTCTGTGGGTGGCCCAACGAGTTCAAACTCCTTGAGCATGTCCATGTTTGATCGCAACACAAGATAGATTGGTATAGAAAATAACAATAACAGCAATAAGGAAAACGTTAGAAAGTCTAGCTGGTAACCGTGACATTCTGAGTTAATTCATCCATTTTATTTGCTTACTATTTCACTATTGGATTGTTGACATGCTTCGTATCTATCATTTCACTACACACACACAGAGCACACAATGAGAAACAACCTTACCGGATAAAGAATGAGACTGGCCTGTATACTATTGCTAAACTCTCTCGCTCTCTTACTCGCTCGTTCTCTCTTCCTTTGCTGCCTTGTTCGTTTTTTATGCTTTACCTTTATTTATCTGACGTCCATTACATACGCTCAATTACGTTTTGCCGTTGTTCTATCGCTCTTCTCCTCTGTTACTCATCTTGAAATACGCTTGCGTCTATTGTAGCCTCCACTATGTCGGGTTATCCGGTACCTCCTGGAATTCCTTTTGACGAAAATATTATGTCTTCAGGAGCTTCAGCACCACCTGGTCCTCCTCCAGGTCCGCCTCCTCCTCTTCCAACTGGAACACTCTCGCTTTTTTCCATGGATATGGACAGGTCCAACGATTCGCAGCAGTATTTGGCGACCATTGATAATCGCTCGGCCAACTTGGAATTACCACTAGCAAGTAAGTGTGTGCTTGTGTGTTTATGCTTGTGTGTACTCGGCCTATCCTTCATTTTTTCTCGTTTAAATATCATAATAAGATGTTGACTTGTTTTGACACGTGAAAATTAAATAGCCTTTAACTCGGTCACCTTGCCGAACTCGCTCAACTCGGACAATCAAAGCTATAGTAATAATGGTACACCGTGTGTGGCCACAGGCGCACTACTATCCGAGTTTGAACAGCAAGCGTTTAGCGAGTTTCTAAATCAACTAAGTAGTAGTGATGACTTTGCAATGCTAATGGATACCAGTTGGTTTAGTAGCGGACCATTTGCTACTGCTCAGACAAATGCCGCATCGTCATCTACCGCAACGACAGATCATCAGGCTAATTCTACTAGTACTACTACTAAATCGAAATCTTCCATTGACAATTATTCGATAACATCAACCACACCTAATGATGCGAGTATGTCAATGCAACCATTGTCATATACGGCTACGTCATCATCATCAGCTTCATCGTCTTCTACTTCTACTTCCACTTCTACCACTTCTACTTCTACCAATCCAATTCGAATGGACTTGCCAATCTCCTCGGCGTTAACAATGCCATCCAGCACCACAGATTCCAATAGTAATCTAGTAGGTTTAGCAAATCAACATCTTCCTAGTGCAAGTTGGTCATCTGCATTCATGAATTCTGCATCTACTCAAGAAATCCCGAATCAAACAGCCAAACAGCCATTATTAACGCATCAACCATCTATCACATCCAGTACAAATAATAATCCAATGGTAACTACCGACAATTCTCTATCATCCAATAGTAGTACAACAACAGAAACAGCAGTAGCAGTAGCAGTAGCAGGAGATGTTACTACTCCTAATACTAAGAATGTTAGATTAAAAGCATCTACTACTACAACAACAATTACTAATGGTGGTGGTGGTATTCGAAAGTATAAGCGTACTAATAATACACGACCAACATCACCTAAATCATTAGCATCATCATCAGCAGCAGCAACAACAACACCGAAAAAGACAACAAATACGAATGCAACAAGTACATCGGGTTCATCACCATCAATTACACGTAGTGGTGCGACATTAGGTCGCCCTAAGAAACCACAGCATGAATTGCTTTCGGAATCCGAGAAGAAGGCCAATCATATTGCATCTGAACAGAAACGACGTCAAAATATTCGAGTAGGATTCGCGAGTCTAACCTCAATGGTACCGACACTTAGTCAGTGTAGTCGAAGTGAAGCGTTAATTCTACAGAAATCAGTTGAATACATTCGACAACTAGTGCAAAGAAGACGTGATATGGCAGCAAGGATCCACGAGTTACGAGGACAACTCGGTGAACCATCCATCGAGTTACCGGGAGACAGTGAGGATTTCATGCGTAATATGGGATTCTCTGGGATTAGCGGTGATATTGAGAACGTCAACACTAATAGTAATCATAGTAGTAGCCCGATTACTAGTGATGTTGCTATACACGCTATTCCCAATACAAGTGGTGGTCATCATCCTGCCATTGCCATTGCTGCTAGTACAGCATCACCATCTTCTACATCGTCATTATCACTATCATCATCGTCGGTAACAACGGCAAGCTTCTCCTAATCTACCTATGATTTGCTATACATATACACATATACATTACGCGTTTTATTATTTCTTTTTGCACATTGATGTAATCTATCCGTTTAACGAATGGCGGACATTTATTACATGTTATTATTATAATACATAGGTTTGACAAATAAATTAAATAGTCTTCTATTCTACTATCATTCATTAGTTGATTTTATTAACTGTATTGTCAGAGGTAGTAGATGCACTTGGTGTATCATTGCCTAGTATTTCCGGTCGACTAATCCAGAAATTGTCACCGATCATATCTTCATGGCGTAGACGTATCACTTTCTTGACTCGAGTAGTCGGTTCACCCTTTGGTGTCATTACCTCGATATTCTCCTGAATACAGGTGAGTTTATCTTTCTTCATTCGATATTATGGTACAACCTACCCGCTCCCATACTAAGATGGATCCCTTGCGATAAATAGCCGGTAGAGCATTGTAATTGACGTTGAACTGCGTAAATAATAGCTCGTTTTTATCAGCAGAAAATGTGCCCTAATCATCGATTGAGCGAAGCATCTTGATATGAAATGGAACGAATTGACACTTGTCCACCTACCCTTAGTGTTTCCTCCGCTTCTTGTTCCGATAAATCTCCCTGTTGTACTAGAGCCCAAAAACTTGTATTATACAAATTGTTGATATGACCTATTAACGATTGTTACGCGGTGTTCATACGATGGCCACGATCTATCCGATACAGGATACTTACAGTCTGCTTGTCGCCAGGAGAGATAGTCGCGTAGATGCTGACTAGTGGGATAGCAGACGGCACGCGCGTCAAATGACGGCGGATACTGCAGTGGCGTGTCGGGGAAATAGCGCGGCCAGTTCAATACGTATGCCGATGTAAACAAACTACAAATAGTCGATACAATCTTGCTAATACAATGAGACAACGATTAGACAGGTATATACGGATGATACACCGCCATATTAACGCTTATTACCTTCCCCGACGACCGAATAAACGAGATGATCGATCAATGACAAAACTACATGGCAGACATTAATACTGATATGTATACACACATGTATATCGACTATTGTTGAACCAGCTATTAGGAATATTAACTGCAAACAACGCATACTTGCCTGTATTCGTCACTTTGTCCATAGGCTAGCACGGAATCTTGCACGTCTTGCATAACAACGGTTGCTGCGTCATTGGCCAAAGCAAGTGCTCGGTCGTCGTTTGGTTTAAGGAACGCGTGCTTACTCGCAAAACTGAACAAATACATGCATATGCATATCTCTCGTGTTAAGCAATTGTACTATCCAGCACTTGTGTATACACGTATATATACTTGTGAATTACCGGTGGAATCCACGACCGTCTAAACGCACGACAATCCAGCATTGAGGCAAGAGACGTTGCTCCTGTTCGAATTGTTTCACGTATTCAAATTTACTATTGGCCATATCAATAATAATAATGGTAATGACAAGAAAGAATATCGTTTTATTTTTAAGCATTTAATTTTTTGTCTTTTTTATTATCTTAGTACAAGATACAAGAACATCATACTTGATTCATACCATTCTATTATACGAATAAACGAGTAAATCAAAATAGATAGAACAGATGAATACTTTATTTCAATTAGACTGCAGTACTGACAATAACATGATATCTAATTGACTAATATTAACCATTCAAATAAATAAGAAGCAAGTAGAGCAATAGTGCAAGTGTTATTAATACTGTGTAAGCATGAGTTATTCTGAATAAATTGTGCTTTTGTCGTTTTTCAACATGTAGAAGCATCGTTATCTACCGTGATACCGGTCGATGTGCCCATATAATGATGTCCTCCATTCTGGCCGGCCTCAGCATTCGACAGTACATTGGAGGGAAGGGATCTAGTGTGGCATGCTTGATCTATTGGTGTCGATGGCACCAGTATGTCGTAAACAATACATCCAGAGGCTGCTCCAAGTAGAGGAGCCACCGTAGGCACCCAAAAGTAAAAGTTATGATTAGTGAACACACCAATACCGTAGAATATTAGCGTGAATAATCGTGGACCAAGATCACGCGCAGGATTAAATGATGCACCACGTTCATACACTGTGCGATGGCAATTGACTTTAGTGGTAGCTAGCTATAAATTCGTGTCACTTACCTAAACATGTCAATAGTGTGGTTAAGGTAAGACCGGCAACAATGGGAAGTAAAGCACCGATATCTCTGCTGTTATACTGATCGCTAATGCTACAAATGACTACAACGAGTAGCAACGTTCCAAGAAACTCTAGGATAAACTGCTTGCCGAGTGATGTATTACTCAGTGGTGTAACGTAGAATATATCGCCGGTAGCTTGGGGTCCGTCAACTTGTCGATGGCCATCGTCAAACCGATCGATATCCGAATGAAATAGACTGTAGACGGCTGCCGCTGCCATAAACGCACCCACTCCCTGGACAATCCAGTAGCCGATCACCTTTCGTTTAGGGAAATCGCGGAACAACGCAAATGCCAAAGTTATGGCTGGATTGAGGTGAGCCGCCTTTTTATAACAAGTCAGTTTCACGTTTAGTTCATTGTTTTTCTTTTATGTTAGCACAGCTAGTTAATTACCGAGACATGACGACACGCGTAAATGGCAATCATCAGGGCCAGTCCCCAAATGAGAAACGGACCGATATTCGAGCAGTCATCCATGACATTCAGCTTGTACTGCGCGGTTACAGCGAGACCGAGAAATACAAATAGAAATGTACCGAATAGCTCGGCCAAATAATCGCGATGATCATATTGCCAGCGACGAATGAATCTAAATGGCCTGCAGGCACTGCTTAACAAAGATGCAAATGGATTTTGCACGGTGGATGGTCTATGACCCAAAAGCGACTGCTCCTCAGAGGTTAAATCTGGCACCTGATTATCGCCGCATAAATTGTTACGAACCGACATAGCTTCAAGGATTGATGATACTTCATTATCGTCATGATGATGATGCTTGTATAGCCATATTTATACACGAATATATTTGTAACAGCTTAATTATGGTATAAATAAACGAGCGAGGCAATCGAATGAATGATAATCGATAAAGCCAAGCGATTGTTTGTTGCATGGTTACATGTAGCTGTGTCTTCTATTTGATAGATTCTACTTCCAAGCTTTCGTAGTTAGGCATCATCTTGGATCATGACATTTGTGAATTCATGTATACTAGTGTAATATTACCCCATAGGCCTAGCCATAATTAGTAGACTAGTTAGTAATATGCAAGTATGTCTGCTATAGTTCGAGTTAATATAATCATACATTGTTACTTTATTTATTTGATGATTTAGCAAATGGCTTTGATCGGCTCTTCGCTGGTGTTGTTGGCAATGGTTTACCATTTGTCTTGGCTGTACGACCCTCTAATTTGCGTGTTTCTTTAGTGATCAACTTCACTTCTGGTTTGGGCAGTAGATGATTTGCATGAACAGCATGTAGAATGTCCCTACGTAGCACATCTATGCCTGGTCCCATTTTCGAGCTGACCATGATTGGTTCAGTAATTGCGTAGTGCAATCCCATACTCGATAATTCCTACATTCAGCATAACGTTAATTCTTACTACTCTCATTCATCTGTAGTCATTCTATAATCAGGGGCTATCCCTTACATTAACTACTAGTTGACATCGACGAGCCAGAATATGACGTAATACCAAGTCGCATTTGGTGAGTACAACCTTATATTTTACTTTATATCTGTAGTATGAGTGGATTAGTGCGAGTAAATACAAAGCGATTAATACACCCTTTATCCTTACCGATCGAGTTTCTCGATAAATTCCTTGTCGTTTCTTTTCAATCCTATAACATCAACATTAGCACAATCATCGACGCAATGGGAATACATAGACTACTGACCATGTCGTGCATCAATCAGTACGTAGACACGTTTTAGACTTTGTCGCGTTGCCAAATACGTATCAATCTAGCAGCATTTAAATCATTAGTATACAAGAAGTGTACCTAGCAATGAGATCGCTGAATAAACGACAACCTACAGTAGTTTGCCATGTCTCGATTTCCTCCTCTTTAGCAAATGCAAATCCATAGCCTGGCATATCAATCAAATGAAATGAATTGCCCGCGGTAAAGAAATTAATCTGCTGGGTTAATCCAGGCTTTTCCGACACTCTAGCGGGTTTAGTAAATCGTGCCAATGCATTGAGTAATGATGATTTACCAACATTCGATCGACCTAGTTGTATCAGACAGAATTATCGTAAGCGATCTACTATGATTGATCTATTTCTATAATGTATACTTACCGACAAACGCGGCTTCTGGAAGTGTCTCTGGTGGAAATGAGCTAGGCGTTTTAGCACCTGCGAAGAACATAAGCGACGGTAACTTGGGAATAAATGATTACTATAATGCTGGATGCCACGAATATAATAATCCATTACTATATTAGCTTACCTTGATGTTGGGTGCACTACGCTCCTCCTCATATTGCTTCCTAGTATTAGCGGCAGTTTTACTCGGTCGACCAATACCGAATCGCGACTTTTTGACTAGTCCCAAGCGTAGCGCGTCCACTTGTCTCTGAATACTATCCGACGGTCGCGTTTGTAATAGCTGCTTCCGTTTTGATAACGTAGTATCGTTTACGTTATCGTCATTAACCGAAGCATTCGTAGTGGTCGATTTCTTTTGTATTAGATTTACACGCGTGGACTGCTCACTAGACAACACGGTAGTCAAGTATACTCTACTTATTTTGCACACGTCTGCACAGTAAGCCTTTAGTCTATGCTGTATTAGCGAGGTAGTCCATAATCGTAACCTTAGTGGAATACTCATTGTTGTATAATGTTAAGATAGATAGATCAACCTGTATAATGTTAAGAGTGATAAAAAGTAATTAAAAAATAAAAAGGTAAATTAGAAAAAACTAGTCAAATATAGGCTGCATAGAAATGTAAAGAACTACTAGTGTTCTCTATTATACTGACACAAGTTATGCACATTTATTATTATGGTTGTGAACAGGGTAAAGTATAGAGGTGAAATAGGATGGAGAGAACAATTTTGTATTCTATTGGAATTACATCTACTGATAAAAGAAGCAGATGCCATTGAAAGACGCAATAATGCTCTCTTGTAATAATCAAGATAGTTGATATCTCGACTGTAGTATTAGTCGTAGCATTCACTTGTTCATAAGTCTACCGTGTTGACATTAGGCTATTGCTGTTGATTAGTAGTACTGAATATTTACTTAGAGAACTCGTCGTATCTGACCATGTCGGCAAATCTGCTTGTTGCTGGATGATGAGTGGTATATACTCGAGTTTTAATGACATGGTCAACCGTGGTCATACCACTTAGTGGCGAATGTGGCGACTTCTCGTCTTCACATTCAACTCTGGGCCATGCTACACCAAGACATACCAGTAGTATGATTGCACGTATCAAATAGGTGGTATCATAGATTACATCATAAGTGGCGTATTCACTAGGCGACAAATAGTGACCTATATCTAGAAGCCACATAATAAAGCCTACGCTGAAAATTGTATGTGTGATGAAACAGACTGTGCAAAACCACATGAGCTAGTATAATCATTTTGATTAATAACGACATGCATATCTTATGATTATCTGCAATGATTTACCTGCATGAAGCGATGATAGCCTTCTACATGTCTTCTTAATCGATAAGCATTGAATGCAAACCATATGGCTAGCACAAGGAGAGAATCACATTAATGAATCGCATTTACAATAGTATCATCACTTACCGAAACTTAGAAAAGCTAAAGAATTGAATATTAAAACAAAGCTTATGATATATCGCAAATCTAATACTTTACTAGTAGATAGACGCAATTCGAATATAGCAGCGAAAAGTGAATAAAATTGCAGTCTTAATACGAATACAGCTGAGTGCACGGTAATATCCAAACCAATTAATACTCTAAAGAGCACAAGCATCTTTTTGGAAAAGAGATTCCGGCCAACAATTGACCTGCATAGATTACATGATTATTATTGTTGTTAGTCAATCGATTAGCTTGATCTAATAGAATGTGATTGATGATTACCAGTGGATTAATATTAGATCAAATGGAAGCTTGGATAAGAAATTGTAGATATTATTTACAATCACGTTAAGTGTAAGGTAGTTTGCCAAGTGGATGAGGAAACCTGCAAGTAACAGCTATTATTAGTGTAGATCATCGTGAATCAATTGTAACTGCTTACATATACAGTAGACAACGCTAATGATGTAGGATGCAAACATGAGATTGTAATGCATGGACTTGCGTATCATCATGACGATAGCTCGTATGAATGTATACGATAACACGATCAATAGCTATATGCAATGAATGTGTTAGCGGCATTCCAATCATTGTATTTACTAACATACTAAGCTAAAGAAGAGCCATTTGTAGATAGCATAGCCAGGATGTTGAAATAATTTAGTCCACGGTCCCGTCTCTATATCCCATGTTCATATTGATGTTAGTCGATTATTTCATACATACTATGGATATTACCTTGCTCAGCACTAAATGTGTAAATATGATTCTCATTAAACAAGTAAAAGAATTCTTTTTCAAGGCGAGTAACATCCATTGACACTGGTTGAATAATATTTCCAATTGGACTGAAACCCATCAATTCCGCATCCCAGCCCGCAGCAACTTCGTAATCATCTGTCATAATCACAAGCTCCACGGGTGGAAATCCCATTGTAGTCAGCTTTTGTACCAAATCTTCAAATATTTGATTATACTATTGAGATAGCAATTAGTATTAATAATTCTTAAGCAATGCAAACATAATTACATATTCCGGGAATGCACATTTGCCAATGTAAAACTGGGAGTCAAATATAGCTATCGCTGCGGTCGAATAATTCGATGAAATCTCCAATACTTCCATCATATCTTCTTCGTTATAGATTGGCTCAATGACACATTCATATCCTCCTATATTTGTTGTGTTTACCGGAATAATTATGCCATCATATTTATAATAGGGAACTTTTGTAAAAAACTGGTCAAATGTAGGATAGGTAACTGATTTGCCACCTAGCTGAGTTATGGTAATTGATGCATTAACAGCAATCAATTGACGAAATATTAATGATAGTAGTAATAGTAAATAAAAGCGACAAGCTTTAAAGCAATACATGGTGTTAAAATGAGAATGAAATGAATGGCATCGAGTATTACAAGTTGTTTGATGTTATACCACGCAATAGGTACCATTCGATGCTGTGACACGTATGAATAAACCAGTTATCGTCAGTTATGCATGCATCTATTCACCAAAGTCTTTGTTCTAGTACCATGCGATTATTCTGGGATGCATGACCTGCATGTTATTAGAGTGAAAAAAGGCCACACTAAATAATTCCATGCTACCATTCACATTTGCGACAAGTTATTACCATCCGAGAATTCTTTAGCTTTGTGAACAAATGCTGTATGTTACTACATCTTTACAGGTGCGAGTATGTATGATTAATATACGCACATATATATATTGCCTGTTATTGCACAATCATTACTATGCGTATATTATCTTTACTTTATTGGTAGATTAGTAACAGAGCAATGTTTGATAATTACTCGGGTCATCTTGATTTCATGCCTATAGGTCAAGCAGGATTATCCGCCAAAGAATATAAAGAACCATTGTTGTAGTCATGAATGAGCGATGGCTCATATGATAGATGGCAATGTATACATATACATTGGTATGTGTATATTATCGCTTGAAGGTAAGCCTATTGGTGTGAATAGGTGTGCTAATTAAAAAGTGCCACGCGTTATATCGTTTAGCTGCACGTTTAATCGATGACTATTTCTCGTGATGTCCATAGTGCGATGCACCACGTTGTTGCTGATGATGTTGCTGGTGATGCTGTTGACGTCCTTGATTCGTAGCATGAGAGCCGTATTTGAAATTGATTCCCTGATGAGCTAGTGATCGTTTCAATGCTATACACACATATACCATTGGTTAGTAATGTATTGATACGGTGTGCAGTGCAATCACTTACATTGCATTTCTTGCGCTTGTTCACGCTCCTCATAGTTAAGTACCAGTTGCTTCAGTCGCTGTTTCTCCTCCTTTTCCGCATGCTGTTTCTGACGTGTTGACACGGCCAATGCCGAATCGGATGGTACATCTACCGTTTTGGTCTAATCGTCCACATTAGATTCGATACAATAGGCGCATAGAACGCGAGCTTACCTGTTGTCGATTACCACGCTTTAGTAAAAGTGTAAAGGAAACGTGTCGTTCATCGGCTGGTGTGTTCTGCGGTACTGCCTCATTATGCGCTATATATGATGATATTGCGGTTGAATACAACAACAACAACGAGTAGTCAGCCTATATTCACTATGCTGATTAGTTGATTGACTTACATCCGCGTAAATGCATGGGAATTGCCACATCTAATGCGCCTGCTTTACGTTCAAATTTACGTGACTCTAAACTTTCTGCCATCATTAAACTGAATTCCTTTTCAAATTCCTCGTCAACGTCTCTTTCCTCCTTTCGTCCTAGTATTACAACAACATTATCGTCATCCGGATCGACAAGCGTACCGTGTTCCTTGTTATTCTCTTCATTATCCTCATCAGCTGCCGGTACTTCCTCTTCCTCCTCCTCTCCTTCATCGCCTTCCTCCTCTTCTTCCTCTTCTTCCTCTTCGTGTTCCTCTTCTTCATCTTCTTCTGAACGATCACTTTCCGCTTCTTCCTCCTCTTCTTCTTCTATATATTCCTCTATTGTTTCATCTGCATTAGGTGCATCGCCCACGGAAGCTAATCATCACTTTGTATTAGCATTGCGCCACTCTATGCAGTTTATATTAGCTTACCTTGTACAGCATTAAGATTAGCCAGTAGCATTTCATCAACTGCTTTTTGTGCCTCCTCATAACTCGTATACAGTGTCATATGTGGACGCAATAGCTAATGGTAGCAGTACATTAGTAACTAGTTATGTTACATGCTAACTCTGCTACTTACATCATACAGATCCTTGACCATATAGTCAACATCCATGGGCATTGGACCTTTGGTTAAGCAGTACATCTACGTATCATCAGTCTATTAGTAATCATGACTCAAGTATTCGATTATACAACTCACCTGGAAGAATGTCAAAAATGCATTCAGTCTAGTTTTCGATGGTCCTTTGTTGAAATAGATGCCGCAAGTGTCCAGTAGAACGCAGCATAAACGAACTCGGAAAAAGTCATTCGGTAGATCTAGCCAACAAATGCGGCCCAATGCTGGCCTACCATTCTCTAAGATTGATTGAGTACAATATTAGTATACTGTTTGCCTACACTCTTATTCCCCTCCTCCCACAACTAGTACTTACCATGACCTAGTGTAATAATAGTATATAACGTTTCAAAAACGATAGATGAATCTATCATCCGATAGTTGTATAACTCGCCCAAGTAGCGAACCACCGAGACACGACGTTGGTTGTGACGGAATAGATTTTTCTACAATCATTAGTTACATGTTAAAAACAATATCCAAGCATTATCAATATATATATATACCTCTAAGCCAATACGAATCTCTTCCAATAGACTATCAATGACCATGACACCTAATGCACTATGGTAGCGATACAAGCCACTGGCTAATACTGCCAATAAATGCAACTGACTATACTGGACCTTCCATGGTTTCGACAATAGACGAACCATCATTGACAGTACCTATATAGAGAGAGTAAGTGAATGACTATTAGCAGCAGCAGCAGTATGATTCTAATCGTAAATGCTTACTTCAGGTTGATCCCAATGGAATTTACGTATACTACGCAGTACACGCTCTACCGTACGTGGACCCAAATCGGTAAATATCAATTTACGTGCATATTGCTCGATAACTGATCGTTGTTTCGGTTCACGTACTACAGCTTCAGGTGGATTACACTAAAGAGTAGGAATACGCATTAATATGGTAATACTAATACTAATAAATAACAGCTCTAGTTGTACCTGATAATAAGCATTCTCGATCATCATGGTAAGACGTGCATCTAACGGTAGCGCCTGTTTCTTTTTCATTACTATATCCAACTAGATGAATTATACGTAAAATACATGTTAGCTGATAAGGATGATGATCATAGTTTTACACATCCATTTAGCTTACCATCGAGCTGGTACGTGTATGCGTCGTAGGTGTCCGATACAGAAATCGACCGCAACTATCGAGTAAATGGCAAAGTACCTCAATGCTTTCCGGTGAGAAATCATCAAGTAGCACTTTAAAGCAATGGAACACAGTATGCAATGGTGTAACACCGAATTTAACTAGTTCAGCGATATATCGAACATTTCGAATACGTGACTCTAGTAGATGTTTACGCTTTCGATGGGATAAGTAGCGAAATTCACTATCTAAACCAGCCATTACAAGCTCGCTAATGTCCGCCATATAAGGATGAAGGGTGGCGGTCAAACGTGCATAATAGGGCAATAGATCCAATCGTGTACGTGGCACACTATACAATGCCTATAACACGTACATATATAGAGTATAGATATATTAGATATTCTCTTTATTTCTCATGATAGTCTACTTACTTGTGCCAATCGTTTACGCGATCCTTTTGTATTTAGAAAGCAGAAATCAATGGCGGCCCTATCGATTAATTCACGATTACTCATAGCGGGTAGTCTAGCCAGTAGACTGTCCAATTTGGCTGATGTACCAATTTTACCGCTAGCTGCTGCTGCTGCTGCTGCTTGAGTACCATCTTCATAAGTTGGTTTATCCTCTTCATTGGTCGCTGTTGTATCGTCCAA
The DNA here is from genome assembly GCA_025201365.1 of Syncephalis plumigaleata. Lineage (NCBI taxonomy): Eukaryota > Fungi > Zoopagomycota > Zoopagomycetes > Zoopagales > Piptocephalidaceae > Syncephalis > Syncephalis plumigaleata. The sequence continues at coordinate 1,185,807 of JAIXMF010000004.1, read as the reverse complement.
CTTAAACAATGAATCTGGATTGACCGTATCATCTATATCCTCATTTTGTTCGCCACTATGATTAACGTCATATTGATTGTCTCCATGTTCATCATTAACTCCCATACGTTCCATCATTTGTCGCATTGCTTCTTCAATTTCATTCTCATTATTGTTAGTTGTTGATGCATTCGATTCCTCTACTGTTGTAGTAGTAGTTGTAGTAGTAGCTTCCTTTTTGCCTTTACGCCCCTCCAATAATATAGCAGGCACGGCATTTTTAAGATCCAGTATTGACTCATAGAATAATCGCGAATCTTCATCCTCCCATACACCATTACCTAGATCCTAATAAATGACATTTTAGTCAATCTATCCTTACTCCAACTAATAATAGTAGTAATAGTAATCCACTCACTGTTTCATCTTCATCTCGTCCTCCTGCTTTAATCAGTGACACTCCTGTAGGTGTATCCTCTTCTACCGGCAATTCAGGCATATCCTTATTGAGATAATCGGCCAAACTAAAATAAATAAACGACTATTAGACGAGTGCAATGTTATCATAAATGTACAGTCTCACCTTTGTGTGCTACTTTGTAATTTCTCATAATTCTTTACAATTCGATCAAAGTTCTGTTGTGTTTCCTCGTTAATCTCACCGCGAGCAATGGCCCATTCATTGTTACGTCGTTCAATTCGTTTCATATGCTGTATTATACATATAATCAAATCATTAGTCAATCATAATCAATACTATAGTGTTACTACTACTTACTCTATAATCACGAACCATATGCTTACAAACAGATCGATAGTATTCCGTAAGCAATTGAACATATTTCTGACGTAACTCTTTAGATATTATTTCATCAGGATAAATATTAACTAGTACTTCTTCCTTTGTCGACTCATTCGTTGTCGTATTGTCTGGTTCATCCGGTTTACGTGTCTTTCTAGTCATAATATTAAGAATCTGTCCACCAAAATAACGTGAAAATGAAATAGCGATGGGCAGGTTGACATGATCAGGATCATCAGATAACTAGAATAATCATAATAATCATGATACTTATTAGCTAATCTGCAATGACTATCTAATATGATTGTATCTCATCTCTAGTCATTACCAATTCATGAAGTGATCGATATACCATATCATCATCTGTGCGAATAGAACGCTCCTTCTCCTTGCCATTATCCATACCAACAAAAATACCCGCTAGCCATAAATCGATAAAAATACGACCAAGTATACGTTGACGAGATACGCGTGCCGCTTCATCACGTTCACGTTGTTCCGCCGACATTGCATTAAGTTGTGCCTTGGGTGTGGGCGACATTGCTCGTTCCAACTGTTGCGCTAATGGAAGTGAGAAAGTATCCGAGAAACGTTGATGTAACAAGGATATAATCTAATGGTGTAACATACTGTTAGCTACTATCTATTGTTCTCGCTCCCTCCCTCCTTTCAATTAATCAATAACAAGTGAGGTGAAAACTTGCCTCAACAGCGGCTGCCACGTCAGCCTCACGTTTGCATCGTTGTAGTCCCTCGGGTATTGCTGTAACAATCTCGCTAACGTATTTCTCCAATTTAAGTTGTTTAATATCTCGCTTTAGTTGAGTCAACGCATCTTGACCTAATGAAGCCCGGCATTTCTTAATAAACGCGGTATTTTTTTTCAAATTAGAATCAAGATTTTTGAACTGTTCCGGATCTACAAATAACAATAATAGCAGTATTATTAGTATTATTAGTCAAATAGACTAGATAGGTGAACTAGTTAAATAGTTAGGCTATACCTGGTTTACTACGCCATGCATCGAGATTCTGTTGTCGAAGCTCTCGAAATAGCTTTATCGTATCGGCGTCCTTGGCAACAGACATGATATACTCGGTTACCTTCAAGTAGGATATACAATCGAATAAACCTCTAGTGGTACTAGCGTACGAGTATACGATATCGGATACAAATAGATAAGGCTAAAGTAGGTAGAAGCAGAAGTACTGGAAAAAACACTGTACTTTGTGAAATAGAGCGCTAATCATTCAGGTCATAACAAATTACATCATTTCATGTTTGGATAATTTCATGCTTCTCCTACTCTATCGTTATTTCTAGTTCATATCATGTTTACATTAGTTGGTGATTATACTACTTGGCTATTACTATTGGCCTTGATCAGTGTTGGTACGTAGTCTATTCAGTATACACTTGTTACTAGTAGTTAGACTCATAGTCTATTATTATTATTATTATTATTATAGTTGTGGTCGTTGTAGTGGTTATAGGACGTGGTAGACAACAACGCGCTGATGCATTCCTACTACTTGGTCCTTGTTCTAGCGGCAAGACCAATATGCTGGCTCGAGTAAGTCATAGATTACTATACTACTGATCATGTCTACTTACTAGTATTGTCACTATTATCATTATTGTCAGCTATCGAACGATATCTGGGTTGATACCCAGACATCACTTAAAGAAAACACCATGCTAGTAAATCTACAGGATGCAGATGGCAATGAGGTATGCGTGATTATTTAGAATATTGAAAGCTTATTGATAATAATACGGATACTACTACATGGTTAACTAGCTTGTCACTCGTGTCATTGATGTGCCTGGTCATGAGAAACTACGCTATCAATTGCATCACTTTACACCTATTGCACGCGCCATTATATTCGTGCTGGATGCATCTCGTTTGAGTAAGGACGTGCGCAAGACAGCAGAGTACGTTTCCCGTCTTTGACTAGGTTTAAATGGATAACTTATTACTATTACTGTATATCATAATGTATACACATAGATACTTGTACGATGTACTAAGTGATCGACATCTTATTGAACGTGAAGTGCCCGTACTATTGGCTTGTCATAAATCAGATCTCGCTACAGCGTATACACCTGAACGTTGTCGCACCATGTTAGAAGCTGAGATGTAGGTTACTTTTACCAAATAATAATAATACTCGTGTATATATTTATGTTTATTGCTATTGCTATTATTATTATTTAGTGATCGTATTCGAGTAACTCGTACAGCTGCAGTAGACTCACAACTAGATGACATGACTTTTACTACAGATCGATATCTTGGCTATGAGGGTGAACCATTTGAGTTTACTCATCTACCACAGTTGGTAGATCAAGTGGCTTGTTCTTCCCGACAATCACAACAGGATAATGATAATGAGAAAGGATTAATGCCGGTTCGCGAATGGATGGCCTCTATTATTACTCAATAAATGATAGTACGCTTAAGCGAAAAGATAGGCCGACTTTTCTCCTTTGATCATACGAATGGCACGCTGTGTACCCACAATACGCTCTAAGCGTAATTGATCATAGCGTGAATAAAGTGCAGATATGGTGAGATCTCGTAGACCATCAACAGCGTCTGATAATACACTAAGCAACTCGGGATAAAAGTGAGCATGTTCCGGCAATTGATAAAAAAAGATATGCTGTGCACCACGTATACGATAACTATCATCAATTATTGTGTCAATACTCGGTGTACTAATCCTCCTAGTTGTCTATATAATGTATAAGACTCAGTATGAACTTAGCTTACCGGTGATAAAAGTGAACACGCTCCGTGTATAGCATGAAATCACAATCTCCATGGAAGAACGCGGTACGTGATCGAGAAATGTCGGTTGGTTCCGAGTATCTAGCATACACAAATAAGCAAAGTAAATTATAAATCTTTTGATGAACAACTACTAGTACTCTCATTACTTACTCGCAAATATCTACGAAATTAACATCTATCTCATCGAAATAATTACGAATGCGTACATAATCATAATATGAAGGAATGAATATCATGGTACGCGATTGTTGCACAGCTGATTGTTGTAAAGCAGGAAACACCTATCATAATAACAATAACAATATTAGATAAAGTATTCATCATTTGTACTAGATAATGACCAGTACCTTTGTTTTAAAATGTTCAAATCGTTGATCGGCTGCTTTAGCAATAGAAGTACAATCAATACGAGTGAATATCTAAATAGTCATTAGTATAAGTATGCTTGCAGTTAGATTATCATAATCATTCACTTTACCTGTTGAATGGGTAATGCCACATCATTAATGGTACCCGTTTCATTCATACGACGTATTTTCAACTTTCCATTAATGTTATTACAGTATTTGGTAAATACTGAATTCAATTCAGGTGTCAAGTAATCAGAGAATACTAGGGTTTGACGTAGATATTTTGCTCTAATTTAACAGAATGGTTATCAAAGTATATATGTATACCTTCATTGATTTCATTATTACCTTCCATCCAAATACCAATTCTTAACTCGAGAAAAGTCACAATCGCGTGACTCTTGCGGTATAAGATTAACATGTTTCAATAGATGCTAATACACAGCATATCTATTAGTACTAGTATTTAGTATTTAATATGCTAATCTCATCCCTTACCTCCATATGATCCCAGTTTTGCATTAAAAAGTTATCAGCTTGATCTATGACGAGTATCTCGATAGAGGATAAAAAGTCGAAATCCCGTTTCTTTTCTCTATACATTAATGAATGTTGTAATATCATAGATTATTACAAAAAGATAATTAGAGCACTTCAACATGCATATATATATGAATGTGTGTTCCTCTTACCCTTGTGCACCAATAATCGTACGTAATCCAAGTGGTGATGCCACAATCATATCGGATGAGTAGAATTCACTGCATAATTTCATTGTTTTACGCGTAAAACGAATACCCAAACGGAAATGATCATCGGGATTACCCGCGAAATAGTTTAAATAATCCGCTACACATAGTCATTAGTTGTTATGCATGTTAATCCATCACTCTACTGTTACTTACCTGGTTTGGATGTATTATCCTGTGCGACATTAAAGTCTTGCATAGTGCCGTATTCTTGTTGAAATCGTTTATATTGTTGCTAACATGATCATGTTTAATCGTTTACGATACATTCGAATGAGTAACACTGCAGTAACTTACTATACTATCGCATCCAGAGAGACGAGTCAAGGCATCCACTAGGCGTACAACAGAGCTACGCGTCGGCAATACTATCAATACCTTTGGTCGAGTAAATCCTTGATCACGTAGCTCGTCCTTTTCATCCATGTCATCGCCAGTCGTCGATTCATCCGATTGACTCTTGGCTAGTCGTGTATTATTCTTTATGATACAATCGCGAGTTTGGTAAATGTGATCGAGCAGGTGCAACGTGTAAATATCACGAATGCTATCAGCCTGAGAAGCATCTCTATTGGTATACATTATATCCCGATAGTGTCGCATAATAGATAAAAGTGGTTTTTGTAATGTATCCACCTGAATTGGAGTAACTGAATCTACCATACCCACATATACATGTACAAATCAATATGATATATTAATGTCAAGTAATAACTATAAACTTACCACTAGTAGATGATTTTGACTTTGTCGTCTTTCTATTAGACCAAGCAGTCCGTAAACGCTGTTTAATACCAAATGAGTTCTGACAAATAGTAGATGAGGGCGATAGTAATGCCGATGTAGCTTGCTCAAAATTATCCACGTCTTTTGCTTCCTCGTCAACCGACGATCTATCCAGTGTGTAGTAAGCGATCTGTCCCATGGCTTTATTGCTACCTGTAAAGCAACGCCATTGCTTCTCATCAATAAGTGTCGCGAGTTCACTCATTTTTCCGGATAGACTTTCGCTATAGTATTTTTCATATGCTGGATCATCTTATTAGTACTATTTCATAGAATGCTATGATTGTGCATATGCATGTGACGCTACCTGAAATACCAGTTACAGCTGAACTCTCCTCGCTATCGTCAAACGTCTCTTCCTCTCCTTCCTCTTCCTCATGGTCACTCTTCTCATTCAATGATAGCTGTTCTAATTCATCAATTTGCGTATTCTTCGATGCATCTAGTTCGCTTTCTTTACTGTGAGCTGCCACTTGACGCTTAGATTTACGGGCTTTCTTCAGCATTTGAAATAACGTACGATAGGATGATTCCGTTGGTGTCTCCGCAGAATCGGCTATCGTACTTGTTTTAGTTTCCGTGTTAAGCGGTCGTTTGCGTGGCAAACTAGACTTTGATCGTATGGTTCTTTGCGGCGACATAAGGTGTAATGTTTAAATGAAAGAAGACGGAGAAACTAATTTGAATTAATAAAAAATAGTGTGAAGGAAAACAGCGTTTAGTTGACCAGTAAGAAAAAAAGAAAAAAACTAAACAAACAAACAAATTTCATGATCATTCTTAGAATTTGCTCTGGCCTCAATGATAAAGCGAACGGTCACATTTATTGATTCATTTTAAACTCTTTCTTTCCCGCTTTATAGTCATATACATGCTAATAAATATGATAAACGACGGCATCGAATAGTGTAATGGTCAGAATACGACATATTTATTCAATCAATGGATCAGCCATTAGTTGATATTTATGTGATAGGACCATGGATGAATAGACGGAAGGGACTTGTAGATATACTTGTTGTTGTTGTATCAAGGAATAATGACTTGAATAGCGTGGACACTAAAGGGTCTTGCACCAATACATTCTTGACTTGAATACCTATAATATCTACTTGATGATGTCCTCGTCTTGTTCTGTAGTCATAATGGATTAGTATGAGTATGATCATTTGAAGTATTACTTACTGCTTATTGCTATCATTTAATTAATGGGTATTGTATTGTGATTAGCGTATTATAGATGACGACTGGAATGCTAACTTACATACTGTTATACGCAAACATACGTGAATCATGCCCATACAGTAGTTAGTACTCATTCATACATTACAGTGAGCGATATTCACTTACACGCTATCGTACACAAGCGTATATGGATCATATGTCATGTTAACATTAGTACACCTATACGTTATCATCGAGAATAGTAACTTACGCACTGTTATCCACAAATGTATGAATATCATGTGTCATATTATCATTAGTATCTCACTCATTATAACCAGAATGATAACTTACAACCTGTTATACGCAAACATATGTTGGACATGTGCCGATATTGCGGTTAGCAATCATACATTTCGATTGGGATGTCAACTTACAATCTTTCATACAGGAAATCACGTGCCACGTTACAATTAGTACGCTCATAGGTTACAGTTACAATGATAGCTTACGTCCTATAATAAGAAAATCATGCGCCATGCTATGATTAGTAACTCATTCATTACTGTCAGAATGATAACTTACGTTCTATCATACAGGAGCATAGGTGGATTGTATGTCATAACGTGATTAGTACATTCATAGATTACAGCCAGAATAATGACTTACTCCCTATCATACACAGACATGTATTAATTGTGTGCCATATCATAATTAGCGCATTCATTCACTGTAGTCAGAATGATCACTTACGTCCTACAATGCATAAACACACGGGGATCATATGTCATATTGCCATTAGTACTCATTCATCCATTACAATCATATGATGACTTACTTGCTATCATACAGGAGCATATGTTAATCGTGTACCATGTTGTAATTAGTACATCCATTCATTACAATCATAATAATGACTTACTTTCTATCATACGAGGACGTATGTGGATCATGTGCGATATCATTGTTAGTACATCTATTCATTGCGACCATAATGGCAACCTACACACTGTTATAAGCAGATATACGTATGGATAGAGGGTCAATTAGCATTAGTACACCATAGTTTATAAATGGAATGACAACTTACACACTGTTATACCGGGACATACGTATGGATCGTGTGCCATATTATTAGTACATGCATTCATTGCGGTCAGATTGATGACTTACATGCTATAATATACAAACGTATGTGGATCATGTGCCATAACGTGATCAGTACTCATTCATAGATTAAAGTCAGAAATGATTACTTACTCCCTGTTTATACACAAACACAAATGAAGCGTGCGCCATACTGTCATTAGTACATCCATTCATCACAATCGGGATGATAACTTACGCCCTATCATATAGAAATACATGCAAATTATATGCCGTATCGTAGTCAGTATCTCATTCATCACGATCAAAAATGATAACTTACACCCTATCATACAAAAAACATACGTGAATCATATGTCATAGCGTGATTAGTACTCATTCATAGGTTACAATTGTAATGATAACTTACATACTATCATAAATAAACATATGTGGATCGTGCGCCATAGTGCGATTAGTATGACGTATACCACACTTGGAATATCAACTTACGCCCTATCATATAGAGACATACGTGAACCGTGTGTCATACCGTGGTTATTACTCCATTCATTACGATCAGAACGATAACTTACGTCCTATCATAGAGGAACATGCATGGATAATGTGTCATATTGTGATTAGTACACGGTACAGCATCGTCAGAATGATCACTTACATACTATCATACATGAATGTATGCGGATCATGTGCCATTTAATATTAGTATATTATAAATTGTAACCGAAATGATAACTTACAAACTATCGTACACAAACAAACATGAATCGTGTGCCACGCTGATATTAGTACACCAGGTATTACGGTCAAAATGATGACTTACAGTCTATTATACGGGAACATATGGATTATATGCGATATCATAGTTAGCACGTCATACATCAGCCACAGTGGTAACTTACTTCCTATTGTATACAAAGATATGTGGATCGTGTGTTATAGCGTGATTAGTACGTCATTCATTACGGTCAAAATAATGACTTACGTCCTATCATACAGGAGCAAATATGAATAATGAGCCATATTGGTATTAGTACTCCATTCATTCATTACAGTAAGAAAGGTAACTTACAGGCTGGTATCCAAGAACGTATGTGAATCATGTGCCATAGTGTAGTTAGTACGCCATTCATTTCAGTTAGAATGATAACTTACTTTCTGTTATACGGGAATATACAGGATCATATGCCATATTATGGTTAGTACGTCATTTATTGCCATCATAGTGATAACCTACGCACTGTGATAGACGAGTATATGGGTTGTGTGACAGATTGTGGTTAGTATTCCGTTTATTACGATCAGAATGATAACTTACATCCTCTTCAAATAGTAACCACATATAATTTTGATTTATATTACAGTTAGCATAGTACTTGTTATGGTCAACGATCTAGTCAATTACTTGGAGCTAATAAATCAATATGCAAAATAAACATTATAGTTTGATTAGCATAATCCTTGTTGTAGTCAATGGTGTAACTTACTAACTATTATTAACAAATCAATACGAAGGATAAACATTATAATGTGATTAACACGTCAAAATAACCATTTAATATACATGAACTTACGAGCTATCGGTAATCATCGATGGACAATGAAACAATAGGCTATGATTAGTACATCAATTGGTAGGGTCACGGCCAGACATACCACGACGAACCAATGCGGGACTAGCTTCAACGGCGACCAGACTGGTGAGAGCAACAACGGCGACGGCAATAGCGATAACGGCAGAGAACTTCATGTTGATGTTGGCCTAGTGGAATCGATAGGCAGATAAACTGAGTAGAACGAGAGTAGATAGTAGTGAGAGTAGAGTAGAGTAGAGCAGAAGAGCGAGTATGAAGACGACAAGTCGAGTGTGTCAAAAGTGCTTGATTTATAGCCGAGATGATGCTAAATAACTAGATGAAAAGCATGATGATGGCTATCGCGATGTCATTCATTATCCACGCGAGTAATTCCCCTAAACATCTACTCCACATGCCGACACGGCATAACGGCATGAGATGATAGTGTAACCCTGCATTACACATTTTACTGCATTGTTTTAGCTCAAAGGCCTTCTCTCCTTCTTTCCTTTACCTGGGATTTTTTCATGAGGCCTTGTAATCTAATCCCATGTTCGTATCCACTATTTCCTCCATACTCGTCACTCTCATTTCTCTTTTTACCTGCTATTCCCACAGAGAAACATTTGCATTGGGATTACTTCGGTGGTGGTGTGATAAAAGTCGTTATTGTCCAAAAGTAGCAGGACTGGTATTTGGGTAAACCGGTTTTTGTAAGAAGAGAGCTGGAATGCCCTAGCATTATGGCTTTTGTCCATGCATTTTGCCAACCACATATAAGGGAACTGGACGGTATTTGCTGGCCAAGTGTCAAGCAGCCAACCTCAGTTCGAGTAAACAGGTCAGTTCAACAGAGCGTGTTACAGCCATTCCATTTTTGAATAGAAGTATGGGCTAATTCATTAGAATAGCCAATCATTTAGCGAGGAATGAAGTAACCGTCATCCGCGATACAATGGCACAAATGCAAGCATACAACAATGTACGAGTGCTATTGAAGAATACGTATCCATTGCAATTACCTCTCTCTCTCTTTCTCTCTCTTTCCTTTTCACATTTGACGACGTCCTCCGTAATCACTTGTATGTGTATCGAATCGTGTTATCACCAATACCATTGATTGCTGTTGTCATCACTCGATTCCATGCTGTTGTATCGTTTAAGCATTAAAGTATAGAAACGTAGACGTTGTCTTTGTTCCTAGCATTACAGCAACACTAGATATAGTTATGACATGTTGTAATCCAAGTGTAATGACAATATGTAGGAAGCATAGTTCTAAGGATACTGACATATGTGATGAAATAGCACTCGTGTAATCAATATTCGATAACCTCACTCGATATACAATGCTCATTCATGGCACACGATAAATAATAAGCATAGCTGGAGTAGAAGAAAGAATCGAACGATGAATAGAGTAGAAGAATGCCCTATAGCATTACATATTTATTCAATAAATGAACCAGCCATTAGTTGATATTTATGTAATAGGACCATGGATGAATAGACGGAAGGGACTTGTAGATATACTTGTAGTTGTTGTACCAAGGAATAATGACTTGAGTGGTATGGACACTAAAGGGTCTTGCACCAATACATTCTTGACTTGAATACCTATAATATCTACTTGATGATGTCCTTGTCTTGTCCTGTAGTCATATTGGATTAGTATGAGTATGATTATTTGTTGAATTATTACTTACTGCTTAATGACGGTTCTGTAAAAGTAGGACATGTCATAGTGTGATTAGTACGTTTATATTACAATTGAAATGGTAGCTTACCTTCTACGGTACACAAGTATACACGGATCATGTGTCATACTGTGATTAGTATGCCGTAGTTTACAATCGGGAAATGATTGCTTACCATCTGGCATACACAAATATGCATCACACACACAGTTAATACACGATACACTATGGCCAGAATGACAACTCACCCGCTGTTGTATACAAGCATGCATGAGTGGTGTGCCACATTCTCGTTAGTACCTCATACACGATGATTAAAGTGTTAACGCACATCCTATCAGTCACGAAGCATACGTGGATTGCATGTCACATATCACAATTAGTACCACATACACTACAATCGAGATATTCACTTACGTTCTACGATGAACGAGTATACGCGAATGGTGTGCCAGATTGTCATTAGTACATCCATCCATTATCATTGAGACGTCAACTTACAATCTGTTATGCACAAACATATGTGGATCGCGCACAATGTTGTCATTAGTACATCCATGCATTACGATTAGAATATTGACTTACTGCCTATCATGCGTAAACATAGATTGGTTGCATGCCATATCATCATTAGTGCATCCATTCATTGTAGTAAGGAGTATGGGAACTTACTTGCTGGTAGATGTAAGCATACGCGGATCGAGGAGTTCATTATTACAATTAGTACATCCATGCATTGCAATCAGAATGGTAGCTTACTCTCTATCATACACAAGCATACATGAATTGCATGCCGTACTGTAATTAATACGCCATGCATTATCGTTGGAATGATGACTTACCTCCTGCCACAAATAAACATACGGTGATTATGTGCCATACTACAATTAGTACATCCATACGTTGCAGTTCAAATGATGGCTTACCTTCTATTTACACAAGCATACGCGAATCGTGCATCGTGTTGCTGTTAGTACCTTAGACAATGGTAAGCATCTTTCACTTACCTCCTATTAGTCAAAAACATATGCAGATCGATTGTCGTATCGTAGTTAATACACCGTAGACAACAATGGGAATGATAACTTACGGCCTATCGTATCCATACATACGTGGATCGTGTGTCACATGCCATAATTAATACATCATCGTGTATAACTAGCATAATGGCTTACTTGCTATTACATACGAACGTATGCGAACGTGCCATGTCATGATTAGTAAAAGCATTGCTTATGACCGGAGTATTGACTTACTTTCTATCGTACAGAAACAGAAGTGAATCGTACGTCATACTGCGATTAGTGCATTCATACATTTCAGATAGAATGACGACTTACTCTCTATCATACACACGTATATCAGAATCATATGCCATAGGACGATTAGTACATTGTAGATGAGGATTGGAAAGGTAACTTACAGCCTGTTATACGTAAACACGCGTGAATCACGGGTCAGATTGCAATTAATACAGCGCATATTACCATCAGACTAATAGCTCACCTCCTATGGAGTGCAAGCATACGCAAATCGCCAGTCGTATCGTAGTTAGTGCCCCATACAGCGTCATCGGAATGGGAACTTACGATCTATCGTACGAGAATATACGTGTACCATATGCCATAGCGTGATTAGTATATCACTAATTGCAATCGGAATATTCACTTACCATCTGTTAGATAAAAACATATGGGATCGTGTGCCATATGTGATTAGTAAAATCATGCGTTACGGTCAAAATAACAACTTACAGGCTGGTATAGAGAGGCATATGTGGATCATGTGCCATACCGTGATTAGTACGTCATAAATTACGATCAGGTAAAAACTTACGTCCTATCATACAGGAATGTGTATGGATCGTGTGCCATAGTATAGTTAGTACATTCATACATTGTAATCAGCAATATTAACTTACTTTCTACCATGCAGAAGCATATGGATCGTGTGCCATAGCATGATTAGAATCTCATATGTTGCAGCCAGAATACCAACTTACTTCCTATCATACGGGTGCATATGTGAATCGTATGCCAGATTAATATTAATGCATCATTCGTTACAATCCAAACAGTAACTTACATCCTATCGTATGACATATTATTATTATTAGTACATCGATACATTGCGGTCAGAATTGTAACTTACAGGCTGGTACACAAGAGCGTATATGGATAGTGTGCCATAGCGTAGTTAGTACCTCATTTATTACGGTCAGAGTGATAACTTACATCCTATCATACAGGGAGATACGTGGATTGTAAGGTAAGTTGTGGTTAGTACATTCATTCATTGTAGTCAAAATGATAACTTACAGGCTGGTATACAAGAGCGTATATGAATCGTGTGTTACATTACAATTAGTACCTCATCGGTTACTGCCCAAATAATAACTTACAAGCTATTATACAGGAACGTATATGGATCATTTGGCAAAGGTGATTAGTACTCATGTTCATTACAGTCACGATGGTAACTTACACACTGTTACGCACAAGCACGTATAGGTGATGTGTTATAAGACGGTTAGTATCTCATTCATTACAATCCGAATGCTAACTTACAACCTAGCACACACAAACATATGCGAATCAAGAACCATACTGTAGTTAGTAATCATTCATTTCAGTCAGAATAATGACTTACGGCCTATCGTACAGGAGCGTATAGATTGTGTGCCATATCGTTGTTAGCACCTCATGTATTGCAGTTAAAACTATTAACTTACGCCCTATCATACAGTAACATGTACAGATCGTATGTCATAGCTTAGTTAGTGCCTCGTACAGCGTCACCGGGATAGTAACTTACGGCCTATGGTACAGAAACATAAGGAAATCATGTGCCAGATCGTAGTTAGTACGCCATTCATTACAGACAGAATGATAACCTACCCACTATCATACAGGAATACACGTGGATTGTGTGCCGTATCATAGTTAATACATCATTCATTGCATTCAGAATGATCACTTACGTCCTACAATACATAAACACACGGGAATCATATGTCATATTGCCATTAGTACTCATTCATCCATTACAATCATATGATGACTTACTTGCTATCGTACATGAACATATGTTAATCGTGTGCCATTTGTAATTAGTACATCAGGTATTACGGTCATAATGATCACTTACTTTCTATCATACGGGAACATATGTGGATCATGTGTGATATCATTGTTAGTACATCTATTCATTACGATCATAATGGTAACCTACGCACTGTTATAGACAAATACACATGAATCGTATACCACATCATAATTAGTACACCATAGTTTGTAAATGAAATGGCAACTTACACACTGTTATATTGGGACATACGTATGGATTGCGTGACATATTATTAGCACATGCATTCATTACAGTCAGAATGATTACTTACGACCTATCGTGTACAAGCATACGTGAATCATGTGCCATATCATAATTAGCATCCTTTCATTACAATCAGAATGATAACTTACATGCTATCATACAAAAACATATATGGATCATGTGCCACATTATTATTAATATCTCTTTCATTACAATTAGATTGCAACTTACTCCCTATCATACAGGAACATACAGCATACTATCATTAGCACCTCATACGTTACAATCAAAACGGTAGCTTACGTCCTATCGTGCGGGAACATACGTGGATCGTGTGCCATAGCGTAATTAGTACGTCATTTATTGCCATCAGAATGGTAACTTACACACTATGATAGACAAGTATACGAATCGTGTGATTAATTGTGATTAGTACTCGTACACTACGATCAAAATGATCACTCACTTTGCCTTGTAAATGCATTCGCACATGATTTCGATTTACACTATGATTAGCATAGTACTTGTTATGGCCAATAAAATAGCTTACTGCCTTTAACTAACAAATTAACACGCAGAATAAGCATTATAATGTGATCAGCATGATGCTTGTTATGGTTTATAAACTAACTTACGAAGTGGATCTGATAAACCAATAGGCAAAATAAACATAATGATGTGATTAACATGTCAATACAATCATTTAATATACATGAACTTACGTTCTATCGGTAACCATCGGTAGACAATGAAACAATAGGCTACGATTAGTACATCAATTGATAGGGTCACGGCCAGACATACCACGACGGACCAAGGCGGGACTAGCTTCGACGGCGACCAGACTGGTGAGAGCGACAACGGCGACGACAATAGCGATAACGGCAGAGAACTTCATGTTGATGTTGGCCTAGTGGAATCGATAGCTCAGCTAACTAGAATGAGAGTAGAAAGTAGAGAGAGAGTAGAAGAAAGTAGAGTAGAGTAGAAGAGTGAGTATGAAGATGACAAGTCGAGTGTGTCAAAAGGGCTCGATTTATATCCAAGATGATAGTGATGGAGTATCGGACAATACACGATAACAGTACCATCATGGATGTTGTATTCCCTCTAACGAACAGCAATCAGCCTGTATTCGTACCATTGCCATACAAGTGTCGGACAATAGATTTATCCAGTGATAGATAGTACAAATCTATTTTTGATTGATGCCCATGAAACGATATCAGGTATTAATATAGTTGAACTGTTAATCTATAAACGGTAGATGATAGATGGAGTATATTAATACCAATTAGATGTGGGAATACGCGACAACCTGTTATGTCAATTGTCGAACGCAATCCAAATAGAGAAAGTGAAGCAATATTGACATAGGCTGTTCACGTCAACTATCGTATGATTGCATTGTCACATTTGCTTAGAATCAATGGAATATCATCCTGATGACATGTCTTCCTATGTTGAGGTGTAATAAATGACCATTATGTTTACACATCAATGTCATTACTATTGTGCTGTACACGCAATAAGTGAGCATGATGATAGTCATTGCTATTCTGTTATTTCTAGATACATGTATGTGGATGTGTGAGACCATTCAAGAAAAGAAATACTGGATTGTCATTTGATGTGTTTGCTATTTGTATAATCGGATTTGCAGTAAATTGTCTGTTTGCTCTTCATTTCCTATCGCTTAACTGGAACCATACTCTTACTAGTCAATTCTGTTTATATTTCACTCTTTACTTTTATGCACAATAATGTCCATACTAGTTTTGTGCCTACACTAGCAAACATCTATCCTCTATGATTGACATGAGGTGGGGATGTAGCCACAAGCAATCTAGACAATAACTAATTGAATTGTGTCTTGATCACCATTATCGATATCATTAGTAACAGTTGCTCATGCAATAAACAATAGTTTCTTATGTTAATCATATTTTGAATATAGTTGTTAATTGCTAATCAGCTTCATTGAAATATACTTGTAGTTAAAGCCTTAAACTGCGTAAAGTAATCGAAATCGAAATATGGACGTGTATGGTGTAACGCAGGAAACGTTCGTATTTGATGGGTGGCGTTAGAATTCAATAAGATGCATGTTTTTTTGATGCAATAATAATAACAACAATCATTTTGCGTAAAATATTCGTCCTCACTTGTCTTTTCTTTGTAGCTTGTTTCCGTAGCTGTTGCCTCCCTGTAGACTATGTACACTCTATGGAAGGAGCTTGTTCCGCCTACAGCAGTAGAACACGCGATTACTGCTGTACTGACTTTGCCGCAAGATCCGTTGCCTAACCTTGTACTTTGCCGTGATTCTCTACTTCAAATATACAGCTTACAAGAGAAAGATGAGTTAGAGATTGACGAGGAGAAGGGAAGTGGCGACGACAACGACAACGACAATAGCAACAATGTTCGAACGCGTAACATGAACGATATTGATGAAGCATCGGTAATTCAATCTATGTTCTATGCTACACTCGAATAATGCTAACTAACTAGTATGATCGTGCTTTTTTGGTTATGATACTTTGTTTATAACAGAACGGTTCTTATATGAGATTACTGCCTAAAAATACGCGTAAAACCGCTCGACTTGTATTAATGCACGAGCGTAGATTACACGGCACGATAGCCTCAGTGGCCGCGATACGTACGGCGAATTCCGCACGACTTGGTCGTGATAGTCTATTGCTAGGCTTCAAGGACGCTAAGGTTTGTATGACTAGTGAATGCATCGCATATTATAATAACTCTAGTAATAACCATACTCTCTCTCACTCTATATGTATATATGTAGATGTCCCTTCTAGAATGGTGTCCTCAAACACACACTCTTATCACCGTATCCATTCATCATTATGAAAATGACGCGTATCGACGCGAATTTCTGGATAATCCATTACAGCTACAAATATTCGTGGAGCCAAATCATCGTTGTGCTGTCATGCCCATCTACGGGACGCATCTAGCTATATTGCCATTTAGACATGAGATTGACGCAAATGAAGGAGGATCTAGGTAATTAATCATTTACAATAATCATCATCATCATTATTATTTATTAATTAGTGGCAGTACTAGTAATAGTAAATGGCCATATTCAGCTAGCTGGGTAGTACCATTAGTAGATATTATACCGGATGTTAAGAATCTATTATCGTTGAACTTTCTGAATAACTTTTATGAACCCACCCTTTCTATACTCTATGAGTCGGCAGAGACATGGGCCGGGTAAGTGTGGTGATTTAGATGGTTAATAATAACAACGACAGACTGACCTCTTACATTACTATTATCTGCTATTATTTTACTAATGCTTAGTCGACTAACTAACAAGAAGGATACTTGTGAAATGATAGTCGTATCTGTCGATCTAATTAATCGTCAATTCCCGGTCATTTATCGACGAGATCATCTGCCATATGACGCGCATAGTATTGTCTCGGTGCCCGCTCCTCTAGGTGGATCGCTTATTTTGGCAAACTCTAGTATTATCTACGTTGATCAAGGCACACCTGGTGTGGGCGTGGCAATTAATGAGTACACTACCGAAGTCACGGCATTCCCTCATTTGAACGCAGTTACCGCTGCCAAATTAAACATAGGATTGGATGGGGCACGTATTGTGGCATTCCTCTCGCCATTACGAGCATTACTAGCATTATCGAATGGTGAACTCTATCTAGCGGAACTAGTTCAGGATGGTCGATCCATAACCGATATTCGAGTGGGTAAAGTGGGCGCATCCGTGTTATCCTCTTGCGGTTGTCGTATAGGAGATAAATACCTATTTTTGGGATCGAGAATGGCCGATGCTTTATTAATCCATTATTCGGAGGCCAAGGAAAATAAAGAGCAGCGTATAGTAAGCGATGTTGTAAATAATAATAACAATAACCATGATAATGACAATAGACTTGATATAAACTGATGAATACTCTCATGTTATTAGTCAACTACACGACAGACACGACAGTATATGGATTTAGATATGGGTGTGTAAATATTACCTCTACTATCTAGTATTATCTAGTATTATTAATAAGCGATTATCAATTCATTAGATTTATATGGGGAATCAACGAATGCAATAGGCACATCCGATACGTATACTCCTTCATCTTCACTTGCCAATCCTAATGACGATAACACGGATGGATCAGAGTCCATGTCATCACTTGCCAAATTATATGATTTCCGAGTATGTGATAATTTGCCAGTCATTGGTGCCGTTACCGGAATGACCGCCATTCGATCTGTGACCAATATGGAGGATATGGAGGAGAAACGAGATGATCGCCGTTTAGATATTGTCATGTCGACCGGCTATGGTAAAAACGGCAATATATCTATTCTACGTGTAAGTGTGAGATATCATTGAACCATGAGTAATACACATATATATATATACTAATAATAAATTACAGAAAACGATAAGGCCATCGGATATTAGCGAGTTTGAGTTGCCTGGTTGTCGATCCATGTGGACACTTCGTTGTCAACGGGAAAAGTCCTCTCACTTAATGAAGGAAGCATACGATCGATTCTTATTAATATCGCGCGACACTTCAACTATGGTAATTGTTTAAATGATAGCAATAGGTTAGAGGTTTATCCAGTTAGATTAATTTGGTATTATTACTATTAGGTCCTAGAAACAGGTAATGAACTACAAGAAATGGAAACGGGCGATTTCAATACATCGCGTGCTACCGTAACAGCTGCTAGTATTTTACAAGATACACATATGGTGCAAGTAGATTCCATGGCTGTTCGTCTACTCAATTCGGGTAAGCTACGCGGATATCGTATATACAACTTAATAGTAATAATGATTATACATCGACATGATAGAGGCGAAACTGGTGCAACTCGTACCATTTAGTGATGAAAGCTCACCATCCAAGATTGTATCGGCACAGATCGCAGATCCCTACATCCTACTCGTCACCAATATGGGTCGATTCTCTATACTGCAAGCTGATGTGACGACCTCTGATCTTAAACTATGCCAACCACTTAGTCTAATCAAGGTAAATGACACTGGATAGTCATCTAATATGAGTGTATTCCTTATTAAACAATTACTACATGTACATCTAGGATCGTCGTGTAATCTGTGGCTGCTTATGCATCGATACAACTGGACAGTGGAAACAATGGCATCAAGTAACAACATCGATGGGGAAAGGAAAGACCGATGCATCTGTAGAGGCAATGTCCAATACTAATGCCGTATCAAATGTTAATGCTGACCTCAACAATACTACTAATAATCATGGCAGTAATCATGATCATGCAATATCCAATACGAACAAGCCAGATATGGACGATATAGATATGGAATTATACGGCAATACTAATACGAATACAGCAATGGATACATCCACTGAGAATCGAACTGTTGAGTCCAATAATATGGATAAGACTCATGTAACTGATGATTATACGAGTACAACACAAACAAACATGGATACGATGCTAGTGTCAATTCAAAAAACTTACTGGTGTTTACTCTACTTGGAAGATGGTAGTTTAGAGGTAAGTTATCGTAATACTATAAGTACTAATGAATTACTTAACTGATTATGAATTAGATATTATCACTACCATCTATGGAGTCAGTAATGACAATATCACGATTTGATCTAGCACCATCTACACTGGTCGATTCATTACTAGAACCTAATGAAGTAGCATCTAGTACATGGCCAGATGCTTCATCTCAATTACAAGAACTACTTGCTGTTCATTTCGATGCTGATCAACAGAGTATGCATCTTATGGTAAGTTATGAGTAGAATACAATATAAGTGAATTATTAATAGTATAACAATGATCATCATGGTAATCATTAGGCAATTAATAAGTGTGGAGAAATACTTGCTTATCGTCCATTCCCGGTGGATTTCCATAATCCTACAGATACAACACGAAATCGACTAGCCATTCGATTCTATCGTATTCCAATTGAATCAAGATTTAAGATACACCTACAGAAACAAGCAATACTACCACCACTACTACTAATTCAACAAATGAGTCTATTAATCTACCCGTACCACTCGAATCATTGACCATTACTCATCATAATGAAAATGATCGTGACAAACCACGAATACAAAAACTCGTTCCGTTCCGTAATATTAATGGATTATCGGGTGTATTCCTCGTAGATGAACAACATCCAGCATGGATTATTTATACACCACATCAATGTTTGAACATACATCCAGCACAGTCATCATCAGTGGATAGTTTTACGCCATTCCATAATATTCATTGTAGTTAGGTTTCCTCTATTATTCTCAACAAGTAAGCAATGATATACTTATTATATCATTTACTAATCACTCATAATAGACCCTACATATCTCTCAATTACCCGATGGATGGGTGTATGATCTGCCATGGCCATTACGTAAAGTGCCCCTACATCGTACGATACATCATATCTCGCCTCATCCATCTACGGAAATGATGGCGGTGGCCACATCAACATCTACGGCATTCCAATTGAAAGACGAGCCAATTGATCCGGATAATCCTCCCCGTAACTATTAGCCTACTATTATGTATATGCATGAATACTAATCAACGAGTATAGATATTCAACCGCTAGTTGGAGCGTATGCATTGGAACTATTTACACCGGTGACATGGGAACAAATTGATAGGTAACACAATTAAGCAATAGTGATGTGCTCTATTATAGAAAGAAAGAAAGAAAACTTGTATCTAACTATTGACTAAGATTTGAATTCGAAGAGAATGAACGTATATTATGCATGAAGTGTGCCACGCTAACCACGAATCAAACTGTAAGCGGAATGGGTGAATTTATCGTCGTGGGTACCGGATATATCTGGGGTGAGGATATATCCACTAAGGGACGGGTACGTGCTTAATATCCATCATGTAGATGGACATCTTACCATACTTCAAATGATACTAATCTAATTGATGTTTTTGACTAGGTCTATATATTTGATGTTATGGAAGTGGTGCCAGAACCGGATCGACCTCAAAAGAATCACAAGTTAAAGCTACGATGCAAGGAGGATGTGAACGGTGCAGTTACTGTAGTAGATGGTATTAGAGGATTTCTATTAACATCTGTGGGACGTCAAGTAAGAAGAAGTTGCTATAATGGCTAGATGATGATGATGACATTCATTTATTGACTCATATCTCAATGGCAATCTTGATGCTTAGATGGTATTGCAAGATTTCGAGGATACCGAACGGTTAAATGGCATTGGCTTCCTGGACACACAAATCTATCTGACGAGTATTGCTTGCATGAAACATCTTATGCTTCTAGGCGATCTGTGTAAGGGTGTATGGTTCGTTGGCTTTCAGGTAGGAAACGTGCATCCATACTACTTGATGCTATAGAATTGACTATTAATCGTAATCCATGGTTATAGGAGGAACCACCGCGAGTCATACTATTAGGCAAGGATATGGCGTCATTATCAGTTACGTGTAATGAATTTATCGTCGATGGATCCACCGTCTATTTTGCCGTAGCCGACGAGGATGGCAGTATGCATTTGTACTCGTATTCTCCCTATAGTAAGTGATGCAAATGAATGAACAAAGGAGGATGGGTAGAACTGATTGAACTAATTATACACTGGCCTACGCTATCTTCTAGATGTGCAATCGTTCAATGGACAACGTCTTATCCGTCGTGGTGATATTGTACTGGGAGCACCGGTACGTTCAATGTTCCGTTTACCGTTAGCCGATCAGAACAATAAGGTGTTAAGAACACTTTGCTTATGTGGTGAGTGATCATTTAAAGGCATTAGCTCTCTTCTTCTACTGCTTCACTATCACTTACATTTCTCAAATTGAATAGGACTCGAGAACGGAGCCATAGGTGTATTGAAACCCGTGTCTGATAAACCGTATAAACGTATGCAGCTGCTAAGTGCACGATTAATACACGGACTACAACATTTGGCGGGACTTAATCCCAAAGCATATCGGTAAGATGAAATGGCTATATACGAGTTAGTGTGGCACATAACTGACCATTAGAATGCCGTGTTACACGGACATGATTACGCAATAGAACATTGTCGGCCAAACATCGTATGGCGTATAATCCTGTACGATCCATATTGGATGGCGATCTTATTGCCATGTACGCACTCCTACCACTAACGAGAAGACGAGAAATGGCGAAACAAGCACGCACCACGGATAGTCAACTTATGAGCGATCTATCTGACGAGGTATCCTGGCCAGATACTATATTTTAATTAATAAAAATTGTTATTTCTCTCTCTCTCTCTTTAATGAGTGGCTTATACATATATGTTTGTTTGTATACAAAGAAACACAACAATTTATTGACTTGCTATTACTAGTATTTTTATTGTTTTGGCACAGGTTGAATCTGCACAAATCGACTAGACAATCTCATTAATCCTGATTATCATCTATACTAGTCATACTTACCTGTGACATTTACCGCATATTAGTCGCGTTATATCCAACGATTTGGAATGTCGACCTACACTATTGAATGATAAAGCCATAGTATGAGTTAGTCAGTAATATCAAATGACATGTCACTTACATTAAACCACACGCATCATTGGTACATTGCCATTGGTACTTGTAATTATTTTAAAGTTGTGTCTATTCGCTGTCTTTAAACTTGGATATATTATATTGATACGCTTGCACCTATATGTATATGTATGCATGTTACGATGTATGATTAGAATGCGAAGAAAGAACAGAAGCAGCCAGCTATTTGTTTACCATGTACGGAATATTGGTCCATGACGTGCTTTACAAGTGCGATTAATAATGAATGTGGCAGCATGCGTCATTTCATGAACAAGTACTTCGGCCAATCGATCTAGCACATATAATCATTAATTAATGGATGTATGCATCATAATAGTAGTAGTAGTAGTAGTAGAATCTATTCCTCTAAACACCACTCACCCGCATTATCGAGTACTTTTTCAATAAGACGAATAACTGGCTTGGCCTTTACATTGCCTGCATCGTCTTTCTCTCTATCGGTGTCAATCATGAGCGTTTGTCTTCGTATATACGCGTATCCATCTAATAGTTACTTACATGCCTAAATCACACAAGCCACCAGTAGTTCTTCCTTTATTACACCATACAATCGGCATATCTTCCGGTAATAACTGGTCGAATATCGTTTGATTGAATATTCTATAGAATTCAGCGGCTAGTTTCTCACGACGACGTCGAAATTGTAATGGTGTCAAATCACGCTGAGCGCTAGCCATGAGATATCGTGCTCTCTCGGTTTCGATATATTGTGGAGTACCCATTTCTGCGTAATACGTGGTGGTAATGGCTGGCAATATCCTGCGGTACAACATTTATAAACACGACCGTCACGCTTAGTGGTGGGTACTATCTTTTGTGGCACACTAGAATGATATCATTAGTGGATAGCGTCCTTTATAATTGTCATAGAATGATCACATTACCTTTCTATCTCGGACTCATCATCTGATAGGATAATTGTTTTGTCGAGTTGATCGACCACTAAATTACACGTAAATAAATGATTCACATTACAATGAATACGACGACTTACGTAGATTCACACTATTCGTATCAGTCTTTGTTGGTAATGGTGTATGATAGCGATGAGATGTCGTGTCATGATCAATTAGCGTAGAAATAGGAGTGAAGAATGGTGTATTTCCCGTAGAATGAATACGTGTTGTTGCGGGCGTGTTTTCCATTACCGGTGAATGCTGCCCTTCTTTACTGTGTTCCATGTCTTTTTGAGGTGTATAAAAGTTGGTAATTTGAGATATATCCGGTGGTAATATATCATCATTAATTGCAGGATTTACTGTGATTGATGTATTGCCGCTATGTCTCTTGTTATCGCTGTTGTTACAATCTTCCAAGTCATCTTCATCTTCATCACTATCATATATGATATTTCTACGTCGATGTATATCACTTTCCTTAGTAGTTGCCTGTCTTTGACGACGTGTAAGTATGATACTTGTATCAGATTCATCAAACAGATTAGATTTCTCGGTTGTATGAATAATAAAACTACTCCTAGTAGATTTGATAGGTGTATACTGTAAATGATCAACGTAATCATTATTCTAAGATAGCATTAACTAAATTAACCCTATTCATTATAATCACTTACCAATTCATTTGTAATGAGTAAAGATCGATTCATTAAGTCACAGATATCATCATTTTCATTGTCTCATTGGCTTCGATCAAATCATCACTACACGGCTCATCTAGACATTCTGTATTTGTTTCATGCAATGTGTTTGATGATGTGTTAGACTATCATAATGAATGTTAGCTAAAGCAACTAGGAAATACATTAATCAACGTGGATATCTACATTACCATTGCTTAGGCTCTCATTATTTAATTCGGTGGTTGCTTCTAGCATCGATAGACCAGTAGCTGCTGCTGTTTCTTGTTGTTGTTGTGCTTTGATAGTTTCATTCTTATAGTTGCTACTAGCATTAACACGTCTATTGCTCGTAATCAGTATAAACAAATAATAGACTCTATTTACATACCTGTCTGTCATCTCTTCGTGTTGTTTCTTAGAATCATACTGACTACTCAATAAAAAGCTAGTTTCTGGTAACTCCTCGTCTGAACTAGAGCTTAATGTCGTTGGCATGTCGTCCATTTTGTGTAAATACAAGGATAAAAAAGAAAAACGCGTTATTATTATCGTTGTTGTTATTGTTTAGTTACATAATATTTCGTGGTGTGTGATGTGGACGTGTATTTTCAATTACACATCACTCACTCATTATCACGTATTTTTGTATGATAACAGCTTAAGCTATCTAGTTAACGAGTTGATTGATCAATTTCATACATAGAACTTGGTATTATTCAATATATTACATTTGATGTTGACACGTCCTACAATTAAAGATCTATTTCGATATAAATATACAATAAATTCAATGAAGCAATAGGATATTGCACTAATCTGTTTCGTGCTTTTGACGTAGTGTCAATGATCAATCGAAATAATCATTGAATCTCTTGATACGTATCTATTTCGGTAATACGAAATGTTCTATACGTAGTCGAGGCTACACCGCGTGGCATATCGGTAGCAGCGGGATGTGTAGTTGATTTCTTGCTGGAAGCGTAAAGATGCGGTTTGATGTGTATTTTGTATATGCTTTCCGAGAGTAATGTCGATGTCAATACCCTGTAAAAAGTCAGTTAATAACGAGTGCTACATGGCATGCTAATGCATCACTTACCAATCGGCGATATATATCGTGTTGGTATACTCTCCTAAAATGCTAGTCTCGCCAATAATAAACGATACGATGTTCGATAGGGCGACAAGTAGCATGGTAATGATGCCGTCCCTTGCCAATTCCTTCCACATGTATTCCTTGCGTTGTCGATAATTACGATAGATGGCCAGACAGAAGATTGCGCTAAACATTACATTTTGCGGTAGATCGGTGATGATACGCACGTAGGGTAGATAGTCAGGATATTGAAGATGGCAGCCGTAGTTCGAGCTGTAAATGACGGCCGATGAGGCTATGGTGACAATTAGGAAAATGAACGCGGGCACAGAGGAGAATATCACGCCAAATATGAGGAACCATCGTTTCTGTTGGCATGCCACGTAGGCGCGTTCTAATAAGATAAAGTTACACGCAACGGATGATAGTACGACACCATTGATGAGACTCCATCCCATGGCGTTACAGGATAATCCATTCAAACCAATGGCCGGGATAGTGATCCCGCCTAGTACCAACGTGCCAAGTGTACTGATGAATAGACAGGACCAAGGCGCAAATTTACGCGGGAAATTAGCGACGACAACGGCCGAGTGCCAAACATTACGCACGAGTACGATCGACAATAGTGTACCGCTTAGTAGTTGGAATCTTAATGCTGCATAGCGATGTCGAAGTTCATCCATGTTATAGCGTGCATCCCAGAAGAATTCAAAGCCATTATAGCTACTTGGTACAGTGTTATCATCCATGATGATGTATATAGAAGAAAGCACAAGATAACCAACAGACACACTTTACAATATATATATATGTATATTGTGTGTGTCAAATTGATATAACACACTCCTAGCACTCTTTGTTTCCCTCCTCTATAGCGCAACAATTAATAAAAGGATAAATCAAATATATAAAAAACGAATATGGATTTACAAGTTAGCCGTGGTTAATGGCTTGAAGATACCTAATATGCGATAATGGCATGTGGCATGCTATGATATGAACAGGTTCGTTCACCACATGATACCGCAGCCCATTTCTAAATAAATTAGCAGTAGTTGGTAATCAATAACCAATAGCGTGCCTGTCACGACATGCAACGTCCATGACTGCAGCAAGCCAAAGGTATTAGTCCGGTGATGAATCATTGAAGAATAAATAAATTATCCGGTTAATTGTCGGGTGGATGAATGTGCGCGTGTATGTGTGCGTGTGTGTGCATGTAAACAATCGTTGATTTATCGTAATCGAAAAACACTCGTTAGCTATTCATCGTGATAACATGCTTATAGAATGCTTATTCCAATATGACTAATCAATATTGAGTAGGATGATTTCGCGTGTATGATCATACTCATGTACATATGATAGATGATCATAGAATGAAGCAGAGCGGAATGATGGTGCAAGTCCGTTAAAATGTTAAACCCGAAATCGGATGATAATTACAGGTTGTTCGGCATAGTCTGCTACCATTCTTCTACTCAAATAGACTGACAGAGAGAGAAGAGAGATGCAACTGTGTATGTGCACTATTTCACGTTACCCTCGTACCATCATGCATGCACGATATACATACGAGATAATACGACAAAAATACAATTTGCTAGGAAGGATGTTCCAAAATTAGACTACTCTTTCCTAAAATAATGGTCGAACACTAGATTAAAAGCAATGCAAGTACGCAATGCTACAGCTACTACTGCTATTACCATCATCGCCATCATCATAGTTTTACTTTTCTCCTGTTTATTGTGTTTATCCATTCATCGAATATGAAGAATAACAATCTATTGTGGAAGGAACATTTTTTACAACTCGCCCATTACAATGTTTGGGCATATCAAGTGCTACTAGAATCCGTTGCTTCACTGTCAGATGCACAGTTTACCGGGAATGCGGGTCTCTGTTTCCGATCAATCCATGGTACGCTTAATCATTTGATTGCATCCGATGTATTATGGTAAATAATGAATGAACAAGCATCGATAGATAGATAATGCTTCAATGTCTCATTTGTACTATCTTATAATGTATATATATACGTATACATAGGTATTCACGATTAATTGACGAGGAGACCGATGAATGCAAGGAGCTTCGCAAGTATTGGCATTGTGAAAATACGTTCTCCAAGCCAGAGGACACGTCATCCATATGGGAGGAATACATCAAGGAACGTAGCAGGGTCATTGAGATGGCATTACATGGTGTAAGTAATAATAATAATAAGAAGGAGTGGAACAATCACATACACGCAAAAGCCAGTTTAGAAATAACAAGCAAACTTACCTTGTAATTAATAAATATTAGCCGAGACGTTATGTTGAACTCATTACTCGTTTAGCCGATACACACGATTTCCATGATAACATCAGGTATACCGGTACAGATGGCATACCCAAGGAACTATCCTGGAGGATAGCGCTGACTCATATATTCAATCATGAGACACATCATCGTGGACAGATATCAGCTGCAATAACGGGATATGGTCTACCTCCACCATCCATGGATTTCATCTTCTATCCTGGTGCTAAACCAATTGGAAAAGAATAAGTCTAACAATAGTTTGTTGATAAATAAACAAGGATCTAGACATTGATACCAATATGATTTAACAATAGTTTAATACACATGTAAAGCATTAGTAATCAAATAAGTTATGGCACGCGAGGGATATAGACTAATTGTTGCATAAATGATAAGGATACTCGTTCCAATTGAGCAGTCATATTATTTCAGGTCTGTAGATTAGTGCATACGCATGAGTATACCGATCAATCATAGTTGATTATACTACAATAAAGGAATGATCTCATCGTTTGTAGTAATAACAAGATGATGATGATGATGCCATCAAGTTTCCTTGTTATCATCATTGTCGAATTCATCTTCCAATGGTCTATTCAGAGCATTATCCACTGCATCCACTGTTCTTGCTACACCGAACCATAGAGTGACGACCACGAGCACCAGCTGATTGATTAGGGTAGCCACAGTGCCTAGCATGAATCTAGGCGCCCATACTTTCCATACCATGAGATGACGGCGAAAGTTGACACACCACATACAGATTGCCACCGCCGATATGGTCCAAACCAATGACCACGCAAATGCAATACGACATATACGTGACCATATCCTCGATGACGAGTAAACGCTACTCGATGCTTGATCGTATTGTTGTTGTAGCAGTACTTGCTCGCTTGCAGGGTTGCCTATTGATTTACGCGCGGATAATCGCCATAACACTAGGAGGGGAATGGCCATCGAGAATAGAATATGCGATCCAAATGTGTTCACTATGATTAGTAAAGGAGACACGATCCAATTAATATCTTTTAAACCGATAAAACTGGTTCGCCACTGAATGGAAGCAAGGGTGGCTTGATGTCCCGTGGCAAAATAGTAATGCTGTGCCATAATTGCCAATATCACCGCTTGACCAAGTGAAGATGCAGGTGGTGATCGTGGTTGCGTCATTCGTTGTACGGTCGATTGCGCCGCGAATAACTCGATAGTCGTGATCAAATGACAAATACCAATGGCAAACGAGAGACCGCCGCTTGGTTGTTGTGTCTGGCTAAGTGCCGCGTACATCACGGTAAGCAATACGAGGTAAGGAGCGCCATACGCATTATCAATACCTAGTATGGCACGAGTAGATGTCGTATTATTATTATTATTATGATTATTGTCATGATCATTAGTCGATTGGCTAGGCTTGCCTATTGCTAGACAAAGTGGATTGGATCGCCAGCCGATTAGACCGATAATCAAACTGGTGCCATATCCAAATCGTGCCGTCGTTCGTTTTAATATATGCATCATTCCCTCTTCACCTGAATCGCTGGTGGAGGCATCGCCATATAAGCCATTATGCTCGGCTACCACAACATTGGGCGTATCGGAACCGTGCGTGGCTATGGGTGTACTATGCGACTGATCAAGTATCCAATAGCCGGCCGATAATAAAAGAGCCAAGCGTAGACCCCAGTCGATCCATAATCGAGCTACACCGTGGAATGATTGTGTATTCATCAGCGCACGTCGTATTAGCCATGGTGTAATTATTGCTGATGCCACCAGTTGAACGAGCGTAGCATCAGATGCCCATGCACCGGATCCAGTATAAAAGTTGGGTACACAATCTTTGCCTTGTTCCTCGCGACAAATAGTTGTACCGCCGCTTAGACGAGTCAATAGCATAAATAAACTGGCGGAAATAACCCAGCGGCGCCATGTCGTTCTTAATAGCTGACGCTGATCATTGACATTATGCTTATTATGAATGCAGCAAATACGATATCGTGCAATGGCACGTATAATAGAAACAATACCGTAGGTTTGTAGTAATGCCAGATCAATACGATCCTCAAATACAGTTAGACTATTCGAGGCAAACATCATACACTGCGCGCCAACTAGTATTAGCCAGCCGAATCCTTCATCGAAACTTGGTAATAACGTCGTTACACGATACCAAATAGATTTGGTCGACACATCGACTGACTCTGTGGTGGTGGTATAGTCAAATACAATTGGTTCGCGGTACGAGTTAACGAGGAATGAGATTAGAAACCCGGTCACCATTGCCACAAGAGTTTGATCCAATTGCTGTAACGTGTGCATGCCCAACATGTTGCAAATAACTAATGCCAATCGAATACGCTGCGCTAATATCGTGATTACCACGCCAGCCAATGCACCCTTATACCAGCTGATCACCGTTACCCTGGATAAAGGCGTGGTACGTCGTGTTATCCGCCACATGCATAGACAGATAGCAAGTAGAATGGCAATACCGGTGTTCATTAGTACTGTATCGAATTGCGCCCATATCCTACGACAGAATGATAAGGATGCACGTAAGAAATGTGCATAAGCTAGAAACACTTCATAAGCCTGCGCATCATCCATCTCATTGCTCTTGCTCTCATTAGTGCTGAAGGTTGAATGGTGATTATTCGCGATATAACGTTCGTACATGTCCTCGGCTTCAACGAACTTTTTACGAAACAACTTTAGTCCTTCAGCCATCTCGCCCGATGGTTGACGCGACGTGTATTTCTCCATATACCGGAATACTTGTTGCGCGTTCAATCGAGTTGCACTCGCCAGACGAGTACCAGAGCTATTGATATGTTCATCCAGCGGTAAATGATGATGCTGACCGTCATAGTCATTCATTGCAGCTAGGAACAGTTCAGGAATTACCATACCAAGATTACTATACGGTATTGGTATGCCCAATAAGAATGAAATGGTCGGCACTAGATCAATCTGCGGCACTGTACGATGAAAGCCTACATCCGATCGATTAATAAATGCACGCATGGAAGGGTCATCGGGCTCGTATTCGGCCAGTCGATTGAGCACTTTGTTGAGATGTCGTCGATCCTTGGGCATGAACTCACGACCGCCATACATGAATAGCGCGGCTTGCACCTCAATCTCACTGTCGCCACCATGATCTCCCTTCGTGTCCATACCGTGATCGCCAAATACAAGTAGCACGGTGTCGTTGTCAAGTTGTTGTATAAGCTTCTCTAGCATATTATTCATTTGCAACAATTTATCCTCCATTGCCGGATGACTAGCACTGTACAGATGACCGCAATGATCCACTCCGAGATAGTGGGTAATGAGTATATCCCATTCATCGCGCTTGTCGCCGAATGCCTCCGGTAAATGTGACAGAATACCGTTGTCGACCGTGTGTAGATCTCTTACGTTAAACGACGGATACGGATTCGTTTTGTTGAGTACATTCTCCGGATAGATCGAGCCCCATGTGTCATCGCCTATCTGCCATATACGTAAGCCATTGCTGTTGGCCTGAGCAAGCCAGTTATCCTCCGTAATGGCAGAACCGGCAAAATTACTGCCTGCATCCACGAATGTAGGCAGTGTGCCCGTGGTAAGTGCCTTCAATCGTTGTAGCGTGGTGGTGGGCGGATCGGCTACAAATTCAAACAAAGCCGCTTGACCCGGCCGATTACGGATTGCCTCATCGATGACGGGCAGTTTGTTACGGTAATACTCGGTACGCGGACGTGTCCTATCGAATGCGGCAAAGTCAAATCGAAGTGCATCGATAATCACGACAACGGCTCGTTTGAAACTACGTGGCTGCCAACAACCGGTGGAATGCACACTTGTCGTAGCATTAACGCCCGTGGGTAATATGCCGCATTGACTCTTTTCCTCAATAGCCAGACGAGTTAATAGGAAGCCACGCGTAAATATATAGATACCCGCTAGTTGCAATAGCAGAAACAGCAGTACAGCCAATATAGTAGCCTGACCCGTCTTTGGTATGCGTTTGACCATCCAGTTTAACGTATTGTACAGTGGCGATAATAGTTGACCAGACTGATTACACTCTACGCTATTATCGTGGGCTTTTAACGGATCTCGATGGCTCGTCCTATTACTACTAGGAGCAGTAAGGCTATTGGTCGCCGATATAGCTGTACTTATCGTGACACCTTCTTGACTAGCTATAGCGTTCGTCGGTAGGGACATGGCATATCTTGATAGCAATAGACACGACATCTTTAGTTACAAAGTTCATGATTACACTCGAGTTGCTTACCAGTATTATTATTATTATGAAAATCTTGCTAATGCACAATTATACTCAATAGCTTTGGCGTGTATGTTGACAAAGGTATGGAATGCCGAATAGATGTAACAATACGAATAGTGATTGCCGTACTAGTAGATCACCTCACCTTCCCCTTCAACAAGAAAGTATAGTGTAAGTAGTGGCAATGGATAGCTATTGCTGTTACTATTATGCTAGTGATAATAATAAACGTATCTCTCCTTATTATCCCTCCTATAACATGGGTGTTGATAGGTGCATACACGTACAAATAGAATAAATGTATTTATGATAAGACACGATGCTAGCGAGAAGGACGATAAAGTAGGGAAAGGAAAGAGACGTCTAATAACTTTAGTGAATAAACCGTGTATTGGATGGAGAGGGTTTTGAGTATACGCTGACGGTAAACCACCTCTATTATTTATTTCTATTTTACAAGCTATTGTTGTTTGTTTTCTCTATATATCACTATACCAGTATAGTTAGCTATGACCACTTATAGTTTAGGTTGTTCGCTGACTGCTGCTGCTGCTGCTGCTGCTGCTGCTGCTGCTCCGGTCAATACAAACGATAGCAATACAGAGGCAGGATCTGTGCCGTATGCTCATGTATTCTATTTTCAAAATGTTAAAAATGGAAAAGCACTACGAGAACGATTACAAGCAGGCGATACGCGTTTAGCTTATGCATTCGTTGACGGTAGAGTAGTAAGTATAATAAATGGTAGGCATAACGAGGGAACACTAGCTAAACGGTTAGGTTATTGTTACATAGGTGCTAGACTCATTTCAACTCCTTGCAGCTGCCACACGAGCCATGGCTGCTTGTAACGAGGAACGATTAAAAACGCACAATGTCCATTCTGAGATCGTTTACAATCTATCACCTAATACGAATGTAATTAGACATGATCATCGATTGTATATCTCGATTATCTTTATACTAATATAGCGCGTATAATTAATACGATAGATTGGTGAGGCATTTCGACGATTTGGCGTTAATGACGACTCGACAAGTCTAGCGGTTATTAAATTGAGCGGAAATCTAACCGAGGTATTTATTTATCTAATAAAATGATGATGATGATGATTGTATTAGCTGATGACACATTATTTATAGGTGGAGCAGGATTTAGTCGATTTGATTGATGGTACATTAGTATCTATCAGTGAATTAGGATCAGATGTGCAATTGGATAGTATTCGCAAGGTAGGTAATTAATGTAAATGTATATAGCTTAGATGATGATAATACTAATAACAATTGATTAGTATTACAAGTTAACACAAGAAGACCTAGCAACAGATCGTGAGCAATTAGTTAATACGATTGTAACGGCCATGGCACTAAAAGGATTGGCAGTAGTAGCTGCCACAAGCGTATAAATACATGATTACTAACGATGATTAGTAGTATTGGTAATAAACAATAACTATTTTATTCCGTATTCATCAGGGTAAATCATTGAATTACTGTAGCTATTTGCAAATGAGATATACGCAAAAAAGTAGTATTACTATTCAAGATAATAAAGATAATAAAGATAGATGGATATTAGTTCATGTTTAATAAATATTCTATTATTATTATAACTTACTTTACGAGCAATACTTATATCAAGACGTGAGTAGAACATGGCTACTATGAATAATGCCATGAAAGCTATGAAAACACCAATTGGTTTACGTAGTAAATCAAAAGTACTGTATTCATAATGGATCTGTAATAGAATCAATTAGTATATTATTACGCTTTTTTCCTTTTTGACTTCTTACCTCAATAATCTGACTATGTTCGTCAACGGCATTATGCTTGACAAGCCAGATTGCCGTACGTCCTGCCATATCCAAATAGGTACGTACACTGCCGAAGCGTTCCTCATCAAATGCAAACGGTGTTTTGACATGAATATTTCTAAAATAAATGAATGATGATAATAAAACAGGCTGATTATTTTCAATGAAAATTATTGCTTGTTTAATACTTACCTGGCACCTTCAGGTAGAAGAATGCGTAGCTCGGATGTTGTATACGTCCAACTGGCGATTCTATCCAAGAATGGTACTTTCAATACATAAGTATTGGTACCAGGTACATGTGATAATACCTCCGACAATGGTTGATCGTAGCCGTAATAATAGCGATATTGCCAGCCACCATAGAGTGGGAAACGTGGACGTAATTGTAGTCCAATGTGTTCACCGTTATTAACAACGGTAGATGTCGATACATTACCGATAGGATCACGGTAATAAATACGTTCAGCCGAGAGGGGTAGTTGGATTGGAATGAAATTAAGTACAGGTGTGATCTCTAGTAGATGACCAGATTTCTGGAATGTAATACGACTGAATTCACCGTCAAGTCTATCATTAATGAGTTAGCTAATAAATCTATTTAACTATTATTTAATACACTTACTTTGCTCCATCATGTCGAATGTTATAGTGCTCCTCGACAGCCAAGTAGCCACCCCAATGGCTGACCTCTAGCTGACGTTTATGGTCAACTGCCGTGATAGGTGAGGTGTTCTGCTCATAGTGTAGATAGATCGGCTTTCTAGCCGCGTTAGCTTCCACGTTCTTGTATGGACCATACGTGAACTTGTTGCCCGCCTTGCTACGCTCCATGGGTTCCGGTCCTTTGCTGTAGCTTTCCACATATTGCGATGGCACATTAATTGTCGTCGTTTGTTCCTCCGAGAAATACGGGGAACGAATCGTGGCACTTGACTCCCAGCGTAGATATTGCGATTTGTCTTGCGGCACGTGTTCCGGTTGAACTTGCAAATAACGATTCGTATAGGCCATACGAAGACCTAGCAGGACGCTTTCCCCTGGAGCAACGGGTGGATCGAGGGTGATTTTATATACCGTCCATTTACTAATGGATAATACAATAAATGGTTTATTTGATTTAAAATAAAGACGAACATTATTACGCTTACCTATCGCTATAACTAGTGTCGCGCGCCATTTTTTGACTCTTCAAATGGCTCTTATCTAACTCTTCATTATTCTTGCGATCGGATAAATCGCGCCATGCCTCTTGATACGCAAGCGCGTCGGCGGCACGAGCGTTTAAAACAAAATAGTAAGCATCGGCGGATACTTTGTCCTCATTCTTTACGGTGAGCCCGTAGCTTTCGCGTACACTCGGCGTGGTCAGGTCAACTACACGGTCAATACCGTGATTAGATAGTTTGACCGGTATAGGATTAGACGTCGCTACTACCGTCTCGAAAAAGGCAGCGGATAACGCGGCAAGTGCTGCAACAGTTACCAACTGGTTAGAACCAAACCACATGTTGGAAAGGATGAGTAAGATTACTATCGATAAAGGGACCAAGGAAGAAAGTGAGAGAGGAAGAGATACGTGGTGGATTGTATCGATAACGTGATAACGTATAGTGGTTTAGGCATCGTATAGAGTAATTTAATTGGTAGTTAATAATCAATATAAGCATCTTTGGAAGTAATAGCTAACTCACCTCTTTCCTTTCTAATGTTTAGTTTCCTGTATCTGTCTAAAGTATACTACAATAGCGGCTTTAGTTTCATAATGTCTCATAAAAGTGAAATCATGTTTATTACTGCTATCTTAAATGATGATTATTAACATGTATTGTACTGTCTAATATCTGTGTTTATTCGAGTATGTATCGTGAATATGGCAATAAGCAGTATCGATTATTGCACTTATAATGATTACTACTTACTTGCTCATGTTATTACGTGTGTATGCTTTGCTATCTTGTGATTTATTTTAGTTCATAAGCATCACAATAGTTTACAATCGATGCTCGTGCTCCTACGTCATTGCAACATTAATACTACATGACTGAATGTTCTAATTTCATTTTTACGAGATTATTAGTGGATACACTTTGGATGATGCTAGTTCTTTGGATGATTCAATAAATAATTTAGCTTTTCTTTTATTAACATGTAATGGAACATTATTAAGTGTATATTAAATCCCTCATTAACACTATGCTTCGTCATATAGTTTACGTAGCCATGCTTTCGTGCGTGAAAGACCTTCAGCCTGATCGATCAATGGCTTGTAATCAAGCAGTCGCTGTGCTTTTTCCATTGAAAACGTATACGATAATTCTACCAGTAAAACATCACGTATCCTTAATGGCGGCGTCCAATCGACCAATGGACGTAGTAATGCACTAATACCGTCAAGCATGTGTGCCACCACTAGTACGGGAAGTGCTGGACAACGCCATCGTAGCAGCTTATCCGCGTTTGGTAGTTCGATTTCCCGTGCCATTATTCGCGCCAATTCATACAGGTTAATCGCATAGCCGTCGTGAATGTTGAACGCCTCGCCATTAACCGCCGATCCAGGCTGTAGGCGCTCCTCGGCTAGGAGTAATGCATGGGCTGCATTCTCCACGTACATAACATTGGTGACACTACCATCTCCCAGACAACAGCGGCCAAATACAGATTTGATGAGAGGCACAATCACCGGTGCCAAATTACGGTCGCCGTGTCCGAACATGAGCGGTGGTCTAATCGCACACACGAGATTGCCCGTTCTCTTGCCCCATGCCATGACTAGTTGCTCGGCTTCCGCCTTCACCACCATGTATGGATCCAATG
The DNA here is from genome assembly GCA_025201365.1 of Syncephalis plumigaleata. Lineage (NCBI taxonomy): Eukaryota > Fungi > Zoopagomycota > Zoopagomycetes > Zoopagales > Piptocephalidaceae > Syncephalis > Syncephalis plumigaleata. Next base: position 1,148,927 of record JAIXMF010000004.1, on the reverse strand, counting down.
GATCGACGGTGTATGGCAATGTCTCATCGGCATTATCCAATGGGGCACGATTCAACACGACTGTTGCTGAACTAACGAAAATAACTCGTTTCACTTGATGCTTTTGAGCTGCTTCAAGTAGATAGCGCGTGCCATCAATGTTAACTTGGCGTAGCATTGCTTCATTAGGTGTAAGCAAGGAGGCAACGTGGAATATCGCGGTAACACCTTGACATGCATCGTATATACTTTGGCTATTTGTCAAGTCACCGAATACGTAGCTAACATTGGATGGATCATTAAAGTGGCTTTGTTTCCGAGCAAATACGCGTATATCCGCTGCTGTTCGATGCTGGATAAGTGCTTCCACCAAATGACGACCAAGTAATCCTTCACCGCCAGTCACCAGGTACACTTCTCCTGCTCCATTATACGGCGAACTGCCGTCGTTTGTCCTTGTTTGCATATTGTATATTATCAAGTAGGGATAGACAAGAAGATAGTAAGGGTTAAAGAGAAGTAAGTGGCGTAATACTCGACAGACGATAAACAGAGGAAGTAATCAAGAAATAGTTGATATTCAATACCAATGAAAAAGGTGGCGCCACCATGAATTAACGATGCTGATTGGCCCTTTGTATGTAATATAGGATTAAATTTGTTCATAGCCACACATACAGATACACATACACAGTCAGTAAAGGATGCGGGAATACTTTGTATTGACGATATGTTGCTGACTAGCCATGCTAAATAATGAATGGAACTGGCCAAATAAGTAAACTGTATGTGATGCAAAGTTATACACGATCTGGACGATTAGAATGGCAAGTTCCGCGTGGTGTTTTTTGTTACATTCAAATACTCAGCTATTCCTCTTGAAAATAAAAAACACAAACAATGTACTAAAGATTCTTTTCTCTTTCTATTTCGAAATTATAACGATAACGATCAAGATAATGCGTCAGAATTACGTATATTCAATTATTATTAGGCTCATTTGGATATGCTTGTTCATCGGGTTGTTAGCAAGTGCCGCGGAAATACCGTCAGAAAGTCAGTAGTTTGATGATTCAATGGTAGACCACTAATAGGCAGTGATTAGTTCTTAGGAAGCATAAACTTACCATTGTTGGTGAGTATAAATATGACAGTCGACGTGTTTATTCCGTACCGGCAAAACATAAGGCAGCTCTTGTCAACATTAAATGCTGGCCATCAAACCAGCACGATGATGAGTTCTATCTATACAAAGTAAGATAATGGCAATAATTGACAATAATGCATTCTAATCATATCGTATGTTTAGACAATTACCGAATCTCAATCTAATGCTAAAAACAATGACAAAAGGGAATATATTGCATATCCATTGGATGAGTTTAACTGGCCAACTATTTCCTGCTATGTATTAGTGTCGCCGTGTAAACAAAACCTATACGATTTCGTTAGTACCATGCCAGCATCAGTCAAGATGACCATGCTTCCAGCTATATTCGACAACATTATAGCAGGTAACACTAGTCGTTAGGAATGACTGTTCAGCATGATTAATGATACCATCGATTACTAGGTGTTGCCTATTTGCACGAGTTGAAATGGATTCATACGCGACTTACTCCAGAAGGTAGGATGCGCATGGATACATCTATTGCATGGCTAACGTTAAACAATAGCCATTTGTATCGATACCGTAAAGGGTCAATCTTATGCTCGAATCCACGATCTGAATCATGTGGCACGTTTACGGGAGCGCGACAATAAACCATTCGAGCATCAGACGGGACTACAACCATTTATTATTCGTCCATCATTGCCAAATGGAAGCAAGCAGGTAGATGATCCATACAAGATGAACATGTGGAATATCGGTGCCATGCTTTATAGTTTGACATTTGTGACATTGGCATACAAGCCGGCTAATTCGCTAGTGGACATATATCCTACCATTGAGGGATTCCGTCCAATGATCAGGAATGCCATACGACAAGGCAATCCCATGCAAAAACTAAAAGATACACTGTTCGCCTCTATTGGAGGTGGATATCAACCCGATTGTACTTATTATAACAGGCACTTTATAACGTGTATGCTAATGGCGACAGTACCTAGCAATTCGAATGAGAATATTCTCGTTTTTAAGCTAAACAGATACGACCATCCCTTCATTTCCGAGCAAGCGCAGAAACTAGCTATGGCATTGACTGTCATGCCATTACAAGAAATCGAGCGTGATCCGGAGGCAACTACAGCTATGAATGTGTTTTTCCAGCAACGACTATGGTGCATCGGTTATTACGACTATACGAAAGCACAAACTGACTACACTAACATGATTGATCTCATTAACTATTTGCTACCCATTGATTTCGATAAGGTGCCCACTCCCAATGAATACGTACGGCAGAAAGAGGCACGTGCTAAAGTAGAGAGCAACTGGAATGACTTGAACAAGAAACCATCGATAAAAGCACTGTACAAGTCTTTTAGGCATAAATGAATAGCGGTCGATCTCCTATGTTAATAAATAATGTCATAACATGACAAGCTCTATTGTATGATCGACCATAATTAGTGTACTGTTATTGCTATTGCTATTGTTATTATTTCAAATCAATAGTTAAGTCAAGGATAGTCGATTCTCTAATCAAAATACAGGGTTTTTCCATCCAATTTGCGCATTTATCTTTTAGCATTTGCAGTTTATTAATAAATAGATTTACTCAATTGTTAACACCATTATCATCAATTCTATACGGTAGATGATACAAGTGTACTAGTATAGTTGGATATTACCATGTCATGTACTTACAAGTAGCTATTGATTATCGTGTATGGAATCGGGATATGGCTGCATGTCTGAATTTTATTCAGATTATTCACGGTCTTCGTGCTAAAGGCCGTATTCCAGCACAATTCCAACGAAGTACCGTTCCTTCTAAACGTTCAAGCAATGATGAGCAAGACCAAGAGGGAACCAAACAACAAAAAACAATTCATCCGTGATAGTTATCGCTATCTACACCCCAAAATACAGGCTAGTTGTAAGTGTTAAATATTATTTATTCATAAAACAGAAGGCTAACTGCGCAAATTGGATGGAAAAAGCCTGTAAAATGACTTTAAACATCTGTACGCCATTGAAACAATTTACCACGTACCTCTTCCTCTTTTCTGAATTCGCCATACCATGAATTTACCCTATCTATTACGTCATTGGCGAGATGCATTCGAAGACAATGTACTTCGTAAACTAAGACCTCGCGTACTACTTTTCTGGATAGCTATCGTACTAATCATGCTGCTGTTTGCCTTTCTACCGTTGCACATGCCAACATGGGGTCGTGTAATACATTGCATCGGCTTTTTCATAGTAACTATCGTGTCGTTCTTTCTTTGGGATGGCCCGCAGTTTACGAATGGCATCGCGGTAGGAGTTGCAATGGTAGTTCTAAGTCTCGCTATCGAGATTGTTCGCAGTTGGTTACCGGTAAGTGACCGTATTCAATTGTAGCACGATACCGACTAATACATTGATAGGAGCGTATCTTAAGCTGGGAGGATGTCTCGGTAAGTAAATGAGTATTACGATGCATTTACAACACGCATAATAATCGGGCATAACGATAAATAGGCCAATTTAGTGGGCACGGCATTTGGCTGGGTAGTAGCGTGGTTTATCGACAATAGCTATCGTAAGCGTCGAGCAAAACAACAAGCCGATTACATTATGCTGGCTCACGAGCAGGATTGGACTGGTGGCGATGATGACGACGAGGATGACAATGCCGCTAACAATGGAACTCGATGGCTACAAAAAGGTCCCATTACCACGCGACATGGTAGTGAACTTGCCTGACAACAGTTCAAAATGAGTGATCATATACTCACCTGCTCACTCCTTTACTTGCTCTATCATCGTGCATAGAATAGTATACATTTATCACTTCTTACAGCAAGCTGCCATCTTTATTTTCTATTCCTATAAATTGTAGCTTTATCCATATGGACTACTGAGAACACGTACAAATTACTTCAACTATTCCAATTATTTATATTACTACTTTATTAATCATAGATCTTGATACTGTATAAATGTAAATGCTAATGGACTAGTGGTTTACTTAGTGGTAATAATAATAAGCAATTAGATGTTGGATTAGCCATCATGCGCACAATCTATGTGCCTTGTCGGTCATTCCTAGGCGGTTCCCGCCGTTTCAATAGCTACTCTATTTTCCATCGATACTAGATTTTCCTCGGCTTGAGTCGCTTTCCTCGCCGCTCCGGTAAACTTGCTCATTTTCTTTACGAGATATGAGGACCAGAAAAATGCTGCACCGCCCAATAGGGCCAAAATACCAGCTACAACGTAGAGACCAGTACTAAAACCTATATACATATACGTCCATATATACATACATACGTATATAAGCATGCTTAATTATCCTATGTATTATATAGTAAATATTAATGACAACTTACCGGCCAGTCCAATACCAATGAAAATATTAACCGCGGCTAGTATCCACAAGAGTGTTCCTAGCCAAAAGTGCGTTTTGATTACTTCTTGCTTTATGCGTTTGAAGAACCTTTCCACGGATTTCTGGCTGCCTTTGGCTTAATCAACATAGAACGTGATATACCAATGCCCACTTGTAGACATAATAGAATATATACAACAAGACCGATAATACCATGGGTACCACTGCTAAACCATCGGATAGCTTAGCCTTGGCAATACCGAATGCCGCGGTAATGGTGATAAATGCCACGAATTGTGTGTGCCGATGAGCTCGCGTATACGGTGGATTACCGGATTTGTTGCCAGGGAATAGACGTCGTCGTAGTGTTGGCGAACCAAACACCATACCGACAGGTACTAGGATCAACCAGCCAATCTAACAATAAGGATATATATATATATAACAGTTAATTGATGATTAGGATAGTCCATATTGATTAATACGTACCGCCATTAGAATACCGTGTACCATAATGAAAGATGACTGAGAGGTTACCATTTCACTAACAATAATCTTATTCTCAGTGGGACTATTCATGTAAGTGATACGCTCTCCTTCTCACTATGAAAAGGATACGTGCACCTATATTATCGGCATTAGCGTATAATGCAAAACTGACATGCACGAATACTATAATAGCTCACCTGGATTGGGTGCATTGCCAATAGCTATTACGATATTACTATTGGCATTCTCTTGAATAGATAAACCATTGACACTCTGATCCAGTCGTTGTGTAAATGCAAGGGTTGGTGGCTGACCATTCGCAAAGCTGCCACGGTATTCGAGGTGACACGTGCATTGGTAGACACGGCTTGTAGTCCGCTCGAGGACTTGGCGGACAATTGGTACTCCGTAATGCTCAGCTTGCCTGACGTGTCTTGGGCAGCTACCACTACACGGGATCCTACCATTCCGCCAGTGGGTGAAGCACCCAATCCGATCCATCCTAATGGCAACAATAGCAACAGCAATGGCAGTTGTTATTTCTAGTCAACTGACGAGATTGATTCCTCCTGCTAACTCACCAGGACGATTACGGGAATTGACTTGAATTGCGAATGAAATGGTATTTCTTGGTTCATCAATCGACCAGTACACGTCAAATTGCTTGATAGTCGCAGTCTGGTTGTATGCATGAGTAGTGCCATTGATGTTGAGTGCTATCAAATTACAATACTATTAGTTTACTATAATAGCTAATAAAGTAAAGTAAAGTAAAGAAGCGAGAGAAATAAAGAAGAAGAAGGAACTTACCATATTTCGGTGCTAATAATTAATGATTTGATGATATCAATGTCGGTTTAGTTGTTGTTGTTTTTACAAATTATGTAAGCGATAAAACGGAATAACTTACCTTGCGTGCTATTCGTTTGAGCACAGACACCGACAAACTGACAGGTTGTAGCCCACAGACCGACTGTGAGGTAGAGGAGAGATTTCATTGAAGAAGCGAGGAGAAGAAGACAAATGGACTAGAAGTAGGATACGGTGACAACGACAACGACGACGTATTTAATGGCTGTTAGGTGACGCAGACACAGTAGCGTCTTTCAGGTGAGGAACAATAATTATTAGCAAAACTGATAGGTTATTAAGAAAGAAAGAACAGAATAAAGAAGTTAGAGAGAGAGAGAGAGAGCTTAGAAAGGGAGCACACGATAACAAAGGAGCGGCGTGCCACTTCCGTAAAGCAAGGACCTTTTTATTCGAAGGCTTGCAGATTAGTACATGTGAAAAGGAGGACAACAAAATGAGCCTATGCAGAAATCCTGATTGTTGACTTCTGTGTAACTTGTTACGGAAAATGAATTGACGCCCAAGAATGGATGCTGTTTGTTTACGCTTTTGCAAATAGAACTGGCCAAAACGGTAGAATAGAATAGAATGATACGTGTATATATGTTAACAGGCATTAATGGCACAATATTTATATTAGCTTCAATGCGACGGACGATTTATTGAACAATGATGTGCATCAATTTGTTAAGGATCAATTCACCAAAGTGTGTCTGTGCTCACTTGTCTCGATGAATGTCATCTAAAATAATCGTGCATTCCATTCCAACTACAGAGTGATTGGAATTCAAATGATTATGGAATATTCTAACAAGCGATATTTTCCTTTCCATTCACCTCATATGTTCGAGATTATGTGATTTTCATCTAAATGCTACGTATGTCATAAAGCATGATGATATCTATCCAATGCTGTATATAATAATTGTTAACAAATGCCGTCAAGTTATTGTCACAGTGTCATGATGACAGGATGCTTTTATATTCATTCTGTCATAATTGACAGGTATAATCATAAGAATACGCGAGAGATATACTAGTCGATAAACGTTTTGCTGGATTATTCAGTAAAGAAAGTAGGCTAATCTCAATGATTATCAAAAGGCGAGCTAACTAATGGGGACAATCTGGGTAAGTCTGATTTGCTGCTGATTACTAACCAAGTTCACATGAATTTTGATAAGGATGACGCGTTCATCATACCAGCATACATTTGACATCGGAACCTTTCGCTCGTCGTGCACCCTTTAGCATTTCTTTATCATTTTCCCACCTCAGCCTCCTACTTTTTTCTAGTTGTTGTTGTTGTTCTTCTCTTATTATTATTATTACTGCTACTGCTACTGCTGCTGCTTTTATCTATATTGAATATATATATTCATCTTTCTATCACTAAAACGTTATGCCTTCGTCGTCCGCTCCTTCCACGGTCGTTGTCTCGGATAATACTATACCGGTCAACAATACCGTACGCATTCGTCTATCAACATCGGAGGATGTCGTCCATGTAGACCGACTTCACGAGATTATCAATGGTGCCTACCGTGGTGGTAAGTCTTGCCTTGACCAGTAGAATTGCACAAGCTCACTCGATGCTTTTGTGATCATGCCATTGACATTGAGTAGAGAAATCATGGACAACGGAGATGCATCTTGTCAAGGAGGAGCGTATTACGAAATCGGCCTTGATCGAACGTTTGACCGCTTCATCCCCGGCCACACTTATCGCCGAGCTTGTAAGCACCGATCCTAGTGACAATACGCCACCCTACGTGGTGGGCACGGTTGAGGTGGCCATCTCGGATGCCGTTGGCGAGGTATCCGCCGAAGGAGACGATGAACCGCAGTATAAGATCGACGACACGACATGCTCCTATGGTCTTATCGGCTTGCTTGCCGTCGATCCGAATCACCAATCACGTCACATTGGATCCTCTTTGATGCGAGCCGCCGAAGAGCACGCGCGCGATCAGTTAAATCTGTCGCAGGTTGGCTGTTGGGTCATTAAGCAGCGTGCCGATATAATAAAATGGTATCAACGCATGGGCTTCAAGGATACCGGTCGAGAATTGCCATTTGTCTGGGAGCATCTACTAATAGATAAAACGGCACGATTCCGCATATTCCTTAAAGAAGTTGAAAGCACCAACTAATAAATAATGGGTATCGTTATCGAAATAGTAATATACTCGCTTAATACACCATTAGATTGTGCCATGCGTCTATGACTGAATTGTATACTTTTGAAATGACTTTCATGCAACATACGTCACGATATACCTTCACATAATGGTAGTGACATGATGAATCAGCTATAAACGCTAAAATAGCAATAAATGCCCATGAACATGTTTAATCAAGAAAGAAGACGCTTTTGCAAGCAATAATAATAATAATATGTTGCATCCTTGTTAAATGATATCATCCCGCGCTATGTCTTAAACTAGATGGATTCGAATGTGATGAAATGCTAGAAGCTGCACTAGCAACCGTTAATGGTAGTGAGCACATGGATATGACGGCCAAATTTGCACGGCTAACAGCAAGTAAAAACCTGCTGTTGATGCCTAAATAATGTCTCGATAATGATGATGATGATGGTTCCTTGCTAATTTCCAATCTAGGAACTAAATATGTAGGACTCTTCTCCAATAAAATGACAAAGGGGTCACCTAAAGGAGGCGATCTGCTGTCCGAACCGTATCCCAATGATGTGCACCGGCTTGTGCCAATTGGTATTACTATCAGCTGATATAGTTGCACAACACATGAAGCAGCAGCAACAGCAGCAGCCCTTCCAAATGACAAGCCAACCGGTTAAGAAAAAAAGGTCAAGGGAAAAAAAGAGAGAAACAATACAAACCCTAGAATTACCTTGTGACAATAACTGACGACATATATCGAAGCTTTGCTATTATCATTATCTAATAATGCAACTGGACGACATCTCGACCTGCTGGTCGAGTGACCGGCACGTTATCTGGGGTAGTATTTTTAGACAGGCTAAAATGATGTGCCTTTGGTTTACAAGTTGCGAAGAATATGGTCTTGCTGAAGGTCCCATTTTGGACTGCGTTGAACGTCATCCCTTATCAAGTGCAAACCTGTTTCTTCTTGGTCTACCAGGCTTGATCCCATTTAGGATGTTGCATGTATCCGGATGTTGTGCGTGAACAAATGTGTATGTATGTATGTATGTATGTGTGTACGTGTGTATGTGTGCGTGTGTATGGGCGTGTGTTAAAGGCATTCGCCCAAATATATCGAAAGACGCCCATGTTTAGAAGTGACGCATTCTAGAAAATTGTAACGAAAATGAGGAGGAATAGCCAGTTTGATATGAAGGATGGTAAACAACAAGTCTTCAGAGCCAGAACGATCGACAGAAGGTGCAGTAATAGTAGTATAGTAGTAGTAGTAGTAGCGAGTAAGTGAGCGAGAAATATTGCTTGTCTCAATGTCGATAGTAACAATAATCACTTGTGAGATCATGCATGATAATGCTGCCTCGTTCTTACTTGTAAAGCAGCAACTGACTTGCAAGATGACCTTGTTATGTATTGTGACTATTACTACAACCATTACAGCTACAGCTACAGCACCATCATCATCATCATCATCATCATCATCATTTCTAGTATGTCACCATGTGAACGAACAATCACCGTATGACACGACAATGATTTGCTGCAGTGCTACACCGTTAGAACACTCAATATGGATGTTACCAGGAGGACATGTGCCACTAGTTCATGTGGTGTCTGATTACTATATCAGGATCATCCCATTTAAGCACCGTACAGTCAACTAATAATAAAATACCGGACTCGTTCATTCGTTCATTCATTCATTCATTCGTATAATGTGCTCACAGCCATTCCTTTGAAATGTTCAGACCAGGAAACAACGTGCCTGACAACTTGTATACGCTGATGCCGAATACGACGATGATGATGGTCATTGTTCACATGCTATGGTTGCGTGTGTGTATGGATATGTGTGTGTGTGTGCAAAGCTGCGTCTGCAGTGGAGGAGCACTCAATAATTATTGGATTTGTTCTTTTGCGCTGCATATGCACAACTAAATATGGGCGACGTCTGAATCGCTCAGGCCAGCTGGATACGCAGCAGTAGCAGCAGCAGCAGCAGTAGTAGTAGATGAGCTCCCGTACATACGCGCGGCACATTTCCGGCTGCATCGGGATGTCTCGTACAAATATATCGATGCATGCTCGAGGAGCACCAAAAGGAAACCCATTTAACCAGCTGGCCTTTCTTACTGTCGCCGCCCTTGTTCTGTACCGTCCGCTTTCTCCTTCTCGACTTTTTCCTTTACTACACTCACTCACTCACTCACTCACCACGCCTTGATAGAACTATTTGTACATCGCATTATAAAAGTCAGTATTATTATTTTCGTGCAAACAGTAACAGCAGCGTTTCCTTGTTATTTTCTCAATTATGGACGCGTCCAACATGTCGACTGCCATCACTCTGCCATCTTTCGTTCATCAGCCAGACACGGCAATATTTGTATCATTACCAAGCAAGCCTGTACACTTGTCGCTAAATGACATTACCACCAGTACAACAATAGCAACAACAACAACAATATCGACTAATGCTATTAGTGCTACTACCACAATTAACAGTGGTAGTAGTGCCAGTAGTACTACCGCTAGTACTAAGCAAGCTTCAAATTCTCCTTCCGCAACAACCACGCTAGTTGAGACACAAGCCATTACATTTCGTTACTATTTTCCATGTAAGTTTACCCTCTGCCATGCTGTAATATGTCATCAGTGTAACTAACGCACGGCATGTCAGTGTCATTTACTACGAATATGCGCAAACTGCGCGGTGGCTGAGTTATGGTCATTTAGTTTGCAAGACAATGGGCAACAACATCAGCAGCATCAACACCAACATCTATAAACTATGTACAAGACTGCGTTTTTTCCGTCTTATTCTCGAGTAATTCTGTCAGTATAGAATGTCATGCCATATCAACACCATGGATATACTTACTATTGCCATATGTATTTCCTTTTTTAAAAGAAAAAAGCATCAATCACGCTAAAGTCAATGAGAAGAAAAGGGCACTACCACCACTACCACTACCACTACCATTACAACAATAGCAATAATAATACGTATATTGTTGATTGATCTATTTCCTAATTGTATACCAATATAATTTAATAAACATGCATTTGTTTTTTCCTTTCATATAATGACAATAATGTACGGATTTAATGCTAGCGCTTCTTGTTTACACCAAGTATTATGGAGTAAATCTCCTTTTCAGTTAGAACGCAGCAATACTGGCAGCATGTCTGGGTAGGTCAATATTGCCGCATGAATCGCATGGTGATTCCAATTCTGTAATCGTAGATATCTTGAATTTGAAACAAACTATCAGCCATACAAATGGCTAATGTTCGCTTGCGTATTCGCGTTATCTCAAACATACGCGCGCACACACACGTACATGGATGCATCCTTAACGAGTGAATCGAAACTCCGTTCACTAATTTTTGAAACCTCTTTGTCTCCACTGGTACAAGCATACGTGGATGACCCCATCAAATAATACAGGCTGGATGGTCTCACAATAACAGGATTCTTTTTTATCTCAAATTACTATCTAACGGGTACACGCACACAAACACAAGGGCACGCGCACATACATCCATGAGGACACTGATATATAAAAGTACAGCGTAATACTGGTTTTTAGCTATACAATGTATCATAAGGAATGGACATGAGCACAAGTCAACTGAGGAAAGAATCTAACGAGTCTCAAAGCCTGCGCAATGCTGAACACGACGCCAATGTAACAATAACAACGAGTATGCAGTCCAACAGTCCAGTTCCAAATACAGTCGATAATGATTGGCACCAGCAGCAGCCACCTCGACAGGTACCATTCAGAATAGTGGCGTCAAATATACCGGATATAGAGCTTGCCTCGGCGCCTGCATCAGTTCAAGGTGGCGCTCACACTGATACCGACACTGACATTGATGACATTGATGATATCGATGATGTTTATCATAGTAGCAGTAATAATAATGAATTTCCCATTCATAATATAATGGCTAATGGTAATCAAGCGCAACAACAACTAGAATCTAATGATTATCGACAAACTACTCATCTACCGGAATTCCCTAAACAACCGGATACGAGTAGTAGTTGTCATGGCATTGCCAAGTTGAAAAAGTCAATTACTAGTCATTTCTTGCGGAAGAGTGGCGGTGGCAATTTAGGTAAACGTAGTAAAACCGGTCCCACTTTCATTTCATTGCGAAAGTGTGCAAAAAATGATGGTAGTGGTGGGGTAGTGGTGATGGTGGTGCAACTAGTGGTGGCTACAGGTCGGAATGCACGACACCATCCACCAGTTCATCCACAGCCTTGTCAAAGTACTACGTTCATGTGCCCATTGAAAGAAGTGCCACAAAGACGAAGTTTAGCCTGGATACATCGGTAACCTTTATATCCCTTTGTAGTACTTGGAAGCAAATCCTCGAGCATCCGAATGAACGTCATTTGCAACGGCGAACGAGCAATAATCGCCGGTCCATCTCGTCCAATCGATTCTTCCCGAGATGGCGCTCAAACGCGCAAAGCGAGAAGGTTAGCTATTGCACTAATTGCACGACAGGAATGTGCGTAGCATTAATCGAATCAAGGAAGAATCTATCCACCAGGCAGGTAACATTAATTGGATTCATTGGAATCATGATTCCATATTGCTCTTGTTTTCGATATTAACCATATACACGCTGTTTATTTGTTTAGAGATCAGCTCGTGCAACAACTATTGCGCTATGTCACAAGACGAGATTATGCGGCACCCCTCGAGAATCCGCATAAAATACTAGATATTGGCGCTAAAGATGGTGCATGGATCAAGGTAAATTGCTGAATATCATTGAGCGTAATCAGTGAATAACACGTCGATTATGCTATAACAATAACAACAACTAGGATATGTCAAAACAATTCCCAACATGTAAGATTCGTGGTTGTGAAGGCTTCCTACTAAGTGACAAGAAAACATCACCATTACCACATAATTGTCGGATTGATTTGGTCAATCTTTGTAGGCGTACGTTTTTACTGTGAATGACTTGGTACAGCGACTATAATGGCGACTAACATCAATTTCTACAACAACATTTATTATAGGATTTCCTTATGGCGATAATAACTTTGATTATATCCACCAGAGAATGATGTCATTCTACACGCCCGTGGAAGTGTGGGCCTATCGTGCCAGTGAAATCTTTCGAATGCTACGACCTGGTGGCTATGTCGAGTTTGTTGAACTGGATCACGATCTAATACGTCCCGGTCCTTCGGCCGTCACTATTCACGATTGGATCAGGGAGAAGTTACTGCTACAGGGCATCGATTTGACCGTCGTACGACATATCGATCAACTACTCCAGATGGCCGGCTTCACCGATATTCACCGGCATACCATCGAGATCCCGATGGGCCCATGGGGATTGGTTCGCGGCCAAGTTACCATGCGTCTAGTTAGTCTAATTTATTCCTCGGTTCATCAAGCGCTCCTAGAAGGTTCGAATGAACCCATAGTGAGCCGGTCATTATCGCACGAGTCAGAGGGTGAACTGCTCAATAATATGAATTCACCCATGCTCGATAATGATGAGTTGGATAATAGGCAGAAGGTATCGCTCGACCTGGAGGATCACGTGAACTAGTGAATTCTGTATGTGACGAAATCGAATCATCCCATTCATCGGTTGTATTTCACTTTTACTGGGCGAGAAAGCCATCCTCATCCGAATAGTGCTGCCCTTTTTTTCTTCTTCCTTACTACCTTATGTTGCAGCTCATTATTATCTTGACAACAACTATCGATGCATCTTATGTTGTCTATATAATAAAACACTTTAATGGGCTGTGTATATACTTATTTCTCTTTAATATAGAACAAATACAAACTACGCGTATATTTGCCATATTTATTTCCTCTGTATTCATTTGCAGCAATAATAAATACCACTGCTGTTACTTGACTGTGGACAATGAATGAATGAATGAATATCTACATTCATTACATGCTTACAACTTAATAATTGAAACGGACCATCATCATCATCATCATCTATCCGTATTTACCCCGTAATCTTTTTTCTTCTCTCTCTCTTTCTCTCTTTATTTCTAACTTACATCTATGATCAGATTAATCTATCCACATGCTTATGACATCATTCTATAGTCATGCTCCATGAATCGTGTAGAAAGCGTGGCCCGTTCATGGCCTTGTCCGCCGAGCCGCATGAAACACCAATCATTATCGTTGACCATTAGTTTCATTCTATTTGTGTGCACATCTGTGTGTACATGGTGTATGTGTGTGACGTTGTGCTTGGCTTTGCAGCCGCTACTAAGCTCACATTCGTTTCTAACCCTGCCGCAACCATTAACGCACACACACACGAGCATAAATTCATTAGAAGGTCGTCGAACGAACAAGAAAGATAGAAAGTGTGGAGCTATATCTTGAATACACGATAACTAACAGCACTTTCTACTCGATCGTCTTTCATTTATATACACGATACTACTGTCCTGTTATCCTCTTTCACTTTCACTTTTATCTTTCACGCTTTGACCATTCACTGCATTATTCATGCATTTGATGTATATTTCAAACTAAACATTGATCCACTGCTATTTCGAATCGTTATCGTCAACGCTATTGACGAGACAATGCATATCAACGCATCTACATCTCATTCAACGCCGATCTATCGCCATTAATATACTCATTTGATTTAGCATAAGATTCATCTTACTGTTATTACAAGATCTTGTTTTCTATTCCACTATTTCCTTATTCACTTTTACCAGCTAATTGATTGATTGATTGATTAATCGATCTTACGGAGAATAGAACCACGCGCTTCATTCCATTCTTGTCGGTTACCCATGTGTCAGGTAAGTTATTCATGACTTGCTTATGACGGTTATGATGATAAAAAGAGGCCTACTGCCAAGCGAGCGAGCGAGAGAGAGAGAGAGAGAGAGAAAGAAAGAGAAAATTGCATTTTATTTTATTTTTTTACTTGCATCATGTCATTGATGCATGCAAAGGACAATGCTAAACCAAGAGTGAAGTGGACGTGCTTTACCGCTTTAAGCGAGTAGAATTACTAGAATTGTCTACCCGAATCACATTGACATGGCTACTATTGGATAGCATGGTGTAATATGCGATGCGGTAGTCATCCTCTCATCATCATCAACATCATAACAATGCTGATGTGATTATTGTCATTTTGCTCCGATCACAACAACAACAGCGGTATTGTTATTGTTGTTGCATGTGTGCGTACGTGTGTGTGTATACATTACATTCACATACAAAAAGAAGTGTAATAATAGGCAGCATTCCTTTGGTTCATTGTACCATCTCTTCAAACATTACCCCTTTATCTTTTCTTTTCTACGCTTTTACTATACTCTTTGTTGTTTCTATTTCTACTCCTCTTATTTCTTCTTCTTATCGACGAATCTGCTGCATTTGCACCTGATAGTCGATTGCGTACGCTTATCCATATCCATCATATCATTTACTAAAGTAAAAAAAACCACGTTCATTTCCTTTCATTTCCTTCACTCTCTCGCTCACTTTTACTCTCACTCTTACTCTCACTTTTTTCTCAATTATTTATGATGAGTGCCTAAGTAGCAAGTCAAGTCATCTACCGCTGTTTCTCTCTCTCTTCTATACTCTCGGTTGTCACTAGTACCGCTACTTATCATTATCGTTGTTATTGTTATTTTATTCATCTCTAAACTATTAACCGAATATACTCACCAACAACAACAGCAACAACAACAACAATAACCCTACTGTAGTGTTGTCTTGGCTACCTATATTTCTTTGGTTAAACACGACGGTTATTTGCTTTCACTCTCATTTCCGCTCACTCTTTGTATTCATTTCTATCGGCGACGTTTATCATCTTGTGTATGTTCGCCGACAGGCTTCTCGGCATATTGACTTTTTTTATCTTTACACTTTCTATTATTGTTACTATCTCTCTCTTTTTTTACTAGCAACTATTAGGTAGTAGCTATTGCATTCTTTTTATATCAATTGCAGTAGTTTTGAAAGTAGTGCCTTTGTCTGACCATCCATCTATCCATTTGTCCACCTGTCTATCTGTCTATCCTGTCTATCTGTCTATCTGTCTGTAAAAGCAGTTATTCTTTTTTGTACCTCTTCGTACTCTACAGCTTTATTCAGTTCAGTTCACCTACACACACACATACGCACACACGCATACGCATACATACCGCCATACATCCGCTGTTGTGTAATTAACTCAGACGTTTAATTGTAAGAAGCAATCTTTATCAAATTAGTTTCTTGTCGCTGTTGCTATCGCGCTACTATTAACTCGTTTATAACGTTCATACATCTGTTACCTTTATCTATCGCGTGTTCCTACTTGCGTCCCTCCTCCTCCTCCTTCTTCTCTATTCACTTAGCCTTCTCCTCTTTCTCCTCTTTCTTCTCTTTCTCCTGGATAAACGGGATTGTCATAGCTCCTTTTTGGTTTACTTACCTGCTTGTGACCAATTTGTATCACGTTTATTCGTATTTCCATCATCATCGTATGTCATAGGTATCTAGTTTACCATATACGTTTTACGTTCCCAAACCGCTATATTACACTGACATTTTACACAACGTTTCTGTGCTACTCTTCTTTGCTTTCTATTGTGTCAATACTAAGCAGCACACAAACACGCATATATCCACACATATATACGCACGCGTATCTATTACAACGTTTCATTTCTATGCTGTCCATAGGATATTAACCGTAGATTTGATTTGCTTATGCTTAACCTATTTTCTAGTCATTACAAGGTCATACCTCCATTTATCGCACATCCACCGCACGTCCTCCCATCATGGCACTTGTTAATGATGAAAACACCACAGTCATAGACGGGATCAATGAACATTCTCGATACGGTAGTACACTTAGTGGCTGCCGCATTAGTAAGGAACAATCGAATGAAAGCAACTTTGACACTAGCACGCTGGCAACCCTTCCATCATCCATTCCATCTACACGACAAAGTTCATTTTCATCCTATATAGCTACAGAGAACGTAGCACCAAACATCACCACAGCAAAAACAACTGCGACAACCACTGCTGCTGCTGCAACTGCTGCTGCAACCGCTAATGTTGCCACCGCCATCATGGACACTCCCGTTATCATGTCTCCTGATGGTTGTAGAGTGGCGGCTGCAGGATATGCACGCCCCAGCGATACGGTCTCGCCTACACTGGCCGGTCTACGCTTTCTAGTGTCACTTGACCAGCATCAGCGGGAACACGACGTACGTGACACGACACGAATGCAGTCACGACTGTTGCGTCTTCACTTGGCCGCTCGACGTTTAGTTCAATCGGAGGATGACTACGATCGACTACACGAATTATTTCGCAATGAACGTCTACGTAACTTTGTCACACACTACGAGCGACGCTGTCAAGGCTTGGAACAAGCGGTGGCCGAGCAATTATACGCAAATCTCGACCTGCCTCTAGGTCAAACGATACCTGGATCATTGTCACCCGTGCTTACCGGTACATTTCTAGATGCCCTTACACCAAGTGCTCGTAGAACTTGTCTACGATTCATCACGTATCTACGCACTAATCCCGCCACTATTGCCGATGTATTCTATCGTGCATCTGACCAAGAATTGCACAATCTACTACCCAATGAAGATGGTGGCACTACTGGACAATACGGCAACCTTGGTGGTGGCAGTTTTGGCATGGGTAACAATTACGCCAATTACAATGCCATGCCATCTTCACCGCTAGCTTCTCCTGGTTCTAATAGCAATAGCAATAATAACAACAATAGTAGCAATAACAGCAGTAATCATGGAAGTAATGGTAATAATCACAACGGCAACGGTAGCAGTATCTACGGTAATGGCAATCAGCATAATGGTAGTAATACGAATTTCGCTCAACACTCGGCTGGAAATGTCATTGATCTTTTAATATCTGGCATATATGGATCGTACGATTTCGCTAGTGAACAACGCTTCCAGTTGAAACTATGGACTACCGTGTTCGTTCGACTTATATCGGAACGACGAGGGGAACGATTCCTACTCGATGTACTGGATCGATTTGTTCGTCGATCTGGTTGGAGTGCACGCGGTGCATTAGAAACTCAACTAATGAAGATTTTACGTCGCGGTGAAGAAATCGTATTTGATAGTCATCGTCGGTCGCCCGATCCTAGTTCACTCGCTGCTAACAACGCGAGTTCAAGTAATCTACCCTCTCGTTTTCGTAATATTACGCCGAGTGCAACGGATGAACTTGATAATGCAGCAGCGGATGCATTCTTCGATCATGCATGCGAGGAAATCCTCGCAGTTCTTGACCTGTACATCCCTACATGTTTGCTCGCTTTATCACGTTCTGTACTCTCGGAATTATCCAGTGATCTTCGTCAATATGCAATTATCCTGTTATTAGTTAAATTCTTCTTTTTCCGTTTCCTTGGACGAGCCATCACATATCCTGAGGTAAGTTTTATTGCTTTCCCTCCTTCTCCTTCTCCCCTAATATATGGTATACTAATGTTTTCTTCTTCCTCTTCATTTAGTATTACGGCATGTGTGATGATTATTTTATTTCCGATAAACAACGGCAAGGTATTTTGTTCAAAACAAATCAACGACTCTACCGATACGCAACCGTGGTGTGTTCTGCCGCACCAGGATGGGAGAAGATCGCGATCAACACACGAATTCGTTCACTTTTAGAGCGTATCATTTCTCGATTCTCGTGTGCACCCATTGATACCGATTTCTTCAAGCCTAGCGACACATCAGCCATCTATCTAGGATTGACGGGAGAGCGTAGCTATCAGCTAACCTGTACCGCCGATGCTCCCTGTGCACCAGCTGGTCTATTCACGGGTGTAACCCCCACGCTCCTAGTTAGTCCGGGTGATCTGCTAATGTTGTATGAATTCATGTCGACCGGTCGTATGTCACGTAGTCAATCTCGTTCGCCGCCCAACTCTAGCGGTCATAATAGTGGTGCAAGCAATGGTAATAGTAGTCACAATAGTAGTAATACACATTCGGTACGACGTCACTACTCGTTCTCCTACTCGAGTTCATCGGCTGCCGCGGCCATTTCTGCCATCGATAATCGTGAGGAATTCTCGTTATTGTTTACTCAAATGAGCACACTATTGGATGATTTACGAGTACGTGTCAATGAACCACCGGCACTGTTGTACGTAGCCGACAATGGCTCTAGTGTAACTATCAAGGATCCTCAGGTAGCATTAGTCAATCTAATGAATACTCATTTATTATCGCCATTAATGCCATCACTTACACCATCATCGACGAGTTCACCCATGAATCATTCGACACAGGCTAAATGGGCATCATCGGCATCATCGTCAGCAGCATCAGCAGCAGCAGCATCCTCGTTATCACCAGGTCTAGGTTTAGCCTCGGGTTCAGGTTCATTCCGTCGACAGCATCATCGGGATAGGAGTGATGTCTCCACAATGTCATCCAACTCGTCTTTATCCACCTCCATTATGATAATGCATGATGATCCCGATGATGAGGAATTGCCGCCCGATGACGATACGGCACCGGCCGAACTCTACACCATTAGTGCGGCCGTCTTCCGTGCACTTAGCACGTTCGACGTTTACGCCACATTTCCCGGTTCAAATTCGTCATTTAGTATTAAACAATTCTTGGAGGCAGCTGCACAAACGGCGAGTGCTAGGGGCGACTTTGCCGACAGTATCACGTATCAGAATGCACTCGATCGTATGCGACAATTACCGACCGGTTTCATCGCTAATTACGTGAGTAGCTTGGATCAATCCAAGGGTCTTCCACCGACAAAGTATAACGACGACACAGCGTTAATCCGTTTCATGGCACGTCGATTCGATTATGCCGCCGAGAAACGAGCGATACGCCAGCAGTATCGAAATGCTTGGTGGGCCTATGCACAGGATAAACAACGCCGTATCCAGGAGTTGACCACTGCCCGTGTGTATCAGTTCTCCTCGCTACGCCTGCGTATGTTCTACACTACATTCCGTGGTAGTCGTGTCTACGAGAAAGCCTCCCGTAGTATCGTTGATCTTTCTCGTAAACACACGCTTACGGACGCGGAATCACTCGAGCTGCAAGGCTACCTGGAGATGCGTCATGCCGATAACTTTGTTCCAGGCGACGATGTGTTCCATCAGTTCTGTCGTGAAGTGGAACGCCTACGCGATGATGCCATGCAAATGATATGGATTAGCGAGCTGTTTACCCGTGAGGCCACCCTACTGGGACCACCCGGTATTCGTGCACAAATATCACGACAACGCTCCTCGTCAGCGGCCGCCGTTCTTATGGGTCGACTACCATTCGGTCGATCATCCAGCTCGAATCATAATAGTGGTAGCAATTACTCGAACAGTTCGACACCCTCGCCCATTCGTATTGACACGCATACACGCTCCTATAGCAGTTCCGGATTCGGCGGTTCATCATTCACGTCGCTTGCCAATTCGCTATGGGAGTCGAGTACACGTCGACATAGTACCAACTCGGGAAATGCCTATGCTAGCTTGTTGGGCGATGACTTTATCACTATAACCCAGCTTAAACTGGTTGGCCTTATTATGAGCGAGTTCCACCTGCTATTCCGTTACAGTGAAACTGACAGCTGGTTTAATCAGTTGGTGGGCGAGAGTGCCGTAGAGTCGCCCGTGTTGCGACCTGCCGCCGAACCCGTCCTCCCCTCCACCGTAACGATGACCGCCACGGAGACACGTCCATGTGGTATTTCGGCATCGGGCGGTATTCGATTAGCAGCGGCTACCACCACCACGGCTACAACGACAGCATTTGCTACCACGAACACGGCCACGCATAGAACAGGATCCATTCCAATTGTTTTGTCGCAACCGATGGATTCCTCGAATTCTAGCGGTAATGGTACCGATGATGGTTTCACCACAATGGCACCTCCTCTATTCTGTACGGGACTACGCCGAGTTGACTCGGTGGCCACACTAATTCCCGTGTCGTCCTCGCCGCACTCGCCTAGTAGCTCCACGCATAGTAATATCACGACACGTAGCAGTAATCCACGACCATCGGCGTCTCCTGCCACGACAGCATCGCCCGATATGCCATTGGCCACTGACGAGGAAGAGGAGGAATTGGAGCGAAACTGTCCTCGCCCCATGGCTAGTCGACGCGTTTCCTGTAATGGTCTTGGATTATATCCCGCGTCAACAGTGGATACCACGTCTAATCACGGTGCTAACGTCGTAACCCCTACACGCGACGACGATGATACGCAAAGCGGTAACGACACGACGCATCTCACCTTTATGGCTGCTTGCAACGCGCTATGCACGCAGATAACGTTGCATCCCTCGCCGTTCCGTAAATTACAATCACTACTGGCGATTAATCTGCTTATATCGGCTCGTTTAGCGGCAAGTGAAGCACCGGGAACAGATGCTATCGTCAACGAACTAGTACGTGTTCTACGTCAAATACGTCCACGCTACCTGTGTCGCGACTTGCAACTGGTGACGACATTCGTACCTGAAACAATTCTCACCATGACAGATGCCGGTAAGGCATTTGTAGATGCATCTGTAGCGGTCATGTCGCTTAAAGAGGAGATCATACATGATGTAATTAATCGAGGTCGTCGACTACTCGGCGAAAGTGTAGACGACGATGGTAACGTCGATGCAAGTCAACAGGCCACCACTGTCATGCTAGCGCGTCGTAACTCGATGGATGATCGTGAATTACAACTACGTCAACTGGAGGCATTCCGGCTATTTATGATCGCGGCTAAAGAGGGGAACCCCGAGGGTGAACGGGAGCTGGCCATCCTCTACCTGACCCTGCCCATCTCACCCGATTATTGGCGTTTAGAGTTCGATTACACCGCCGCTACAGGTTCATTCGGCAATGGTGGTAGTACCTCTTCTACGAGTGGCACCACTGGATCCAATACATTCACTTGTAATACTAGCATATCGTCCAATTCACTACGTGATCAACTATGTAACAATAGCACGACTGGATCGAGCTCACTGAACACTTCCCATTACTTTGTTAGTAGTGCCAACACATCATCTACTATGATAAGCACATCGAGTCATATCGATCATAGTAATATCGGCAGTGCTACTGGTAGTACGGGTGGCAGTATTTATGGTAATCTAGGTGCCAATGCATCATCAGCTTCATTGTTACTTAGTGCGCAAATAGCCGATAAACACACCGAGAAATATAATGTTGCTAATGTGGCTGCCGCTATGAAATGGTTCCGTCGTGCAGCTAAAAAAGGCGATTCTGTATCTATTCGTTACTTGGAACAACAACAATACGGTGGCTAAACGATGGCATTAATCCATTGAAGCTACTACTACTACTACTATTATTATTATTATAGAAAAGAAATAAGGAGCTGTTTATTACTACTATCATTATTATTCTCTTTATTCTTTTCGTTTGTATTGTTCCTTGTTCCTCTTTTGAATATTATTATTACTTTATCATTATTACCATATTATTATTATTGCATAAGCGTATTCCTTATTTTTTGAATACCTTTTTATTATTGCTCTATTGCTATTATTAATAAAAAATAGACAGCATCGATACTCTTTTGATGTATCGGTATTATTACAATTACAGTTGCGATTGTCCTTCTTTTTGTTCTAGTATACATTCGTCATTGTCACGTCTACTTGTCATAAAATTAGCACGCTTCCCAATTAGCGCATTTGTATCACGTATTCATGATGACCCAAATGAGTCATTTATTTTTAAACGGTTGAATCATCTCATCAGTGTGACTCAATTCCATTAAGCAATGAGGTTTTAGATTCTATTGGATAACTAGTCACTAAGGAGGATCATCGCATGTGCATTACCTACATGAGTAGGTTACAGCTTTAAATTGAACAACAAGTGAGATATTATCCAAAGACTAACTCTACTGCTTTTAACACACAAACAAACATTTAGCCTATTGCTCTTTATATTGTGTTTTGGTAACCAAGCTACTCTAAACCTACTTGCCATTGATCGCTTAACCTAGCTGCATTTATTAGTCAACCAATTGATTATTAAATCGTATCTCAATTTCTCTTTCGTTACTTTAACTCTTGCGCAACAACAACAACAACAACAAGAAGAAGCTTAACTAGCACTCTACCATGGTTTTCATTTCCAATTATCAATCGTCGGACATATCCATGTCTCAAGCGGTTCAAAAGATCATATGTCAATTGACTTCTTATGTACTGGACCACGAATTATTATCATCAACATGGTACGACTACCATACAAATAGTTTGTCAATCGACAATACTACGGTTGCACCATGGCAAGAAGCGTCGACCGAGATGTTGTCGACTATACATCGTCGTTACAATGGCGCTACTATTGCAAAGTGCCCGTCGCCATATGGTGGTACATATGGTGACAACCGCGGCACTATCATCATGGAACAAGAAATGCAATCCATCATTGCAACGCTGTCTGACCTCATTCAGTTGGATGGTTTGCGTGGAACAGCTACCACCACCAGCTTTAACGATTACTTATCATCAATTATGCAATTGCTATACCTGTACAACACTGGCAGCAACAGCAATAACGAGGAATCATGGTTACGTGAACAACAACGACAACAACTGTTGCCATTACTGCATATTATTATTCAATCCATTGGTTGCACTAAACAAAATGGTGGTGGTGATGGTGGCTCTAACCACATCGATGCCGCTACCAAGACCAGTGAACGTGATTCGTACTTTGATCATACCTACAATGATGAAGAAGATAAAGAAGAGGAGGATAAGCACTCCTTTAGTGAAGGGTATCGATCCCCGCGACAAACTGTTAGACCGTTATGGCGAGTTCCTTGTGTCTCAATGTCGCGCCATTCATACTCATCAGCATCGTCATCATCACCATTGTCGGGATGCACTCCGTACTGCCACGAACATCGCTGGTACAACAGTGAGCGAACAAGTCATACCAGCGTTTGTTGCGTATAAATCGCGGCAATGGCAATATCATCGAGGAATACGATGGAATGAGAAAAAGTGCGATCATTCACTATATCACAACAACAACACCAATGATCATTATTATTTCTCCTGTAACCATACTAGAACTATAACGAGAACTGTGGATATATTACGACATACAAGTAATGAAGATGAAGACACTTGCTTTATTGAAACTAATGACAACAATAATACTAATAGTAATACTATATACAATTTATGGATGACCATTTGTCATAACAAATCTAATACAACCGCAGCAACAACAACAACAATGACTAATAATGCGGATAATACGATGATGATGCCCACACTACGTTGGTGCGATCGACATAATTGTAAAATGAACCATTGGTGTCTCGGTTGGGATGACTTGTGTATGCGATGGGCCGATCGTGATTTAAATCGTACCATCCACTCGTTGCTTTATCGTGACGAGCCAGCGATGGTGTGCAGTTACGTTAGCGTGCGTGGCAATCGGTTCAATCACGTTCAATTATCGTCGTGTGCACGTCGTGTAAGGGATTCACCAAACGCAGGTGGATGCAGTATTCTATCGGAGATATTCTCCTGCGAGATAGTAAGACGTTGGCTAGGAGCAAAACTAGTATTCACAGAGGTAGGCTTACTACTATTCTCTCTATATATATATATAACATGATCGTTACTAATATACGTTTCTAACCTAGATGGAGGTGCCCTATTCTGCGTGGCGTGGACCCATGACCGATTACATATGCGAGATCGGCGATGGACTCGCCATTTCCGTGTCGGTAACACGTGCCATGACAGCACCTAATAAAACGTATACACGCGCTGATGCTCGACGATTACTTTGCAAGAAGATGCGCGGTATCATTGGTGCGAGTAAACGAATTAGACTATCCAACAACGACGAAGAAGAAGAAGAGGAAGAGGAAGAAGCACGTAATCTGATTTATACATCACGTCATTGCCGTGGTAGTAGTCAGTTGTATAAACAAATACTGCACATTTGGGCACCTAGTGGTCGTGTCGCACGAATGATACGTCAGGAATGGCGTCGATTAAGTCGTGAACTTATCGATACCACTCTTGTGGTGGTTAGTATCGTGGATCAAGCATGGGTATTCACCAATCGCGTATAAATAGGGGGACAAGAACAAGAACAAATGACAAGTACATCCAAAGTTATTATTATTATTATTTCTATTACTATTATGCTGTGTTATTATTAGCATTGCTATTAAATTTATGCAATGAAATATCGATCAGTCATTCGTTTTCTAAAGCAGTCACTTGATGAATGTGAGTCATTCCTTTTTTTGGAATGCTGAGTAGAGTATTGTTTGTAAATAGAGCGGTAAAAAGCGGAATTTGAATAACCGGTTTAGTATCAATAGGCTGGAATCCACATAAACACGCCATCTTCATTCGCATATCATCTATACTATCTTTATTATTCTGTTGCTATTATTGTTGTTATTATTATCCTTTGATTTGTTTAACATGACTGTGGATTGTGCAACTGAAATATGGCTAAAACCAAGTGAAGATGTTCTAATCGAACCGATTAAATTAAACCATGCTGACCATTATCCGGGACCGTTCATGTCGCAGCGATTGATCTTCTTTAAGAATCACCATCATAGCGAGGTATTTATGCCTACGTCACGTTTGACCGAAGCACTTCAACAAGCGCTGAATCTATTTCCCATATTCTATGGGCGTCTAGTGCAGCATGCTTCGGGTAACTACGAGGTACATCGATCGGATCGTGGTATTCCCTTCCTAGAGAGGTATTCGGATAAATCGCTATCGTATTATGAGCCAAACTGGCCACAATCCAGTATTACCGAGGATTTGCAAGCGTTAGACGGGATGCCTCCCGAGGATATCACCATGCTATTTGCCGCGAAAATCACTCGTCTAGCCCATAATTCCGGTGTGGTACTTGCCGCGGCATGGCAACATTACATTACGGATGGCTATGGTGCGGCTATGTTCCTTAGAACATGGGCAACATTCGCTCGAGGCGAAGCACCACCATTACCGATATCATCCATGCCTAATCATGATCGACATCTACTGGTGCCAGATCAACCTGTCGCTCCCTATGTCTATCGCGAACTAAGTGGTGTAACTAAGCACGCCGCTCGAGGTGTTATGGTACAATTTACACCAAAGAAACTAAAACTACTCAAGGATACTGCGATGGCCTCGCTTACTCCTCAGGAAAGAGAGGCGGGCCAATGGCTATCCACCATGGACGTGGTGATTATGTTGTTATGGCGTGCCCTAGTACGCGCTAGACAATTGCCGGGGGACGCGGTATTAACACAAGGATCCGCCGTTAATCGACGCTTTCAACTGGATTTCATACCGAGAAACTATTTCGGCAATGCTATCATGATCATACATACTACAAAGAAAGCGAGCGATCTTCTGGATGAATCGCTAGGCACGATTGGTGCGACACATCGTCAAACTATTATTGCGCATAAATCTATTAGTAAAAATGAATGGTTAAGTCAGGCGGATACGCACTCATCCATGCCGCTATACGATCGTGGTTTACATTGGATGGCACACACTGATTATCTATTTACAGATTGGTCTAAATTCGGTTATTACACGATGGATTTCGGTGATGGTATTCCTGTACGTTGTCGTCGTTGTATATCACCACATAGACATATGGTATGTATATTTGATTTACCACCACCGTCATCATCAACGAGTAGTGATGTAGAGGAAAAGGATTTACCACGAGGACTTGAAGCCAATTTCAATATAGCCGAGGAATATTATGAACGACTTGTCAACGATAATGAGCTGTTAACTTATGCGGAGTTACTTGGCTAATTGAATAGCTCAACTCTCTCTTAATTTAATTAAATGTCAAAAATATATGCATAAACGTTTCTTTGGCTAGGCGCATCATTTTTGAAACTATTTGCATTGCTACAACGCACTTGTAAACATGTTAATGTAGCAATGAGCTAAGGAAAAGAAATACTATGCCATGTTATGCCATGTTATGTCATGTGTTATACTACGGATGAGCTACCATTCTAGTACATGGCTCTTCCTACCGATTAGCATTATTAAACGTTTACTTTTGCAGTTTATTAATAAATAATGTTGCATAGTAGTTAGCATCGCTGTTTATGTCATTATTACCCTTTATTAGTGCCATGTTAGCTATTGATATATACTATGCAAATAAAGATATAGCCATCATATAGGATTGCCTCGGCACATGTACAATATGCAATACAATGTCAGACAGTACCACTACAAATACAAAGTGCTAAACGACGCAATGGGTAGTAGTTAGCGCGGATATTATGTATGTACGCGTACTTTCACAACACACGAGCAGAAGGTGTAGTGTTCGTTACGTATACATGTCGCAATTGGATGAACAAACAGCACTGGCTAGTGATTAACACGAGTACCGCGTGCTTGCATATATTTATAAAGCACGAGTAAGTAGTGCAAAGTAGCAAGTGGAGACGTTGTACGTTGACAAGCAAGGGTGGCGCCTAATGCATAGCGCGAGTGTTACGTATGCGTACGTGTCCCCACATACTACAAGCAATGATCAGCAAGTCAACGCGAATAAAGTGGTACAACGCGGCAAGCAAACGTCGTGAATAAAGAGCACGGCATGAAATAATAGATATACACGAGTGAGGGCAAGGGAGTGTCGCAAGCAAGTAGACAAGGAAGCGAGAAAGAGAGAACTGAATAGAGGATAGACCAGTATGAAAGACCCAGTGGGGTATATGCCACGTTGATCGACAACGGATAAAGAACCAACTACTACACAACGTGAAGAGCAAAGTGTGCTTATGACAGAGTATACAGATTGGAGTGAGGCTGCCGATAAGTAGCGATACAAAATACGAGTACGCGACATACAATCAACATATTCGACAAGTAGTCATTGGCAAAGCGGCAGTCTAGACGGGAATAAGACGGCCGACCGAGAACAACACAAAGACAAGTAGTATACGCTTGCAGCTAAGCGTAGTCTGTATATGACAATAAACGAAGGTGGAGTAAGAGGAAAAGCATGAGTTGTGGTGGTGTATGTGTTGTCAGAAAACGAATAAAAGAATAAAAAGCAATAGACGAGAGTGTGTATCAGAGTAAGAGGAGTATAGCGAAGTGCATAGAACATAGGGGAATGAGCAGTAAGATTAGTGAATAACGCGTTGTTTATAATGAGAGAAGAAAAGGTAAGAGAGGAAGTAACAAGAAGTGGCATGTAGCAATATGTACATAGAATATCATTTACAACAGGTACAATAATTGTTAATACCATTAATTATAATTAAATAAACGTTATTAGTAAATATTCATCCGCTCTAATGTATTCAATCTTGTGCCATGTCTTCTTTATTAAATAAAATTAGGCTACGGCCCAGGATTATAATAAAAAAAAGATCGTTAACACTTACTGTTTTCACCAATCCTTGGTCTTTGATTTGCTTAACATGGGCACTAGCCACGTGTGTAATTTCATTGGATGTGGAGCAGCATATACAGCTCGCTCCTCACTTCTATTCCATCAACGTAAAAAACACAATAAACCAAAAGGTAAACCTGGTCGCATTCAACGTAAACATTTAGAAATTGCTAATCCTAAGCAACTGCGCAATGCGCGAGCGCGGGAAAGCTACGGCATTCACAAGCCAGTAAGATTACAAAAGCAAGCTCACCAACGACTAGTAAATTCTGTCTCAAAGGCGATTGTAAAAAATCCTTCACTTACCGCTAATCAAGTTCTCGACCAATTACGCGCTGCCAGCAGCTCACTTATACAGGTGATGAACATTAAAACGGATGAACGCAACTGGATTGAGTGGCTGCTTGGCTTTCGACTAATGGATATGCGAGTTACGGAGGATAATATCGATAAGGTGTTAGAGCCTTTATGGTCTTGTGAAAGACCAGGATCTTCAGTTTCAACTGTTACGCGAATGAGTAGCAGACAACAAGCAAAATTTATGCAAGACTGCAGGGTTTTTAATGAGAAGCTCGACGAGTATCTTAACAAGCAAGCAGTAAAGCGTAAGGTAGCATATTGTAAACAATATATGTATCAGTATGCGTATTTGGATCCTACTGCTCAGCCATTGTTATGGTCATCTATATTGAGCAAAATAAGTACCAAGGTTATGCTCTTGCAATCAACACCAAATGCTGATCCTCAACATGATGTTGGTAATACTAATACCGAAGTTGCTGACGAAATTGATACATCCACTAACATGGAATCAATTGATTATATTGTTAACGTTGTAGCTAACGATAGAGAGAAAGTAAGACAATTTAAATAAACACTTTTAAACACAAGTAGACACAGAGAGAGATTGGTAGTTAATTCGTTACTTCTTTATTTACAAGATAATGGTGAAGTATTTATAATAATAATTAGATAAGTAGAAATATAATAGTAATAGCAATATAGAATCACAAGATTCTCTTATGACTACTCGGCTGATTTGTAGTATTAATAGATTTACAGAATGACGGCGAATGTTGTCGTCATAGCCGAGATCAACTGATGTTGTCGTGATCTGGTCAGGTAAGAACTGCTGACATTTTACAAGTGTCGTGATTTATCATGAGATATAGGCACATCTATACAGTTATCGTAACAATATGACTGCGGACGAGCACAACGACGTGTGCGCGAATGAAGCAGAATAAGCTATACACATTATATAAGAATACCTATTTGTAATTGCTACTATATACTACTTAATAAAGTGCTTGAAATTATACTAAACAATGCTATATGATATTAACATGTGCTATAAGACCAATTCTAATAATACAGGATTTTCCAACCAGTTAACATTGTTAGTCTTCAACTTTTGCACAATTGTATGAATGTTAAAAAGCTATGCTTTCTTTTCTCTATTTATAAATATTACATAGTAATAATAATAACAAATAATAATAATAATAATAATAGCTAAACTATCACCAATAAGGAATGATAGTATTTTAGAATCCACGTAAACGAGCTTCTTGTAGAAAGTTAGCTGCCGCATGAATATCCCAGTGTTCGCGACGTAAGGCGTTCATCGCATCTGCTGGTGCGTAGCCCATATTCACTAGCCAGTCGACCATGGCTTCCTGCGCCTGTGATCGTATGTTCGCCAGGTGAATATCGGCTACGGTACGTTCTACACGACTACGCTTCTCCTTATTGATATGGCGTGCCGATATTTGGAAGGACGCGCTAATCGGACGATGATCGGATACTAGACATTCGTGACGTCGATAGCTCATTTGCTGTATACGTGGTGATGTAGCGTCCGTACCATTGCTGTCGACGGGCGATGTCGATGTATCAGGTAGAATAGGACCTGGCCTACCACCATATCTATGTAGTATACGATCGCACCAAGCAGGAATACGCATCTTCTCCGATGTATCAAACACTTCCTCGCCACGATTATACTTGTACGTCGGTATAAAATCCAATGGTAACTCGCTAAAACTACGCAATGGATGCTGTCGGTTACGAGCACGTTGCTGGCACAATTGATCGTGTTCCATGAGTTGAGTCCAATCACGATCGGCTATAAGTGACTCGACCTGTGTACGCGGTAGATCGATACGATAGTTTAGATCACCGCTAAAGAAGCAGAACTCGTGATCCGTCATCTTTAATCCATCGCCACCACAGACGAACGCCAACGGACGTGACGTCAATGGTTCAAGCTCGCATTCCCTTAACACTTTAGCAGCGTCCGTGTTACGTTGACTGACTTCCTTTTGTCCCGCTGCCAAATGGCAATTGACGAAGCAAACCGATGAATCATTAATGACTAGTCGCATAGCAATGCCGCCCTATACAGTAGAGAAAGGGTAAGTAAGCTGTTCGTTGATAGTAGATAAATGAATTGATGGATAAAAGGCGTGATACAACCACTATATTACATCACTTACTTTGTTACCGTATCGTCCGCCAAATCCAGTCTTCACCATACTGGCGGTTACGCCTGCCACCGAATCATAAATGGTACGCCGTACAAACATACACGAGAATAGACCGACTAGATGCTCGCTCTTGAGTAGGGAGTAGGTTTCATTGGGGTGTGCCTCTTGAACAGCGACCACTAGACGAGATCGCCATAAACCATATCGACGTGATGCCTCCTCGGTTTGCGCCTTCTTTTTCGATTTCAACAACGATTCTACCGATTGCGATAAGCGAATCAACGCATTAATCGATCATCAATAATAATAACAACAACAATATAGACACCGATGTATGAATACTTACTGGCAGTTGTCTTTTTCGATTCCAAATCTATAATCTCCTGGAAGCCAACCACAATAATATCGGGAGTAACCGGTGACGCGGTCAACCATTCTTTAAGGAATTGCGCATTTAACGAGTTCGACAAGAGTGATTTCGGTTTACGCGCATCGCAATTCCATGAACAAATAAGTACGTTGATATCACGATAATTACAGAATTCATTCTGCTTCAACGTGATATGTGCATCTAATTGAATGAATGAATGAATGAATCAGCTCACATTGTAATAAACGTTAGGAAACTACTTACCTATGAAATCGTCGCATAATAGTCCGTCCCATATACGTACACATCCTTCGATATCTAAACTGGCCACTTGCAGTCGTCCGAGTAGGGCTAGCGAGGCATTATCCACGGTAATGGCTTGAACTGCCTTATCGTGCGCTTGCCAATCTTTGATCACTGCCCATGGTTTGCGCGACGTGTCATAAACGCATATCTTGCCAGTTTGAAAGGCGGCCCATAAGTGTTGCTGTTGACCTGGACTGGCCAACGCGGTAATCGCATAGAGTGACGCCTTGTACACCTGTAATCGTTGATGCGTTCTCGAACACCATATAGTGACGTGACCGTCGGCGTGTCCTGTAAATACCCGTTTCACCGAGTTGTCCACCGACATACAAGTGATATCACCGACATTGGCATCTACTTGTAGCGTAGCAATTGGCAATCCCGATATAGATCCAGTCGCCTCATAGCTTACACGAGTCTGACTACCTAGACCGATTGATTGGTGCTGATGATGCTGATGATGCTGATGTTGTTGTTGTTGCTCAATGTCATGCTCATCATTAGTGTTACCATTGTGTTTCGATTGATTGTCGCTACGTGCCAAGGGCAGGTAAACTTCAATGACCTTGCCTGTACTTAGCCATAATTGCTCACTGGCTACTACGATAGCTGCTACCACTTTGGCGGCCACACGACGTAGGGTGGGCTGTCCCTTCAACGATAGTCGTCCGGTATCACCTTGCTGATACCAGCATTGTAGACGGCCACTTTCATCGAGTGTCCATAGATGCGCACGAGCACGTAGCATATGCGTTACCGAGCATGTATGAGCACCGGTTCGTTGATCTGTAATGACGCCGGTCTCCGCTTCTACCTCCCATAGTTCACCCGTCTTCAACGCACACCATATCCATTGGCTTTCTTCGCTCGGTAAACGCGGTGGTAAGAAACAACAAGCATCGACGCGTATCTCGTTGCCTCTACTCGCCATGGATACTGGCGTGCCCATAACCACGTCCCATACCCTTAGTGCATTGGCCGCCGTGATAACGTGT
The DNA here is from genome assembly GCA_025201365.1 of Syncephalis plumigaleata. Lineage (NCBI taxonomy): Eukaryota > Fungi > Zoopagomycota > Zoopagomycetes > Zoopagales > Piptocephalidaceae > Syncephalis > Syncephalis plumigaleata. The sequence goes on along the minus strand of JAIXMF010000004.1, from coordinate 1,116,319 downwards.
CGTGTACTCATGGCGAAGCATCGAGCAGGTCCGATATGTTTGAGTTCACTTTCAAGGTCGCGGAACACCGGTGGTCGACGACTAGGGAATCTTGCATCCGGTTGAGGAAAGTCGTTCAACTCGATGCGCGATATTTTACCGGCTTGCTCGTCTCGTGTCATCGCTACCGTAACAATATCTGCCGCATCATTGATGGCAATACTATTGTCGCTACAAATGGAATGCGCGGCAGAAGGTGGAGCGCGTACACCAGTCGATGGCATAATAGGACGAGTAGGGGGACGTGGTAGCAACGGCGGTGGCATCGAATTGGACATACCGCTCTTACTAGGCGGTGATGCCGATAGTTTACTCGTCGATGGAAGTGTCGACGAATAGGTGGAACTACGCTTAATGCTGGGTTTCCGCGGTAAGACTGGCGGCACCTCGGGATCGGCAATGGAATGTGAGAATGGTCGGGAGAATGATGCCACGGTTCTTGTATTGGTAGTAGTGGATGTTGTTGGTGTGCCACTCGTACCACTCGCACTACCATTACTATAGTTTATGGCAGAACTGGATACACTAAGTAGATCCGCTTGTTTATGAGATCTTGATGACGAGAGTATGGAACTGGCGGATCTAGATGACGTCTCCTTGTTTTCCGTCGTAAATACACCGCGTAACTGATTGATATTACCACCAATGGATGGACTTGATACAGGTGAGGCCACTTGAATTGTCGTTGTAATAATGCCGCTAGTAGTGATGTTACCAGTAGCATGCGATTGATGATCAACATCATTATTCATTTTACGTGCATGAAGCGCAGCATGAACATCAGAGAATGGATCGTCCTCAGATGGTTGTCTAGTTGCTTTCCTAGTCGTTGGCTCTGCTAATGGATTGTATCGTGCAGCACCATTACCATTGACGATGCTTCTCCCACCGGTTGATGTCTCGCCCAACGCATGATGTCGCAATGGCGGTGTCGACGTGTATATCGTATTTGACGGCAAAGATGGTGAAGGAGTACGTGATTGCGGTGGTAGTCGTACTTGATGTGGCATTGTCAAAGACGATGAATGACTGTTATTATTATGATGATTATTGTAGGCGGTACGCTAATAAATAATGTATATTCGTAAATATTAATGCATACTTATAATGGCTACTCAATTAATAAATTAATCTTCCTACCTGATTATCCGTATCTTCCACACCTGACAAGGTCTTTTGCTCCCATACACTCGTTAGATTCTTAATAGGCGTTGCTCCCATAGATTTCGACGGTGTAACATGATTAGTAAGGATAGCGGTTACTTGATCACTAGGATGCTTGTCCGTACTTGCTGTATCGGCCAATGCATTTGCATGAGTAGCGGCTGTAATCTTTGAAACGACATCGCGCATATTTCCTGAACTCGTTTCTCCTGTCGATTGCGCGAAGCCAAACTGCTTTATACGATCACGGATTGAAGGTACCGCCGCTAGCTCCTCTTTAATAGACGTGGCACTATGATTGCTGTTCTGGGTGATATTTGATCTAGTTGCTACGCCTCCTTGTACTTCTTCATCGCTATCAGAAACAATAGCTTGTTCATCCTCAAATGGATTATGCTCACCAGCTTTATCCATTGTCATAGTGAAATGGATACGCTCAATATACCAGTAGTAAATAAGTAGTAGTCGCCGTAGTAGTTGTCGTAGTAGTAGTTGAATTCGCAGGTACAATAGGCTCTAGTACGAATTCTTATGAAAATAGCCAGTATTCTACTAGTCTATTCGTTTGCCCGTCCTTTCTTTCTTTCTTTCTTTCTTTCTTTCTTGACTAGTAATATACGTGTTTAATGTTGTTTAATGCGCGCTAGTATGATGAATAAAAGTAATTCAACATGTATGGAATAGCGCGATACTTGGATAGAAGCGAAAAAAGGGATACACTGATGAGTTCAGTAAACGTGAAGCAGGAAGTAAGAAGTAGAAGAATCACCCTAGTCGAACGGGGGAAAAAGCGTATCAACAACTAATTAACGAGTATATATAGAGTAGAACAGGGAGAGAGACAGAGAGAGAGAGAGAGCCAGAGACGTGATAATGCAGTAAGGAATTACTAAGTAAGAGATGAATAAAAGCAACAGTTTAAGCTGCTAAGAAGCGGAATATAAAGATCGTGTGTGCGCTGTGTAAATGGATAAGGATGAACACATGCCAGGGCAGTGCATGCTGATGTATTTATCTACTCAAGTAACGTGGATGGCATGGCTATTTTTACCAATTTTATATATACAATAATATATGTTTAACTTGTAGCATAAGCATTGCCACTTGCGGCGGAAACATGGAATCATGAGAGAAGAAAAAACTAGCAACTTGCTAATATAAGGTTGACGAATAGCTAAGGAGAAATTGCTAATGGAAGCATGAACAAGCCTACTAATGACGGTTAATGCCTTCATTAGTAACCTCTTATTAATCGTTTTGTTAACATTTTATTAATAATTCCACAACCGTACACGAATGGCGAGTATATATGGCGACAAGCCAACTGATCACACAACCATCTTTTATATATGGCAATCCATACTTAAAGACATCATATACGCTAAACGCCGTACGGCAATCATGCAATCCTCTCTTCAGTCCTTCTATCAAAAATGGCAATGGTTATCCAGCTGTCTAAGAATGGATTTCGTCAATATCTCTATTGATTAACATGGAATTTTGTTATCTTTATTCACATTAATCAATAAACACTTTTCGCACAACATTGAATTTTGTTATCTATATTCATATTACTCAATAAACACTTTTCGCAAGTAAATCATTAATGCATTAGACACAAGTAGCAAAGCATGCAGTTAACTCTACCAACAGCTTCGGAGGTGCGAAGGTGTCCAAGTGGGCTAACGCTATTGTTCTTGTACACGTTGTCAACATCCAATGACCTAGAGCATTCGTTTGGTCATGCCTCCAGTTCAGCAGTTTTGGACAAACATACTAGCACGATTATCAATTATTCCGTCAGCAGATTTCAATTGGAAGTCATCGTCACACTTCTTACATCCTACACTTGGCAAAGCCAGTATTACTAACCATATATCTATCATTAGCGCCTGTGGCATAACAGCATCGTATAGCCAGCATTACAATGACAAACCGTCTGATCACAACATATATTCAACTATTCTATACATACAGAATATTATACGAGCAAAATATGCACAGCGTTAACGCTTTCGTCTACTTGACATTTCGTCACAATGGCAATGGTTATGCGATGCTTAAATGTAAATTTTCATCCCATTATCGACTGATGGATAAAATTTGTTAATTTTCTTTATTGGTCAATAAAACATTATTTCTTCTCTACCAACAGCTTCTCCAATTGCTCATAGATTTGCATAACACATACTGAATCCTACTAGTACACTTATTAGCAATGCTCAACATTATATCACCATCCTTTGTCACTTTTACCTATTTGTTGCTGAGCTATAGGCGGTATTATACCATTACAGCAAAGTTACGATGGTATTAAATGATACGAAGCCTACATTGCCGTATTCACGATACATACTCGAATAAACACGGATATTAAACAGTACAATACATGTTAATAATCATCATTTAAGATAACAGTAATAAACATGATTTCACTTTTATGAGACGTTAAAAAACTAAAGCCGCTATTGTAGTATCCTTTAGACAGATACAGGAAACTAAACATTAGAAAGGAAAATAGGCAAGTTATCTACTACTTCCAAAGATGCTTTATTGAGGTACGGGTTGGTTGACTCGTGTCATGGGGAGTGGAGTCTCTCCGGTCCCGGGTGTATTATTCTGGGTAGTGCTCGACATAGCTTCGCTCACGTATAGTATCTCGCTGTTGAACTCTCAACAACCTCTTGCACTCGCAATAACACTAGACAATAAAACGATATGATAACTCGAACGATGATTCTTTTATTCATAATAATGTGTACTGGTATTTATACCAAAGCTTAAGTAGCGGAGCGCCACTAGCTTATCAGCTTTTACCCAGGTATTTATCTGTATTCCAACGGCGACCGGGTTATAGTCCCACATTATATACAGTGTTTTTCCATCCAATTAATTTGATATTAATTACAAAATAATCACGATACTAAATATGACATATTTCTCTCTTCTCCGTTTCATTCCTTATTGTATCGTTGTTCCATATAAAATGACATTGTCACCGCTTTACATACTTACTGGTACTTACAACTTGCACCAACAGCCTATTCCAAATGATATTACTCGATGGTTAGGCAATCGACTGGAGAATTCCACGGTGCTACCTGACTTGGTAGCAGTAGCATTCCAAGAGTTTGCTCCTTATCCGGACGCTTTTATAACAACTCCCGAATCTATACTATACCAGTGTGATAAGGCTATACGTCATACCTTGAATAACTGGGCAACAACAGATGCTAGTAATCATGAAAAGGAGGGGAAGCGGAGGCAATTCAGTAGTGACAATACTCGTTCAGAGGAATATGAACGTTATGAACAAATAGCCGTCATACACTAGTTGGTATGGCGCTACTCGTGTACGCACGACGAGGAGCACCATTTGTCGTGTCGGCAACAAGTGTCAATGACGTTGGTTGCGGTATAGCATGGGCCGGCAACAAAGGTGCTGTTGGCGTTTATTGTCGTTTAGCATGGCATTCTGACGTAAATAATCATACAACATTCGAGGAGCAACGAGAATGCGAAGAAGAGAAGGAAGAGGAGAATGAGACAACAATGACGACAACGTCCATTGAAATGGCATTTATTAATGTACATCTTATGGCGCATGCTGATCAATTGGAACGACGACATCAAGAATTACAAATGATCATGGAACGATTACTATTTGATGTTAATGAAGGTAATAGTGAACAACAAGAACAGCAAGAACAGCAAGAAGAACAACCACTTGTACCAAATGATGTGTCTCATACAGCAATCACTACAACAGTGCGTATACTCGATTTACCCATCGTGTTTCTAATGGGCGATTTGAACTATCGAGTTACACCGCAGGGTGGAGCAATACATGACAACGTAGCATGGTCGTATGATGTGGCGGAACGTGTAAAATCAGCCGTTCTACACGAAGCATCCAGCTCGTTCCCTATAACTAATGATGTCGAAACAATATCGCATTTGCGTCATACATGTGACCAATTAACCGTGGCACGCCGACAAGATAGACGACATGTATTGACGCGTTTCAACGAGCCAGAATGCAAATTCGCTCCTACCTATAAGTTTACACTAAATAGCGATCAGTACGCGCTTACGCAGCGTACGCCCTCCTGGTGTGATCGTATATTCTATTATGTTTACGGCGGTGAGACGGCGTCCACGATCATTGCCACGCTATGGTATGACGCATGTTTCGATTTCCATCAATCGGACCATCGTCCTGTAGTGGCCATGTTCCGTATGGATACATCTCACTTGAATCAAGTGAGTTATCAAGCAGCATTGGCCGCACAAGCCACTCATACACCATCGATGATTGATGCTGTACGTCATTCTCGACAACAGCAGCAACAACGACATTTCCGATCACTGCATTACGATTCATTACAAGAGAGCGAGCTACGTATAGTACAACCAGATCCATGGTGGCGATGGAAGCAAAGAGTAGGTCGAATGACCACGCAGTGTTTCGGGCGAACATGGTGGCTATTCACCTCGGGATGGTGGTGGCGTATTGCCTTGACCGGTTTATTAGCCACTTTGTTTTCAGTATACTATTCAAGGAATTAAGTGTAGATGTAATAATGGTAACAATAGCGACTATATAAAAGATATATCTTTATTTTGTTTTTCTATTAATAAATACCGACTTTACTAATTATCAGTAACATTTGTCGTATTCATGGATAACATAAAGAAAAGTGTGCCACTTTATTCATTGCATTGAAATCACGGGAAACAGAGGTTGAGGAAGCGTAAACAAGACAGTCATTGTGTTTCGTCGAAGGAAGGACAAAATATTTAAGGGAAACGAGGTGAATGAAAGTAAAGGTTTATTGATAGAAAGATTATGTATATCCACAGCTTGGAAGAGAAAACAATTGGTTAGTATAAGCAGATAACGATGGATAACATACGCATACGCATACACATATGCGCGTACGTAGCACATACGTAATTAGTATCACTAAAAAATTCCTTGATTGTTACACAATAGTAATGCCATCCTAAATGTATTACGTATATCCTTCAATGCAATCATCAAATAATGACAGCATTCTTTCCTATTTTTTTGTAAATTCGGGTAAATCGTCGTACAAATGGTCATTAGAAGTATGACAAGCATATTTTTCCGATAGCTCTTTCTTGAAATGACGCCTTGTTCTATTCCGTTTATTCCGCATGAGATTATATTGTCGCATTTACTTGTATAGCATCATTATCATTTAGGATTGAAACTAAACAAATAGTAGCATTTTGTTGATGTTTAATCAATTCGTTGCAACTCGATAGCTAACCAGCTAGATGAATCATTGTTTATCAATTAAAGCGTCGATTTCACTAGTAATGCAGGTAGTATTCCATGATGTACTATTTGCTATTCTGTAGTACAATGTAACCGAAAAGTGTCAACATTCCTAATATATCAATTTCTCATTGATGATTCCCTACAGATTAGCCCTTCTTCTCTGCTTCTTTTCTTCTCTCTTTCCCTATGGCTCAATGCCACCACGTTATATCTACAATATATCGTTAATGTAATATGAATAGTACACGTACACAGTCAAAAAAAATACTACCTTGAGTTCAAGGGTCAAACATATTCATATAAACCAAGTGGGATACACGTGAACAAGCAGATATTTCTCTTGCTTTCTCTCTCTCTCTCTCTCTCTCTCGTACACTTGATATGTATATAAAACTATATCGAGGAAGTGAAAATCATACGCTTGCTTAATCGAGTTACTTCTTTTTCTTACGATAACACTTGTTTCTTTCAAATTATTAACCATATTTATTTCATGGAGGAAACGAGTCGTATGGAGGATATGCAATGCTCCACCCTAGAGCATAATGACTCTGCTCAATCAAAATCGATTGCCAGCAAGGCTAGTTCATTACTCGGCAGGAATCTCATATCTTTCATGTTGATAATGGTAATGATAATAATGATAATGTCAAAGGGATAGCACCGATCCTTCATCTAATGCAGAACACAAACCTACGGGATCGAGATAATGATGAGGAATCCACGGCACAAACGAATATCGAGGCTGACGCGTCAAATCAAATTGATCCATTGTCATGGCCAAAGTTAATATTCCTATTTAGCGGATTATCCGTTATTATTTTCGTATCATCACTGGATCAAACTATCGTTGCCACCGCCATTCCAAGTATCATATCGGAATTCAACAGTCTAGTCGATGTCTCCTGGGTGGGCAGTGCCTATCTACTTACGACCGCTGCGGTAACACCGCTTTACGGCAAGTTGACGACGATATTTGGTCTAAGGAATGTATTTGTATTTGCCATCGCCATGTTTCTAATCGGCTCGTTGGGATGTGCCCTTTCCACCAACATGGTGATGCTAATTGCATTCCGAGGTCTATCCGGTATTGGCGGAGAGAGTATGTACGCACTCTCCTCCTTGTCATTAATGGTAAGATCTACGCATCGCTATAATATGTATACTATTAACTAACTACATACTTAATTAAACGATCAACAGCGGTAACCACACCGGCCAGAAGTGCCATATTGCAAAGCTGGCTTGGTGCGGTGTTCGCAATAAGCGCGGGTATCGGTCCACTTCTAGGCGGTGTATTCTCCGATTACGTCAGTTGGCGCTGGGCAGTAAGTGACTCCTATAAGCAAAATATTGTACATGTACTCATGTCAGCATCACATGTAGTTTTACATCAATCTACCACTTGGTTTCATCGGTCTAATTGTTTTATATATTGGATTTCGGCCTGCTCCTATTCGTGGTTCGGTTAAGGATAAATTAGCACGAATTGACTATACGGGTGCTTGTCTCCTAATGGTCGCAGTTACCACTTTACTACTTGGTACCAGCTGGGGTGGTAATCGATTCGCGTGGAACTCGCCCGTCGTCATCAGTTTGCTATGCGTCTCGGTGGTAATATGCGCGCTGTTCATCTGGGTGGAAGGATGGCAGGCCAAGGAACCATTTACACCGGGCTACGTATTGAAATCACGTAATGTAGCTCTAACGATGGTGTCATCATTCCTGGCCGGTTGGATTATCTTCGCTATCGTGTACTATTACCCGTTATTCTACCAGGTAAATCCATCTAATTAACCGAATTTACCCCAGCCACCATGTGCTCATTATTTATAGTTGGCGCGTAAGAAATCCGCCGTCGATGCCAGTGTCATGATCATTCCAATGATGCTCATCAGTTTCGTCTGTCTAACCATAAGCACCATACTTATCGGTCGGCTTAATGCATGGGCACTGCCGACCTTCTTCTCGGGTGGCTTCATTTGTACCGCACTGGCATTCGGGCTTAGTCTAACATTTACGGAAACGTCAAATCTTTCCGTTGAGATCGTCGTATTAATTGTAGGTGGAATCGGTTTAGGAATCGTTTGGCAGGGAGCCTACTTGTCCGCACAAGTATCTGCTGATCCGAAAGGTAAGGAACAACAATAGGATTCACATGCAAAAAACGCATATCGTTCATTTTCAATTGTATAATTAATCACTCTGCCGTTATCTCCCTCCCTCCCTCCCTCTCCCTCTCTCTTGCTCCCTCCTACCCTACTAGATATAGCAGTTGTCACGATGTGTGTTCGTTTTTCGAGATGCTAGGTGCAACCGTTGGATTAAGTATCTCAGGATCTGTATTCACGAATGCCGTATCCACCTACACCGATGGACAAATTATCTACGCGCACAGTGCAAGTCAACATGCAAGTATGTTCATGTCGCCTGTCAACACGCACACCATGAATATGATGCTGACCAACATGGCTTTCACGGTAAGTAATGTCACGTTTAAAGCTCCGTGCTTTCACTTTCTCTCCTCTCCCCTCCCTTCTCCTTCCTTCTTCTCACCTATCTTTTCTTCTTTTTTCTTTTCCATTTACTTATCGTGCAAATAGGAAAACGTGGGTATTGCCATGTCACTAAATGGAACGGATCAAGCGCACATGGAACAGCAACAAATGATGATTCAGGGCATTGTAAAGGCGTTCCACATTTTCTTCACCTCGTTAATACCTCCTGCCATTATAGCCGCAATTGTAGCCGCGTTATTACGACCACGCCGCTGGTTACCCGAAAAAGAAAACACGTCAATTTGTACAGAGAAAAAAGGATAGCAAGATTTTTGTATTACCATTTTAGTAGATGGTGCACATTTCACACATTACGCAAACCGGTTATTTATTTTTGCATCACAGCACGTGTACTCTTTCCAATACAATTCATGAAGATTCGCGATAATCCTGTCGGTGACAAATAGTCAATACTAGTCGTATGCAATTGTATAAGCCTTTAATTGTGCAATACCGATAGTATACAGTAATTGTTGTATTTGACAAATGTCCATACGTACTATTTATTTATTTATTAATGCTAAAAATGATAATGTACAATCAATTCAATGCTATCTGATTAGTTTCAGTCTATAGTTCAATGCAATCATCCATGAAACGATATGCATATAATGATCATAGTCTCCTTTTTTTGCTGTTTAACATGCCTCTATTTCCATAAAAAGTTTGCTGCTTAAATATGGCCAATGCCACATGTGTGTTTGTCACAATTGAAGACATTGCCAGATAAGGGAGTAATTCCAAACGAGGATGGATTAGCATGGAAGACCCATTGGAAATAATGATGAGTGACATGCCACATGGCAATTACAATCTCCTTCACTTCTACGTGAAACCAATATGGAATTCTAACCATCAGCGCAATATATAAAAGCGAGCAAGTGTCAATGGCAATCTGTTAGTCGTTATCCGCTTACGCTCACGAAAACCGTTTTCTACTTTTTTGAACCGAAAGTAATACATTTTTACGCACTCTTTATTTTATATTAAACCGACATATTATCTAGTTTAAACTATGGTTCGCCTTACTACCGCCACCGCTGTTGCTGCATTCGGCCTCATTGCCATTGCCTCTAGCTTCCAATCCGTTGTTGCTGCCCCTGTTTCACGAACCAACTCACCAGCCCTCGCACCAATCGACACGAGCGCTACTACTCTTAACAATAATAATGGTGCTATTGTTCCTCACCAGGCCAGATGTCATCGGCATCATCCACGGCATCAACCCCGAACAACGTGGCTTTCGCTACCTCTCCAACTGGACTAGCCCAACAACAGCCAGGACAAGTTGCGCAACAACACCATTCAGCTGCAAATGATCTCGTAGAATGCGTCAAGGGCGTTTGCCGAAGAGTGAAGCATCACGCGAACTCAGTCTGGACTGATCCTAAGAGGTATTTCAACAAGAACGGAAGGTATCATGAAAAAGGTTAATCATGGATTCCAACAAGTTGATAACCACTTTGGCAACACGTTCAGCACGAACTACAACAAAGCCGCCACCCACTTCAACAACTGGCGTGCAAGCCGCCACCAGCCACAACAACAAGCCGTACAACAACCACAATCTCCAGTACAGCCACAATCCCCAGTACGACCACAATCCCCAGTACAACAACAACAACAATAAATAATGTGATTCTATACATATATAATATGCCTAACGTAATAAAATGCATTATTATTACATTATCTTTTTGTCTTTCATTAATGGAAGAATGTCCAAATGTTATTATTATCTTGTTGTTACGAAAAGATGTGTTTATTTCCTACTTTCCGTTCATCCAATTAACACATTGAATACAAATAGAGAATACATGCGAGTTCATGTATGCGCGTGCAATGCTCTCTTTATTTATTTATTTATTGAATGTTACAATCTTCTTTGAGTAAATAAAACTCAAACTATTCAGTAGATGTAGATGATGTTTAATTGATTTATAATACGATAGTCTGTAGCTTGAGTTGTTAATATGTGTTTTCGAACCAGCTATAACTCTATCTAGATGGTTCAGATTCTCATCTTATAAGTTCCAGTGGTGATAGTGATAGTAAAAGTAATCTACGTATGATCTATATACCAAATTATCAAATAGCACAATATTATTATTATACGAAATACTAATAAAATACATTGTTAAACTACTTACTCTAACAGGATATTCAATTAGATCATAAATGATCCAGGACTATTTGATCTAATGGCAACTCCCATTGGATATGTGTTCAATCGACTTGGCTTGTGTCTTATTCGTGTCTGTCTGTTTACTTGTAGTGTATAATCTGTATCAACAACAGTATCATCATCGTCGTCGTCATCATCATTATCATTATCATCAGCATTGCCATTGTCATAGTCGTTATTCAACTCTATTGCACCAATGGCTTCCGTCTCCGTAATATCCGTCAGTCTCATGTACATAGAGGCACCACTCTTGATGATAATAGGTGGATCAGAATAAAGTCGCTTGTACTCCTCCAACTGTTCTAGACTAGTATCACATCCACCGCACACAATGACGACAAGATTCGATTCAGGCCTTAAATCCGGGAATATCTCTCGTAATGCACCCGTGTAGAGAAGTGATAGTGTGGCACCACAAGCTATGAACAAGAGCAACGACATCATTGTCATTATTGTTATTATTATTATCACTATCATGTAATCGAATACTTCCACCATTAGTGTGAAGATCACTTACTTGCGTCAACTAGCATACGATGATCATCTATCAATGATTAAATGAACATGTATTCCGTATATTAGATGATATACGCTTGTGCTCCACATATCTCATCGATTACTTGCCTGCAAATTTAACACAACCATCTGCTGCCATGGCATCGGTGACCGACAACGGAATGACCGGATGTTGTTGACAACTCTCGAACGCCTTTTGAATAATCGTGCGTGTACGTAATCCTGTCGCAATTGTGTCCACACACTCCACTGGAGTGACACGTCCTGCTGATAATGAACGCTGTAAACTACTACTGCCGTGTGTCTCTACCGCGACCACCGGTACATGCTCCAGTTTCTTCTGCCTCAGTCCCTCGATCACTCCCGCTAGTACACCACCACCAGGACCTACCGTGGTAATGATGGCGGTAGGCGGTTCAAGATTCGTATTCCTTAGATCCTTGACTATCTCATCCACCATGGATGCATGGCCCTGCCATATATCAGGATGATCGTACGGGTGGATATACACCGCAGCTTTGCCCTCCGTGTAATTGCGTGCACGTCGCTCCGCCCCTTCCCAGCCGTCTCCCTCGGATTTCACGACAACGGCACCGTTCGCCTCTATTTGAGCGATAGAGGAGGGCGCAATCTTCTCGGCTAGAAATATCGTGGCACCAACGTACATACTACGTGCTGCCGATGCCACCGCCAGTCCGATATTGCCATCGCCCGAGGTTACAAGGTGGCGTGCGCCATTATACTTTACCGCATTGTGGCATTGTAGCCAAATCCCGCTGCAAACAAAAGTCAAAAAATATCTCCTTAATTATTCTTCCTTTCCCACTATGACATTGGGTAATTCTACTCACCGAATATGTACCGAGGCAAGCGGTTGTAGGGTTTCCAGCTTAAGCCATACTCTACTACGATTGGGAATGTCAATAACGCCGATCATTTCTCGTGATTTCTTCCTCCTCCTCCTCCTCTTCTTCCTCTTCTCAGTAGCAGTAGTTTCAATATAGCACTTACCAGCCCATACGCAATTCCATGGAAGGAGAGTGTAAAAGCGGAGTGTGTATGAACATACCCATTACAGCTTTCGTTTTCAATTCCATTCTAGCCATGATTGCAAGTAATAATAACAATAAGTAATAAGTAAATATCACTAGGTTGCAAGAGTTAAATTGGCTAATGGTAACTGTGTAGAGGGAAAAAAGGGTACTGTACTAGTGGCAAGAATAAAGCGCAGTCAAGCGTATGAAAGATGTGAGCAAGTGAATAGACATCTATTTCATTAGATTTAAAACTATTAAAAAAACCTTAATCTCATGAGCACTTTCATAATGATTGAAATACAATAGACAAATGAGCAAGTAAACGTTTAAATAACAAGCGATAAGCATCGACTATTACAAAGTACCAATTTATTCATTAATTGAACATAGCCCGGTAGATTTACTTGCTCTTGTCGAGTATATCATGCTGTATAGTCGATGACTTCTCGTTGTCCTTCAAGCAGGCTGGACGCCATGATCCACGCCATGTCTCGAATCCACCCCTTGTACTATGTAGCGTATCGAGAACACCGAGAACACCGTAGTTCGCATTAAATACTTGATGATGATAGTCATGATCCAACGGTGATGGCATGAATGGCAATGCAAATCCACAATGAGAATTGATGGTATTGACTAAACCTATTCGATAGAGTATTCCGTTAGTTATAATAATAAACAATTGCAAGCACGTTTCATTACCGATACATAGCCAGAGCCAGAATACCATAATGTGCGATTGCATGATTAGTGGACCTGCAAACAATGGTGCTAGATTAGCGATCAAATGCTCGATTGGATGAGCGTAAATAGCTAGGCAGCAATCGTTAGTTATCGTTGAACTACTGTAGTGATATGTCAAAAAAAACAACTACACTCCTCACCTGCTAGACCAATAGGCGCGGTAAATTCATGATGACGCTTATGAATATACTTGTAGATACGAGGATGATGGAACAAACGATGACTATAGTAGAAACCGATCTCTTCGATAACTGCAAATGCAGCCAGATGAACCAGCAGCGTATCAAGTGTAGGAAGTGCCTCCGTCGTGATAGTACGCCGTTGAATATACGTAACTATGCCATAGGCGGCAATACCTGTGGGGAAGTTGACGAATATCCAGTTGAACAATGCTTGCTTGCCAGCCTTGATATACCACGATTTCATCGGTATTTTCGATGGCTGCACGCGATACTTCCAAAAGGATGCAGGTATTTGGAGAAGATCAAGCACGGCCAGTACAAGACTATACGACCAGAACACCGCCGTGGTAAGACCAAAGGAACCGATAAAGAATAGAGACAGCTCGGGGTATTGTGAAATACGCGACCAGAGTGCAGGCGCATAAATACTAAACGGAACAACGAATGAGGCAATAAACGCAATACTCGCTATAGCGTCACGAATATTCATTACTGACAATACGGCGGGACTGGCATTGCTAGTTGGTCGTTTAGCGGAGACGTGTTGCTTCGTGGTGGTGGTGGTGGTAACCAGCTCTACCGGTGAGGTTTTAGTAGTAGTTACTGGTACCGTCATATCGTTTAGTTATTTCAACAAAAATGAAAACCAGCAAGCAAGGAAGTAAGATAGGGAGAGAGAGGGAGAGGAGAAAGAAGAAAACGAATAATAAAGTAGTAAATGTAGAAAGTACCAATGGTTAGGATATGCGTTACTTTATATGAACATACGATATGTAAGAAGGGCCACTTGGAAAAGAGGCCAATAGCCATCATAAACACGTGAGAAATAACGCAAACGTCGCTTGTCTAATATGGTAGAATGTGCTACAATTCAGGTCAACAAATAAAGGCACTTTTTTTATTTAGACACGAACTCTCTATTAATGTACGCGTTTATTTATCAAATTGAAAGACAAATGTCGTTCAGAATGTACGCATACACTATATGATCAATATGAATTATATACATATACACGAGCAGTTACTAATGTTGAAGTAGGCATAGCTTAGTAATTCAGTTATTCAGTAATTATTGTTCCATAGGTCAACAGTTCTTTGTCATTACAAAAGTGTGTGTATGACGTTTCTTCCACCGCAATGGCAACATCGTAGCCTGTCTGTGATCCATCTGCAGCTGGTGGCAAATCACGTAGACAGATAACACGTTTGTATTGATACACAAAACGAGCACTCCTAATTGGACGACCTTCTCCAAAATCTATCGTGTAATAACCGAATTTCGACCAGTCAGTGATGGCGTAATCCACGTAAGGCGCCCAGTTAACTACCCTTTCCACCAAGGTCGTTTTACTGGTAATATCTGCTTGCATAAGCCATTGCTTCATGGTATGCGATCTAGTATTAAGGACTTGCTGACGCTGTAACACTGCAAAGCTACCTATAGGACGGTCGATAAGATCGCTGACCGTTACGGTGGCTAACGCGAAGTTGATAACATTTCCAAAGTAGTTTTTAGGTATGTCGGGATAGTTGCCACGCATATTAACAGCGCTCATAAGGGTTATCGGCTTATCCTTGGGGACTCCCCTTGCTCTGACTGTGGCACGCCAAAGCAATTCGATAAGCACGTCCATCGTTGAGAACCAGCCACTCTTCTTGTCTGCCTCGGTTAACGATGCCATCGCATCGGTCTTCAGCTGTTTCAGCTTGGCCATGGTAAAATGAACAATAACACCTTTATTTAGGGGAGCATTAGTCTCCGGCTTGTAATCGGGCTGATGTTTCCTTTGTTGTTCCAACCAGAATTGACGTTGCTCGGCTTCATTCGGCTTTGGATCAAGACGGAAGAATTGTCGATCATGATACGGCGGTATGATGGACTCGCCACGTACGATGGCACACCAATTCTTGATGAATGATACACACGAAAAGCCATCCGCGATATAATGATGACACGATACGCAAATGGCCACACCGGAATTGTTGGCAAGTCGAGTGATTTTAACGTTCAATACCGGCTGCTCTCCCGAAGGAGGTTCCTCTATGGCCTGTAGGTCGTTCGGTATCGTAGACTGCGCCCAGTTTGGTTCGTACGTTGAAATGTCCCTATCAGACAATACCTCAATGAAGCGTACGCCTTCGGTGGATGGTCGCACCTCGTATTCGCCGTCTTCACGAAGTGTTAAACGACCATACATGATGGGGTAGTGCTCTAGCACGGTTTTTAGCCCGTTTAGTAGCTTATCGGTAGGAAGAAAATCGAGCTTTCTGTCATGATTCTTATAGAAGAAAAGTCGATGCGGATATATGGCACCGGTAATATGGTCAGCATGGCTTAGCTGATATGTTTCATGCGTGTACGTATCACCGGGTGTTATCCATATCTTCTTAATGCTGGTAATCATATTGACTTAATAACAAATACTATATAGCGGAGTATAGTCGAAATAGAAGAAAAACGGCGATAAAGATGAATTGCATCAGCACTTGACGACGAAGCGTGGTACTAAATCTTCTAACAATATTGATAACTATTTTTGTGTCTTTGTATTACATGTAGATTAGGGTATCAACTGAGCTATTTATCTATTTATCTATCTCTCTGTCTGTCTACCTATCGATTTCAGTTTGTCAATGCGATTTTGCTTCATTTATTCGATTTGCATTGCAAAAATAGTATATGGATTTAATTCAATAGGACAAGTTACGATGGATTACTGCGTGCCCTTTGTATGATGTACACATCATGTGCTTCCCCCCTAACTTGTTACATCAGTCGACACAAGCCGCATGGTAAAAGTCACATTAATTGCTACACAACGCATATCAAAATTTCCCGCCATTCATTTCTCTATTCATTCATTTTAGTTCATTATTTACCTGCTGATTATTGTATATCTACATTATATGCTACGCTGTTTATACAGCATCGTAGACATTATTCTAATAAAAAAGGAAACAACAATGACCGCTCATTCAATAGATTGCTATACCACTGCTACGGGTAATAAGTACACGAGTACCAGTGGTGCAATACATCGAGACAATTTGGAGACTAGCGAGCTAGCATCGAAAGAAAGTCAATCCACGATTGGTGATACATCCGAACCAATATCGTATTTGTCCTACATGGATAATATATTGTTACAGTTAAGTACGCCTCATTACAACTATTGCGTTTCCTCGATTATCTGGGTAGAGGGTGATCTACAGCCCAGTATTATGCTCGATGCTCTAGCGAAACTATGTGAGCAAACGCCCAAATTCCAGCAACGCTGCATTCCCGGCACATATTGGCGACGATCTCGTTGGGAGTATATGAATACGCCGTCGAGTCAGGATAAGCAAGCTATTGGTAATGACAAAGGATCGCATCGTAAATGGTCGATTGACCAACATTTGTCTACGATTTACTTGCACGATAACGACATGTCGAATCGGTCTAATAAAAGGAGAGACGAAGCGGATGAACGAGTATTAATCGAGGAAAGGCTAAGCTCGTTTATAACTAAACCATTCGACATGAATCTACCACTTTGGCGTGTACTACTAGTACGTGGTGTGTCCGATAATCGCTCGGTAATCGGTATTGCTGCACATCATTGTATGGCGGATGGTCAAGGATTTGCACGCGCCATGCTTTCCATCATGTCACCGTTCGATGGGTGTAACGATTCGCTTGACACGGCAAATACAAGCAACGATTTCGGTAAATCGACTAATGCAACATCCAGCTTATATAATAATGTTGATGAAAATAATACAATGCTGAATGATTCGAATTCATTTGGCAAAACATTAATAGTATGGCTGACTAGCTCTTACACTTATCTATTGAGCCTCTTAGTGATTATCGGTCATTTCCTAGTAAGCCTATGGTATACACTAGCAATAATAGCATCACACCTGTTCCTTAGACGATACAGCTTCAATTATCGTACAAAGGAGGAGCAACCGAAACGAGCAGCATGGTCGAAACCAATATCCATGCGTGACATTCAACTGATTCGAGCGGCCAATCCGGGTGTCACCTTGAATGATATCATTGTAGCTTGCGTCGAGCGATCATTCACCGCGTATCTAGACTTTATCGACCGGACCACGAATGATCACAGTGCATTAAGGCGACATAAACGTGATCCATGTCTTGATTTGTTTATTCCTATTGGATTTCGCGCTCCTAATGATGTGCGATTTGAGAATCTCGCTAGTATACACTATTTGCTACTCCCATTTCTACCGTCGAATGCACCAGCCATGCAATCCATTCGTAATGCGCAACGACATATGTATCGCGTGAAACGATCTAAAGTCGCACATGGAATCAAGTTCTTTGCCACGCTCTTTACAAAGCTACGCGTATCTTATCCACCATTAGAATTGTAAGTATATATATATATGTAGATATATATATATACATGTATGTATTCAGTTATAAATTAATCATTGTCTCTTGCATTCTAGTCTACGTTATGCTTTCAACAAACGACACGGTATTCTAACAAATGTTCCCGGTCCAACAATACCATTATGTATTGAGCGTGAAAAGCATAGACACAAGATCATTTCCTACGCTTTATATCCACCGAATGTCGCCAATGGATGCGTAAGCATGGGTATTGCCTCCTACAACGGCCATGTTGTCATTAGCGCAATAGCTGATCATACGCCAATCTATCCGGAGAAAGCACGACGACTGGTAGATGGTTTCAACAAAGCATTTGAAGACATGCTTGCCGAGGCAGAGCATACCGTTATATCATCACATTGTAATAAATAGTTAATGTACTAGTTTGATATTAACCTACGCGAATACTACGGCTGTAAAGCACCATTTGCAATATCGATTCATGCAATTTATTAAACATTCGATAAAGAATTCAATAACCATGGTGACTTGAATAAGGCACGCTGTAATTCTCGACATGCATGCGCTTGTTCTTTAGCGTTCGTGTCATCATTATCCGGTAAACAGGATGCATAGGTGATGTTGACATTGGAGGACACACCCGGTGCCGTAGGAATAACCGGGAATGTGGCGAGCATCTCTGTCGTTGCTTGACGTGTTTTCACCGATGCAAGCTCGAACTCTGTCAATAGAGCGTGCAATCTCGCCCAGTATACCGCGTTACCCGGATGACGATGAATAGACCTGCTTAATGCACGACGTGCTAATGCGACACTCCCCTAGAATATGTCGAGTTACTCGAATGCAACGCGGTGGATATCACGATTGAATTACCTGTATGAGAGCGAATCGACTCTTTAAATAATCGGAAATAGCCAGGGAGTCAATAGTATCTAAATGGATGAATCGATGTTGCGTATATTAATTAACTCCTCCATTATTAAGTAAATACGTGTACGCGTATACTTGCCAATAACATCAGCTGGTAATTGTATCAATTCTCCTAGTGCTGTTGTAGCAAGTGTTGCATCATTACCGACCAAACCAATGACAAATAATGAGGCAATTGCATCTAAATTGGTATTGTCACCTAGACTGTAAAAGCAACAAGCAATGATTAGTACATTATGCAATTATATCTTATGATACTAACATGCTAAACAGCTGCTGTTTCGCTAATTCCTGATGCTCCGGCGTACCTAGTGCCCATAACACTTGAGCCAACCATAGTACAACTTGTGCTCGTTGTGTTTCATTATCGGCTGCAAGTGTTAATGCTTGCTCGAATGCATTTAAACTATCAGCCAATTCGTTACAAAAGAACTGCGTGATTCCTCGTACTACCAAGCTAATAATGGTTACATTTGTGTTGGCGTTAGTGGTGGTGGTGGTGCCATTGCTGCTGTTATCCAGTTGCACGAATACACGCAATGCATCAGGGAATTGATGTAGTGCACTTAGTAAACGAGCACGATTATTCCATAATGCCCATTCCATTTGTGCATTATCACTACCACTACTACTATTCTGAGCTGATTCACGACTTGATTTCGACAGTGTAGTCATCGTATTAATGGCCGTGTCATTGGCCGATAATGCACGTTCATACAATTGTGATCGTTCTAGCAGTAGTGTGTACAGATTCCATGCTGCCGTATCATCCGGCTGTCCCTCCAAGTGTTTACGTAAAGCAAACAATGGATTAGGTGTATTCTCCGAGGTGGATTTCAACCATTCAAGCGATAATCCATGCACTGCTTCAGTCTTTACATTCATGATTATTTATACTATTATTATTACTATTCAGATGGGTTCACTTACACTAATGCCTCCTGCCAAATCTAATGCATGCTCAAATAGACGTAGACTTTCAGCGGTACCATCCGATTGTACCAGCAATGCTCGTCCAATCCAGGCCGATACACATTCTGGATCCAATGTTTGTGCCGTAGTGAATGCCTCCTTTGCTAGATCAATGTCTAATTTATGTAGACACAAGTAACCGTAATTAACCCATGGTCGTGGATCCTAATTACAATGATTACCATATAAGTATGTGAATGTGTTTGTTTGTAATAGCTAACCTTATCATCTAATCGAATGGCTTGAATAAAGGCATGCTGACTTAGTCGTGCATCAATCTTCATTGTATACACGCCAAGCAAGTTCCACAAGAGCGAACTATCGGCACGTTGCTTCAAACCAGCTTGAACGCAGTCAATAGCCGACTTCAATAGCTTCTCGCAATACTGCTGTTGCTGTTGTTGCTGCTGTTGCGCGTATAATCGATAAAACGCAAGCGATAAATCATTACACAATTCCGTGTCGCTCCAGTCTTGCATGGCATGTGCATATGCAAAAATGGACAACTTTATCATGGCAAGTCTGAATGCATTGGTATTTGGCCAATTCCATGTATTCTCATCGATGTTATCGTCCTTCTCGGTCAATTGCTCTAATGTCCATGTGTGTAGGGCATTCTTACGACTTGCAATGTTCTCCCATAGCTGACGTATAGTATCCGAGGAAAATAGCTGTGTATACATGCTTAATCGTTCACCTAGCAAGCATACATCACCCGCTATCTTCCAGATTGATCCAAGTTGCGAATGCATAGTCGAGGATAGTGTGGTCGCCGTAACTAGCGTGGATAATGCTTGTTGGCAATTTTCCGCTGCTCTACCGTAGAATCCATTGGACCAATGGTCGCGTGCCGCCACAGCATAAGCATCGGCAAGGCCAATCCACGCTGGCAATAATGCTTGGTTACCATGTTGCCCCTCCTCCTTCTCGATGGTGTCGGCTTTATTCAACGCCTGCTGATAGCATTCGATAGCATCGGCATGCAGACCCAGTTTAATATATACCTCGGCCATTCCCAGTAATGCAGGCATAGCGGTAGTATCGAGGCTCACCGCTCGTTTATACGCTTTAATGGCCGCGGTGTATCGACCTTGACGTGCGTATGCCTCGCCTAATCCCTCCCAAGCGCATGAATCATTACTATCATCGCGTAATGCTCGTTGGAAACTATTAATTGCTTCGGCACTCCTAGCCGATTGCTATTATGATATTACAATTATTATTATTATTACTATTATCGTCGATTAATTCAATTGCTCCTATTTACCAGTTCTAGCATACCAAGTCGTCGCCATATCCAACTGGCACGAAGTGACAATCGAGTAAGTTGACGAAGTAATGCTTCCGCCGCGTCCACTTGTTTACTAGTGAGTAGATGTGCAGTCAAGTACTGGCTTGCCTCCAAATCTTCAGGATTCATCGTATACGCCTTTTGATAGCATTTGATCGATCGTGCCTCGTCCTTCTCCACCAATCGATAATAATGTCCCAAGTAAGTGAACGCATCGGATAAATCTAATTGCGCTGCTTGTATAAATTGACTATACGCATACTGTTTATCATTTCGATAATCGTCTGTTATAAGTCATCATGATTAGTATAACTTTGTTTTCAGTTGATATGCATGCATGGTATGTACCTTTCAATTCCCAGTATATTTTACCGAGTAAAAGATATGAATGTGCCTGTGGATCACATTCTATAGCCCTCGTTAAATAGCCTATGCCTCGTTGACTCTCGCCCAATTGGTGCATCGTCCAACCGAGTTGCGCCATAATATCGGATCGTTCGGAATCCAGTTGATGTGCACGCTCCAGTACCGTTAAGGCATCTTTATACTGGCCTTGTTGCAGTAGTACACTTCCCTTTCCCTAAGTGTAATATTATTGACAAACGCGCTTATCGAATGCTACGAATTACACTTACAAATAGTGCTTCAATATGATCGGGCTGATTCGCTAATATCTCCTCGTAGATCTCGAGTGCTTCCGTGCCCGTATAGATGCCCATCTCCTTTAGACAATGTGCCATACATAAACGTATCGATTGGCATACTCTAGTATGTGTATATATAGTTATATCAGTATGTAATAATATACAAGATCAAATAACTTACCGATTCAGTAAACGACCGGTATTTGTCATGTAATTATTTGTAGCAGCCAATGCTCGAACACACCAATCCTTACCATTGGTATAATCGCCATAATAATAGCATGCCCATACAAATGTGTGAGCTACCATAACATGCTCTTCGAATAGATTATTCTTCAACGACTATATATACACGTATATGTTATTGTATCGATTAGCATTATATTGTGATGAGTTGGGTGATTCAGGATTTAGTTAGTTCGCTATCAGAGACAGGATGTAAGACACTTCACAGTAAAATAGTAGTTCAGATATCGGGTTGATAATGGTTAATTGTTTATTGAATACTAATTGTTTGCACATATTTATACTAAAGTTAAGTAAGGAGAGTGGAGGATCTTCGGGAAGAAGATCCCTTTAGCTGACCCGAATTTGTAAAGTTCGGGAACGAGCACAGGCGACTTAGGTGTGCCACAATTTTTATTTCGTGACATACCCCTACCCTAGGACGAAGCTAGTCCCTTAGCGCGTCAGATCGGTGATGATGTTGTGTGCCAGTTTCAAGCGATCGCGATGTATCAAGCGTTCATGCTTGTCGATACGAATTAAGTAGGTAGCAGGGTTAGGATGATCGAGGATAGGATGTGGCCCCGTCCAGCGAGGTTCCAGTTTGGTGTCAAATCGATTTTGTAATTCACTTCTTTTGACATAGACGTATTGACCTATTGTCAACGGTGGTCTTCCTCGTCTCTTACCGTCATATCGTTCTTTCATACGTTGTTGTTTCTGCTTGATCTTCTCTTGTATTAATGGTAGTTGCGCATCAAATTGATACTGAAGTTGAGCCCCTCGAGCGTAAATTTCGCTCGCGGAAGGATACGGATATTCCGGGGGAGTTGGTAAGGTGAGGGATTCAGGAGCTTTAGGTTGATAACCTAACAATAGTTGGGCTGGGGAGAAACCGGTGGTGGCTTGCTTGTTGATATTATAGGTAAAAGTAACAGTGGGTAAGTATTGAGGCCATGTAGACTTATCTGACGATAGGGCGACAGAGCGAGCGAGTGCTTCGCCGAGTGTCTTGTTAAGTCGCTCGGTCAGGCCGTTAGTCTGTGGGCGATAAGGTGTAGCGAAGGTGTGTTTGATGTCGAACTGCGCACAAAGCGCTCGAATGGTTTGATTGCGGAATTCGAGACCTTGATCGGTGAGTATTATTTGAGGTGTTCCGTAGGTGAGACAGACTTTCTTGTATAAGAATAATGCCACTGAAGCTGCGCTCTTGTCAGGTACGGCTTTAGTGATAGCCCACTTGGTTAAGTAGTCGGTAGCGACAATAATGTATCGTTGACCTCGAGCGGCGACAGGGAGAGGTCCAATAAGATCGATACCTACGCGATGAAAAGGAGTATGTACAGGTATGGGATGTAAAGGTTCAGTAGGTGGTTCATTACGGCGAAGTTGACACGAGGGACAGCCACGGACGTAAGCTCGCGTGTCGTCCTTCATAGTCGGCCAATAGTAAGATTGGTGTAAACGGCGTATAGTTGCGTCGACACCGGGGTGTCCGGTTTGTTGATGACAGAGTCGAAGAGCTTCTAAAGCGCCTTCCGGTTGTAAGACTAATAATGGATTGCGGTTAGATGTATTACGAGGATTAGTATAATATAGGTGTCGTTCTTGTAAGTGATAGGGTTTGGCGAATTGTCGAAACTTCTTTTCGGCATCTTGGTCCATGCCTTCGGGTAGCCGCGTTTCCTCGAGGAAGTTTACCAACTCTCGGTAACGCCACGGCTCCATGATGACTTACTGTTGCGCGGCCAAACCTGTCGATCCTAGGCCGGCCTGATCTCGTTGAGTAGTGGTAAGCTCGTTCGCTTCTTCCACGTTAGGTGTACAGTGTTGTTCCAAGATTAATTGGGCGATGCGGTCGTGTTCTTGGAAGGTGACCGCGTTTTTGCCTAGGTTAATTAACAATATTTTCAACTCGCCTCGATAGTCAGCGTCAATTACGCCAGCTAACACGTCAATACTGTATCGAGCAGCCAATCCGCTTCGTGGTGCGATGCGTCCGTAAGTGCCAGGCGGTAGTTGAATGGCGATGCCGGTATTTACTTGTTGTGTCTCCATAGGTTCGATAGTGATTGGGTGAAGCGTGTGTAGGTCGTAGCCTGCCGCGACTTCGGTACTTCTCGTCGGTATCTTAGCGTACGGTGAGATACGCCTTACCTTTAGATTTTCGTTATCGTTTATCGCTAGTAGCGCGTCGATAACCTCGGGAGCGAATGGTGGTCGAGACAGAGCGTCAGCGTTGGCGTTAGCTCTTCCTTGTTTATAGGCGATGGTATAGTCGTAGTCGCTTAACTGGGCGATCCATCGAGCGAACTTCCGGGGTACTGGTCGAGTTGCTCCGCGTGCAAATATAAATGGCACTGCTTGATGATCGGTACGTATCGTCACCTTCTTACCATGTACGTAGTGACGAAAGTATTCTAATGCCCACATTACGGCAGCTGCTTCTAATTCCGTAGTAGTAGCTAGTCGTTGCTCGTGGATAGTGGTGCTGCGACTGGCATAGTGAATTGGATGTTCCTTGCCGTCTTCTCCTACTTGTGACAACACAGCTCCAAGGCCTGCGACCGATGCGTCCGTTTCCAATACGAAGTTCTTGTCGAAGTCGGGGAACGTCAGCACGGGCTCCATGGTGAGTGCTGCTTTCAATTCGTCAAAGGCTTTCTGTTGATTGTCGCTCCATTGCCAGGGGGTTTCCTTTCGAAACAGGAGGCGTAAAGGCTCGGATATTCGGGCAAAGTTGGGAATGAATCTTCGGTAATAAGAGGCTAGACCGTGAAACGATCGAAGCTCTTTCACGTTGATGGGTGGCCGACACTCCGATATACGTTGTACCTTGTCGGGGTCAGTGGTGAGCCCGTTGATGCCGGTACGATAACCTAGGAAGGCGACTTCTCGTTTACCGAATTCGCACTTCTTCAGTTTGAGCTTGAGCCCGGCTTCCCGTATTCGGTCCAGAGCTCGTTGTAAGTGTACCAGGTGTTCGTCGAAGCTTTTGGAATACACTTGAATGTCGTCGAGATAAACGAATACCGACGTCCAGAGTAGTCCCGTGTACAGCTCATTCATAAGGCGTTGGAAAGTTGCTGGAGCGTTCATTAAGCCGAAAGGCATTACGTTGAACTCGTAAGTACCTTCTCTCGTAACGAATGCTGTCTTGACCTTGTCCTTCTCCTCCATGCCGATCTGCCAATATCCTGCTGCTAAATCGACACACGAGAACCACGTTGCTCCGTTGAGTGCGTCGAAGATCTCGTCGACCCTAGGTAAAGGGAATGCGTCGCGTTTCGTTACGGCGTTGAGTCGTCGATAGTCCACGCAAAATCGAATGGAGCCGTCCTTTTTCGTAACCAATACAATTGGGAACGCCCATGGTCCGTTCGATGGTCGGATTAACTGCTGTTCCAACATGCGTCGTACCTCGGTCGCGATAAACTCGTTATCTTTAGGTGAGTAACGATAGGGTCGACATAATATTGGGTCGGTGTCTCCGGTATCGATCTTATGGGTGATGCGCCGAGTGTGTCCCATGTCATTTGCGTCCTTCGCAAAAAGATCGCTGTTTTTATGTAGGACTTCCATCAGCGATTGTCGGTGTGTGGGTGACAATCCGGGGTCCAGCGTTTGGGCCAGCTGTTCCTCCGGGTATATAAAGGGTGTTTCCTCGGTGGTCACGTAAGCATCCACACTTCTTTCCTTTTTCTCCCATTCCACCCGTAACTCAGCTTTGTTTTTGACCGTCTTTACCTTTTCGATATTGGTTGACGCTAAGGCCAGCTTAGTGCCTGCAGGTAAGTGAACATCATGGTTAGTGGGGTTGATTAGGGGGAGGCCTATCTTTGCCGCGGGTCCTAGTGCGGGTAGACCTATTAAGTGATGTTGTGTTAGTTCCAGATGAGCTGGTTCTAGTAAGATTTCGTCGTTGCGCAGCGGTAATGCGTCGGGCTTCCAGACGTATTTGCCCTGCGCCTTGATGCATATGGGAGTGGTTGTATGCGTGATGTAAGCGTCTACTTCGGTTGCTGTTTCCTCGTTTCCTTCGAAGAGTGCTGCCATTGCTTCACCTTCCTGATCCGTTTCGTCGTCCTTTGGATCGTATACTTGTTGCATGGCCACTACGGCCTCCGCTTCCGTAGCCCAGGTGGTGAGGCTGCGGGTTGCTCCTTGGTGTTGAAAGTGTATAATCCTCTCGGCACAGTCCAAACGGGCTTCCGTACGTAGGATCCAATCCATTCCGAGCAATAGCGAGAACCGGGCATGTGGCATAACGTGTACGTCGATCTCGAAGGGGACTCCGGCGACGCGTATAGTTAATCCTCTTAGCATGCCGGCGGGTTTACGTGATTGCCCGTCGATTCCGACCATGCTATACGGGGACTCGTCGTCTATGAGTAATTCGAACTCGCGTAAGAATGTCTCGCTGATCATGCTGTATGCTGAGCCGGTGTCGATAATGGTGGGTACTGGCCGTTGCTTCACATACGTGTGCGCGTGTAATGCTTTGATTCCTGTGATTTCGCTATGAAGCGCGTCCGCCTCGTTCTTCTCGTTCTTCTCGTTCTTCTTTGGCTTTAACTTACGTATGGGCGCGTGCGTACCTCGATCGGGGTGTAGTTGCGCGTCTATTAGTTCCGCCAGTTCTCCGTATGTGATGCCAATAGCTTGTTTGCTGAGTCCTCCGGGCAGATCGTAAGCGTGACTTCCTTTGGCTCTTCTCATGTTGAGTAGTTGAATCAGAAGCTTGCGTTCGCGGCTCGTTTGATTGGTGTTGAGGCGTCGCTCGTTCTTCTTCTCGTCGTCTTTTCCTGGTTCATTTGTGTCTTCTTCTTGTTGCATCTCCATTACTACGTCTTCCGCGTTATCGCTTAGCATAGGCTCCGGCTGCTGCGGCTCCAGTGGCTGTTCTTGCTGTTGCGATTCCGGTAGTTCTTGTTGTTGCAGTTCTTGTAGTTCTTGCTGTAATTCTTGTTCCTGTGCAGTCTCTTCCGTTGTCTTCCTGCTTGGTCGTAACGTTCTTGAATACGGCTCCTTGGGCTCCTTCCGCGTACGTCTCTCGGCCGCGAAGGCGTCCGTCTCGTAGGGTTCTTGTAAATGGACCGCAACCTGACCCTCACAATGGGCTGCGGTTACTGAAAATCCGTACGTTTCTTGTCTCGACACTCTTTCCAGCTGTGGTTGGGGTCCACCAGGTTGCAGTTCGGGCACGGGCGAGATCCTTTCTGCGGACGCGCTGTGAGTTCCTTGACTTGTGCCGCTAACTTATTGACTTGTTCTAGCAACATTTTGAACTCGTTGCTGCTGTTGTTGCTGTTGTTAGTCGAGCGGGTATCCTGGCGTTCGCGTTGAGTTTCCAGCTCGAATAGAGGTTTGATGCGTGACGGGTTATCGTTATATCTCATAGGGGCCTTGTCGTCGTTGTCCGGTTGAATCGATGGAAGATTGTTCGAAAATCGATGATTGAGCTCGTATTTGATAGCTTGTTGGACTCTCTCTTCAAACGACATCCTTCCCTTGATCTGGTCCGTCTCGTAATCGAGGATCTTGTTCCGGAGTAGTGTCGGTAAGCCTTGCAGAAATATGTCTCCGATCTGTTCGTCGAGGATGGTGCGAGTGAATCGTACTCGTTTGGTGAGTTCCCTTATACGCATCGCAAATTGACTAATATCTTCGTCCCCGCATTGTTGGCAGTTCATTAGATATTTGAACCAATTGTTCTGCAGTTCGGGAGTGATGAAAGCACTGATGAAAGCGTAGTAGAAGCTGCCTGGTGTCGACTTCCTGGGATCCGCATTAGTCTTCCAGTGGTTGACTTGATGTCTAGTCGCGTTCCACCAAGTGGCGGCCGAACCATTCAAATAACTTCCTACCCATCGTATCATATGGGCATCGTTCCACTGGTTTGCAAAGGAGGCTTGTTCGTAATGTTCGAGCCATAGCACAGCATCTTCCTGCGTAGGTGAGCCAGAGAAACATTTAATATGCTTGTCGTAGGTTTGCCGCGGTCCGCTGTGCCGTCCGTGATTCTCTTGGCCGAAACCTGACATTAGACCGTAACCATCTACGTTCCCTCTGGGCTCATGAGCAGCATCTCCGTTATGCGTGGTAACTACCGGCGGTGCCGCAGTCCGTTGCAAAGGAGGAGCTCGATGTGCCTCGAAACTCTGGTTCGTGTCCATGGACGGGAGTGGTTCCAAGAATCCGGTGTGGTTTGGCAATACCGTGCTGTTATACGCTGGCTGGTTCACCGTGTTGTAAGGTAACGTGTAATGCGATGCTTGTGCCAAGAATGAGGCTCTCACTTCTCTTGGTAAGGTAATGAATTGTTGATATTCGCCCATCATGCTATTGGATGATGGCGTCTCTGCTGGCGAACCTTGTACGGGTGCCCAGTAATATTGATTCGGGGCCGGTGCTGCCGCGCCCGCTGGTATGGTCTGTTCTTGGGTGGCCGATGTCGTCGGTCCTGCTGGTATGGTTCGTTCATATGTGGTCGACGTAGTCGCACCTGTTGTTGTGTTGACCGTTTCGCCGCCACTTCCCATGACGGTGCCAGAATCGCTGGCCGGTCTTGTCGGTTCTTGTGCTTGGTTATTCATATTTCGCAGTGTCCCTCTTATTACTCGAGTCTCGTTCTGGTGCTTGCTCGCCAATGTGATGAGTTGGGTGATTCAGGATTTAGTTAGTTCGCTATCAGAGACAGGATGTAAGACACTTCACAGTAAAATAGTAGTTCAGATATCGGGTTGATAATGGTTAATTGTTTATTGAATACTAATTGTTTGCACATATTTATACTAAAGTTAAGTAAGGAGAGTGGAGGATCTTCGGGAAGAAGATCCCTTTAGCTGACCCGAATTTGTAAAGTTCGGGAACGAGCACAGGCGACTTAGGTGTGCCACAATTTTTATTTCGTGACAATATATTGGATAGATTATATGAATCATGATCTATTTACCAATAACTGTTTAAATGTCTCATCCGTAATTGTATCTGTAGCCATCCAATCGAGATACCATCGGTAGAATCTACCCATTTCCGAGTTGTTATCACTATCTAGTTCCAAGTATTGCTGTAGCCATTCGCTATTATATGAACCTATATCGATATATATATATATGTATATATAACATCAACTATCTGCCACAACTAACAGCCACTTGATTATAACTTACCAACATCATCAATATCTTCGTTATCAATGAGAATCTCAAGAGCACGCATTGTAGGTGCCACTTTGACAATATGTTCTATCAGCTGATCTATACGTTGTCGCATCTAATAAGTAGACTACAAGTAAATATTATATATATATATATATAGTACAATGTTATGGCATAAACAAGCAGTCTGACTACCTTTTCCTTTTCATTGATTGGTGCCACTGGAAGTCGATCGGCCAATCGTTCCAAATATGACGATTCAATCGATATCCTCGTCTGTTCATCCACCTCTAGTGCCAACACTTGCTCATAGTAATCCTCCAACTAATCATGAATCGTATTAAATACACTAGTGCGCGTTACACTCGATGCAACTAACCTTTGATGTTGACTGAATATCCGACATGACTTGCGCCTTAATCTCCATTAGTGTTCCCGCTCCTAAGCGACGTTTACGCGTGTCTATCTCCCTTTTAATAAATGCTTGATCCTGCGCCTCTTGTATCTCCATCATCGATCGCCATACTTGAAGTAGCGATGGCCTCTCCGGTACATTCTCTATAGTCGACCAGTAGGGACTACTTGGCAAGTAGAATTGCCACATAGCCAGTATCTATGAAATATTCTAGATTGGCTATTGCCATTGCTGTTAACGTGTATACACTTACGGAAGATGTATCTCCTTCTTTTTCACGTATGGCTCGCAGTTTATTAAGTAGCTCTAATAATCGAACACCGTTACCACTAATTGTTATCCAACAGAATAGTTAATACACTGTGGCAATCTACACGTAATAATCCATCATACCTTTTATGATAAAGACCAAGCAACTGTTCGAGTGTACTAGTCAACTCTTCTTGTCTGTTCTGTCTCTCGTACAAGTTAACCAGGCCCTATTCCATAAAGTAGGCATTAATATCGAAATCACGCTATCGACGTGTATATAGTCTCGTATTGTTGTTGCTGTTTTTCCTTTTACCTGTAATGCCACAGCTGAATCAGGTTGACTATCGAGTACTCTCTTCAATGCCTCCTCGCATTGTTCATATCGTTCCAATTGAAATAAAGCTGCTCCGCCATAACACGTCTATTGTGGAATAGTAAGCTTTATCGTAACTATCCTCATTAGTTATTACGGCACTACTTACGCGTTAACATTTAGCGATTCAAATAAAAGAATACCCTCGCAGATTCGTAGTGCATCTTGATATTGTTTAGAGGCCATTGCCTCTTTGGCACGTTTTAAATCAGCCTTCGTGTTATTCATGACAACAACACTAATAATAAACTAATCACGAAGAGTATTTTATATAAAGAAATGGTCGTCATTAAATCATTGATCATCAACAACAGCATTAACCGATATCAATCCTCATTCTATAAAATGATATTGTATCAAGTCATTTTCCTAACTTTGCATTGCTAGCCTTATCACATGATCATCATGTGCTCATAATTGATAGGATCAATTCAAGTGGTGTGAATGAGATACGATAATGGTGAAAAAATAGACCACAACTACTCTAGAATTTACTACTATCATACTAACAGGAGAGAGGTAAACAAGTTGTGCGTCTCTCCTATCTCTCTCTCGTCCCTACAAATACACGTGACCATCACAACGACGACGACGAGGACAACGCTAGTGTTTACTTGCTTGATTCTCTGTCGATTACTTATTATCTGCTGATGAACTTTAGTTGAAAACTACTACTACTACTTGAACGTGCTATCTACGACAACACTACTATTTTCTTTCATCGTTCAGTTGCACTTTCTTTTTCGTTCCTAGTACGTTTGTATACGTTCTACGTAAACCACACACACACGCACACAGTACAGCAGGGTTATTCTTTAGTTATTACGCGCATTGCTTATTGATTAATCATGTCAATGACGTCTAATGCCATGGTAAGACATAGGTCTATTTACTTGTTAGTAGTAGCGCTAATACAAACGTATTTATTATCTATTAGGTGACAGAAGCGCATACCGCACAAGCTGCTTTATTATCTGAACAAAATCATCGACAACAACAGCAACAACAACAACAGCAGCAGCAGCAACATCAATCCCAACATCAATCGCAGCATGCTCATTCACCGCATAATAATGGACAATTAACGGATATGCATCATATGATGCATCATTCCTCTGCTGAACTACACGGTATAAATACATCGATGCCTCTAACGGATGATGTCTCTGAACTTCATGAGAATAATCTCTTGTTAGATTATACACAACGCAGACGTACTGGACGACGAGGGTAAGTGTAAATGAACCAGTAAACCATTCTATAAACTAATCTGACTATTTACATATTTTACATATTTTATGTTCATCTTCCATAGACCAGCGGTAGCAACATCAAATCCAAAGCCACTCGTTGGATCACCCGATTGGCATCGTATTCGTCGTGAGAATCATAAAGAAGTGGAGCGTCGTCGTAGAGAGGCCATCAATGATGGTATCACAGCATTGGCCAAGATTGTTCCTGGTTGTGAGCGTGCCAAAGGCTCCATCCTAGCGAGGGCCGTTGAGTATATCGAACAACTCAAGGACACATCAGCCACCAATATTGAGAAATGGACACTGGAGAAACTACTCACCGATCAGGCCATCAATGATTTGACACTACAAGTGAATAGATTGGAGAAGGAGAAGCAACAACTTCAACAACGAGTTGCCGAACTAGAGACTGAAGTAACAGATCTATCAGGTCAGGTTATACAATTAGAACAACCACAACAGCAACATCAGCAACATCAAATGAATGATGGCCATAGTAATAATAGTAATAATGCTGATTCAATAAGATTATCTAATACTACTCCTACTAGTAGTAGTAATAGTAATGCTACAAGAGGTTCATCATCTTCTCTAGATGTATCTTCAGGCTATCATAAAAATGATACAACATCTACTAGTAATAGTAATCCTACAGATAATCCAACTACTACTCGATCACGTAAACACACAGCCAATGATGATACCATTGATAAGAATCGACTATTACGCAAACGACAACACGTCTAATGGATAGTCATATTCATTATATATCTACATGTAACTATGACGGAACTATACGATATAACTATACACTGATCTATCAGTCATTATACGTATTACACTTGTTTGTTAGTTTCCTTACTTATCTTGTTGTTGTTGTTGCTGCTGCATAGTTGCTTTCAGTTTTCATTGTCATGCCTAAAGTTGATTATTGAAAACAGTGTATTGACAGCGTATCATTCACGTATTAGGCTGTATCGCGATTGATCTACTTTCTTATTTCCATTTAAATGACTGCTCTACAGTTTATCCTATAATAAAATAACAACCACACTACTAGTTTACACACACACACGCACACATTCATTCAATGTTGAATAAACTATCTTTAATCATATACGGTTATGGCTCATTCGGTGTGGGTAGATGATTCTGACAATGGAATCTGCTCAGTGGTCGGTTGATTTGGACCATGATATTTGTGATTAACAAAGTTGAACCATGGAATAGCATCTTTGTGGTCATTGATTAGTACAATTAGTCAAGTAGTCAATGGAATGAATGAAATACGAGTAACTTACCGAATTTAAGTGCAGCATACTGCGAATTACTAGCAGCGATATTTTGCATATGCTCACTAAGTACTGATTCGTCATGAGGTGCTTCACCCTGACTGATTCTCCTTTGCATGTGTTGACGATATAGAGCAGCCTCACGTTCATTCTCGGTCCATCCCCAGTAGCGTACTAATAAGTAAGTAAGTAAGTAAGTAAGTAAGTAAGTAAATATATACATTTACTTACAACTGGTACGTTGATAGGCCAACAAGAAACCGCCTATTGCACCAAGTACACCAGCCACTCGAAGTGCCGGTGTAATACCACGCGGCATTGGAGGCGATGGATTAATACGCTCTAGAATGTATACAAATAGGAAATAGGAAATAAATAGAAAGATAATGATGATTAGTATTAGATGAATGATTTTAACAATTTTTCTAGTAATAAGAACGCGCTTATCCATTGCCGCGTATTATAGACGAGATGAATATATAGATTCGTGTTATTAAGTCATCAATCGTGTTCCACCTTACCTAGGAATACTAAGGCAGCTGGGAAACCAGCAGCACTAAGTGCCCAACAAGCATAATCACTTGGACGGAATGAACGACACACCACGCCAAACGTAGGATCGGTATCAATTACCGGGTATGGCACATTGAGTTGTGGTTCAGGCATGGATGATAAACAGCTTATACGTATACTGCACCGATTGTCGTTGTAGTAATTGCAATATAGTAAGTAGTAGTAGTAGTAGCAATAGTAATAGTATGAGGAATCAGTAAAGAAGAGCCTTACGTTAAAGGAAGGTAATCCAATTCTTCTTCTTCTTCTTCTTCTTAGATATCGGAGGAGGAGGAGCAAGGCGTCAATAATCAACTCATTTACGCATAAACTGTAAATTGTATTAAATCAATTTGGATTGAATCAACAAGACAATTAAAATGAATGGATTTGATTTACCATATTTCCTCTATACATTTCATTTTATTGTTTACTTTGCAATACTAAAGATTAAATATAATATAATATTTTATTGTTATTACACTACTTCATATCTTTTGCTAGATCGAATAGATCACCACCACGCTTCCGTTTAGATGTACGTTGTCCGGCCATACGTAATTTGGGTCGAGTTGATGCAGAAGATTCATCATCTGACGACGAATCACTATCACTACTACTGCTACTACTACTATCACTTGAAGCAGCAAGCTCATAATCTGATTCACGCTTAACCACTCCCTCTTCTGTATCCTCGTTGTTATCCTCCTCTCCTGAAGAGACAGATGCTGATCCAATATATCCATTAGTTGTTGTTTTCTTACGAGTCTGCTCGTTGCTTATCGAACTGCTACGTGCAGCCAATGGATTAAATCGACCTGATGATACAATTTGACTGAGTGTTGTTATCGCTCTACGTGCATTCATTGCTGATTGTGAAAAGAGTGAAAAAGATGATCTTGTCGATGTTTGTAGTGTCGCTTGACTGGTTTCATTAGAGGTAGAGGAAGTTGCTGTTGCTGTTGGTGTGTCAATTCCATTACTTGCATTCTGCTGATTAGATGATTGTAATACACTCATACGATTATGATTATTAAATGTATTCATTGGTGTTGAATAATGACTTTCACCAGATGATGGTATATCAATTGAATTATTAGTATAGTTTGACTGCATACTCGCTAATGGTGTATGATTTGGTGGTGTATAATAATTGACATTTGATTTCATCGACGAATGTCGTGGTGTTGTTGACAATGTCACAAGAGCATCTGCTGCTAATGCAACACATGCTTTTCTATCATGATCAAAGTATTCAACTAGACTACTACTATTGTAACGATCCTTTGCCAATAAATTCGAACTAATCGGTGTACTTGCTCGTGAGTCATTGGTATCTTGTTCATTACTACTTGATTGCGTACTACTGCTACTATCAGTGTCATGTACATTGTCAACAGTGTCATTATCCGAGATTGTAGATACATTCTCAATGTTCAAAGTAGATTCATCCACGTCATTTGTAGTAGAATCAGGTCCCTCTGTTGTATCGTTCGTGTCTTCATTGTCAGATGTCGAAGATGAATCATCTACTGCTAATATTTCTAGTGCTGCATCTGCATCTACTATCTCTGCCTCTATTGACTCTAAATGACTACCCTCCTATTAAACATTTAATGTATGTTATTACATTATAATGAAATAATGTGTAATCTAGTATCTTACCAATGATTTAGCAGTGATATCATCATTTCCAGTCAATGTAATGGAATGATCCTTGACATCATTCATATGCTAATATTAGAATTAACAAACAAGGAATGTTCACTCATCAACTCTAATAAATTACCTTATCGTCATCTACTACAAATGATTGTGATTGAGTTGAATCATTCTGCTTATTCTTATTTCTCTTCTTTTTCTTTTTCTTTTTCTTCGTCTTATCCTCTGTAGATTCCGTATTATTTAATTGTACATCAGGCATGGGAGATTCCTCAATAGTGTTCACTTCATTATGCTATTACAATGTTTTAAGTATTCTATAACTAATTATACTAGGTCACTTTTACTTACAGTTTCAGTATCTTCCTTGTTATCCGATATAGATGGTTGCTCCTCTTTATTAATTGTCTTTTTCTTGTTACGTCGTCTCTGTCTCTAGCAATTATGACATTTGTTAATGTATATACATACATATATATAATCAATATTAGTTACCTTGCTAAGACGTTTCTTCATCGTATTACTCTCCTGTGATTGATTACATGATTCATCTGATCTGGGATGATTATCACTCGTCGAGGTAATCTGAATACAAGTTTATTGAATGTTTAATATTCTATATTATTTATTATGCAGACTATTAACTTACCTCATTGTTCATCTCGTTATACTTTCGCTTTAAACTAGGCGATTGATCCGTCTCTCCCTTTGTTGTCGTATTCTTTTGTTGTAATCCTTTGACAAACTGAGCAAATGCAGCTTTATGACTAGATGGTAATGGATGTTTCGCGTAGCGTTCAATCACATTAAAATCGCACTGACGGTCATTCATATTCACATTCATTGCGGTGATTGCTGGTATCGTGTCATATCCGGCTCGATAACAAATATGAAGAAATGAATCTGGTACGACATTCCGACAGTATTCCTTTAGCTTTCTAAATTGCTGTGTATTCTCTTTATTATGTCGCGTGGCTTGTTGTACTTTCTCTGGTGTTTTTACGGTATAGGCAGTGGTCCCAGCTGTTTTCTTTCCCTTTAGTGAGGAGGCTGTTGGTCGTTGCTGTTGCTGCTTCTGTTGCTGTTGCTGTTTTGACTCAGGACTGACCGGCCAGTTCGATCCTAAAATACTAGACAAACGTCGTTTCTTCGAATCTACCATTTTGTTGCTCGGTGCATTCTCAACTGGATCCATAATTGCCGTAACCATTACGCAAAACGATAGCTGATTAATACAACTATGCTAATAATGCGCGAATGTAAAGGGAGAGTGAACACAAAACAGAAGGGAAAAGTAAGCAAAGCAAAATAGGTGAAAACTTTTTGTTATTGCTTAAAATGGCATAAGGCATTAAGGTTACCTCAATGGTGGTTTATTATTTATTGTTCATTCCCTTAGTAAAACAAGCAAAAACTCGTATATCATGTTTACTATCCTTGTGTTAGTCTGAGGAATATTGTTTCATAGTATTAATACATTCCTTTGTAGTTCTTGCGAGTAATTAGCATGAATGAGGAAGCCTTTGATAATGAATGGCTAGAACGGGACGACGATTGGTTTGACTACTCGACCGTGCTGTCAGATAGACGAGCTGCCGCAGTAGACAAGGCAACAGAGAGTGGCGACGAGACTACTGGAGAAGAAGAAGAAGAAGAAGTAAAATTGCTAGCGAGGAATCGAGAAGGCAACTGAAGAGGAAGCATATAAGTATGGTCATGTTTGCGCTATTTGTTTGTTGCCATGGACACAGCGCACCTATTTAATCGATTGCATGCATAGTTTCTGCTTTGATTGTATCGTTCCATGGTTGAAACAGCAGAAAACGTGTCCACTATGCAAGCAACCACCACGATCGGTGGCGTTCTTTGCAGCATCAAAGGAAAGCGTAATGAACAATGAAGTGGACACGACAACGGAACGACCACTCATTCAGTATACCATCGATGAACTGGAGCCACCACCATGTCTACCGGGTAAATGGCATAATCGACGTAGTATTTATCGACGTGGATTGGAGGCTGAAATCCACCACGAAACTTGCAACAACACGAATTCAACCACATCATCTACGAAGATTGCGACCATTTATTGAACGAGAACTAGTTGCTTATTAGGCGAGCATGGTCAAGATGAGATTATCATTACGTATGTTATACAAGTATTATTAGATGGTGGCACATCTACCACGGCTACTACTACTACTAGTGCAAACAGCAGCATTGAGCGTAGCGATGATGCATGGCAAGATAGAGCATTAAGCAATTGGCAATTTATCTCGAAGATGATGCAGCTATCTTTCTACGAGAGGTGATAACTTTCCTACAAAGTGGTCGAGACATGAAAACGTTCGATAACACCGTTAGTTACAAAATGACAAGATGTCAACTTACAAGTGGTGACAGACATTAGTGCATGTCACAATAATGTGTAATCATGTTTGATAATTAATAATAAAAGCTTGATGCTGGATAATAGAGGTATTATTATATCGTAAACACTACAGAGATAATAGCGTGCGTCATTCTAATTATAAAATGTTTTTATTGATAAATATTACGTTTACTTTAAGACAAAAAAACATGTACAGCACTTGCATCTGCATCATCGTCACTTATACTTCTTATTGTCGTCTAGGTTTACGTGCCCATATACATGTACGGTTGAGTAGGTGCGATTCACCGCTAACTCCTTGCATACCGTTTGCGCCATAGCATGAATTCATTCTCGGTGAGTGGACCCTCATTTCCGGGAGAAGCGTCTTCATTCGGGTATCCGAACGGTTTCGGGAAGAACTCGCCGCACATTCGATCGAGTATCGTGGTGGGCGTACCACCACCGGTCAACTGCCAAAGAATACCGTGTACTAGTGCGTGTTGCGCCATACTAATGGTGGAACTAGTGAGCCAGCCCATAAGATGTCCGTGCACACCACCCCATGCACCCACCGGCACATCCACATCGATCTTGTGCACCTCCTCGAATCCGTGTAGCTCGAGTGCTACATCCAAACGACGCGCCATATTCACGTCCATGCCACGCTCGCGCATCACCTCTCCCACTTGTTGCGTGAGTTGCGCGGTGCATAGTCCAACGTTCGAGGGTAGCATGTCGCGTTCCACCAGTTCGATGTAGCCACCCGGGCGTAGAACACGATAAATATCCGTCAAAAGATCGTTCCAGGCTGATGTGGTTAAGAAAGTGGCAATTGAACGTTGATGTATATAATCGAATGAGTTATCGGAAAATGGCATGGCTAATGTTCAATAGTAACAACAAACGAATGAATAATAAATAATGATTAGAGTCCGGTGTAACTTACGTCCATCAAAGTTATACGTGACATAGGTGCAGTTCTTTGGTAGTTTCGTACATGTATTGTGAATGTAGTTGGTTATACCACAACCAACCACCTCACATTTAGGAAAGGCATTGGCCATACACTTTAACGCAGTGATAATGATAATGACAGCAAGTCAGCGTGTAATTATTATGGTCATCTTTAGAATACATACTCTTATCCAGCTACCTTCTCGAGGAGCGACATCCAGAATTCTGCTTGGGTTTCTTACCGGTGCTATATAGTCACCATGGAGAACGTAATGATACAGGATATGAGTTACTCGAGCACTAAAGGGAAAGGGCAAGCAAACGATATTATTACAATGTATGGATGACCAAATGAATTCATAGTTGTTGTTGTTGTTATACGTTATATCAAGCTGCAATAGCCCTACACACATGACTTACCTATCAATGTCGAGGGTATCCGACATCTTTAACGGCACATTTGGATTGAGCGACATTTGATAGATTCCTTCGGCACTTAGATCGCTAAGATTCGAGGATACACTTGCATTACTAGTGCTGGTGCGTCTAAGCTTCTCGATTTGACTGGATCGTTTCTGAGCGAGATGATCGACAAACGTGATAAACGTCTCGCTAGTACGCGGGGATGGCGGTTGCAATAGCGGATTCTGAGGCACATCACCCTCGAACGTCACCGGAATGCAGGATGCCTTCGATAGATCCGAGATGCCCCATGGCCCGGTACGTCGTCTATCGTTTCGTTTCATCTTGTCCGATATACCACGCCAGAATTTCCAGGGACGCTGCTCCCTTTGCATAACGTCATCGGATTCACGCCTACCACGTCGACTGCTATCGGATGTTGGCGTGCCACTCGCTTGTCTATCGTCCTGTTGCAGCAATGCCAGCGCAGTTCTACTTACGGTAGCATCCGTAGCACTGCTGTCATTGTTTCTGGCTGCATTCTGATTAAGGAACTCTATTAATGACTCCCCGGACGAATCACTCTCACTACCGGTATCGTCTTGGTTTGCTTCCCGTTCAGTCGAGTCGTCATCTTCATGCCTATCATCACTGACTACCTCAGTTGTATCCGATGAACTAAGCTGATCCTGTTCGCTCGTCGATTCCTGGACTAATGGCCGCTCCTGAGTCTTGTATACTAAATAGTTGCGACAATGATAAATAGCAAATCTAGAGGTTAGTATTTGTTGCTTATACTGCTTGCCAATGTATATATATATATATAACATACCATTGCCAGTTGAACCATTATCCGGAGATGATGCAATAGGTGATGACGACGATGGAGCAGCAGCAGCAGCAGCAGCAGGTGTTGCAGGTGTTGCAGTAACAGCAACAGGTGTATGTCGCTGAAGCCGGGATAGTGCCTGTCCCATGTTACAACGTTTAACTGAATAACCAACTAATAACAATATGACTAAATATTGCAAATAAACAAGAGACGCGAGCTATAAACCATATACATATAGGATTGTTAAATGAGGATATATCGAATATAGAACATAAAATTGCTTGTGCTAGACACACGCTTCATGATGGAAAATGTGAAATACGGTTTTAAATGTGACACGGTCTTTTTTTCCCTAACCGTAGCCAAGTGGACGTAAATAGATTTTTCCGTTCTATATATTTTTTGTTTTTTTTGCTCTCCTATTGTTATACTATTGACCTGGTCAACGTGCAGTACTCGCGTTTATTGTATCAAGTCATTTCTGGAATCTAGCCAATACTTAGTAACAAGATGGATTCTACCATTAATGATGTTAATGAGGATATGGTAATTGACTACTAGTTCGATATTAGCCACGTCTAACCATTAGTGAATAGATGCATGTTTCAGAGCCAGAAGAGGAGGAATGTACTTCCGATAACGAGGACCATATGCTAGAAGATAAGGAGGATGACCAGAAAGTAATTACACGTAATACTACACAAGGGTGTAATCTACCGGTACTGTAATTGATATGGTACACACCGTAATACATTGACTAATGTATATTTATTAGTCAACTTCGATGTTGTTAACATTCACAGAGAAGGTGGAACAAATGGCAGCTGAACTACGAAATGCAAATAATACATCTTCGTTTGGTATGTATATATATATCATTAATAGTCGAATTGTCTGCACTGTATTAACTTTGATAGACGAGCGATTGATTCAATCAAAGCTTCAAAGCTTGAATCAGATTAAGAACACGTTATGTAGTGAGCGTACTACTACGGAAAAGTATGATTTTACCAATGAAATAATACGAAAGGTTAGTAGTAGTAGTAGTAGTAATAAGCATCAATACTTTTATTATAACACTTATACTGTAATGAATATACTTGTTTAATCATAGAACAATTCATCTATTAGCACGTCTGATTCCATTTTAACGCAGTCTTACCAGTTGTTAGCGTTAAAACAAGAGGTAGACAGAGTGTATAGCTTGATCGAAGACAAATTACATCGACAAACATTGATCGAGAAGGCAGAACGTGATAAATCGCAAAATGACACTATAAAGGAGAAGTTCCGGGATTACTACATGTCCACCGTAACAGATACATTCGGCGATGATCTGGAGCAATTACGACAACAGGAGGAGTTGGATGAGCATAAACTGGCGCTACTTATTGACTCATTAGAAACTGGTCAGGATACATTTAGCGATTTGGCGAAACAGCTTACCGTAAATTATTATGCTTGAGTTGTGTTTATTTTTCATTCCCGTTATCCTTTCATACTAGATAGATAAATCGTAATGCTTTTATATTCTTGTCTAGATTCACTTTTACTATTACTATAATGATGATGATTTATTTCAAACAATACAAATCTACACACACACACACACACACACATAACTATTCTACGAGACAAAATTGAACAATTTACGAACCAGTCCTAGTTAGCGTATATCGAGCAAGTACTCATAGCTCGAATTGATTCAACATGGTTTGTAAATCATTTATAAGCAGTTCAGTTTCAGCCTCTGTAGCATTAGATGACCGATCATTCGTGTCATCAACATCTAATGCTTTACTAGTTACGGCGGCAGGTTGTGCCTTCTCATCTGGCTCACTTTGTAATGCCACCATTCGTAGTCGATCTGTAATCGCATCCAATGAAGATACGGTTAACTCGGCTGTAGCACCCGCATCAAGTCGATGACCAACGGTTGGACGACGTAAACAAATGTAATGACGCAATAAATTAATAATCTAAATCAATGAGTAGATTAATTAATCAATAGATTAGTCTGTTAATCAATCAATCAATCAATCCTTACTTGTTCCATTTGTTTAACTGTATTACGTCTCTCGGTTAATTGCTCCATAGTCTCATTGTCATCGTCTTCTTCTTCATCCTTAGGCAAGGCTGTTGCTTTGCGTCTCATGTGTCGTAATCGTCGTAATAAAGCAAGTCGAGAGCGTGCCATATCTAACGGTGATCGACATGATTTATCTGATGCATTTACAAGTGCTCCTATACGTGTGTATATTATGATAGTTTCCATTGTCATTAATTAGAATAATATGCATTTACATACTATCATCTACTAACCTGCATGTAGTAGTAAAAGTACACATTCAACATGATTTGATATAACCGCTAATAGTAGTAGTAGTAGTAGTTGTTGTTGTTGTTGTCATCAATGGTCAGTTTTAGTCTATCGAATACATTCTGCGTAGTTTACATACCAAGATGTAACGCGCTATTTCCATTGGTATCGCGTGCGTTTACTTGAGCTCCATTCTCGATCAATGCTCGCATCAGTTCAACATTGCCACGAGATGCCGCCCAGTGTAGTGGTGTACGTCCATTACTATCACGACAAGTGGATGTGATGCCTTCCCTTAACAAACCAATAGCTATCATACAATTTACTCTGTTTTAGTTTTTATCATCATCTTCCGCATTATTATTCAATAATATAATTGCTTGCACTAACCTCGTCCAATGTCATCCTGTTGCACTGCGTTCAGTAGTGCCTCCTCACCAATACTCAAGCATGAAGCCAATAGTCCGCGTGTAAGTCTTGTTTGTAAATTACGCTTCGTTTCCGTTTTATGCTGGTAGCCGCCCCTACTATCCTTTCTATCGGATAGCGCGGTAAAGTCTAACCGTCGAGAACGCGATGAATGAGCAGTTCTCTTGTGGATACCACTCCCCGTGGACGAGGCTGCCGGTGCAAGTAGCGATATCACACGTTGGTCAGACATGCGCGGCGAAGATGCAGGTGTCAGTGGTGGTAGCGGCATTGCGGTTTGTCGTTTTACAAGGCGACGATATAGGCTAGACGGTAATGCGCTTGATTCGACAGTAACGAAATCCATACTGTTAAAAGAGAAAGAAGGTGTGAAATGTGAACCACTTTCAATGGTGTTTACTCGACTTCCATAAAACTGTAGCCGATAACTGGTGACCAGACTCCGCGCTTCCCCTTTTCTATTTGGTTCACGGCCAATTGCACAATAGTAACAACGATAACAACAATAAAGTGGTAATAATGGTTTATTTGTAGTATTAGAATTAGTAGTATTAGTAGTATTAGTAGTATTAGTAATTATAAAGTAATATGCTATGTTGATTAGAGAATAAATGGTATAATAGCTCGTCGTTGTGGAGGATAGTTAGGAAATGTCTCGCGATACCATGCGTGCACCTTTAATGCTCGTGGTATAAGATTGGCTAACGTGTTAAGCACGAATAGATAGGCAGGCAGGCTATTAGCTACGAGTGCCCAGCCTGTCCATTCAATCATTTCGCCTAGATAATGCGGACAACTGATCAGTTCAAACATACCACCATGAGGAATAGAGTATTTGCTAGTATAGTGGCTGCTATTCAGTGGTTCCTTCTGCTTCACATCATCATCATCATCAGCATCGTCATTCTCACGTTGCTTGTTCGAGGATGATAACGAGCGACGCTTCATGGCCAGCAACTGATTGTCGCTGTAGACATTAAGTGCGAATCCCGTGCAGAATAGGCTGAGCCCAATTAAACAGCGAAGCCAATCCGTGACACTACTCGAATGAAGGGTCATGTGCGATGATGTCATATCGGATTTGCGTAG
Organism: Syncephalis plumigaleata; assembly: GCA_025201365.1. Taxonomy (NCBI): domain Eukaryota; kingdom Fungi; phylum Zoopagomycota; class Zoopagomycetes; order Zoopagales; family Piptocephalidaceae; genus Syncephalis; species Syncephalis plumigaleata. Next base: position 1,072,796 of record JAIXMF010000004.1, on the reverse strand, counting down.
AGAGTAGCCGTTAGTCCATCCGTTAATGTAATTGAAACATACCATAAACGCGATGGTAGGTAGTGGTATCGGCGACATGTGTACTGCTCGCAGAGGATAAATGATACTTCGATTAATGTAGTGGAATAGCCAAAGACAAATTAACATGTAGGATAAGTAGCTTATCCTAGGATGATCGTTAACATCTCGCTTAATGGTGGATCCATAAGTTGCATCGTGTTGAATGGGCTGCAAGTCGAGATGAAGGAAATTATATCCTGCTACGCCGCATAATAACGATATAGGAGACACAATCTCGCCGAGAAACCATGCTATTCTACCTGATACGGTGCAACTACGATACTTTGATGGAACTATTCGACCTGCAAGCAACACTTGTTTAGCAGCATACTTCAGGATAATTGATATGACATCTGGTCCACTTACCGTAGAGGGCGGGCATGAGTTGCGAACCTATAAATATCACGGGTGCTGCTATGAGGAACACTGCCAGTAAGCACTGATAGATATCCTCTTGATTCGTAAACTTGGTGGTTGCTAAAGACATCATATTAGGTGTGATAGATGGTGGAGAAGTAGGAAGAAGGAAGAAGGAAGAAGGTGGAGGATGAGGGTGGATGAGTAATAAGTGTCGTATTAGAAACCATTAGTGATGATATCATATTAAAATATGTCAGGTCGGACAATGCACGTGTAAATACAGGTTACAACATTCGCCTTTTCTCTCGGGCAATAATTCATGGTGCACAACATATGCCATACCAATATGTCCATGATAATAATAATAGTAGTAGCTTGCTACACGTCCAACAAACCAATTTCATTCAACGCTATTATCGGCAATGGTTAAAATAACGCGATATCCACCTGTTAGTCAATAAGCCTATAGTAATATGTGTATTGCGTATGTACATGTTGACTCATAGACTATATTAATGAGTCAAACGGAGATACTTAACTCACATCCGTCCTATCAATTATAGAGCACTATGACAGGTTTATGTAGGACGAGAGTCATTAAGATGGGATGAGGCAGCTACTAATTGGTAAATCGTCAATAGCAAGGGTTGTGCGAATAGATTGCAACGCATCTCATACACACGTATACACGCACACACATCGTCTTCTCCAATTTAATGTCCAAAGGCAGATCACGACTATAAAAGTCCATTCGATAACGCACCCTACTAGGCAAACAAGCATTAGTTACCAAATACTACTTTCCCTTGTCCCGCATTAATATGCTCACTCTACTCGTACGTTGTTTGTTCTTGTTATCGGCGCTAGCACTGCCAGCAACTCCTGGTCATGGTCATACACAATCGCATCAAGTCCTTATCGCCACATCCGTGTGCACGCGTACACATGCTCACCCGATGCTTGAAACTGGACAAGAACTAATAACTCGTGGCCATCATATCACTTATGTTGCATACGACGACAACCTCGTATGGTCGTCCTACCTGTCGAAAGTGAGGCAAATCGGCTATGGAGTAAAGATAGGCGAGCAGGAAATATAAAGACTTGGGTAGGATCACTTGCCACACTTGATGATGCGAAAGACACGGAGTTGGCACATGCAATGCCGCATGAAGGATTTCTCCTCAATTATAATTTGGAATACGACATTCTCTATCGCGTAATGAGTGGTCAATGGGACGACAGTCCAGCGATTGATGTTGCCGTATGCGACTGTGTAGCGTATGCTTGTATGGATGCCGCACATAAACTTGACATTGGCCTAGTGATTAGTACCATTTCATCCGAATACTTTGGTAAGTTGATATTACAATTGCGTAGACGATGATTAACAATGATGGCAATTGTGTATGTATTTCTAGACTATTTCAGAGCCTCGTATATACCAGCAATAGCGGGAACATTCCCCATTACCTTGGAACATATGTCGTTTGCAGAACGCTTTTACGATAAAACAGTTGGACTATTGACGCAATACTTGAACAATCGTCCAGGTCTACGCGCTCATCGGGAGAAACAACTACTAGCAGGAGTGGAACCACATGTGGGAGCAGCATCCCGTTATGACCAAGCACTAGTACTTGTTGGTACATTCCCGGGTTTTGAGGTAAGTTGATTGAACAAGCGTGATCTACTACTACTACTACATCCTAACTAACATGAATGTTCCTTTCTTCATTATGTTAGCCGCCTATTGCACATGGTGCACATGTATTACATATCGGTCCCGTGCCTTTCAAGAATAACATGACAATGACGCCGGAATTGGAACAGTTCCTGGAAAATCGAAATCGTGTCGCCTTTATGGCATTCGGTACATTGGCAGTTATATCGCCGTCAAGATACCAAAAACTGGTGGATCTATTTACGACCGCGTACAATGCCGGTCTATTGGACGGTGTTATTTGGGCCGTTGTAAGAACGAGTACGACTTCATGCCGGACGAGTTTCAAAGCAGGAACATCGTTACCGGTAAACCATCCATGACACACAACGTGAAAGACATGCTAGCGGGACAACATCCGTTTATTCGTATGGTGTCGTATGCACCGCAACAAGCCATACTCAAGCATCCCTCGGTGAAGCTATTCGTATCTCATTGTGGCATTGCATCGATTCACGAGGCCATCGAGGCAAGGGTGCCAATTTTGGGTGTTCCAGTAATTGGCGATCAGCAATTGCAAGCTGCTCGTGTTGAGCACTTGATATTGGTCGACGACTACAATGGCGCGACGTGGACACATCGATGGCATTTGACAAGTTGTCCGAGTTGGTGGAAGGCGACAAGCTAGTTACAATTCATTCCAAAATAGAGCAATTGGCAAGATCGCCGAGATTAGCTCACGACGACTACCATTAGCAGCGGATCTAGTGGAAATGGCCGCTATACCTGGTGCAATTCGTATGCTAGAAACCCCCGATAAGCGTATGCCATGGTGGCGTGCCATAACATAGACGTTTGGCTTACCGTGCAGCAATACTAATTGCAACACTTTATACCGCAACCTATGCGTATTTACAATAATGCGTAAAGTCTACAAATCGTATCTATTTACAGGGTATGAGTAAGCTCAAGGCTAACTAGTGTTGATGGCGTATACACTTGCTCGTAGAACTGACGCATAAAGTAGCTATTGACGCTGATTATATTGCATATACAAGAACAGAAAAAGCTGAACACACTGTTGGCATATACATTTTAAGCAAACAAAAACTGGCATATTTGTAACCGACATGTCATGTCCCTCATCAGCATATAGACTTTTTGATTTCCTCTTCCTATAAATATATTGTCACTTATAGCAGTCAACTGAAGCTACATAGTCGTTTGACCTATAAATAATTACTATAATAAATTATACAGTCAATTGGTTTGGTTCTTTAACTTGAATAGCACATAATGACCGTTTACCTCTTATGGCTGTTTCATTCGCGCATGTAACATCTCATACTATACAGGAACGTTGTCCAATTACACTTACTCTCCACATCCATTTCCTCATTAATTCCATACAGATATGGTAATCGATATCCTCTTAAGCTTTAAATTTAAACTTCCGTCTATTCTACTTGTAGTGGATGTAATATGAAAGCATTATAAATGGAATACATATTTCCGCCGGAACAAAAGCAGAATATACTATCGCACTTTTTACTGCCACTCTCTTAAATCAACATATCCTCCCTTCAAAGCAACCTTAGATACAAGTAGTTTGCAATAGCATAAAATTTACACACTTTACTTTTTATAACCAATGCCATTTACAATTCTTGTCACGATAGCCTTGACATTATGTATTCAGCAGTCGATGTATTTGCCATGTAGTAGCAGTGCTATTTCATTACAAATACCTTCTGCCGAACATCCTCCATTGGATAGCAGGACTACTCAGGAGCATATGACATCTGCAAAGAGCACGTCATATCATCGTAATCATCGGCGAATGCTAAAGAGTGATGTTAATCTTGTTTTATCCGCCAAAGGACCGTTAGTATCACTTCACAATACAAACGGACAGCAAACACGTTTACTACCTATACGTGCAACCGGTGTGGATGTGGCTCAACTCAAGATGCGTCTAGCCGGACAAAACATCAAGATCGGTATTTTTGACACTGGCGTAGATTATATGCATCCGGCGCTTGGTGGTGGATTCGGTAAAGGCTATAAAGTTGCCTATGGATTTGATTTCGTAGGCGACAAGTATGATGGCAAGAACCCACCGGTCGAGGATAAGGATCCGATGGATTTCTCTGGTCATGGCACCGGTGTGGCAGGAGTAATTGCTGCCAAGACAGACCATTACGTAGGGATTGCTCCAGAAGCTACCCTAGGTGCATATCGCATTGGCGGCTACAGAAGAGATGTATATCATGATGCAATACCCAAGGCTATTGATATGGCTATAGCCGATGGTATGGATATTATCAATATGTCATTTGGCGGTCTGGCCGCTGTAGTTCCGAAAAATCTTTTAGATGCATTTGAGAAAGCCGCCAAGAATAATATTGTTGTCGTAGCTGCAACGGCTAATGCTAATTATGACTTTATGTGGAGCACAAACTTTCCGGCCGATATCCCATCTGTCATATCGGTCGGTACAGCTGATGCACGACAAGTTGTTGTACGACGTTTCAAGGCAGAATCGATGAAAGATCCACTTCATTACGACACCATATGTTCCAATGCGCAACGGCTATACATGGGTGGTGAAGTCGGTATCAAGCTACAGCTACCGCAAGGTGATCCTAAGAACAAGCAATGCGTCCTCAGTAAGGCGATCGGTCAAGTGATATTGGTTCCATTCTTCCATTGTCCCATTGAAGAACTAATCGCTCAAGCAAAAGCTAATGGTGCCGCGGGTATTATGGCTCCAGGTCTTATGTATACCGATCGTGAAATTATGTGTAGTACACCGGTTTATGCCATTGCCGATGAGACATTCGTGAGCGTTTATTATCATCTTCAGCAACGTCCAGACGATGACTGGATATTCACTAAGGACAATGGCAAGATGGATCTTACACCACATATCGATAGCACCACTGGATCGACATGGGGACCGAATCTACATATGACGCTTAGCCCTGATATGATTGCACCTGGAAAGGATATCTTCCTCACGACGGCGGTAAAGAAGGGTAGTTACACATTGGATACAGGCACATCCTTCGCTGCCCCGTACGTTTCTGGCATGATCGCACTGTGGTTCCAGCATCTAGGCGTGGATAAGGTCACAAAGGAAGCACGAATGCCAGTGGCACGCGTGAAAGACTTGCTAAGGAATGCGTGCACGCCATTGACACCATCGGGCGACGAGTCTCCTAGTCCGGTTGCTCATCAAGGTGCGGGCCTACTTAATGCTACCACACTTCTTACCACTGGTACGCATGTGTCTCCTTCGGCGATCGAAGTGTCGTCGGAAGCGTATAGCAAGAAACGAACGGTTACCCAACAGGGTACGGTTACATTGGAACAGCTTACGATAATCAACAATCTAGACGTGGCACAATCGTATAGCTTTGTGCATAAACCTGCACCTTCAGTTCGTGGGTTCGATTCTAGTTTCAAGGCTATTTTTCCACCACAAGAAGTTAAAGAATACGCCAATGTTGTAATTAAACCGGCCACTATTACAGTGAAAGGCAAGGGTAGCATAACGGTTAGTGTTACGATCGCGGAACCGCCCAAATTGTCATTGGCCGAGAATTGGGTATACTCGGGTTATATCGAGGTGCAACCGGTGGCGATTAAAACACAACCTGCCATCCATGTTCCCTACGTGGGTTTGAAGGGCGATCCTGCCAATGTGTTCAAATATCTTAAGCAGCACTTTGACGCAGGGCTTCATCTGAAACAATAGATATAATAGCCATCATTGAAATAAACAATTTACTAATTCATTTTATTGTTGCTTCCCGCTACTTCATTACCAATGCTGCCTTCTTAGTATTGACTACATTCCACTTGTCGTTGACTTCTTTCACATACTGTCTTCTTCGTGCCAACCTCATTTCCCCTACCACTAAATAGTAAGTGCCTTCTTCGTGCCAACTACATTCCACTTGTCAGTAAACAATACACGTCTACTTCCTCTTAACTATATGCTAATTATTCTCTTTTCTTTCTCAGTAATACGCGTCTTATTCGTGTCATTCACATTCCACTTACTTCCTCTTTCACTTTAACAAACACATTCCCAATAGCAGCTATTCTGCCATACTATTTCTATGTCGTTTATTTATCTCTTTGTTTTCCTCTTGCTCTAAGCTATCTATATGCTCACTTGTCGTTATTATTACTATACCAACAAGCCTTGTTTACTGCTCGTTCTAGTTCTTTGTTTTCTATCACTGTCCTGCTTATTTATCAATATTTAAGCGTTTACTGCTCTCGTTGTAATATGTACCTTTTACTTTACCACTCTTTCCCGTCATGCTTTTATTTGTATTTTTATTTGTTTAATGCGTTAATTCAAATAGAAGCGAATTGGAATAATAAAAAGCTAATGCTATACTAGTGCACAATTAATGGAGACATGTAAGACATCATCGAGTTGATCGCTTATTTATAATTCTATTGAACAATAGCTGAATCAATATGCTCATATTGTTATCCCATTCTATTCTATTCCATCAATGCATGTTGCCATGACGTGTTTCCTTTATAAATATATACTATAGTATGAAACAGCATGGCTAAGGCGTAATACTCTTTTTTACGAAATGACAAATGTCATAGTGTGAAGACAGCGAGAATAACAAGTATTCGACCATGGAACATGTCAACATATTTCATTTATTTTGACTGTTCGTTTAATTTCCTATGAACGACGTAATGGATACCTGATCCGTTAGAATTCCATCTGATAGGCGTACAAATACTGATTGGGTAGTGGCAAGGGTTACCACCTGTCAATGAAATAGAACTAATAAATCGATGCAAGAAATACAAATTTTCGTACCCACACAACTTGTACATTGTAGTCATCTTTAATAGGAATACCACACGTGTAGAACGTAGTCTCAGTAGTTGCTGCATGTCTCGAATGGTATAATCAAGTCAAGTGTTCGATTACTGCTACAAGTATACGACAACACGTGGGACTGGAATCTTTTTGATCTTCCGGCGAGAATGACTAACATGGCTTACATGTGCCATCATCAACTGCATTCACCCTCCTTCCCCCCAATAGTCATCAAGCGCCCACTCAAATGGCCAACTATGCTCAAAACTAGTTGACGACATGTTTGAACAACTATAGTCGATGAACACGCCATTCCGAGATACTTTTTAATGAGTGTAGACGAGTGGGAGAAAAAACACGTTCCTCATTGCCACGAGATCACATGTATACACTTTTTTTTATCATAGATTCATGTGAACAAATGATAACCAAAAAGGAGTGACGAGGAATCACTATAAGAGCAACTCGAGTGTTGATGGCAAAGCCATCGAAAAATTAGTTCCGCCTCATGTCTGCTAGTATTAACTGGTACAAGTATATTATCGCATTCCCTCTGAATGATTTTCCGGACTGTCGTCCTGTGCGTTACTCTCCTAGTGGCTAGCACAACGAAAGAATATGGCTTTACTGCAGTTAGCGCAGCGGATAACGCATCAGGTTCGAAAAACAATGGAGATAGAGGGAATGCAGCTAACGGGGAAGGATCCCAACCATCTTTAGCGAATTTTCGTAGTAATACATTACCAGCACTTAGACATAACAGCTTCTCGGTAGCAGCCGAGGATATACTTAGTCAGCCCAATACGATACTACTCGAGAAACATCTTGCAAAGTATAGTAAAACGGCAAATCTTATGCGCGCACAGAGTTGGCCATTCGAACGATTGAAAAACAAGGCCGGCACAACATCCGATCAGCCCGTGACATTTTCACTCGTGGATCATACGGTGAATAACAACAAGAATAAGGATGCATCTGGCAAAGCAAACGCCAATGATGATAGCGACGACGGAGAAATCTTTGGATACATCAAGGATCGTCAGTTACGTAATAAGTTGCGACATTATGTGAAAACATTATCGTTTCAAAATCAAAACGGTGAGATGGCCGATACATCGATGCAAAGTAGAATGCGCGCCAAATCATGTAAGAATGATCTTACAGAGCATGCACAAATCCATTTTATTACTCTCAGTCGATATCCCATCATGCCTGGCACCAAACTGGATGTAACCATCAACGGCTACTTTGGCATCCTATCCGTGCTGGTTCCGCGTTAAAAATAACAAATCAGCTGGATTCCCTGCAATATGACATTGCTTTTGATTTGTGCAAGGAATCCTTGAATCATGGCGTCGCTTGTCCAATCTATCCAGGGGATCAAAAGCTACAACTATCAATAGCGATTCCCGCCTCATTGCCTGGTGGCATTTCCCTTGATGTTACCATCACGGGTATAAGTCGTTCGGGTCTAACGCTGTTCTGCGCTGTTCTTAACGATATCATGATTGACTATCCTCCTATCGCTCCTATGTTTCCTCTCCTCTACAACTATCTCCATCGCTATCTCCATCTCAAGCCTCAACTTCATCTTCGGCCTCTTCATCTTCATCTTCCAGTAACTTCTTCTGCATAAGCCACTACTCATCCTATTAGCACAAGAGTAATTCATTATTGTAGTAAAAATCAATAGTATTAAGCTTTTTTTGTATCTGATTTTTGAATCAACCCAGCAATAATATGTTCAAGTATTCATACGTTTCTAATCTAAGTATCATTCTGAACTATTCGTAATCCATTAGAGCAAAATAAAGGAAACCCAATGTATAATGTATCGGTTATTACGCGTTTATTCAGGCGGTAAACATACTGTTCTTCTTCTTGTCGTCATCGTCAATAATATTGACTTTTTTTTCTCGCATTATCTTCATCCTCATCCTCATCATTATTTCTTAACGGGTGTATCGGAAGCGTAAACTGGCAATTTCCGATTTGCGGATGAGTATGACCACCATAGGCCATTCTACACTTGTTGTCTCTTTCCTCCTATTTGACTATACCACCACCGCTTGATCTTCATCCCTTTTTTCTCCTTATTGGTTATTACCGAGATTCCACCCTTTAGCTTTCGTTGATCATGTCAGCCCCTGTACGCTCCGCCGCCACCGTAGGCAAGATCGATTGGAGTCGTCTTTTGTCGATTCCACTTCGTCGTGACACGGCCGCTCAACTTACCGCGTTCCGTAAGCGATTCGACGAGACTCAGCGTCAATTGACTTCGCTACAAGAACAGAAGCTTGACGTGGATTTCGCTCAATACCGCTCGGTACTCAGCAATAAAGCTGTTGTCGACGAGGCCGAGAAGGCTTGGAAGGCGTTTAAGCCGGTTAAAGTAGATTTGGCCAAGCAACAACAAGTGCTTGCCTCACTTGAAGCCAAGGCTGTAAGTGATTGGTTATGTTAATGATTGCTGACGCGTTCTCGCGCTGTTTCCTTTTTCTTTTCCTTTTCTTTTGTTTTGACTTGTTAATCATTTCTATTGATTGATTGATTGATTGATTGAATATAGGTTGAACGCGCTGAACAAACTGCCAAACAAATTGATTTGGATATCGCGGAATTACAAAAGACGCTTACTAACATTGAAGCGGCTCGTCCTGTTGGAGAACTATCGGTAAGTCATTATAGATATATATATTTATATGTTTATATATGTGCTATTAGTAAATGTGTACATTATATTGACGGTATTATTTCGTTTAGCTTGAGGATATCATTCAGGCCAAGCCAGAAATCGTCGAGGTTGTCGAGAAACGCTTGCAAGAAGGCAAATGGTCGATTCCAGGCTACGAGGAGAAGTATGGCGATCGCGCTATCATGTAAACCTCGTATATATGCACTGATATACGCGTATACAAATTGCAATGAAGTAAACTGTGCCGATGGTCTTCCACCATATCGGATAGGATCTTCTTTCCATTTATTTCACACTAATAACATGAATAGTTATATAATCAAATGTAAACAGTTGTAAAATTACGCACGATCATCATCTAGCTGCATCATCATCATTGTATCATCGTCTTGATGCGTATCTGACGACTTGTTAGTACCATTGATGCTAGTTGCCGCTGTGTTAGCATTTAAACTAGAGAAGATGGTGGCTATATTGCATGATGACGATGATGACGATATGGATGTTGACGTGACGTGGGCTCGTCATGACTAGCCACTACTTGATCAAATGGTGGCATGACAAGACCCAACTCATCTATCACTGATTGTCTTACTTGCCAGACCATTTTCTATAATGATCAATGATGTCAATGTTAGTTGCAATGCAATACTTGTTATCATGATGACATACCGATGAACAGGGTGATTTTACTTTAGTCGCAATATCACGTATTTTCTCATCTAATTGACGCTTGGATACTTGTGGAAATCTGTTGTAGTAGATGATGACGATGATGATGATGATAGTTTAGTGTATGTTTCTTATTGTATACATGTGTAGTAGTTACACATATACACAATAATGACTACTTACTTGTCCTTTAATTGTTCCAATAGATTGGCCATACTTTGAGCCACGCCATGAATATGCTTTTGAAAAGATATAATCATATGAGTATAAATAGAATTCAATGCTCGTTTTCGATTACATGTATAATATACTCACCTTAACCAATTGAGGCAGTTGTTCATCCAGTAGCACCTTCTTCGTATGATGCTGAGATGCCTTTCGCTTACGAGTCGTTTCCATATCGATTAGCTCGCCATCATAACCGAATATACAGGTATCACTCCATGGATCTATAGGCTGGCAATTAGGTGTTAATGGCACTAGTTGTAGTCGCGTCAATTCTACGGGTATTATAGTATTGTGCTCTCGAGTGAATGTAGGTCCTATAATCATGGGTACTAATGGCTGAACGCGTTTGGGCTACATTGACATCATTAGTCATCTATGTATATGTATATAATAGCTAGATCATATATATATATATACTTACCATTGGTAGATGAGTTGCTTGCTTAGTTTCTACACATAATTACGTTAACATTTGTCGTGTCATATCATTTATTAGTACTACTACTACTAATAACCTACCTGAAGATACTTGTTTATCATCGTCACTCTCTCCTTCATCTTCAGATAAATAGCCGTGTGGTACTAGCCAACCATCCTATCGTGATAGATTATCCATCAGTAATATGCTATAGCTTTTCTATTCTTGAACTTACTTCATCGTCTTCCTCTTCTAATTGCTGGCTACTAAACGATTTACGATTCACTAGAGTATCTTGCTCATCGTCATCGTCATCTTCCTCGTCACTGCGACACTCCTCGCCTTCACCTTCTTCCTCCCATTCCGCCTCGCTATCCACCTCGTAATTGAGTAGTGTGTCATCTCGAGCTAGGAAACGTCGACCCGTAATTACTCGACTCTTTCTTGACCATGTACCTATAACTATGATTAATATATAACCTAGAATAATCACTCCTATGACTATCTACTTACCAAAATAACCAGGACGACGTCTTCAGCATACTGTAGTAGTTTCATAGGACCAATACCATTTGATACGGTCATATCTGTTGTGTTTAATGCTAGGAACAATTTCTTGACTGTACGCGTGCGATTCCGTTCCTCCTTCGTGAATAGTGCGAGTGATCGTTTCATTTCTACAACATATATATATATATACGTAAATAGGTCATATTAGTGAATTACTATTGATGAGAATGCTAGCATAGACATCTTCTATACGTACCAGGTAGTGATAGCTTATTCTGTGGTAGAGTCTCCAGTGTTAGCTCTAGTTCAAGTGACGCGGAACGCACCACTCTCGCTAATGTCATGTCCGATTTAACGCAGAATGGCGGAAAGAACCGTTCGAAATCCGTTCTTGACTCTAATGCATAATTGTTATCATGACAAGCTATAGCTATTCCATACTAATGTCATATATAACTTACCATGTGTACTAATGTTACAATCCAATGATAATGTCTTTTAACTGGCGTAGGCTGAAAGAATGACATGATACGCTTTTGACTCTAATAAAATTGATTGTATGTGGTTGGTCTACCTCTTATATGCATATATATATATTTATAATACCTACATTGGCCTTCTTTCGCTCTAGTTCCTCCTAGAAGAAGGTACAACTTTACGGTTAATAATAATAATGAGCGTATGACATATAGTATACGCTACCTTTTCGCGTTTCTCCGCCTCCTTGACCGCTTCTTTCTCGGCCTTCTCGGCTAGCTTTGCCTCGCGCTTCAAGCGTCGTTCTTCTTCTCGTTTCTGTTGTTCCGCATGCTTGGCGGCTCGTTCCATTTCACGTTGTTGACGAAGTGCCTGTTTTTCCGCATCTTTGGCCATTTTCTCGGCTTCCCGTTGTTGACGTTGCTGCTCGCGTTCCTGTTCGCGTCGTAACTTTTCAGTTGCCTAATCGTTGTAACAGCAGCGTTTATTCAGTATTAATTAAGGGCCTTTATATATGTTATGCTTACCTTGCGTTCTTTCTCAGCTTCTCGTTCCTCTTTATTTCGTGCTATTTTACTACTATTCGGTGTAGTCTTGACACTATTCCCTTCATCGACAACATCGTCAATAACCATACTGTCTGTCATACTATCAATAGTAATACTAGTAATATTGCAATATGCGAATAGAGATATATAGAGGAGTATAGTAGAACGAACAATAATCGTTGTCGTTGTTATGAACTAGGAGTACACGTCGTATTCGTCGTATTCGATGACTGCCACGACCACAATGAATAAAGTGGAAAATTTTAATAGAAAAAAATAATGAAAGATACGCGTTATCCTGTAATACAGGCTTTTTCCATCCAATTTGCGCAGTTAGCCTTCTGTTTTACAAATAAATAATATTTAACACTTACAAGTACAAGTACCCCCGTATTCTGTTTCCCAGCCCTCCTTCCCTTGGGGGAAAGACTAGGACGGTTGACGATACAACCGGGTTAATTTGTAATTTGTTGTTTGGATCCCTCTTGATCTTGTCCTCATTTAGTGAATATTTGCGGACGTACTAGGCTCAGGAGGAGAAACGGCACGTCGTTGAATTGTGTTGGAAAAGTTTCCTTGCGACACTGCGGATAATCTGAATGAAATTCAAAATGCAGCCATATCCCGATTCCATACACGATAATCAATAGCTACTTGTAAGTACATGACATGGAATATCCAACTATACTAGTAACTTGTATCATCTACCTTATAGAATTGATGATGATAGTTATTGCTATCAATAAATGATCCATTACTAATACTGAATTGTTATTATTATATGCTGTGTCAATTGGCATTTCTATGGTGATAATGGTGTTAACAATTGTGTAAATCTATTTATTAATGAACTGCAAATGTTAAAGGATAAATGCGCAAATTGGATGGAAAAACACTGTATTACAATTGTTATTGCTCTGATTATTTCCTATCAATATTTCATTTAACATGATGGATAAGAAAACACACGACATTTCACTTGCTCATTACGCGTCTCAACGTATTACCAAGTCTAATCCCTCGCAGGCACTAGAACTATGGTGTATGGCAGGAGCATGGACAGCATCCACACTATGGCAGCATCGAGATAAAAATACTCAACGTCGTAGTTGGCTTCTACTGGTTGCACAAGCAAACACGCTCAATGAAGCTGCTAACGACAACGAGTCTACCAAGGATACTACAGTATCTGATAGTAATAGTACAATTCTCGTAGCTGGTGTTACAGCCTATGAGTATCGACATACTACTACTACTGCTGGCACGTCTAAATTACCAAAAGATGATCAATCAAACTCGGCAACATCGTTTTATATAGAGAAAGTCGACACCACTGGCTATGCTAGTTCATCATTAACGGAACGAGGTCGGCCATCAATAGCCGCTGCTATGGTATTAGGCATAATGGATTATGCACAAGCATTAGGCGATCAATTGAGACAGACGATTCATGTTCATGTATTTGCTCGTGCTCAACCACAATATTTATTTGCTAATTCTGCCACTAATCCAACAAAACATCCGCTTGATGATCGTGGTCTATTACGCTGGTGGTTACGTACCATTAATGCACACACTACAAATACTACATCAGATAAGGATACATCTGTAGTACAGCATAAATGGCGTAAGTATTGGTTAGTACCTGGTTATACACCAAGTGAATTGGGCAGTTGGGCTCGTCCTCCCAATGCACCATTAATTAGCGAATGGAAGTATGGTGTACCTTACTCGGCTCACGAGTCAGCGCATAAAGCATTTCCAGAATTTCCCGATGATCCCATAGGTCGAATGCTAAGAAGTAAGGCATCAATTGGACTTGATGTCACTTCATTTCTAGCCTTACTCTCTGTGGGTGAGGAGTGTGGTGCAGGTAAACCAGCCGGTGTATTTACACTCGATTACACACCCATATCAAGTGATACTATTGATATCCCTCAATGTAATGAAGAAGACAAAGATACATTAGCATCATCATCGGATTGTAATGATACAGTCTATACAAAAACTATGGATTGGTTAATGCAACGAGCTGATTTCGTTACAAGAGAGGCAGCCATTAAAGCGACCGATCAACTCAAAACCATTTGTAGTAAAAATAACTATACACCATGTCAAATAGAAGCAACTACATCAACATCAGTAGTAGTAGCAGTAGCAACAACTGATACGACAACTTCAACATCTAGTGTCAATAATCTACAAGGAATGATTAAGCGTAAACAACCGCCATCTACATTGGAATCAGCCTCATCACCAACCGTGAACAATCTACAAGGTTTAATTAAACGACGTAAACCTACATCGAATTAATAATAAATGAATTTATTTTATCTTATGAATACAACAATGAATTAAACTGATATAATTACAAACTATAAATGCTACTAGCATCATTAGCAACATATTCATCCGTATTAATTATACTATCGACATTGGCCAAGAGTGGATCAATAGCGGCAAACTCTTCTTTAACAGCATGACGTGCCACACCATCCAGTATTTAGATAAATGAATGATGACTTCTATATACATATAGGTATACATATTATTAGTTATTAATGTATATATATATATATATTATCAATACAACTCACCTTTAATCGAACATCTAGTTTCAATACTAGTTCCCAAAATGATTGATCACACGAACTATCAAGTAGTTTCCCGTATACTTCACTCATCATATCACAAAGTGAGTATAATGTCTGTGCATAGTCTAATTCAAATGGCTATCAACATATAATAAATGTTATTAACAATTAATTAATTAATTAGTTAACATATATTCTCCTTACCACTGGTTGTAATTCAAGACGTGTATATTCTGTTGTATCCAAATCATTTAGATCAAATCGATTACCACTATTATTACTATTATTACTATTATTACTATTGGTTGTAGAATTAGATGGATTGATATGTTGATTATTATAGATGGTACTATTAAATCCATTAGTATTACTATTGCTGTTGCTACTATTGCTACTATTATTGTTATCACCAGGTATTCTTATTTTACGTAAATTCATACGCTAAATCAATGAATTAATAACATATCTAATACATTTCTAGTATCATAGTACTTACTCCTCTTTTCGACTTGATTACTTCTGTACTAAATGTATCGTATTCTTGCACCAATGTATACAATGCTTTAGCATAATATGTTGAATTAGTTAACTCTAATAATGGTCCTAGACTAGTTCCTAATACATAGAACATATAGGCTCTAATGATTACAATCAATATTAGTGTTTGTTATTTTATATATATATATATACATTACAAAGCTATAGAGATGCTTATATTACCTTTTCCCTGGTGCAATATCATCGTTAACATAGGGACTATTCGTGTGTAATAGTTCCGGTGTAATAATCATTGTATTCAAATAGAAGGAACGACCCTCGTATAATCGTTTAAAGTAGATTAATGTGGCAATACGTTTATGTACCAATTCTCGTAATAGTTCATAATGCGTAGAACGTGGTGTCGATGGTTGACTTGCACTGCCACTATTACCACTATTGCCTATTACTGAGATAGGTGGCAGTATATTTGATACTATTTGTGTCTTCGTATTGAGACTAGTACTACTCAGATTACGCTCATTTATCGATATACTTCCACCACCACCTCCTCCTCCATCACCGTATATACTGTTGGCTCTTGACGCAACCCCTGGATTGTTACTGTTACTCGCTGACATTGTAGGGGCAAGAGTAGCATCTGTAAGATGATTAATGTTGGAACTAGTCCTTTAGGTGGCACTATTCGTTCCGTAGTCATGTTTATATATAAATATATATAGAGAGTAATGAGTAGATTAAGAACAAGATTGTACGAGTACTACAAGTGGAATAGATACTAGACAAGTTGACTAGTCTTTAAAGGAACGAGTAGACCCTAGTTTATACCAATCACTAATGATATATTCCATCGATATCACCCCTATTTCTAAGGCATTTCCTTCACCCTTCTTCCTCTTTATATATCCCTTTTTATACACCACTCAATAGTACAAAACATGATGAGTTTACTACTCATTGATTGGTCAAATGATAGTGGCTCAAGTATCACTCACTCTCATTCATTTATTAATCTACAGGCACACACACCTCTTGTTGTACATCTTCATCACCCTCCCTATTTCCGTTGATATTGACCTTCTTGTCTAAAAAAGAGAGCTCTCTTTTATTTCTCGCTCTCTTGCTTGCGTGTGTGTGTGTGTGTGCTTCAGTCTCTCACTCTCGCTATATTGAATAGCATAAGAGACCCTGTTTTTAGAAGTATTTGTATAGCATACACCCTGAATATATAGGAATCTAGCAATAATGATGAAGCTATTGCAACTATTCGAAAGGCAAGTCAAGGCAAGCAGGATTAAAAGGTGCGAGTGAGGATTAACTAATTGTGTCAACTTGGGGACTGTAGTGTTATCCTCAATGCACAGGAGGCGAAAGACTACTTTGAACGTGGTGCTGAGAATGAGGCATTTCAACGATTACATGAAATTGTCAAGACTATTGAACTACTCGATGATTTCAAAACAAAATATGCGGCACTAGTAAGTTGACTAGAGTTGGATGCTCGTTTCTCTTTTCTTTTTGTATATGTATATAACATATGTATATATTATTCTAGATATCTCATCCAGTTACCTATTGCATCACCGGCATCATCCGCTATGTTAACGAGTCCACATGCCATTTCCGCCTCTATTGCTTCATCGACATCAGCACTCAGTGCACAACTGGCAAATCATGATGTCACTAGTATTCATGCCGGTCATCACACAGCTAATGGTATATCATCGCATATGCGTCCCTCACCAATGTTATCCTATCAATCGCCGACACATGGAGATCCAAGAGCATTATTGTCACCCATTACTAGTACATCAGCTATACCTGCCAATGTAGTTACAGTATCTACACCTACTCATACTACTGGATTTATACATAGTGCAACTACAACACACAACTACTAATACAGGCAATGGCACGATTCATACACCATCATCGCCTTTATTGACGGTTAATACGCAAAATGGAATAATATCATCATCGCTACGTTCATTCACTGAAGAATCGAAACAATCCATATGATCAAGTCTCCTAATAAGGTAACGCAAAGTTATACAATACAATACGATATATAATGTAATAATATCAACTATCATTTGTGCTATTATTGTTAGCGATCTGCTCCAAAATTAGATTCATTTACTAAACTACGTAAAGTAACCTTATCATCTAATGATAAAGATGTAAGTAAATAGGTACTCTATTGATATTGATAGCATTACTAACTACTACTACTATAATTGATATCTAGTCATCGAATCATGCTCATCATTCGCCTTCTCATCATCATATTCATCATCAGCATTCTCCTCATACTCCTCATCAGCATCAACATCAGCATCAACCGATTGCTCCTGCTCTTCATACCAATAGTTTCTCTAATGGTTTATTTTCAGTTCATACAACTACTAATCCAGCAGTAAGTAACTAGTAAATGATTTGAATCAAGTTAACATGAAATACCATTGAATTAACTAGGAGGCAGCTCTCATTGAAAATGGTCTTATGCTACCGTCACCTACACAATCATTATCAGGTACTGGACTCATACCGATCAACTCGACAGGAACATCGTCGACATCACCTACTGCTACCACGGCTAGTAGTACTACCACGACAGTGTCATCATCATCACCTGTATCGGGTAATGGTGATAATTCTGAATTAGATCCTCGACTAGTTGCTCAGATGGATAGGATATTCTATGATTTCCTACAAGGGCTATGCTCTAATTGTAAGTGATTATTAGCATTAGTAATGATCTAGCAATCAGTATAGCTAATAATAACTGCATCAATAGTAAATGCCAGTGATAGTCGAGGTGATCCTATGTAAGTATAACTACTATTATTACTACTAGTAGCAATGATGATAATGGTTAACATGATTGCAATAGTCATCAGACATTAATGGCCAAGAAGATGCATAAGATGGATCAGTCGACTGATTTCAGACCGTTCAAATTTCGAATACAAGCATTTAGCAATGCATTCATGGAAGCATTGGCACGTCAAGGTTATGATCAAACGATTCTACCCACACGTAAAGTAAAACAATATTTATGGCGACAAAAGTAAGATGATATACATGTAGATAGATATCGATATAGATAATTAATGTACAACGATATACTACTTGTTGCATAGATGTATAAGTCGGTTTAATGAAGAGGGAAGAAAGTCGAAATCGAAAGGAAATCATGTATGGAATATCGAAGCGAAGAAACTGCCATCGGGTAGTTGGATATTCCGCGAATTCTCCCGTCGTATCACCGGTAATCCTCCGCGAGAAGCCTACATCGGTCTACGCTACTGTTATACACCACGTATATGGGATCCTCAAATGCAATGTACTACCATTATTATTACTACTATTATTGTATAACCAATTTATAGATAGCAAACTAACGAGATTCATCATTGTGTATGTGTGTATCCTATCTATTGAATATATATTTATTAGCACCAAAGGCCGTATTCCATTCACCGTGGTTGCCCGATTGGTTACATTGGGAGAACAATCAACTCACGGGTATACCTACGGAGACTTCGTCGAGTTGTGACATTACCATCATCGCCACCTATTACCATGGGCCTACTGTGTATAAACTAGAAAAGACGTTCTACATCGAGGTAACTCGATTGGGCACGGTAGAATTACCTGTGGTAAGTGGTAGCATTCTACTATTAATTAATAGGAGTACAGGATGGAATAGTTGCTAATCGACTGTTCGATCGAATGTAGGATGTGCAACAGTCCTTGTCCAACTTTCAATTGCCATCGGTGACCGGTATGCCAAGTGAACTATCTACAAATATGTCTGCGGCAGAGTTAGCATCGGCTGCCGCAGGAATACAAGCGGATACATTAGCCAATGCTATATCTGCTAATATGCAATAGAAATAGTTTAGTTAGTTTTGTCTCTCTTTTTTCTCTGTAAAGTATAACAGTATACCTGTATGTGACTAAATTTATTATTATAGTAAACTATTTTTATTCTTGCTAAGTCGATCGTCAAGTCAAAAAGTGTCTAGACTCATCTCATACCATGTTGCCACTGCTGGATGTGACACGCAACACATAGGCACACGTGAATGAATGAAAAGCGAGCTGCTTTCACCAATACTGTACTCAATAGCATGTGCTATGGAAGTTGGTAAACCTGATCCTCAAACCTATCGATTAAGATTATAATGAGTAGCATCGTGCTATACCATAGGTACTGATGATGATGATGATGATGATGCTGGCTATACTACATCAGATCCAGTATTCGAGAGGCCTTAGTCCTCTACCCGTGGCATGGTACAGGTGAATCTAGATCCATTCCATGCTGCATCATAGTACTAATTTACTTAGCCTATATAATGTTGCCTTCTGCTTCTCGTATGTCGTTTACATCTATCCATTCGCATTTCTTTATTATTTACGAATTACCAACATCTTTAGAACGCTGTTTGCATAATAGAATAATCAATTCATTGACAATATGTCACATAATACATCCCCAAGTACTATTCGCGATACATCGTTACCATCCTCTTGTAATGACTTTGAAGAAGCAAATCCACATGAAAAACTGTTTGCCCTCTCCACTAAGGATTATCTAGATTCAGCCAGTACCATTACACTTATCGGTCAGCCTATTACAACCACTGTAGCTGTACCACCAAGTCGACCTAAAAGTATAGGGGCAAGTACGGTCATCGAATATGAGAATGACGAGTCACAAACACAGGAATACCCTTTAATGACACTACGTCAAAAGATTATCACTACCATTGGGTAAGTAATCAAAAGAGAGAGAGAATGCCTTTACTTTAACTTTATATTGGGATGCACAGGCTTGCTATCATCGTGTTCTTGGGATCACTCGATCAGACCGTTGTGTCGCCGGCCATCCCGAGGATAGCCTCGGATTTCGGTGCACTCAATCAAATCTCATGGATTGGCGTGGCTTACCTATTGAGCAGCACGGCCACTCGTCCACTTTACGGTCGTTTCTCGGACATTTTCGGACGTAAGGCAGTATTTCTCGTGGCCACTATTATCTTCCTCGCTGGTTCATTCGGTTGCGGTATAGCTTCTAATATGTTCATGTTTATTTTAATGCGAGCTATCGCCGGTATCGGTGGCGGTGGATTTATCACCATGACCCTTATCATCATTAGTGGTAAGCACTAGTTACTACTACTACTAATTCTATAATTATTACTTTATTTATATATATTCGTGTATTTAGATATTGTTCCATCTCATCAACGAGGACAATATGCTGGTATTGTGGGTGCAGTATTTGCATTCAGCAGTGTAATCGGTCCATTGCTGGGTGGTCTATTCACCGATCATCTAAGTTGGCGTTGGGCATTCTACATCAATCTTCCCGTTGGCGCTATTACCATTCTCATGATCGTTTTTACGTTGAAGCTTGAATCACCCACTGGATCCGTGATTGAAAAGCTTAAATCCGTCGATTACCTTGGCACCATTCTTATATTGGCATTTTGCGTCGCATTACTTCTTCCTATTAGTTGGGGTGGTACCACGTACAACTGGAGTTCACCCATTATCATCGGCTTGTTCTGTGCAGCCGTATTTTTCCTAATACTATTCCTATGGGTGGAGCACTCCGTTGCCAAGATGCCACTCATACCGTTGAGTATATTTAAATCGCATTCCGTAATTGCCATCTGCATCGGTTGCTTCTTCCTAGGCTGGGGTTTCTTCAGTCCAATCTACTTTTTACCGCTGTTCTTCCAAACTGCTCGTAACTACACGGCCACCAAGTCGGGAATGGCCCTACTACCGTTTGTGGTGCCCGTTTCCCTAATGGCCATCGTGTCAAGTACCATTGCATCACGCGTAGGGAAATGGTGCTATCGTTTATTCCTCTCGGGTGGCATGCTACTAACCGCAATAGGATTTGGCCTAATTACACTATTCGATATACGGCCGAATGATACGCTAGAAATCGTATCGATGATCATTCTCGGTATTGGATTCGGTAGTGTCATGCAAACGGTGTCACTTGCCGGGCAAGTCTCCGTGACCTACGCTAACTCGGCCATTATAACTGCACTCACTAGTTTTTTCCAATCTATTGGTGGTGTCGTAGGATTGGCAGTCGAGGGCTCATTATTTACCAATAGATTGGTAGCATTGTTGAATGACATCGATATGGATCAACTGCTGTCGTCGGATAACCCGCAATCCATAGAGATCATTCATCAATTGGACGATCCACTCAAGCATCAAGTGTTGGACGCGTATACAAGCGCACTACGCACACAGTATTACATACTAGTGCCTATAGTCATTCTTGCGGCACTCGCCTTCTTACTAGTACGACCATTGTCTGGTGATACGAACGAGTGGAGGATGCATCCTAACAAGCAAAAAGCAAACGATGCCGCAATAGTCTAGATTCATCAGTCGCTTCAAATCAATAAATACAAAAATAGGATATAATTATAATATGAAATAGAAAGCGTAAAATTATAAATTTATTTTGTCATACCATTCGGTACTGTAATATCATTAACAGCAGGATCCTCCATCATAGGTTGTTTCGTCACTTGAGGACTGACTAGGGATGCTCTCATATTAGAATCATTTACCGGTTCGAATCGTTTTGTCGACGGATTATATATCATTTGTGGTCGTTGTGGACTAGTGCTAACAGAGGAGATGGTATTTTGCACGCTATCCTGCTTCTTTAAACCTGCTGGTTGCTGTGTGCCAGCGGATGTGGTGGACGCAGTACTTTGCACGCTATCCGGTCTCTTCGATTCTATTGGTGACACAACCGTATTCAATTGTTGAGAATTGGCGGCAGAAACGGGTGGTACAACCTGATTATTCTGTTTCTTATTAAATCTAGACCATTTGGTTGGATTAAGCTTGTTCTTGACATTCTTCACGGATTGAACCTTTTGCATCATGGGAGTTTGCTTAAGTCTTTGCATAACCTTCTTTGAAGCCATGTAGGCCCTATTGTTAGACAGTCTGTTGTTTGACGTTCTCATGTTGGACATGGTTGTCACATCGGGAACCATCACATTCGGGAACATCGGGCTTGCCGTTGTAGTGAGCAGACTTGCTGCCACAAGGGCAAGGGCAATTGTGGCAATGATACGTGGTATAGCAACCATGGTGGTAAGCGTGGAGGTATTCGTGGCTTGTACGTAGGAGGATCGTTTCTAAAGAGCTGAAGAAGAAGAAGAAGGGAAAATGAAAAGAAGAAAAATCGTACTATGAATGTATTGGTATCGACGAAGGATTATTCCAAGAGGAACCTGTCATGCGTATCAATTCATATTTATATTCGTCAATGATGTAGTCCAATGCCTTATAACCTCGTGTATCCGAAACGATATTGGTATTGAAACTCCATTTCGATATCCGTATCACCCAGTGTAAGATTTCTATTAGGCAATAACATGCGTTTTGTTGCCATAACAAGTAGACGGATACTCACCAACTGAGTCTGCGTCGCGTAGATTGTGATGCACACTAGCTTTTAACTCCATTTGAATTTGAAACCACCTCCGCGCGATAATCATGCACCATGTTACATTGTACAGACATGTACTAAATGGAGACGATAGTACAAACGTTGTTCTAGATACATAATGGAGTAATGCCGCCACGTGTACTAGCATTCAAATCAATTGATCTAATTATTGACTTGCCATTTCTAGTTTATTGATTATGCTAAAAAGAACTATAAAGAAACTGTAATTTATTATACAATTGATTCCGAATGCCTCATGATTTATTAGTCTGCAGGCTATCACTTTTATATTTTATTAGAACGGATAATGGTAATCAATCTTGTTTACGAGTGATGATGATGATGATGATGATGATGATTCATACTAGTCTAATATGACCTAATTGATATAGTAATAGTAGTAATAATAACAGGTTATTATAATGTCAATTAGTATAACATCTCTGATTAATAAGATTGAGCATAGATTCGATATACTAAGATTGAATATGTGGTTATGTTGTACATCTATGAAATTGATAATCTTTATTTTGAATGTGAAAGAAAAATTACTATGATTGATCGTCCTGACTGACATATATTCCACTCACACACACTCGCATGCATACATTACAGGAATACACCGACAAAGAAAGTCGTATAAAAATGGCAACGGCAACTACGACATTCCAAACTTAATATCTTTATTTCTATTCTTTGTTTCTTTGTTCCAACTCTTTTTAAAGCTTTTTCTTCTTCTATTTATTTATTCATTTGTCAACTGTAACTGTTAAATGTCGAGTATTATTACGGCAATTCCAGCTGTACTAATACATTTTGTTGTTAGCCATCAAACTTCTTAGTGAAATGGTATCTAGAGCAGACAAGTCTGATTTGAGTGAAAAGGCACTGGCTGCCGTGGCCGTGCTTGAACCGCGCGATTATCAACTTCAAGTGTTGGAGCAAGCTAAAAAGCAAAATGTCATTGCGGTTATTGAGACGGGCGCGGGGAAAACTCTAATCTCGGCCTTGCTTATCAAATACGTATTAAGCGAGGAGTACATGCTGACGCGTAGACGCGCAATCAACGCATTATCCGACGTATCAGCAATTGCGCATAACGATCCCGATACGACTATCAAGGAAAGCCATGCGACACTCGATAAGCCTCTCGTTATGTTTATTGTAAATCATGTCACACTCGTACATCAGCAAGCGGTGTTCATTCAACGGAACACACCCTATTCGGTGGGGGAGTATCACGGCCAGATGGATATAGATCTAAGCGACAAGTCGACTTGGGAGGAAGAGATCGACAAACACGATGTTATGGTTATGACGGCGCAGATTCTTAGGAACATTCTATTACGAGGATTTATCAAAATGAAGCAGATTGCCATGATCGTCATCGACGAGTGTCATCACAGCAAGGAGCACCATCCGTACAATGAGATAATGAGGGAATCCTACTGGCCCACGCCGAAACATGAACGTCCTAAAATATTTCCATGACAGCCTCGCCATTAGATTCGAAAGACAATGCTGGTGCAAGTGCTTTGTAAGTAGTAGTAGTGATGATTGATTACAAAAACTATCAGTATAGCCAGTTGATTAATTAACGAATGCATGATGACATTAGAACACTGGAACGTTCATTGGATGCACACATAGTAACCATTAATAAGCGTATGTTGCGCAAGTATTTAAATCGACCACGTGAATGCGTCATCTATCATGAGCCTGCCGACAAATTCGATACAACGCCGCTACTTAAACGACTACGCTATTATTGCTATGGTAACTATTTTGAACAGTATTTCCTGGATGCTGATGCCGCATTGAGAGATCTCGGTCCTTGGTGCGCCGACTATATATGGCATAGCTTTTACAAGGCTCTTCGCAAGCGATTACCCAATGACGCAGCGTTGAAGAAATACACTGATAAGCTAACATCGGAAGACGATCGTTCTCGTTTAAAAAGGGCCATCTCCATCATTAGTCATCACAGGTTCGACTTGCCCTCGATAGATTTGAATTTTATATCGCCTAAAGTGATGAAACTACTAGAGATACTCACGAAATTTATCACTCAAATGCCAAAGGATGGTTTCCGTGGTATGGTATTCGTTGATCGACGGAAATACGCCTTC
Organism: Syncephalis plumigaleata; assembly: GCA_025201365.1. Taxonomy (NCBI): domain Eukaryota; kingdom Fungi; phylum Zoopagomycota; class Zoopagomycetes; order Zoopagales; family Piptocephalidaceae; genus Syncephalis; species Syncephalis plumigaleata. The sequence continues at coordinate 1,047,570 of JAIXMF010000004.1, read as the reverse complement.
TCACTCGTGAAACTGATCAATAAACTACCGACGATGCGTGAAATTATTCGATGTCGTGCCATGATTGGTAGTGGTACCTCGTTACTAGGCGACTACAAGATGTCGTTTAAGGAGCGACAGAATGCGGTTGACGCATTTAGAAATGGCGATATCAATCTACTAATCACTACCACGGTGGGCGAGGAAGGTCTAGATATACCGGCATGAACGTAGTTATTCGGTAACTATAAATGATGTGCCCTATGTGAGATGGCGTCCAATACTAATGCATACTCGCTTTAGATTCAGCTTTTTCGACACGTTAAGGGCGTATATCCAATCGAGAGGACGAGCTCGTCATTCGCAATCGGCCTATATCATTATGCAGGAGAGGGGAAATGCCGAACAAATGAAGTTACTACGTCAGATCCGACGACATGAAGGTGAAATGGAAATATGGTGTAGTCAACGCTCCACGAAGCAACAGCAAAGCGGCGACAGCGACAGCGACGACACCAATGATGAAGCGGATCCGTTTGATACCAAGGATCTGGAAAAGTACCAGTACATTGAACCGTCCACTGGTGCACGTATCACCGACACGTCGGCTATTTCGCTCATCTACGCCTATTGCCAACAACTGCCACGCGATATCTATTGTAAACCAACGCCTCAATGGGATTTCAACGAGGTATCCGAGGCCAACTTTGTTTGCAATCTGACACTGCCCAACAACGCACATATACGCCATGTTCCCGGTGAGGTGACACGATCGAAGGCACGCGCTAAACGACTGGTGGCATTTCGAGCGTGTATGGAACTGCACAAATTGGGCGGGTTAACCGAGCATTTGATGCCCATCAAGTTGAACAACGACAAGAACGAACTAGCGGAATTGGAGGCGGCCACCGATGATAACAAAGCGTTAGCGGTACTATCAAGACATTCCCGCGTAAAATACCGGAAATATGGCTTCCTAAGCCATGGATGGAGCCGGCGAATGGTACATGCAAACACTAGTGCTGGAAACGAGTCAGTCCAACGAATTGTATCGACCCATGGTGATCGCTACACGTCAGCGTTTACCCGATGGATTGGATGGTATCCAGCTGTTTCTCGACAAGAATGTCACCGGCACCATACGTTTGATACCATGGCCACGACCTGTACTCCTAGAGTTGGATATGCTTATTAGTGGGGTCAGGTTCATGAGTACGCTATTTCATAGTATATTACGCAAGGAGTTTGACTATCAAGCAGTAGGCTACTTGCTCTTCCCGTTGCTTGCTTCGGCCAATCCCACTGTTGTCGAATCATGCAGTATAAAACACATTGACTGGGATCAGATTATCAACGCTAAAAATCCGCAACATCTGGACATTCCTCCTCCTTATTAGAACTGCTTACGAGTCGTGATTACGTTTATGAACAAGATACACTTGTGATTGATACTTGCAAGCATAGCCAATACTATGAGGTAGTCAATATACGCCACGATCTATCGCCAACCTGTAATCTAGCGAAGAATAGGGATGATGAAGCATCGATGATAACATTAAAGCAGGAATTAATGAAGAAGTACAAATATTGCGTTAGTAAGACAAATCAACCGTTGTTGGAGGTGAAATGGATCAAGAGTAAGCGGTTCAATTATTTGGATCCGGTGGAGAAACCGACAAAGCATGATACCGAGAAGAATCCATCTACTATCGGTAATTACGCAGTGCCAGAAGCATGTAGATTATCGCCATTAAAGGCTAGCGTGTTTCGTATGGGCAGTCTAATGCCATCGTTTCTCTATCGATTGGAGACAGCATTACTGGCCGTCGAGTATGGTAGACGATTCGACTTATGCACCACGCTGCCTTATCTATCGTGTGCGCTCACCCTGCCCACCGTCCACGTAAGGAATAACTACGAACGACTAGAGATGTTGGGCGATTCCATCTTGAAGATCATGACAAGTACCAGTTTATTCATTGAACATTCGGCCGATTCCGAAGCATTTCTACACGTACGACGACGTAATATCATTTGCAATCGAGAATTGTGTAAGAATGCCATCGATCGTAATAGTTACGCCTATATGATATCTAAAAGCTTCACACGTAAATGGATACCGCATGGCTTTACTGTGAAGACTCAGACTAATGTACTCAGTAATAATAAGGAAATAGAAGGAGAGGAGTGGACGTAGAAGAAGAAGTAGAAGAGGAAGAGATGATCGATATATCAGTGGCAGATACCGATGAAATAGAAGAATTTACCATTATAAGCAATGATGGCAGTGTATTGGAGTTGAATGAAGCGCGTGTAGCCTATTACCATCCATTATCCGAGAAGATGCTGGCCGATGTCATCGAGGCTAGTCTAGGCGCTAGTGTAGCCAGCTACAACGAGGATGCCGCACTACAATGTGCCATTAAAATGGGAGTACCGCTTATCGGATCACCGAGCAGATGGTCAGCATTTAAGGAGTTACTACCACCACCGCCCGAGTTCCCCGAGGACACGATATACACGGTGAATGTCAAGGCGGTCGAATCCATTCTAGGCTACACGTTCAAGCATTCCGCCTATTTGGTAGAGGCGTTCACCCATGGCTCAGCCCAAGCACCATTACCAAGTGTTATCAACGATTGGAGTATCTAGGCGATGCCGTACTCGACTATCTAGTGGTCGATCTGTACTATCATCGATATCCTGAACTGGATCCCGGTGGTATTTCCGAGATTAAGATGCGACAGTATCCAATGAATTCCTCAGTACTATCTGCGTACTACTAAAACTACACCACTATCTCGACCATTTCTCTGATCCGTTGGCTCGTGATATCGACGAGTTCACCGCTCGATTAACGGAACGACGTGCCAAACTAAAGGATAAAGGTGAATACTGGCGTGGATTAAAATCACCCAAGGTTATGGGCGATCTGGTCGAGTCATCACTAGGTGCCATCTATCTCGATAGCGGATTTGACCTAGATGTGACGCGTGAGGCGTTCAATCGACTTATACGTCCATTGATCGATGATAGAATCGCGCCAGGCAAGGTGAACGTTAGTCCAAAGTGTCGATTCACGAAAACTGTACAGAAATATGGTTGTAATTTGTTTAAATTTGCGTAAGTTCCTACTACTATACTACTATTATTTATAGAGTGCTAACTGATGCTGTATTATAGTAAGAATGAATCATTAGTAAATGGTATGCATTTAGCTGCCATTACCGTACATGGTCATACAATTATGGAGGCACTAGGTGAAAGTAGTAAACAGGCCACCATTCAAGTAGCTAGCGATTTCCTAGATCAATGGGATGCCGGTAAACATGAAGAATTAATGGAGCATTGTGACTGCTTAGCAAAGAGACTGAATGTCAAGGCACGAAAAGAACAATTGGCAGAGGAAAAGTTGCAAGAATGTTGAAGTGGCTCTCGTTGTGTTGCTGTAGTTGTTATTATTATTAGTAGTATTTACTTTTTCAATAAACAATATAAACATTTGATACATGTTAATGAATATATGTATGTATGTATGTATGTATACTATAATTTACTTGATGCAATATGCAATTTATTCATCTTTAAATGGCCAATGATTGCTTGACGCATTCTCTTACAAGCTGATTGAATTGCTCGCGATCATTGCGCCATATTTTCTATTTTATAGAATAAAATGTCGTTAACACATTAGTACATGGTATACCGAATGGATAAAGTTCATCACTTACACAGGCATCGATGTTGGCACCGCTTTCATCATTAGGCTCTGCTAGCATACTAATAACAGAGAGTAAGATCTTCTCTACCGACTGTACTGGACTCCATCGTTCTGAAGCACTTTCATACATGTGCGGGTCATCTCCAGGCTAATCACGACGGGGTAAGGCATGATGCATACTCTATTAGGGATTATGTAATAAACTTACTACATGCAACTACTTACCGCATGTAGAATGGAAATGCATACTTCACCATTGGGATACACATTTGGATGAAATATAGCCGAGGTGAATGTCATTGTCTAGACAAGTGTATGAGTAAATATACGTATAAATAAATATAAAGCCTACTTACCGGTGGACTCAATGGATAATCCGTTGGAAACTTGAGAATAGCCGAGAATACACCACCTTCAAATGGAGTATCTACGAGTGATCATATTTAATAGTGAATATTGTTACTATGCATTTTACAATGTACTACTTGTCAAATACTAACCTTTAGGTCCACTATTGTTATTGATAAAGACAAGATTATTATTATACGTTTGTATTATTAGTGAATACTTACGCATAAGCGCTTCCCATTCAAAAAAGTTATCTTCGCTTATTGGACCTATCACATCAAGGTTAAGCAGTTATATACTTGTCAACACTCACTATTGCTTACCTGCACATATGCCTTCAGGGGGATTGACAGTCAACTCTAAATGAAGGATTAATTAGATTAGATAAAGATTATATGGTAGAATGTTTAGAAGAGAAATACCTCGATACTCAGTCATAAGACGCTTAAGCGCTGTACTACTGTTGCCACTACGTCCGTACATGGTTCAACGGTAGCTTACAATGGAATGACAAAAAGTGGTGACAAATAAGAAGAAGAGGAAGACGACGACGACAAATACGTATTTGTTTTATAGAAGAAGAAACGATAGAGATAGAGAGATAGAGAGATGAAAAAGAACAAGGAAAATGAATGGATCAATGATGAAAATGACGACAGCCATTAATTTATACGCCGCTTTTTTAATCTGCATATTTCTTTTACCATCCAATTAGCGCATTTTTATATATAATAATGAATAGCCAATTACGACTATTAGTTACTCGTCGGGTTAAATTAGCACGACTAGTCTCGTTTGCATACCGTTATCATAGCACTAATACTATTAGAACTAGTAGTACGCAACCACAGCGTGTATTAGGTATAGAAACGTCGTGTGACGATACAGGTGCTGCTATTGTTACTTCAGACGGTATTGTACTCAGTGAGGTTATTCATTTGCAACAACATTTACATGAGCCACACGGTGGTATTGTACCTACTCTGGCCTAGAGAGCCATGCCGCACAACTACCTGGTGTGGTTCGGTTGGCGTTAGAACAAGCGAATATGTCGGTAACCGAGCTTGATGCCATTGCCGTGACACGCGGTCCTGGTATTCATGCCTGTCTAAGTGTTGGTATGAACGCGGCGAAAACCTTGGCGGCGGCGTTAAAGTAAGTGAATGATCGTATAATCTAATCAATGGTAGTAGTAGTAGTAGTAGTATTAATAGAGCATCATACAATTCATTCATTCATTCATTCATTCATTAATAGTAAACCATTAATTGGTGTTAATCATATGGTAAGTAAATTGTTAAAGCATTACACTATCAACGTAGTAAGCATCAATTTATTTGATTCACACTCATATTTAGGAGGGACATGCACTGATGGCTAGAATGAACGAGAAAGAGAAGCCGACATTTCCATTTCTATGTCTGCTAGTGAGTGGTGGACATACGCTACTATTAGTGGTACACGACGTTAACCACTATACGCAATTGGGTACCACGCTGGATGACGCGGTTGGTGAAGCATACGATAAGGTGGCGCGTCTACTCGGAATATCCTGGTTACCAGGGCGTGGTGGTGGTGCGGGAGCAGCGCTAGAGCAATTGGCACGTACCGGTGATGCCAGTCGATTCACGCTACCCGTGCCAATGCGTCATGCTAATCGATCTGTTAGAATGGACTTTAGTTTCGCAGGATTAAAAACCGCGGTGACACGTCTGGTCTCGGCACTTGACACGCATCCCGATGAACAATGGAAGGCAGATATGGCAGCAGCGTTTCAACATACCGTTATTACACACTTAGTGGATAAACTAAAGAAAGGATTCCGCTGGACAAAGGAACACGATATACCGGTGACATCACTCGTAGTAAGTGGTGGTGTTGCTAGTAATTTAGCCATCCGTACCGAGTAAGTAGATTCATGTATAACATACTGATACTAATATTAATGATGATGATGATGATAGACTTGAACAGCTAGTTAACCAATATGATGTACCATTGATATGTCCACCCGCGAAACTATGCCCCGATAACGGCATTATGATTGCATGGGCTGGTATGGAACGTTTCCAACGAGGTTTAATCGATAATTACAACATTGAAATTCGTAGTAAATGGCCACTTGACTCATTATGGCCGGAATGGAATAAGCAAGTTGGCTAAACATAAAATACTAATACAGGGCTTTCTACTTGAGTTGATACTATTTGCGTTACTAATCAATATAAAATAGTGTATAAATCTATGGAGCATTTAAACGTGATGGTATAAACTTTTTATTGATTATCTTCAGTAGTTACCGTAACATATTCCGTCCATCTGGCCATCTTAGCTCCTTTCTAGTCTCCATTATCTAGTAGAAAGCGTTAGCTATATTCTTGACGATATGCATCTCTATCCATCATTCTACATCAACTTACTCCTTCAGCATTACGTGTTTTAATAATACGTATACTGTTTGGTGGATCTTCTCCGCTCATTTCAGTGGTATTTACCTCTGGAATAGCTTCGTTAATATCACTATTAAATAGTGAAAAGAATCCACGAGATTTATCTCGATCATGTCGATTTGTATCATTCATAAATATATCATAGAATGACCAAGGCGTGTCATCTAGATCCGATTCCAACGTCCATAAGGGCTAGCAAATATGATATATTATTTGTTAATTAGTTAGTTAGCCAGTCATCGCAAATAGTATGATGGATACTCCTTTTGTTTTTTGAATGTAAACTTACTTTACGAGAGGTACGAGCCATCTCGGATGATGTATAATCCGGATGTAGTCATTGTTTTCACGGACATTTGACGTATGGCGACGCACAGGAAGTAGATCTTCATCATTAATCCAAGATCGAGTATTCGGCACCAACAGGTGCCTAGGATGTATGGTATGCCAGTAAAGAACGACTCCACATAATGGATTGGATTTAGCCGTTGTGCCCAACACGTAGATACGGACCCATCGTCGTCATTACATCTGAAGCTGACGACGCAGTACAGCTTGGATAACGACCTCCGGTGGATAGTCGTAGTCATTAGCGTCATGATTCCGAGTAGATTCCATGTTGCGATCAAGCGAATTCAACAAGTGTGGAAAACAATGAAACGTGACAGGCACATCGTGTGTAGCAGCATCATCATCATCATGACACATAAATACGACTATTATGAAGGGGTATGTGAAACAATAAACTAGCAGCAGTAGTGCTGTTACGATTTTGGTCACATTCACGTTTATCTCCATGTATTCCTACAAGTTGTACCATCGCATACATAAATGGATGGTACTACCTCGGTGACGTACTAATGGAAGATCACTATAGTGATATGGCAGCTCATATCGATGGCTATATCGCCACTGCTGCCCATACGACCATCACACCAACAGGCACGTCTGAACCTGTTACGGGTAAGTGTATCAAAGCGGTAGATTGTACTGGATATAGCATTAGCATTAGCATGTAACTCACTATGGACATTAAGGTGCATTGGCGATGTAGTATGCGCGGCCTACTACGGGCAGAGGCAGCACTACGTTACATTCGACCGGGTCAATCGGCAAGTAGGATGAGTCGTGATGGCTATGAATAGTTTAGCTTAGCTAACTGCCATGTATATGCATACAGAGTAAAGCCGTTATTGACGCAATTCGTCAAGTGGCCGACAGCTTCCAGTGTCAGCCTGTCGAGGGAACGGCGTCACATCACTTGCAGCGTTATGTGTTTAATGATGGACAGAATGTAAGACATCGACATTGACATCGACATAGAATCTGCGTGTACTGGCTATCGTGCTAATATTTTCCTATGACAGATTATTCCGAATTACGTTGAAGCCGAGAATGAAGTGCACGAGTTTGAATTCGAGCCGGATCACGTTTACTCGATTAACATTGTAATGAGCACGGGCCAGGGACGTGTACGTGAGCATCCAATGAAGATAGGCATCTACCAGCGTAACTTGAATAGCAATTACCACTTGCGCCTCAAGTCGTCACGATCCTTGTATACGCATGTGTCGCAGAATTATCCGGTGTTTCCGTTTGCTTACCGGTGAGTGTGCCATTTGCTAAACGATTAATACAAACAACGAGGTTAATGGCAATGCCGTCTAGTACTATCGAGGATGTGCAACTGAAGGCTGGTCTTAACGAATGTCTAAACCACAACCTGCTAATGCCATTTACTGCGCTATGTGAACGATCAGGTAGGTTGGCTCACGGTGTAGATTATAAGTGTAGCTCACTGGCAGATGTATCATTCAGGCGGAATGGTAGCTCAGTTTAAGCTGACTGTCGTGTGCACATTGGACGGGCCCTTACGGTTAACCACGATGCGCATCCATTGCCGTACGTGCACTCAACGTGGAGTTTGGACAATTTACCCGAGTTGGCTACACTGATACAAGTACCCGTTGCGGAAGCGAGGAAGGAGTCGGCTGATCAGTCGCTGATAGGCGACACGACAATGGACATGGACCTCTAGTATCATACGCACCAGTTATTCTATTATTAAATCGCTGTCACTACCGTGTTGTCAGCATGGTATCTGATTACTTACTTGAGTGTATTTAACTTTAAACATAAAGCTAAAATGGTCCTATTAATACAATCTACAAGTGTTATTTCTGTAGTATTGACATGTTGGATGGCGTTGCGCATAATACCAATGTAGCAGAATTGAAGTATCAAACCAACAGTTTAAAACAACGGAATGTTATGACACCGAAATTATGTTACAGTGAGAGCTTTTACGCTACACGTGTGTCTACTTGCTCGTGCAAGCACTAGGACTATGTTTTGGTTTACGGGGTTTCGTGGCCCTTATGAATGCTTAGGCCTTACGAGTATGACATTCTAATTATAGAGCAACAGAACTTTTGATACTACTGCTTGACAGCTCACGAGCACTCTTCGTGCCTATAAACCAACATTAGGATTGATACTGCCGTCATCAGTCGACGCCATCATCTTGCACTTGTATTCTTACAGTTGAGTACAATTTACGTAGCTTTATATGAGTCTAGCACTGGTGACAATGTCTATCGTTTATTGATTTAATATAGTACAATTTTACTCGAAAGGTTAAATCAACAGGTATATACCACAAATGGTTATTACCATTAGCAAGTGAGCCTTTAATGGCAAGCTGATGTTTTTACAAACGTGAAATTGTTTGAAATGCAACACAACTTGTTACAAACTCATCATAGTGTAGGGTTTCTATCAAAGGGCAACGGTTACCAGACGTTGGATTGCCCGGGTAGGACCACGGGGTTGCATGTCGATCTCCGAGTTCCGTTTTCGGCATCATTTGAGGGAATGTAGTAACATATTCCTATTCCAAGAGCTAATGCAGTATACCGTAAGAAACGACCTCACTGATCAATGCTGATACATGCGATTCAAACAGCTTCATTAATGGAAGTCCTAGCAATCAATCGATTACCATATATGGATAACTAACATGATACATGTAACATTTGTAAGGTATGGGCTATTCACTCGGACGATGTTATCAAATTCAATCCGCCTATATAATGGCGCAAACGAAATGGAGATTTATCCAAATACTTATCAACCAACACACTTAGCAATCTACGCATTACACGCACTACACGCACTATTTCTCGTTATTACTTACGATTTCTTACCAGATAGTCACTTCAGCAGGCTCAAGTTCACTATCCAAGAATTATCACCATGCATCTTAAGACCATTATCTTATTATTGGGTGCTATCAACGCACTTAATGTTGCCGTCCAAACTACTATGGGAGAGCAACCACCAATAACAAACCTTCCATTATCACCTATCAGCAACGCTAATCCAGCAGCTAAAAAACCAATGGAACTACTATCCATTACACCAGTAGCCACCGTTGTAACCATCGTTAATTCACCTAAACTCAAAGAACTCAGTGCAGCATTGGCAAGTCCCGGAAAACCAGGCGTTGTAGCACGTAATGTGGTAGCAAAGCATCTTGGGCTCACAGAGGCTGTTGTCAAATCAGAATATGTATCAGCTCTCACTAAGACTGCGCACGTATACTTCAAGCAATACATTGGCGGTATTGAAGTCACTAACGGTAACATTGGCGTGACCGTGGCCGACTCTGGACTTATCATAGCCTACAGCGACGTCTCCTTCAAGGCAAACAAGGCTAAATTAGCACCATGGCAATTCACATTCAAGGAATTGCAAGAAGCACAGCTGGCTTTAATTAGTACAGTGGCCAACATCTAGGCTTGCCAGTATCACCGCCACCCGTCAATCTCGCTATTGAACCACAGAAGAGAGCTGATAAGTCGGCTTCTTTCGTAATAAAGGATGTCCCTACGCAGCAAAGCCTATCGTCACTAGGCAGGTATACATCATCAACGAGGAATATAATGCTATTCCAGCATGGCGAGTAAATGTACAAGTTGGACCGCATCCATTTATCATACACGTTACAGCCGATGGTAAAGCCGTTTTGACATTTGCCAAGCGAGAATACTCAGCCAGCTATAGCGTTGTTCCTCTCGGATATTCTGACGCTACGAGTGCAAAACAACTTGTAAAGGTTGTAAATCCACATGATCCAAAGGCGTCGCCTAATGGTTGGCATTCATTGAATGGTCGTCCGACACAAGAACTTCAAGGCTCCAATGCTTATGTTCGAATTATTAGAGACTTAGAGAAAGGAAAAACTGTAACAGCAAATTCAGCTACCGACGACTACATTTATCCATTTGATCCCAATGGATCAGTTCAAGCCAACGAACAAGCAGCCTTGTCTAGCGTGTTTTATCACGTAAATATAATGCACGACATAAACGTAAACTACGGATTTACACCAAGTACAGGCAACTTTGAAAGCGGCACTGGTACCTATCCAGACGGAAAGCCTAGAAATGATCGTATCGAGGTAACGCTGCAAGATCCTCGTTCTCCAGACAATGCCATGTTTGGGACAGCAGAGTACGGCGAGCCATCCCAATTGCGCGTTGGAGTGTCCACGGGATCAGGCAAGGCATATGATTACTCCTTTGACAATGATATTATAATACATGAGATCACACATGGCACCACCGACCGACTTGTAGGTGGATATACGGAAGATCAATGCCTAAAACAGAAATTAGGTATAGGTATGTCTGAAGGTTACAGTGATTTCGCTGCGCTTTGGACACGTTTCGCCAAAGCTGATGAGGCCAAGCAGGTTGATTTGCACTTTGGAACATATACCAATTCGAATGTTCGAAAATATCCTCACAGCCTGATAAGTCGAAGAATCCGCTAAATGCCAGCATACTCAACGGCTTGATGTACCCAGAAGTGCATGACATGGGCAATTTATGGGGCAATATACTTTATCAAGTGTATTTGAACTTGAAAAAAAGCTACCAGTTACACATGATTTCAGAACACCTCAACTTGACAAGAGTAATACGCTTGTCATGTTCATGGTAATGTTCAGCTTAACTATATTACCCTGCGATCCAACATTTGTTGATGGACGTGAAGCTCTTTTGGCCGCAGAAATTACTATCACCAAAGGGGCATACTACTGTGAAGTGTATGCCGCATTTGCCAAGTATGGTCTTGGTGAGGGAGCTGGTCAACCGAAACTATTTGGCCGCATCACCCTGAGCGATAAGCTACCAGCTGCATGCGCAACCAGAACTGATCTGATGAATTAAGTGCTGATTCACTGCACATAATCAGCGTTAGTATGCGTATTGATTTGAACATGAACTAAATAATAAGCTGCTAATACTCTAGTGCTTTACCCCATTAATAATCATCGAGTATTCAGAAATAAAATTCTATTATTATCTAGCTATATCATTAACAATGTAAATAATGACTTATTCTACTGGTACTATAATACGTGCATCATCATGAAATGCGTACGCAAATTTATTTGAATACTATTATTATTTAAATTAGTACTCCTTTTTGTTACTATTGAATGTAAACTTACTTTACGAAAGGTACGAGTCATCTCGGATGATGTATAATCCGGATGATAGTCATTGTTTTCACGGACATTTGACGTATGGCGACGCACAGGAAGTAGATCTTCATCATTAATCCAAGATCGAGTATTCGGCACCAACAGGTGCCTAGGATGTACGGTATGCCAGTAAAGAACGACTCCACATAATGGATTGGATTTAGCCGTTGTGCACAACACGTAGATACGGACCCATCGTCGTCATTACATCTGAAAGCTGACGACGCAGTACAGCTTGGATAATGACCTCCGGTGGATAGTCGTAGTCATTAGCGTCATGATTCCGAGTAGATTCCATGTTGCGATCAAGCGAATTCAACAAGTGTGGAAAACAATGAAACGTGACAGGCACATCGTGTGTAGCAGCATCATCATCATCATGACACATAAATACGACTATTATGAAGGGGCATGTGAAACAATAAACTAGCAGCAGTAGTGCTGTTACGATTTTGGTCACATTCACGTTTATCTCCATGTATTCCTACAAGCTGTACTTCCTCATATGGTACATCGAAACAGGACTGGCTAATAAACCAGTCGTTACTTATGAATACAAGGCCTGTACTTTCATTGTTTCTTCTTCGTTTTCCAATGAATAATTGGCAGCTTGGCTGGTATATTAATCGATACACCGTCCACTCCGCCTATTTTGCTTTCTTATTTCTTTCTTTTTCTACCTTTTTCTAATTAATGGGCATTTATTAATTGTTACTTGCAATAACTACTGCATCTATTTTATTCCATTCAAATCAATCATTATATCATTATTATTATCGACACTATTAAAGCATTAAAATATGTCAGAGACAACATCAACTAGGCCAGAATTGACCATTGATAATACCACCAATACTACTGCATCTCAGCGTAATAAGGATTCTTGTGTCACTACACTCGACGGCACAAACGAGCATCATCGTATTAGTACCGAATTACCCGTCAATATGGGGAGATCAACGAGTAATAATAATAGTATTGAGGAAGAAGCGCGTGAAGATAGCATTGACATGATGAAATCTACCATGGAGGAATTGCCGCTACGTCGGCGTTTAATCGTATTTCTAGGACTTGCCTTGGCAATATTTCTCGGTTCACTCGATCAAACCATCGTTTCTACGGCCATTCCTCGGATAGCTTCGGAATTTAACGCGTTGGATCAAGTGGCCTGGATCGGTATCGCTTATATGCTGACATCGACGGCGGCACAACCGCTTTACGGTCGTTTCTCTGACATTTTCGGGCGTAAGCCAATGTTCTTGGCCGCCACTGTCATCTTCCTTGCTGGTTCCTTGGGATGTGGTGCATCCAACAGTATTATCATGCTCATTATCATGCGAGCTATCGCCGGTATTGGTGGCGGTGGATTTGTGCCATTAGTGATGATTATCATTGCAGGTAAGCACTAGTTACTACTACTACTACTTCTATAATTATTACTTTATTTATATATATATATATATATTCGTGTATTTAGTATTGTTCCATCTCATCAACGAGGACAATATGCTGGTATTGTGGGTGCAGTATTTGCATTCAGCAGTGTAATCGGTCCATTGCTGGGTGGTCTATTCACCGATCATTTAAGTTGGCGTTGGGCATTCTACATCAATCTTCCCGTTGGTGCTATTACCATTCTCATTATACTCTTCTTATTGCATCTAAAATCACCAGTTGGATCGATACGCGAGAAACTGAAACGCATCGATTATCTGGGCACACTGCTCGTTCTAGTGTTCTGCGTGACATTGTTGCTTCCCGTTAACTGGGGTGGCGCTATCTATCCATGGACGTCGCCCATTATTATCTCGCTATTCTGTGTAGCGATTGTCATTTTTGCCGTTTTACTCTGGGTAGAATCTCGAATAGCCGCCGAACCCATTGTACCGTTGCAGCTATTCCGTTCCCGTGCAATATCTTCCTTAGTCTCGGATCATTCCTACTTGGATGGGGATTCTTTAGTCCCGTTTACTATTTGCCCGTATTCTTCCAGGTAATTCATTATCCAATGCGATGTACACACACACATATATATATATATACGCGTAGTATTTCACATTCCAATACTTATGCTATCATTTTATTACTTCTTAGGCTGTTCGCGGTTACACGGCTACACAATCAGGTTTGATCCTACTACCATTTGTACTACCTGTATCCATTACTGCCATCATATCCGGTACTGTTGCATCTCGCTTGGGCAACTGGTCCTATCGTACCTTCATGGGAGTTGGCATGGCGATAGCCACGGTTGGATATGGACTAGTCACGTTGTTTGACGTTAACACGCAACGAGCACTAGAGATCTGCGCCATGATCATTCTCGGTGTTGGATTCGGCGGTGCTATCCAGAATTGTACGCTTAGTGCACAGTTGTCGGTGGCACCCGATGACATGGCGATTGCTACCGCGTTGATTAGTTTCTTCCAAATTATCGGTGGCGTTATAGGTTTGGCCGTGGAAGGCTCCGTGTTCAATAACCAATTGTCATCGCTACTACAGCAATACTTTGCTGACGGTAGTGTTACGCAAGAAGCCGTGCAATCCATCGCGGTGCTACGCGGTCTTGCCGAACCACTTAGAGATGTAGTCGTAAAAGCCTACGTAGAAGCATTACGCATGCAGTACTACGTGCTCATTCCAGTAGCTGCCATATCGGCATTGGCATTTATACTTGTCAAGGTATTGCCGCAACAAGCGAACGATACGAATGAACGTAGACAAACACCTATGGTGGCCATGCATTAAAGCTGGTCAACAACAACAACAAAAAGCATAATAGAAATTAATTAAATCATAAATAATAATGCTTTATTCAATAATATTCATATAGCGCCAATGTGTATCTATTAATGTTATTTGTATAGTTAACGTTTAATAATATAAATATCCTAATATACTGGGTGATTAGTTGATGATATAGCAACTACGAGATCTAAAGTACAAGTTTTGGTTTCTATTCTAATTGCAATCGATCAATTGGTTTGGTAAGCATAGTGTCACCGGCCTCGGTCATGTCGCCGTCGAGTGGTGCGTGAACACGAACGATCTCCTCGTTCCTCGGCCATCTTACGCCGAGTACGGCTAGGAACACCAATGCCCGAATGACATAGGCCGACTTGTATAGAATATCGAACAACGCATACTGACCGACTCGCCTGATCGGAAGATTCAAATTGTTCAAAATGATGTAAAGACCAAATACGACAAATGTAAAACAGGCCAATATGGTAAATAGAATCAACTAAATAGTTAACAGTATCACGTTTAGTATTCTACATGCTTAGTAATCATTATCGCTAATGGTGTATATATATATATACATACCTGAATAAAACGATTACGCGCCACAGGATGTTTTCGTAGTCGAACTAGACAACTGACAAACCAAAGTGCTACACGATTACATGTCATTGTTGTTATCATTCTAGTTCGTATGTTTATCGTTGAACTTACTGAATCCGGCGAATATAACCGCGTTCGTTAATGGAATGGCATCGCTAATATTCTTAATGGTCACGTATTTGTACGTATAGTTCAGGATAGCCTCGTTGTCGTTGTATAGGAACATCTGGAATATAAGTCCCAAGGTGAGTAGAACTAAATTGATGGCTACCACCACACGAAATAGAATGACTGCAATACGCGAGAAATACGATTTTCCATGAATAGACCTTGGTGAATATTAGTTCCGAGTAAGTCAATAAAGTGACAGCATTCAAAATTGCATTCACTACACTCACCAGTGTATGAGTATAATGTCGAATGGTATACTTGACAAGAAATTGCATAGGGAACCGACAATATTGACGGCAGTGGCCGTGGACGGTGTTACAATATGCGCCAACAATACTATGGGAATGGTAGTTAGCAAGTATGCTGGAATGCTATTCGACAGAATCAATCAACCTACCAATAACATAGAGAAGCGAGCATGCAAATGCAATCAAGCGTATATCCCGTGGATGTCGATTCAATATATATAGCGCAATACTACGTGTAAGCGAATAAGTGAAAGCCGCCAACACCTGAATAGCATCAATACGTTCTATTAGTATGATGTCTCTTTTCCCCTAAAGAAGTATACCATCATTTTACATACTATAGCGAAATATACCCATTTAACGACAACGAATCCAGTGCCTAGAAACATTTCATTCCATGGACCTTGATCTATTACAATGATTTCCACGTACAAATGAATAAGCACGAAATTATAGATAGATAGCTAGATATAAATACCTTCTTCAGCGGTATAGGTAAAAACAGTGCCCTTCTTCTTTAGTGCATTCCTCAAGAAACTCGTATCCTCGAATGGTAAAAGAGTTATCGGCGTGTACACGTAACTCGAAGTGCTGCCAAGTCCAAAAAAGCTCTGTCCAATAAAGTTGGCATCCCATCGAGGCGTATACAAATCAGGCACATTGGTGATTACCAATAGGCTAACTGGTGCATAGCCCGCTTCTACTAATTGTCCCGATAACTTATTCAATGCCTTTTGTGCCTAGTCAATCAAAATCCGATCAGATATTGTCACATTTGGTTGAGATATACAGAAAATAAGAGAGAGAGAGAGAGAGAGGAGCGAGAAAGTAGGAGAGAGATAAGGCGAAGAAGATGAAAAGGATAGCTTGATCTAACATCTCATTCACTCACCTTTGCACGACTAGTACAACCACGTCCGAAGAATGTGTACATCTCCACCACCACTGCTAGATTAATATTTGGTGATGCAGTTTGCATTGCTTTTACAAACGCGGTATCAGAGTTGTTAAGTGGTTGAAAACGACAAATACCACCATCACTAATGGGTTGGATGCCCCATTCTAGTCCGATACCACGTAATTTATAATATGGTTCGCGATAAAGGAAGAAATCGTAACTTTGCAGATTAACGGTGAGATTATTGTTATTGGCGGTAATAGTCAGCCTTGCATTGATGTGAATGATCTGTATTAATACACCTAGTAATAGTGTCCATAACTGCGATTGATGTTTACAAGTGAAATACGACATTGTTTTCTGTACAAAGAAAAGGATCTAAAAGAGCTATAGTAAATTGATTGCGTAGGAAAGAAAGGATGGATACACGAGGAGAGTGAGCAAAGGGATGAATGAATGAGAGACAGACACACAGATAGATAGACAGACAGATAGACAGATAGACAGACAGACAGAGCATGCGACACCTTCATTGCCACGCGTTCATCCACACGTCTAGTATTTAAATAGTGCGTATGCCTTGGTTTAAACCAGTTTACTCTCTGGACAAATTGAGTAAAGATAGGAGATGTGATCTATGCAGTATTCATTGTCAAATGCATCCATTGACCAAAGGATTACATGGCTCGATATGTTTAATTGTATACGCAATATAGCCATGCGTAAATCATCTACCATGAGTGGTAAGACTGCGTTTTCAAGTCAATGTCCATTCTAGTATATCGAGTACTACAAAGGAACCACAATAGCAATTATAATAATAGTAGCATGACACATTATGAATAATATACATGTAACTGTAAAGCAAACACATATGAATCGACAACTATGACACTGATGGTCTCATCTTTTTTACGTTTTACGTTTTACGTTTTATTTTTACAACTCATTCCAATATGAATTCACCGTCGCCGTCGTCTTCATCAATAGCAGCAAAAGTGGCGTTAGACAATGCACCTACTCAGTCTGCCACTACAGCAACGCTGACCGAGGAGCAACGTAACAAGATTGCTGCTAATCGTAAACGAGCCGAAGAACTACGGAAAGAAGCGTTACAAAGGGCGAGTGGCAACAAAGGTGACCAGCATGAAGACGCGAGCATATCGACAAAACGGAAACGTGGCCTACAATACGTGGATTACGACTTGTCAACGCTCAAGGACTCGCGTGGTGGCTTCATACCAGGCGAGTTCTCCGATGAACGTGAGCGAGCTCTACGACGCAGAGAGGATGAAATGGCCGCGGCTAGAGCGCGTAAACTACACATTGACGATTTGCGTGAGTATCTCTTGCTATAGCATGAAGATGATATCATGGTGTAATGTCTAATGCTTGCATTATTCTATCGTAGCATTTAGTATTGCTGCCGTTGATAATCCACATTGCGAACATTGTGGTTCCTTTGATTTAGACCCGGAATTCTATAGCGTGTTCCATGTATCTGTATGTAAAAATGCAAGAATGAACTACCAGACAAGTATAGTTTATTGACAAAGACCGAAGTCAAAGAGGTGAGTAGAGCGCAGAGAATGATGTGTTGCATCATGTAACGCTTTATAACTTGTCTACTTGTACTTTTGAATATAGGATTACCTACTTACTGATGGTACGTATAATGCTACGGTATAATCACAACAATTGACGTGTAATAATCAGAGGAATTACGTGACACCGAGGTTATGCCACACTTATTACGTGCTAATCCACATAAAGCAAGTTGGAGCAACATGATGTTATTCCTACGTTTACAGGTGGGTGACACATTCATATTGCCGTGTACTCGAGTGGTTTACATTATATATTATATATATATATATTTATATACAATTGATACTACTAGGTCGAGGCTTTTGCTTTCAAGAAATGGAATGGATCCGAAGGACTCGACGCAGAATGGGCGAAACGTGAAGAGGAAAAGAAACGTAAACGAGATGAAAAGTTCAAGCGTAAACTTGCAGGTAAATCATCATTTGCTATTATTACAATCTAGAAATGAATATGAACGATACTTGATAGCAACATCAATTTAATTGTACACGTATTCTAGATCTACGTCGTCGAACAAGGGCCAATGAATACAAAAAGTTACGAGTGAATGAGGTTAAACATGCACACATTTACGGTGAAAGTGAAGAAGATACGACAACGGGTGATCTAGTACAAAGGTGTATAGAATGTGGCATGACCATTACTGTAGATGAATTTTAAAGTAATAGTAATAGTAAATAGTAAATAGTAAATCATTTATTGGTATTGTAATTGTACTCATTATTATACGGTACCAAAATAACGATCTAATCAATACAAGTTAATGATATGCTACTAATGACGTGAACAGCTTCTTTGTTGTTGTTGCAGCATTACTACTTACCACCAAAATTACCCATACCAGGTTCAATGTATAAATCATCGGATAAACCTGGATCAACCATCGAGGTAACAATCCTTACTTTAGGGAATGCTCTAGCAATGGAATGTAATCCTATATAATAGATGATGATGATGATTAGAATGATTATAATTAGTAAACAAATAACTACTTGCCTTGAGGAGCAGAGAGTAATGACAAGAATATAATACGATCCTATAGGGTCATCATTAAGTATTAATCATCAAATTGATATTGTTACCATTTACCTCGGGTACATCATGATCAAGTAGAACACGAATGGCCATGATACCTGCAGCACCTGTAGCAATGGTGGCATCCTACATAATAGTAGAACAAGTTACTATATCTACTCCTAAATCACATTAAACGAGACCTACCATTAGGAACACATAATGATCGGCGATATTGGCCGGTAGAATACGATGATGTAACTAGTTATGAATTCAGTATTAGTAAATAGCTTCATTTATCATATAGTTCCATAGTGGATATTTACCTGTGGTTCACCAGTCTTGGAATCCGATTGAATCAACATACGACCTAATGGCACATCCTTGATCACTTTACGTAGGCTGACCTCCATCGGTAGACCAGCTCGAATAATCGATACACCACAAAGCTAATAACATAACAATAAGTAACTATCTAGATGGTAGACACATCGAAATCAACTCACTTTACGATAGGCTTGTTTACCCACGAATGATTGTTGAACTGGTGTTGTAACGGTGATCGTTTCAAATGGTAGCAAGGAAAGACCACTAGTATGATTATGTGTAGAGTGTAAGCATTATTATTACAATGATATACGTTAGAATACTTGCTGTTCCACCACTAGATTGGATAATCGTTCTGAATAGAAGATAAAGTCATCTCGTTCTGTATCACGATCACGAATAATTGTATGAATTGCCTGAATAATGATTTGTATATATACATACATATAGTAATTAGCATTATAGTTGCCTAGTCTATCATCTATTTGTCTATCTATCTGTCTATTAAACCTACTTTCAATTGTGATGTTTGCTTAAGTGTAATCACACTCTCGGGGAATGAACTCAAATCGCTGCAACCTCGGGCTAGATCCCATCGAAAAGCGAATCGTCGTTCCTTCAATTGACGTTGTACATGCTTGGCAATCAAATCGATAGCAATATGATTATCCAATCCTCTTGGAATAATCTAGTCATTGTTGTAATAACACATCAATATTTCTATTGAACATGATCCTCTTCTGTATTCACTTACCACATCAGCATTATGAATTGTAGGATGTACATATTGATCGTACATTGGTTTGACGAATCGTTCATATTGCTATGATTGGTAACACATGATCTAGTCATTAGTAATACGTATATTGTTGACTAGTAATCACTCGTCACACTTACCTCGATGACTCCTTGCAATTCACGACTACGTTCACAAATGTCCCGTTTCACTAAGCATCATCACCATCATCATTGTTATTACACACGTAAACATATGTAATAGTAGTCATTTTAAACTTACTACGACGAGCCAATCTAACATCAGCATCTGTATCCACAAAAATCTAACAAAAAATCATTAGATCTATTGGAAAAGAGAATGCATCCAATATTATTAAGCAGCTATATGATCTACCTTTAAATCCATTAAATCCATCAATTTCTTATCGTATAGGGTAAATATGCCCTCTACGATAATAACATTAGCGCCATAGATGGTTTGTGTCTTGTTCAATCTGTAGTATTTGATGATGATGAATACATATAGATCAATTAAGTAAATAAGTAGCATTTACCTTGAATGCGTAGAAAAGTCATAAACAGGAATTTCTACTGATTTTCTATAAATTATAGAAAGAGCGCACTATTGTCAATATCATGCATTCCATTGATGATATTCATAATAGATGCATTACCCTTGTCGTAATTTACGCACACATTCCACCATAATATCATAGTCGAAAGCATCAGGATGATCAAAGTTGTGCATACTAGAATAAAGAGTAGCATTAGTAATACGCTCATTGCTAACATAGTTATGCTATACTTTTTGAATGCCATTTTGCTTTGTTCAGGTGTTAGCGCATTATAGAATGAATCCATACTAACGATAATCACCCAGGGCACATTAAGCAGTTGGATAATACGTCTAGACACGCTTGTTTTACCACTTGCACTACCGCCTATATTGTTGATTCACGATTATTATCATTATTATCATATATATATACCATAGTTTATTCGTTTATCTCTACCTGCAACACCAATCACGTAACAATCACAATTCTGACCATCAGCCCTGTAGTATTCGTATATTATCTGAGTCTATTGTATGCATAACACCGCCACTATGATTAAACAATACCTATACCACGGGCTAATAGATATTTATCAAGTAAATGGTGAGCAATATCGTTCAGTATAGTACTCTACCACTTACTTGCGACCGGCACCAACGGCATATAGATTCTTTTTTGATTCTACGGTCATTCTTCACGACAGTTATGACGCAGTTAATAGGCAAGGTATAAATAGAATAAACGAACGAACCAAGAAGTAATAGTATAGAAAAGAAAGGAGAGCAATGAGACTCATTAAATGATTATAGTTATAGTTTTTCTCTTTTTTTCTGTATTACCTCTTGACTTGCTTTTTTTCTTACTTTTTTACGCTATTCTAATTCAAACAACAATGCCTACAACATCGACAACTACCGAGGAGATAAATAGTAACGTCAATCAGGCTGACAATGAAGATACACACCAAACGAAACGGATAAAACTAAGGAAACGGCCATACGCGTGTACTTATCCCGACTGTACGAAGGCATACGAGAAGCCATGTCGACTCGAAGAGCATATTCGCTCGCATACGGGCGAGGTAAGCATAGTAGACATACGCTATTTGTCGTTGTTAAGCATTAAGCATTAATGGTGAATGCTATATTATATGATTATATCAATCGATATCATCCTCCTTAATCGATAATAGCGACCATTTGCTTGTGAGTATCCGGGATGTGGTAAACGGTTTCTACGTGAATCGCACTTAAACGCTCATTACCGCACACATAATCCGGATCATGAACGAGCATTCGTGTGCGATGTCAACGCTTGTCAGAAACGATTTGCCACAAGTACACGCTTGGAGCGACATCGATTAATTCATTTGCGACCATTCAAGGTAGATTAATCAAGGAAGTAGAAAATTGTATTGATACTTACATGATCATACTATGATCGTTACTATTATTACTATAGTGTCATATCGAGGGATGTTACGAGGCATTTAACAGTGAGACACGCTTACACTTTCATTTGTGTCGACACGATAATCGAATGCCTTACGCGTGTCCGGAATCCGATTGTAATGCGTCATTTCGTACTCCTTATGATTTGAAACGACATTTCCTTTTGCATACGAGTAGGTTACGTGTAATTAGTAGATATATAAATAGTTAACATCATCTATTGCAGATAGTCGTGTTTATATGTGTGGTAGACCGGGTTGTCAGGAATCATTCAATCGATTGTCGCTACTGCAACGACATATCCGTGAAGATCACGTTATATCCTGTGATATATGTGGTGAAATATTCAAGAAACCCGAGTATCTTAAGGAGCATCATTTGATTCATAGTGGTGAGCCTCGTGTACGTACCTGTCCTTATCCATCCTGCAATAAACAGTATATTAGTGTAAGTGTAGAACAATCATACATAGCATAGTATTATTGTAATAAATGCGCTAACATAAGTATTATTGTAGCGAAGTGGATTAAACACGCATATTCGTGTTAATCATCAACAAAAGGAGTCTTATGGATGCGATCTTTGTGGTCAACAATTTGGGTATAAACATGTATTGCAAAAACATGTACGGCTCCACGTATGTACTTCCACGGTAAGATCATTTTACTCTATGTTATAAAGCATCATCTTAATCAAGGTAAATGCATTCATTAGCCAACAAAGAAATTATCGAATGTAGATGCAACGGATAAGCCGCTTGTTATTGCTACTACTGCTAGTAATGCTACTGAACCATTATCATCCTCACCTTCACTAGTGGATGATCTTACGGGGCAGGCTATGCTGAAGATCCAAAACGACGCTTTTTCTGTTTGGTGCCCGGTTGTCTGCGTCGTTTCGGACGATTTTACGATCTCGATCGACATTGTCGTAGTATGCATCCGGAATTGGAAGATAAACCTAGTGTGGATCCCGATTTCTATCAGAATATACCGACATCACCTATAGTCAATGAGCAAGCCATTAACGAGGCAACCTTAGATGATACGATGTTAATGAAGGAAATAGATGAATTGGTATTGCTACCTACTACTACTGTTATGAATACATCTATTGAATCGGTATTGGACATTCCATCCATGAATGATTCGACAAATGATATGCAAAATAGTCCGGTAGATATAAAATAGATGGATCACTTGTCTAGTGCAATTGACATTGAGGTAGTTGATGTCAATCGATATAGTATAACAGATGTAATAAAGAATATATTTTACTTGAAAATGATCAACAATTGTAGAACTACATGTATATATACAAAAGTAGACTGATTACAAGGTTTTTCCAACCAGTTAGTGTTGCTTGCCCTGAACTTTAGTTCTTTTATTAATAAATATATCTGCATGGTAGTTAGCATCGCTGTCGTTGTCACTATGTAGGTATGGAATCGCCCATCAACAGATGCTCTATTCTTTGTTTAGCATTCGCCTTATGTTATTTACCGCAATGCGAATGCCATTAAGGCCGCATCAAACAATGCGATGCATAACTAGAATTTACCTGCCAAATAATAAAATGTTCTGCTAATAATAATAATAATAATGATAATAATGCTAATAGTTGTGCATGCTTATTTAGTAATAAGAACAAATGTTAATGACTAACAGTGTTAATCGATTGGAAAAAGACCTGTAATACCATGCTAATGATCAATAATGGATGTACTAATGCCGTTATTACCCTCTATTAGTGTCATGTTAGCTATTGATATATACTATGCAAATAAAGATATAGCCATCATATAGGATTTCTCGGTACATATCAATATGCAATACAGTCAGACAGTGCCACTACAAATACAAAGTGCTAAGCGACGCGATGGTAGTAGTTAGCACGGATATTATGTATGTACGCGTACTTTCACAACACACGAGTAGAAGGCGTAGTGTTCGTTACGTATCCATGTCGCAATCAGATGAACAAACGCACTGGCTAGTAATTAACACGAGTACCGCGTACTTGCATAATGTATAAAGCACGAGTAAGTAAGGCAAAGCAGCGAGTGGAGACGTTGTATGCTGGCAAGCAAGTGTGGCGCCTAATGCATAGCGCGAGTGTTACGTATGCGTACGTGTCCCCACATACTACAAGCAATGATCAGCAAGTCAACGCGAATAAAGTGGTACAACGCGGCAAGCAAACGACGTGAATAAAGGACACGACATGAAATAATAGAAATACACGAGTGAGGGCAAGGGAGTGTCGCAAGCAAATAGACAAGGGAGCGAGAAAGAGAGAACTGAATAGAGGATAGACCAGTATGAAAGACCCAGTGGGGTATATGCCACGTTGATCGACAACGAATAAAGAACCAATTACTACACAGCGTGAAGAGCAAAGTGTGCTTATGACAGAGTATACAGATTGGAGTGAGGCTGCCGACGAGTAGCAATACAAATACGAGTACGCGGCATACAATCAACATAATCGACAAGTAGTCAGTGGCAAAGCGGCAGACTAGACGGGAATAAGACGACCGGCCGAGAACAACACAACGACAAGTAGTATACGCTTGCAGCTAAGCACAGCGTGTATATGACTGTAAACGAAGGTGGAGTAAGAGGAAAAGCATGAGTGGTGATGGTGTATGCATGGTCAGAAGACGAATAAAAGAATAAAAAGCAATAGACGAGAGTGTGTGTGTTAACGAGCATTGCTATCGTCTATGAGTGTTACGGTAATAGTTATGCGAATAACGAACAAACGAACGAACGAAGAAAAGATGAGATAGTGGGGAAAGCGAAAGGAATAAAAGGTAACAAACTTACTAATGGAAGCATTAGCAAAAGACAAGGGAAAGGTATTAATAAAAGTTATTAATCAATACAAAAAGCATTTATTTAATACTACTTTACAAATCACATATTAACCATTATTATTCAGCTAAAGAAATATTTAATAGTAAAGCTAGAACGTAAGTAACGGTCAATTGAATGGAGGAATCGTCTTAGTCATCACTACTATTCAATATACTATTATGACCATTGTGTATAGGATGGATGTTGTTGCCAGCGGACTACCCGTTGATTAATTAAACACTGTGCCACCCATTCCGATGTTACGATAGCCTTAATACGTGATCTCACCGTATCGGATAGATTGTTGATCCATGTCGATGTGGGTCGTTTCTCCAGTACAAGATAGTCACAGCCTATGGTTCGCAATTGTTTGTGGTCGACAATAGTGGCACCAGCTGCCGTTAATACTGTCTCCCAATCACTCTATGATAATAAACGAATAAGAGATTAATAATATTATAGATATAGCAATTTCATTATTACTAACCTTAAATGTCGTACTACCCTTTAGATGAATAACTAAATCAGATAGGAGTCGTTGCGATGAATGACATTACTAGAGGTGATTGCCGGGATAGGTCTCGATGCCACGAAAGCATTTAATTCCTTGGAGAATCCGTTGCATAGTGAATAGTTGAGTATAGTATCCAGTCGACCCTATGCACAAAAATGACATCGATTAATGATATGGTTAATGATCAATTTCACTGAAGCTATTTACCGATTTCGTCACATCTATAATCCAACGATAGGATATACGTGGGATATCCAGTGCCAATGCTAAAAAGTACTTTTTCGTTCGCTTAATCTCGCCACATATTAAAATAGTAGTGTGGTTATTTAATACGTCATCGCTTGCCGCATTGACATTAGAGACTGATATATCCGGTTCAACCTGACCGCCATAATCTTGTATCAAGTAGGTCAGTTCCTCCTTGGTGCATTGTATCAATTTATCTGATAATAATTAAGTAAAGAAGATAAATTTAATCTGTTAATGACATTCTCTCTCTCTCTCTCTCTCTCTCTTTACCTTCGCTTTTAATGTTGTTGCTCTCAGATTGTGATGGTATATTAGTTAATACAAACACTATATTCTTGAATAATAGTCGATCTAATGGAGTAACACATAATTTTAGTATTCTTCTCTTTCTCTTTCTCTTTACTTACTTAGTAGTGCACTTGACTCACTATTGCTACTACTACTGATATCGTCGTCCGTATTAGTTTGCGATGGTGGTGGCCCTAATAATGAATTTATGAACTCGGGCGATGTAATATCCGCTTGCACAGCAGATGTATTAGCTTCTACAGGCAATTGATCGTCCATTTCTTCTTTCTTCTCTTCTTCTTCTTCTCTTCTTCGTCTTCTTCCGTTACGGTAGATACATCAGGTTTGCCAGCTGATTGACCATCTGCCATAACAGATACATTGGCAGTTTTAGTTGCTGGTAGTGCAATACGTGATATGGATATCCATGGCGAGAGTGTGGTCGATATCGTTGATCCTGAAATCCAATAAACGCGGCATCGTTCCTCGTCCAAATCGACCGATCCAATACGTCCTCCTTCAATTCGCGTTGTCCCATTTTCATCACCCATACATCGGTGTCCACCTCGAGTTCTAATGGTTTCAAATGTTCCGCTTCCAGTTCTAGCTTGCTTTTCATCGCGCCATCAGTTGTCATATGATGTCGTCGATCGTCGAATACAACGCGATAACTTGTGCCATAATCGTTATTACCCTTAACCGTTGCTGAATGGTAATAACCGTCGTAGTACGAGTACGCCCATACCCTATCGCCTGGCAGATAATCGGGCAGTAGAGAGAGTGGTTGTTTAGGCGATTCGACTGCTCTAAACTCGGGTAGTACCTTGTGCATGGCGTAGAAACTACCGCATTGATTGCACAATGTTGGTAAACCGTTAGGACCTTACGCCAGCTTGTAGTCACCGAAGTGGAACAATGCTCGCATCGACGAAGTGTCGTTGTATTCCCGCGTTTTATCGATTGTTGCTTGTCATTCGAGTGTTGAGCCGTTCTATCCTCCTCGTTATTATCATCATTGTTATAGAGCATATCAGATTCTATTGAGGATTGATTATCCGATACTTCGTCAAATCCTATATCTCGCTGAATCGACATATGATGCTGCCTTCCTTCAACTTCTTATGGGATGATAATGTCGAGTTAGCTTGCATCGCCACTCCTCCTTTGTCCGATAGCTCGACTGATCTGTCCCGCTTTTTATCCATTCTCCGTGGTGTTTCTACGACTGGATCCGATTCTATCAATCGATCTATTAGCATTGGATCGTCGATAGTTATATGAGAAGGAAGTTCCGGATCCGAATGTAACATTTCTGTAGATCTCGTATGATCTAGCCTGTTCTCTTGTTGTTTTCGTTGCTTAAGAAACGCAGAAAATGTCAGCGTATTCTCTCTGGTCGATGCCGATTTCTGAGGTGTATCTAATAAATTATCGTTACAATTGGACGTTCATTATTAATTATTACATATACTTACGAGTCATACTAGTTTCATCAACTACTGGTGTATGGAATTGAAACGATTGACTATCAGTTGGTGCAGCCGCCTCCATAGGTACCGGTATACCTTTATCCTCTTGTATAGACGATGCAACTGGTTCAATAAAGCTGCATCCTTCGGCAAAGCGTTCTCCTCGCTTTCCTTCTCCATATGACGATGATATGCCGGTATGTATCGCTTTATAATTGGTGACGGTGTGCGTGATAGAATTAATGTTGGAATAGTGCCCGTCATCGAGTTATGATCATCAGCGGATAGTTGTAAATTGATCGGTTGTATAATTTGTGTAGGCTGTGTTATTTGCATAGCATTTCCTATAGCTTGCCTAACATCATCATCATCACCATCATTATCGTCATTTACTATTATACGCGTATATACATATGTTAGCAATTATCATATACTACTAATAATAAATATTAATACCTACCTCTTTGTGAATCATTTACCGTTGTTGTAATTGGTATAAATTCTGATGGTGTATCGGTAATGCAAGTAACTGGATCATCCATAGGTGATAACGGTGGATGTGTCAATACAGGCGACGAAGGTTGCGTATCCTCGACTAATACGCGTAAATCCTTGTCATGTTCTATTGTTTTATTCGGCGTATCTACTAATAACACCGTTTTCTGTGATGGTTGCACATTCGCTGCTAGTTCATTCTCCATTATTGGCGTATTGTCTTCAGGTTGAATGTCATCCGATAGACTGCTTTAAACAACT
Source organism: Syncephalis plumigaleata (assembly GCA_025201365.1). NCBI lineage: Eukaryota > Fungi > Zoopagomycota > Zoopagomycetes > Zoopagales > Piptocephalidaceae > Syncephalis > Syncephalis plumigaleata. The sequence goes on along the minus strand of JAIXMF010000004.1, from coordinate 1,019,027 downwards.
TGCTATTATCGGCGCGTCGAGTGCGGCGAACACACGGCGTAACAAGGCATTTGCCATCGTGGGTATTTGTTCCAAATGATCGTTGTGTAGAGCATGAGATGATCGTTCGGTAGCGGGTGTCCTCTGCCGAAGCAATATAGCCATTGCCACTGACAGGCACTAGTTGAGATGCAAATAAGGTATTACGCTGTATAACTGGTGTAACCATATTTGTACGGCTATCGTTGCTTGTTCTATTTGTCTCAGTGGCTATAGTGGATGCAGCCATTGGAGTACGAGGAAATGCACAGCCAAATGGTGACGTAATAGTTAATGGCTTATCGCTATTCATGTCTAGTGGATTCGCATCATTCTTAGCAGCAGCAGCAGTAGTAGTAGTATCTCCAAGCGATACTAATAATCTAGCGGGTAATGGTGATATGTCAAGGCTTACAGTATCATTAGTAGATTGATCGGATCGTGGTCTCGATACAGTTGCAGGGGTATGAGGAAACACACTAAGTGAAGCTGGTAAATCGGCTGTATTTCCCATTATTCTACTATTATTACTGATATCGTGTGTATCTACTGTAGAATCAGACGAGACCGATATGTCGTTGTTGGATATGACCGACGTATTATGAACGTTATCGCGGTTACTTGCGTCCGATACATTCTGCAAGTGTTGACTTCGCAATTCTCGTACCGTACGAGCTAGTCGAGGTGTCTCCTTTGGTTTAGGGCGTACGACGCCTCTATTTATGCCGAGAGACTTGGATTCTCGTGTACGTTTATTCATAATGAGCAGTGACGAACAAGTAAAGTGAAAATAGAAGGAGGAAAAAAGACACGCAGAAACTAGGCAGAGTACGTGTCGTTTTTTGCGCGGATAACAGTTTGTTCTCTGCTTGATTCGACATAGAAGTCTTTCTAGAAATACACCAATGACAGTCAATGACTCAGTCTAAATTCACATCAACATTTTGTATATATATTCATGTATTGTTACTTATTTATTAATAATGATGAAGAATGGATCAATGCATTCTTTGTTGAATGGTTAATGTAGTGAGGCAAACAAAAGTATACAAATATGCATAGTAACGCACACAACTACCGGAATGTTTTGCGCTTCTTTGTGGTATTACCCATTACTTCATATAAACTTAATATACTTTATTTATATTACTCATTACAATAGAGCTTCCTTCTACCTACCTAATGATATAAAAATGCTTTGTATTGATTAATAGCATGCTTACATATTTGCGCTTCAAAGCTTGTGCCTACATTCTAGCAGTTATGTCATGAAATCTATTTTTATTATTATTTTCTAGTAAGCTACTTAACACTTTATTAACTGTTGCTAAAGAGACTATTTATTAATAAATGAGCAGAATTTGTAATGGAATGCTAATAATTTGTTAACTTTTATTCCTTTCGCTTTCCCACTATCTCATCTTTCTTCGTTCGTTTGTTTGTTCGTTATTCGCATAACTATTACCGTAACACTCATAGACGATAGCAATGCTCGTTAACACACACACTCTCGTCTATTGCTTTTTATTCTTTTATTCGTCTTCTGACCATGCATACACCATCACCACTCATGCTTTTCCTCTTACTCCACCTTCGTTTACAGTCATATACACGCTGTGCTTAGCTGCAACGTATACTACTTGTCGTTGTGTTGTTCTCGGCCGGTCATCTTATTCCCGTCTAGTCTGCCGCTTTGCCATGACTACTTGTCGATTATGTTGTTGTATGCGCGTACTCGTATTTGTATTGCTACTCGTCGGCAGCCTCACTCCAACTGTATACTCTGTCATAAGCACACTTTGCTCTTCACGCTGTGTAGTAATTGGTTCTTTATTCGTTGTCGATCAACGTGGCATATACTCCATGGGTCTTTCATACTGGTCTATCCTCTATTCAGTTCTCTCTTTCTCGCTCCCTTGTCTATTTGCTTGCGACACTCCCTTGCCCTCACTCGTGTATTTCTATTATTTCATGCCGTGCCTTTATTCACGTCGTTTGCTTGCCGCGTTGTACCACTTTATTCGCGTTGACTTGCTGATCATTGCTTGTAGTATGTGGGGAACGTAGCATACGTAACACTCGCGCTATGCATTAGGCCCACACTTGCTTGCCAGCATACAACGTCTCCACTCGCTGCTTTGCCTTACTTACTCGTGCTTTATACATTATGCAAGTACGCGGTACTCGTGTTAACTACTAGCCAGTGCTTTTGTTCATCTGATTGCGACATGGATACGTAACGAACACTACGCCTTCTACTCGTGTGTTGTGAAAGTACGCGTACATACATAATATCCGTGCTAACTACTACCATTCGCGTCGCTTAGCACTTTGTATTTGTAGTGGCACTGTCTGACTGTATTGCATATTGTAAATGTGCCGAGAAATCCTATATGATGGCTATATCTTTATTTGCATAGTATATATCAATAGCTAACATGACACTAATAGAGGGTAATAACGGCATTAGTACATCCATTTATTGATCATTAGCATGGTATTACAGGTCTTTTTCCAATCGATTAACACTGTTAGTCATTAACATTTGTTCTTATTACTAAATAAGCATGCACAACTATTAGCATTATTATTATTATTATTATTATTATTATTATTAGCAGAACATTTTATTATTTGGCAGGTAAATTCTAGTTATGCATCGCATTGTTTGATGCGGCCTTAATGGCATTCGCATTGCGGTAAATAACATAAGGCGAATGCTAAACAAAGAATAGAGCATCTGTTGATGGGCGATTCCATACCTACATAGTGACAACGACAGCGATGCTAACTACCATGCAGATATATTTATTAATAAAAGAACTAAAGTTCAGGACAAGCAATGTTAACTGGTTGGAAAAACCCTTGTAATCAGTCTACGTTTTGTATATACATGTATTTCTCCAATTGTTTATTAATAATGAACATAGATCGATGCATTCTTTGTTGAATGGTTATTGTAATGAGATAAATGAAAGTATGTAAATATGTATGTATGTATGGTTTAATGTTAATGAATGAATAAAAACGACAATGTTATATAATAGAATGCTTAAATGATAAAGAATGGCACTGAAAGAAATAAAAGTTAAACTGACAAAAAAACTAGAGAATAGAAGAGAAGGAGAGGAAACCAAAAACAAACAAACAAACAAACAAACAAACAGACAAACAATAACAGCTTATATCATAATACTGGGCGGTACTGGTGTTTTACGTCGTTGACTTCTAATACTATCACGCGATGGTGGTGATCTCAAAAGTGTACGCGATTGTAATTCGCGTCGTTGTCGGTTTCGCAATCGTTCTGTACGCGCGGCAACTACATTGGCCGGTACACGTAATCGATTGTCTTGCGAAGCCTCACCTTGACCTCGTTTCGATTCCTTAATACTGGTCGTACTACCATTGATCATCGGTGATAGTAAAGAGGATACAGATGCTGTGGCGGCTGCCGCACCTATGGTAGCTGAGAGGACGAAACGTTCTCCAAAGGGGATATACATCGTGGTGTTACAGGTGTATCATTAGTAATATGATCGTCTTCCCTGGCTGCTCCCTCGATCATAATCACCGGTGTACTACACGGTGACACGGGTGACATTGGATCGCGTAGTAATGTCTCGGACCAGTCGAACGGTATACGGTAGACCCCGTCACCGGCCGATGATCCGAGCCGAGCATTTGCATCACACCATTGTAGGCGAGACAGCGTACGGACGTGGCAATGGTGGAGAAACTACCCTGCTGATTCCTACACGGTCGTTGCTTGCTGAACATGATAGCACTGGACTTTTTAGTCAATTTCCGATGCTGATGATGATTCTGCACCGATTTACTAAGTAGCGCGGATAGATTCGTTTCGGAACGAGGTCGTCGCGATGGTTGAGGCGGCGATCGTTGTCGGAACAGAATACGATCGGTCCAGGAAGGCACGCGTTGTTTAGGACTCGTGTCGTAGCGAGGTATACTTGAAACGGGCGGTGGCGGTATAATGACACTGGCTCGTTCAGGTGTTGAACGATCCGCTATGATAGTCTCGGCTCGTGTTGTAGCGTAGGAGCGCACGCTCTCCGCGTCTGAACCATCTTCCGTTCCATTGCTGTTACTAGTGCTGCTTGCAACATTGATATTACCATTACTCGGCTGGTTGTTATGCCCACTACGACTACTGCTGATACTCGAGGCGCGAATACGTAGACTACGTAGACTGGCCGTTTCAATGGTGAACGCTCGTCGCCATCCATTCTTTCCACTCGTCGCTGGTGGCACGTCGAATTTATACGTAGGCGGGAATGTAATCGGTGCCTCGTCATAATTGTGGAATACACGTTGCGCGGTACGTTCCCTTATCAATTGATCACGCGCCAATAATCGCTGTTTGTTATTATTGTTAGCATTGCTATTATTCGTTGTAACACCACATACTAACCTTGTAATGACCAGCGTTAAGCCAGTCGTCCGCTTGTGCTCGTGTAGCAGTCGTGCGATAATTAAGATCGCCAAACCAGAATGTGTAATCAAACTGGTCGCTTACACGCCATAATCCTACATCTGTGATAGAACATTAGTTAATTATATGCTACTTTCATTTGCTATGTCTTACATATATATACTTACGTTCTTTAGGTTCATCCTTTAATTCATACGATCGCAATTGCATCTCTTTTTCAATACGAGCATAGTCCTGATTACGCTGAGAGGTACGTTCCGCATGAGCTATTTAATGCAAGGGAATATTAGCTAAACATGATACACAGCACAAACCAAGTATGTATTCAATGACATTACCAGCTAAATGAGAATTTATGAACAACAGAGATGTTTCGCCGAATAATACGGAAATGCCTACCGCTCCTTTATTACCGATCATACCACCTATGCCGGTGGCTACTTCAGCTGATTCCACCGCTATTGTAGTAAATAGATAAACAGATATATATGCCATTAGTCATTGCGAGCATTATTGTCACTGTCATACGTACCTCGTATCCAGTGCCAACACCTATTCCATACGAATACCGCCAAATGAACGGCACCCATACCTTGACTGCCAATGAGAAAGTACTCGCTACCGAACCAGTTTGACAAGCGATTCTCCCATGCTTCGTACTCGGGTGCGAAGAATACCGCATTCGCCGCAGTACTTAGACACTCTTGTGTGCCAATCACTAGTAAATGATAAGGTGCCCCAGAAGTCATAGGTAATAAATGATTATTAGGCACGTCACTCGGTGACGGATGTCCATCTCGATTATTCGGTAGAAATGGTGATAATGCAACCGGTGGCTCCTAATGAATTAATGTATGTTATTAGATTGAATGATCATAGCTGCTACATATAGTTATTACTTACACGTCCGTTCATGTTCCACGTACCGATAAACACTTTGAGTCCATGTCTATCGGGTAGTGTAGTCGGATCCGCGGGAATTTGACTAAGCCGTCGTTCCTGTTCTCCGCCGAGATCGCGTGTACCATACGGCGATGTAAATATAGTCTCTAATCGACGCCAGAATGCATCGCCCCAGAATGCGTCCTTCCATCGACTGAACATCCGAGGTACATCCACCTCTTTATCCTCCTCGAGTATCGATTTAGTTGGACGATGCTCGTTATCGGACGTGGGGTTAATCATCGGAAATTCTAATCAAAGAATAACATTAGCCAATCATTCATTGAGATTCCATCAGCTACTTACTAAAATGCTCATTAAACTTTACCAAATAGGGAATAGCAATAGATAGCCATATGTTAGAACAGACATATACCCAATGAATCTACGTAAAAGTGAATGGCAAACACTTGTACTTACCTCTTTTCTACGAGGTGTATCGCTGTTTGGTGAGCAACAATCTTCCTTTGGTAGACATTCACCACATCCACTGTCTTCGGTCTTTTGATCTTCATCTGGCTGGGTATCCGATAAAGAAGGAGATGTCGGTACAGGTGATGATATCATGATGGCAAGGATTCCGGACTGGAGTGCGATACATTATCACGAGTGGATTCGCGAGGTTTAACCTGATAGTAGGATAGTCGTCGAGCTAATTGACCTGTTGTGTCGCGTGTCCATGTCCTCCATCCTCTGCGTCGTACATATGGCTTGGCAGTACCGTTTGCCAGTTTAGAATTTCGTTTGTTGGTTTGACCAGTATTTGTAGTAGGCGATGATGGCGATGATGATGAGGATGATGATGATGGATTCGAGGTAGACCCTTCAATCATCGGAGTACGCGATTTGACGATAGTACGTCGCCAGCTCGACAGTCCAAATGGATGATGTCTACGCTGCGAACGACGTGGCGGTGAAGACGACGAAGATCGTCCCCATGGTGTCCAGAAAGACAGGGCCATCAAGAAGATGGTTTATGTAAGGGAGTGGATAGCTATGAATAAACGAGTCGATTCTACTATTTCTTCGCTATACTCGATGATAACTCAGCACAGACGCAGTGTAATACCAATAATGTACAACAACAACTAGATAGTTGTCGCTTGTAGTTCCTTTATGTTTATGCAGGTTTATATTGCTAAATAGCTACGTATCAATCAATTAATATAACCACTAGGATTATTGCATGATATTGGCCTTAATATGTTGGCCAATAAAGTGTTGAAGATGAGGTTAATGAGTATGAATTCAAAGCACGAATAAACAAGGAGAGGAAACTTGAACTAGACTCTTGCGTCCTGTAGGCGGAGAAAGCCGCAATGGTTTTATTTGGGTATTATTCATATCGAATGATGGATTATGGTGGAGCAGGTCACGCGTTAAGCACGCTGCGGTACCACGGACTGCTTCTCGCCTTGCCGGATGCTTCAATACTCTCTTACCACCACACTATCATCGTTTGCCACCATTGCCACTGTCATAAGAGTGGATCAGTAGTAGATTGCCATATGGACTGCCATATGCTTGCCTTGATAATGATGTTGATGCTGATGCCACCCATCTAGGATCGTTTAAAATGGCCTAAGCATATGGCGTTATACAAAGAAGCATGATAATGGTGCATTAACTACGAGTTAACAAAGGAGAAACAAGGTCGTTGTATCATCTCTTTCTCTTGTTGTAGAAAAAGGGAGTGGTATGAGAGGGATTGATTCCATTTCTACGACTATTGTTGCTACTGTTCCTGTATTGTTCCTGCGCTATTGTCATTTCTCGTTTGTCGGATGATGACGACAATTGCAACCCTAGACCCAAATACTTTTTGTCAACCACGTGGAATGCTGTTAGCAAGTCATTTCCCAATAAATGAACAATAATCATGCAGCGAACAGGTAGAAGCGCCTATCACAGCATGTTAGCCGCATCCCCGGCATCAGAGTAGTAGCAGCTTGGTTGATTCACATATATATATATAAATATAAACAATAGATTATCCATCTATTCGATAGTGTATACGTAAAATATATTGTTTTCCTTCAAGATTGAGTGTATGGATGGTGCATGTGCGATTGGCGGTGATTACAGTGCTAATTGATTTCTTCATGTTCCATCACATCGATAAACGGCAATGTCAATGTCTTTCTTTTTCTCACCGGTCTTTCATCACCACCACTACTACTACTACTATTAGTAAGTAATAATATCACTTCTGGTCTATGATTCTCCTATAAGCGTATATTTTAACTGATATCCTCATATTACTACTACTACTATTTAGTATCATTATTAGTAGATTATTTTGATTCCATAACTGCTGAAACGATACGCCATTGTCCATCAAAGTATATCTCCATTCGTAACGCTTATACTAGGATTGGATCTACACCGGATTAAACCATTTGAAACCTGCCACCTCTCGTTGCTTTCAGTCTATATCTACGTTGCCACGACCATACATACGATCCATCACTGGTAAACGAACCATCTTTCCTCGCAGGTGCGCTTATCCATATTAGGATTGCTACGCTGACATTTGACATATTGACATTGATTAACGTTGATTGACAGATTGACATTAGGGTAGGTGATGATGTGTGATTAGTAAAAATGTTGCTTATTCTTTCTCATTCGCTCTCTCTCTCTATCACTTGAGCTATCTTACTTGCTCTCTCGCTTTCTTGCTCTCGCTCGCTCGCTCTCTTTCCTTCCTCGTTCTTTTTGCCAAAATAACCCTACATGCATATCTGGGATGGATTATATTTTCTATTCTTTACATATTAACACTTTATTATTTCTTTAGCGAATCTCGTACAGGTATTGCCTATTCACTGTCGTATAATAGTCCGGTGGCTGTTGTAGTAGAAAGGTGCGTACACGCGTGTCACACGTTACTTTTTTACTCTTCTGCGGTGTATGGGTTATGTATGCCTAGCCTTGCGTATGTGTGCGTATGTGTGTTGTAATAGTAATATTCGAGAGAGTGAGGGATAGGCTATATATAATGTGATATATGCAGTGTTGGATGCTGTTTTGACGAACATCAAGCTACTCCCCTTTTTTTTCAAGTTTACTAACCAAAACAACTATAACCTCAACAACAACAACAACAATAACAACAACAACTGTTACCACTACTGCTATTTCATCCATATGCTTGTACAGAATACCGCCGTAGTCATAATAAACAATTACTAGGATACGCCACTATAGTTATACACGTTATTGAGTTTGATCCATCCAGCATTTATATCGATTATCTCTACCGGTGAACGTTCCTCATAAAAAATGATGAAAAAATTGGATCCATCGGCCGTGGTTGTCGATAATACGAAATTATCACTAGAGCGTGCACCTATGCTAGACCTCGATACCGTGCCTACTCGTATGTCGCGAGCGCAGCAAACGCCAACAATGGCCATAGGGCCACGATCAATCTTGACGGGTACTCGTCGTCACATTTACAATCTACCAGAGGCACCTACTTACCGGCCAACGGAAGAGGAGTTTCGCGATCCCATGCAGTATATCGCACGTATACGCCCTGAAGCGGAACGCTATGGCATTTGCAAAATTGTACCGCCCGATAACTGGCAGCCTGGATTTCATATTGACACTGAGGTGAGTAGGAATGATAATGAAGGATCTATGCTGGATATTTGACTGACTATCTAACTAACTGATTGGATATAAAAGACATTTCGATTCCGGACTCGTTTACAAGAGTTGAATCGTATGGAAGGAAGCACGCGTGCCAATCTCAACTATTTGCAACAATTGTATCGATTCCATCGACAACTTGGCACGCCAGTACGACATGTACCGCAGCTGAATAAGCGACCTGTAGATCTTTACCGCTTGCGTAAGGAGGTAATGGAGCGAGGCGGTTTCGATGAGGTAAGATGATGTCGAAAGAGATCCTAACTAACTGACTAACTAACTGACTAACTAACTAACTCGTTCATATATTCATTCATCGCTAGGTATGCCGTAATAAACAATGGGCATCCATCGGTAGGACACTTCAAGTGGACGGTAAAACGTGCACCTCACTCTCGAATTCACTTAAATCGTTCTATCTTAAGATCATTGCACCACATGAAGCCTATTTGAAGGAACTGGGAAGACATTCAAAGAATAGCAAGGCGCCGTCATTATCGCCACCAGGATCGCAAACGGCGAAAAGTGAAGCATCCTATGATATTACAAAGGTTGAAGAAACTATTACACCATCGGATATATCACATTCGTCAGTGTTGTCGGCAGATCACGCGGCAGAGGTCGAGAAACTACCCACACCTCAAGATACCGTTTGGCTAGACAAAGCAATGCGAATCGATGTACTAGCTGAGGTGGCCGCTAAAGTACAAGCCCGCGATCAGCTTTTACCTAAGAACGGCCGCGATCTCGATAGTGTCAATAGCACACCTATTAAACAGGAAGGTGAAATGCCCGCCGAGCTTACCGTATCACCACTGTCTGGTACAATGCGCATAATCATACGAGTCAAGTGAAACGAGAAGCCGACATGGAACATGACAGAGTAGACCATAGTCAACGACGATCGAAGCGAGCCAAGAAAGGTCGTAATGGTAAGTGTATCATATAATATGGCATAGTTAGATATGTGGCTAATATAATGAATCATTTAGTGGCAACACCACCTGGTACACCACCATCTAACGCAGCATTTACGTCTAATTTATCATCAACCACGGGTAATAAATCATCGGTAAAACCGTCATTAACTACAGTAAGTAATAAGATCAATGCTTTTATTTTTTGTTAATTAATAATAATTGATTGTTATATAGACATGTATGACATGCGGTAAAAAGGACCGCTATGACTATCTGTTGACTTGTGCCGACTGCGGTCGAGTAGATCATCCAGCATGTATATCACGCCCGCCCACGAAGAGTAATGGAGTCGAGGAATGGTATTGCGTCGATTGTGTTAAACGATTCGACGGTGGCTACGAGTTCGAAGAGAGTGAACATTACTATTCATTGTACGAATTTAAACAACGAGCCGATCAGTTTAAGCAACGATGGTTCAACAATAAATGGACACCGGAACTAGCGGTTAGTGGCAAGTCGAATATTACAGAGACCGAGGTTGAAAAGGAATACTGGCGATTGGTCAATTCACCATTCGAGTCAGTTGAAGTCGAGTACGGTGCCGATCTACATTCCTCGCAGCATGGCAGGTAAATATCACTAGGAGTTGTGTATTGTAACATGAAATGTAACATGAATCAATTAGTGGATTCTCTAGGGCCGATCGACAACCTAACGATCCTTATGTGTCGAGTCCATGGAATCTAAACCAACTGGCCACTCATTCGCCATCGTTGTTCAAGTATATACAACAGGGCATTAGTGGCATGATGGTGCCGTGGCTCTATGTTGGCATGTGTTTCAGCACTTTCTGTTGGCACAATGAAGATCACTACACGTATAGCGTTAACTACATGCATTGGGGAGAGGCAAAGACGTGGTATGGTATTCCCGGTGCAGATGCTTTAAAATTCGAGACTACCATGCGACAAGTTATTCCAGAGCTATTTGAACAACAACCGGATCTACTATTTCATCTTGTTACTCTGTTGTCACCTAATCAATTAACCGAACAAGGTGTAGGCGTGTACACGCTAGATCAACAACCGGGTGATTTTATCGTTACATTCCCACAATCATACCATTCAGGATTCAATCAAGGTGTAAGTAATAACATGGTAGAATTCATCTACATACATATTCATATATATATATATATTGCATTATTCGTTCTAGTTCAACTTTGCAGAAGCCGTCAACTTTGCCACACCAGATTGGTGGCATTACGGAGTAAACTGCGCGACACGTTATAAATTATTTAGAAAGCCGCCAGTATTCTCACATGATGAACTAATGATAACGGTTACTAAACAAGAATTCGACTACGAACATCCATTTGGTAATCAATTATAATAGCGCCTACTTGTTGTTTACTAATATTTATATATTATTTTACTATTTAGGATACCATCAGCAGTATCAGAGATGCGAGATCGTGAATTACACGAACGACAACAATTTAGAGAACGATATCCGAATACATCACATAAAGTCAGTTATATTTATAGACCAGATGAACAGAAACAATGTTATCATTGTCATGCATACGCGTATCTGTCATGGATTGGTTGCGAGTGTACAACAACACGCATCACTTGCTTAGATCATAGTCAATATGTAAGTAATGAATCATAAATATATAGTATAGCAATACTCATTCTATTCAATACTTGCTCTATAGTTATGTCAATGTGATCCTAGTCATCATTGCTTAATCTACTCATGTCCGACACCGATCTAAATACTATGGTGGATCAAGTAACCCGTAAGGCACGGGAAGTAACAGTCACTTATAATTCCTACGTAGATGTTCCACAACAACAACAACAACAACGTCATCCTCCTCCGTAACTACTGCCACGTCATCGAATACCCTAACCACAGTGATTGTTTAATTGCCTTTCCTATTTCCTTTCTCTATTTTCATTGTTGTTATTCGTTTGGTTTATTCTATATGTCACTTTCTCTCTCACTTTCTCTTTCTATGTGTTTTGTTGTTTACTCAATACATCGTGTGTGTACGCGTGTGTGTTCTCGGTAGAACAGGTCCTTGCCAAGCTCTATTTCCGTAGTATTTCGGTATCATTTGCCGGTTTCACCTTGGTAATTATTTCAAATGTGAAATCAAATTAAGGCATGAACACTAGATATCACGTGATGGTGGATATTCATTTCACATTTCCTTTGTTGTCTAGAAGAATAAAGCTTACCCATTTTCCCGTTAATCTACTAGTGTATACGCACTCGCACTTACTCTCTTGCTCACTCATTCTTCTTTCTAAACAACTACCATTACCTTAGTATTTCTTGTACTGTATTCAATCGATACTGACTGAATATCAGTGACTCTATCCCTTCATTCTCTACGTCTACTTGCCACTGACTGTCAAGTTGGTTGAATAACACACTCGTGGTATCCTTTACCTACCATTATTATCTGTGCATATAAACACCTATCTCTCCTCTATTTATCTACTTAGTATACGTTATTCTCGTGCAAGTTATCACATTCTAATACTCTGGTTATCTCTAGTGACTTGTTTCTCTTGATTACGACTAGTGTTCAAGTGGCATTACCTTACATACACATGATAAGGGCGTATGCCGTTCTACTTTCGTCATAAGGTGAATTCAATAGCCACCGGTATTCCTATTACTACTACTTCTGCTGCTGCTGCTGCCAAACAGCGACACATCATCTTATGGAATTCGACAGCACTTCATTACTACTGGTTTCAGCCGTTTGGCTGTGACGTATTTGGCCGTTAATAAGCCGGAACCAGATGTACATCCATTTGTCCTTAACGAACAGTCAATACCCGCTAATGTACGTCGACCGGGTGAGAGTGCCATCTATCGATCAAAGATGGTACCGCATGGTGGTCCACTGCCAATGTTTCCTAACTCGCAAACACGCACGCTAGTCGATGTATTCGCACGGGACGTGCACGTACCACCAACGGACAACATCGATTTCTAGGTGGTAAATCAACGGAAGGCGAATGGTCCTGGGTAAGCGTGTTATGACATGAAATATATATACACGCATATACTAATGACAATGGCAAATTACATATCAATAGATCACCTATGGTATTTATTAGATATTAATGCTTGATGATGTATGTGATCGATTAACACAACTGTAATGTAATAGCGCAAACGGAGGAACGTGTTCGTAATTTGGTGCTGGTCTATTAACGCTAACTGATATGAAACCGGGTGCAGAGGATATGCTTGGTATTTACATGCGTAACTCGACAGGTAATCTAATCGATTATAGGATGGCATTGTTTTATAATATATGGTATTAATGATATTTATTATCATTTAGAATGGATCCTAGCTGATCTAGGTAAATAATGAAGTAGTAATTAGTGTAGTTGATTGAAGGTGTATCTAATTACAATGTTTCTTGACATTGTTGTGGCTATTAGCGGCATCTCATCACTCGTGGTTACAGTTCCTATGTATACAGCATGGAATTGGATTCAGTACGGCAATGCATCCAACAAACGAAACTAACCACCTAGTAACGGCACATCGTAATTTACCGGCCATTCTATCGATTTGTCCTGAATGTCCCACTGTACGCTGGATCATCATAAGTGATCAAGCACCGTCAGAGGAGAATAGTGATCGTGCTCAACGATTGGGTATAACGCTCGAGACATTCACGGCCGTTGAAAACATTGGTGCGCTAATCCATGCGAGGAAATACCTAAACCAAGTGAGTAATACGGCACTAATAAGTAGTAGTACTTGTACTAGTAGTAATTAATACATGATGTGGACACGGATAGAACCTGATGATCTAGCCTGTATCTGTTTTACTTGTGGTACTTCGGGTGAACCACGCGGTGTAATGTTAACACATGCAGTAAGTGTATATATATATATATAGTTGATGAAGTGAAAGTGATCATCAGTATATTAACGTTTATCAATGTGTAGAATCAAGTTTGTGCCATGTGTAAGTAGTTGCATATTATAACATGATAGTAACAAGTATCTAATCATAGAGGAAAACAAACTAGCATCACTATTATCTATATTTGCAACGGGCAAGGGACCAACGTTAAACGACGTGTACTTGTCGTATCTACCATTATGTAAGCTAGTCTAAACTGCGAATGATAATTGCATTGTATATAATGGAGTAATTGAATACGCTATGTAGCCCATGTATTTGAACACACACTCGTACTAGCTATAATGTCGGTGGGCGGTCAAGTGGCAACCATAATGAGAATCTACGTATGATGGAGAAGTCAGCGCAAGTAGTAAAACCGACCATTCTACCGATGTAGGTACAAGAATGAATAGAATTCAAACTATAAGAATATGATTTATTTACATTAATTGATGATTGATAGGGTTCCTCATATTCTCAATCGAATTCGTGAAGCGGTAGAGAAAACCGTAAAACAATCAGTGGACTGCAGCAGCTATTGTATCGTCGAGCTATTAATGCCAAATCACGATGGCTTAACGAAGGACGTGTGGTCAATAATAGCTGGTGGGATAGCTTGATACTCGTAATCTACGTTCTAACTTTGGTGTAAGTTTATATCAAACATAAATGTCGATTAATCGCTAGTTAACTAACTAACTACGTAATAGGTCAGTACGTATTATACCATGTGGAGCGGGTAAGTTAACATAATTGATGAGCATTCGATGATAGGATCTAAGCCGAATAATGAATAGCACCGATTACTACGGATACATTGGATTGGGCGCGCGCATTCTTTGGCTGTCCCGTCATCGAGGGTTACGGTCAAACTGAGACTGCGCGGCTATTGCAGCCACACATCCGAATGACTATCAGCATCCGTATGGTACATGCGTTGGACTGGTGCTACCAGTGAATGAAATCAAATTGGTCGATATACCTGAATTACGTTATTACGCTAGCGATACACCGAATCCCCGTGGTGAAGTATGTGTTGACATTGTGAATCGATTAGTTGATACAGCGTACTAATTGGTATTACATGTTCTACATGAATCAATCCAGATTTGCGTACGAGGTGGCAGTGTAACAAAGGGTTACTACGGTCGTCCGGAAGACACGCGTGCCATACTATCAGAAGATGGTTGGTTACGAACGGGTGATGTTGGTGAGATGCTTCCCAATGGAACGCTCAAAGTGATTGATCGTAAAAAGGTAAGTATACTACTAGTATAACTATTGTTATTGTTACTATCTACCTCTACTAATACATTGCATTGTCTTGCACACTTGTACACGTAACATGTGCTGTATTCAGAATGTATGCAAGCTAAGTCAAGGTGAATACGTGGTAAGTACTAGAACAAGAACAGCAGTAACACGCATATTAATCATCTATGTATTCTAATATTATAGGCACCAGCCAAGATTGAATCAATTTATGAAAATTGCGAGTAAGTTACACAATCTACTGGATAGATACGTAGATTATCGCGAGGCATTTCACTTCTAATACAATGTATAGTCTTATTTCACAAGTATACGTGCATGTTGATCCATTGCAACATTACCTTGTGGCAGTTGTGATTCCTGACGCGGAACGAATTCAAGAGGTATATATATATACATTGCACATACATTAACATATGCCATCTATAATACTTACACTACGAGATAGGTTGCACGAGAACGTCAACTTGATACGAATTTGTCGCTAAGTGAACTATGCAACAACGAGACAATACGTAATGCAATTCTCGAGTGTATGCACGATAAAGGTTGCGAGCATGAACTATCGCGTTACGAACAAGTTAGACGAATAATCTACATCCTGAACCATTCACTGCCGACAATCAATTGCTAACCCCTACATTCAAGTAAGTGTATTGGTATCACTAATACAAATAATATTAATTGCGCAACACGTCATCCATCTGTAGACTACGAAGGCACGCTATTCATGCGCGTTTCCAAACGGAACTACAGAGTCTTTATCAGTGATAATCGAGTAATACACTATTAAATACATTTCTTGTTATTCTTTCCTTCTACTAGGATGTCTCCATTCAAACATGTTACGCAGCGTCATGAAATTAATATATATATATATATATAAGGACAACAACAATGATGAGCTATAATGTTGCATCATGATTGTAGTTAGGAGATACTGGCAGATTACATGGGATAAATCGTGAGGTTTTTATTCATTATAAATCGTAAAACATACTAGTTACTTTGGTCATTATCATTATCATTACATATATATTATGGTTTAATTTGAACCTTAGTCTTGAAGCAGAATAGACTGGAGGTATCACCATTGACTACGTTGACCTTGAGATCGGCCGTGACTGGAATCCTGAAATCCGGCAGCGGTACTGCAACGACAATTTGCTTGTTGTTACCATTTAGGATGGGGCACTCCATGTTAGCTTCTTCTTTGCTTCCGCACAAACGTCTAGATCCTTGTTGAATTGATAAACCGACACTGCCCTCGGCATATGCCATGGCACCTGTCGTTACGTCGGCGTGGAGGTCGGCATTGACCGTCACCTTGAGTACACTATTGAAACGTGGTGGATTAGGATCGAGGATCACGGAATGGACCACCACCGGATACTGGGCACTTGGATCGCACGGTATAATATCAATGTTGCCATCGACTTTGGCGAAACTACACTCGTAAGTGCGGGTGTTTGAGGTAATACGGCGGTGTCGACTAGAGTGGCCAAGAGACCGGCGAGACCGAGACCAACGAAGGAGAATGGAAGGAACTTCATCATGATACGATAGTAGCAGTAGTAGCAGATGACAAAGCGTGAGCAAGTGTCAAAAGTAAAAGACGTTAATAGAGCGGTCAAATAAACAATAATAAGACGCGTCAATAAAGAAAAGGCAAGCTTGCAAGTCAATGAACAAGAAGCGATGAATATAAGAAGCGTTAGATTTCCGTGAATACAAATGATATAGAACAATAATAACTATTTGGCAGGAAATGATCAGATATTTATAGCGAATGCATGGCATGTTAACTAGAGATTGCCGAGCGAGAATAACATGTTATCCAAGGGTAGTAACCATGGTGTTGTTGTTGGCAATGTGCTACTGTTCATGTAGACCTGCTGATGCTGTTTGTTTCGCGTGAATAATGATTGTAGACTATTCGCTTGTGTACGACTAGCATACTGCACTAATGTAACGGTAGCAGTAATAAGAAGAACAAAAAGAATAACAAGCAGTATTCATCATGAACCGAGGATATTACTCTCGACATGAGTGTTACAACAAGGTCTGTTCAACGTCAATAGCGAAGACTGGGGTAACTAGCGCGAATCCGCGCACATATACACGCGTGTATTTGTGTATGTGTGTGTGTGTGGGTTTGTCCCACCATTTCATTCAATGGTCGACGTCATTGTTCGGCTAAGTAGGCGGGTACATTAACCGTTCATTCCATTAGATTGGTACGACTATCCAATATAACGAATAATGTTCATTTAGCATGCTATAACAAGAAAAGGAGAGGCCTTTATTCTATTGGTAACTCTAGAGGTACAATCATGTCAGGTGATAGCTTCGGTGTAGCATTGTACACCTTATGAATTCGTGTAGTAACAACAACAACAACACACAACACAGCAATAACAAATAATAATAAACGTCGATTGCTTATCTACTACACTTGACTACTATCATATTGCCATCCAGTAATAATAGCAATAAGTAACCAACCGTCTTTTGATAGTATGACACGCGCGTATCTTTCGGACACCGTAGTAACTCTTTGTTATACTGACATCACGTACGTATATCTCATCATTATGTACATACTACATCTAACATCAATTGTCCTAATGTGAATTTATAGAATACTAGCAGTAAATATACATATATCGTCGAAAATACCATTCAAACAAATTATAATTAATCAGTGTATTGATTTATTATCATTAGCATTATTGTTATTGTTAGGCATAAATGTGCCCAGTCATTATTTTCTGATATGATTATTGGCCTACCACGAACGTAGGGGGGGGGGTCAGTTTCCTTATTGTAAACCAGGAAAGAAGAAGAGACTTAGGCAAGACGAACATTAGACTTGAAGCAGAACAACGTTGATTGATCGGCATTCTTGACGTTGGCGATCATGTCAACGTTAATGCCACCGACTGGGCTCCATGGAACGTCCACGTTTAGCGTGATGGTATGTTCACCTGGCTGGATGGGGCATGGCAAATTGTTCATGGCCGATTGCTCGCAAATGTTTATGTCGATGTTCTTGGTGAACGGGCCGAGCTTAACTGCCACACGAGTCATGGCACCTTGCTCGACAACCTTGTTAAGTGTGCCGCTAAGCATGATCTGGATGCGGCTACTGCTCTTGATCGGATACGGGCTAAGCTTAATGTAGTTCGCCTTAATGGCATAGTTGGCGTTGGCATCGCATAGCTCGTAGGCTAGCGTGCCATCTGGGCTAGGAGCGGGAGCACGAACTGGTAGCATACAGCACTGACACCGGCAATAGTGGCTAAAGCGGCAGCAAAATAAGTAAGGACTTCATGGTGATGTTGGAAGATTGATGGTAACTAAAAGATTTTCGTTAGAATGGTAGATTGAAACGTAACAACAGAAGAGAAAAGCGTAATGAACACTACACAACAAGCACCGATAGAGTATTGATGATTAAAAAAAGAAAAAAAAGTACACTATCCTTTTATGCAAGAGATCGTATATTAATTTACAAAATAGGACTGAATTCATGCTAAAGGCGTGTACGCAATAGCAACCACGTTCCCCTATTTCGATGTAGCTGAATGGAACGGAAGAGTGTAGCCGAGGAAAAAGACGCTATTGTTGCCTCATTCTCAAGGAAACGACAACAATAAAAAAAGGGTAAGCGCACTTTACTGCTTTGTCACATTTCAACACATGCATTGTATGCATCATAATGGTGGAGATGACGTCGAATACTAGATGTGAATCTGTTCTATGCTTATAAACAATAAACTATGGTAATCAATACTTGTTTTTTATTACTATAATACTGATGATTATACAATACTCGTATGATTTGCACATTCATACTAGTATCTTACCAGAAAAGTAAAGAATAAAAGCAATTACCGTTACACGACATATCGTATGACACTATATCAGCGCCAATAATGTAATTTCACGCTAAATAACGATTGGCCTTCTCGTCTTTCATTCCTCGCCTAACGAGTGAACGGTACCATTTGTTATTCGAAAGAAAAAAACAGTTACACTAATTTACTTGATCGTATGTTGTGTGGTTACGCAATAGCCACCGTGGGGTTAAAGCAAATTAATCGGTGCCATCGCCATTCCTCAGTAGACTGGTAAGTTTTGCTTTCACGTTGCTAATGGGACTGGATGGAACCTGTATTCTCATGCTCATCTTCAGGTGGCCAGACGTAATGGAAGATGGCTTTCCTTCGGCAGCCGCTTCCACACACGTATCGGGATCAAACTTGAAGCTGAAGAACGAGACCTGCGTCTCAATATGATCCATCATGGCGCCAGGTGTAATGGCCGTCTTCAACGCGTCAGCCATGTTGATGGTAACATTCTTTCCCACTGTAGAGGATAGGGGACAACTTGATATTGATAGTCAGGACGGGTATTACACAGTGTATACTACAACGGGCTATCGTCATTCGAATAGGAGAACGAGTCGACTGGGACCCCACCAGTGTCAATATCAGCGCTAGCGGTAGTGACTAGGTGTGGGCATCACAACAACCCCAACCACTAATAAGCAAAGTAAACTCATGAACAAGGAAAAGCTCATCATTTATTAGAAGGAAGCGTTTGACAATAATTAATGTATAACTAAAATCAAGATTGTTTATTTATAATGCTAATAAAAGTGCAGCAGAGTAGTATGTTTGTACGAGTTTAATGGTTCATTTCTTGCATTTGGCAGGCATCACCGAGTCAACGGGAATGACAGGGTCATCACCACATTCTTGTCGTATAGGTAAAGAGAAATCAGACACACGTTCATACTGGATCCTTTCTTTCGTGCACTTCACAAATATACACGTGCTATGACATTGTACAACGGATTGTGCTTGGACCATTGGACAATAAACGAATGAAACACGAAATTCCTTAAATTCTACTGTTCAACCATGCGTCGACAAATCTATCACTGGATAAAAACCGTTTATAGCTGTTTATTAGACGGTTAAATGAACACAGTTTGCTATTATTGTCAGCTGTAATAACGTTCTTAGCAGGACATGCTGATTGCTATTAAGAAGCACGTCTTTCATTGTACGTAAATGATCGCAAGCTAACATGACGACGTATTGCATTCTAGTCCATTCGATATACATTTACCATTTCATCAAGTGATCAATACATAGCAAATAGTACAATCGGACTAATTCAGTTCATTGAACTAAACGATTACAATCATCCTATGTCCTGGGTAGATTAGACGGAGTAGTGACCAATTATCCGGAATTCAATGTATCGCTTTGTTATTTTGTTTGCCAAAAGGGATTACTTCGTGCCATTAGTTGATGTTGATAGGATAGGATAGTGCGTGTGTATATATCGTTGACTACACGCAACAATGATGCCATTCATCTTGTATGGTCATTGCCACGTGTGACAACTTCCAATTACTATAAGCTTGCTTTCCATATTTATTCTAATGTTTCTGTAGTTAAATAGTCGTCATTCCATATGGTTATAGGAAGTGTTCGCTTTCCAATTAGTACTGTCATTGTTATGGATGCACACACACACGCGCACACACAAAACTCCTACATTTCTAGAAGTGATAAGCGGTGTTATTATCATTCTGCTATATGTCAACACCGTCATTTATATCGTATTCTATGGTATTTCCCGAAGTATAGCTACAGCTTCAAGTTGAGTAATCTCACCTATTATGTTTATAAATGTAAAATATGCTAGGTATGCTAATTGGCCGGTTGATTTGCACGAGGCAAGTTGAATAGAGACGCATGGATGATAAAACAAAAAGAAAACCCGCTACTTTCCCTTCCGATTCCGACCAGCTAATACGAAAATGGCAATGGCATGATTGGCGCAATTTCTATCGCTTTGTTGTCGGAGGAAATTGCATACCCCGTGCTTGTTATGGTAAACACGGTGCAAATACGAAGACAAAGCACATGGTCCACCACGTTAGCAATATCTATAAAATAAGCGTGCAATTGACTGGAAAAAGCGATGAAATCCTCGTCGAAAATCATTACCACTTTCTCTCCTCCTTCTCTTCTTCCTATTCTTCAACTTTTATTTTCGTCTAGAAATAACGATTTTCTACAACGCTTAGCGTACGAATATTACTAAAATGCGCGGATCTATCCTATTTCTCGTTGTTGCCAGCCTTGTCGCGAGTGCTAGCATTCAAATGCTGCTCCAGCTGAATCGCGTAGGCCACTAGAGCATACCACTAGCATGCCTAATATACGATCGGGTGAACTCTTTACTACTGCGCTTCTTCCATCTATCGACAACGTGCAAAGGACGGACTCCACGAACGGTAACTCTGGCTTCCAATTCCCACCTCCACCAGAACTTCCACCTAGACGTAATTCACCGCCACCAATGCAGGAACAACAGCAGCAACCGCCATCACCGCAACAGGTGCAACAGCAAATGCAGCAACAAGTGCAGCAGTACAATCCAAGCATCGCGAGCACTGGTAGTTCAGGTTCGAATAGCAACCGCAATGGTTTTATGGATACCATGAAGGAAAAGTTCCCACGCAATACGTATATTGGGGATGGGGTCGTCAAATTTACCAGCGGTTAAAAGGAGGGTGAAACAACCAGTCACTACCTTTATCATAACGGCGTTACGGGCCCAGTGCTTAGAGGCGCCAAGAGCACCACCAAGTCAATCTCACCGAGCCTTTATAAGACGATTGGCAAGGGTAGGGATTGGGCTAAACTACAAGTATTTGGAACACCCAGTAATCCATCAAACCCCTAAGGAGATCGCGCGCTCAATTATACTAATTAAATAATACAGTGTTTTTCCATCCAATTTGCGCATTTATCCTTTAACATTTGCAGTTTATTCATAAACAGATTTACACAATTGTTAACACCATTATCACCATAGAAATGCCTATTGATATAGCTAATAATAATAACAATTCAGTGTTAGTAATGGATCATTTATCGATAGTGATAACTATCATCATCAATTCTATAAGGTAGATGATACAAGTGTACTAGTATAGTTGGATATTGCCATGTCATGTACTTACAAGTATTATAACTAGAATGGTAGATAAATTATGATGAAATACTTACATTATGGCATAGAGAGCAACGAGTGAACAAAGATAATACACGATAAACAATGTAATAAACAAGCAGTAAGTAGTAGAATGACTGACTTGTCACGAACGAGCAAGGGAGAGGGTGCATGAACACGTATGCCAGTTTATTTGAAAAAGTAGTGTATGCTTGTAGGTAAATAGAGTATGAGATGGCAGTAAACAAATAAAATACAAATAAAACATGACGTAAGGTGCATACAAACAGATGACGGAAAAGAGTGGTAAAAGTAAAAGGTACCTATTACAACGAGAGCAGTAAATGCTTAACATTGATAAATAAGCAGGACAGTGATAGAAAACAAAGGACTAGAACGAACAATAAACAAGGCTTATTGGTATAGTAATAATAACGACAAGTGAGCATGTAAACAGTTTAGAGAAGAGGAAAACAAAGAGATAAATAAACGACATAGAGATAGTATGGCAGAATAGTGCTATTGGGAATGTGTATGCAAAGTGAAAGATGAAGTAAGTGGAATGCGAATGACACGAAGAAGACGCGTATTACTGAGAAAGAGGAATAACTAGCATATAATTAAGAGGAAGTAGGCGTGTGTTGTTTACTGACAAGTGGAATGTAGTTGACACAAATAAGTGTGTTATTGAATGACAAGGAAAAAGAGATTAGTACGAAAAAGACAGCATTGATAGAGAGAGAGAAAGAAAGGTGTTTTTATTGACTAATAAAGAAAATTAACAATTTATACATCAGTCGATAATGAGGAATGGAAATATATTAGAATTGATAATGAAGTAAAGGAGGAGGAAATAATGTAGGTAATGAAGTAAAGGGAAAAGGAAAGGGAAACAGCAATGAAATGGATACTTGGAATGGATTAGTAGATCATTAATGACAGTTAATAAAGTGTTAACAAACAGTTAAAAAGAAATTACTAATGGAAGCATTAGTAAAACTATTATTCATTTGTAAAGACAGAAGGTTAACTGCGCAAATTGGATGGAAAAAGCCTGTAATAGCACCGCAATAAATGATCATTAATTCTATCTATTCTCTTTGTGTATTAAAAAGTGTAAGTCATATACAATGTACTTTATTAAACTAGTCTATGCATAGTTGTTGATGGAATTATTAATGGAAGACAAGGAAAATAATACCAAATAATACCATTAATAAACAAATAAACAAATAAATAAAGGAATGAGGTGTCATGTAGTAATGCCGTGTTTATTTCAATAAATTTACAATGCATTAGTTATGCTGGTCGCAACACTAAGATACCAGGCGTACTTCGGTGTTGAAGCAGAATAGCTCGGCACCATCACGAGTGACGCCGGATACGGTAAGCTTGGTGGAGATACCGGAAAGTGGGAATTTTGGTATTTTAGCGACACGGAAAGCGATAACGGACCGGTTTGAATTGGGCAGGATAGTTGACGTGTTGAGCGGCCGAGCAAAGATCCGCCTCGAACGTTTTCGTGCCGATAACGCTAAGCTTGGCGGCAACACGCACCTTTGAGCCATGCGGAATCTCGTGGTTCACCGCTCCGTTCAATAGCACTTTAAGTGGCGAGCCAAATCTTATGGGAAGCGGGTCGACATTGAGCTGATCGATGTTGAACGCGTAATGAGCACTTGGATCGCATTTCGTGTAAGGTAGCGTGGAGTCGGCCATGATAGATTGGCTATTAGGAACGATATCCGCTGTCTTTATCGCTGTCTTGGCGGGTGTAGCGGTGCACGCGACCGCAAGGACCACGAGACCAATGATACTTTTGTATAGATACATTTCCTTATTGTTGCTGTTGCTGTGCTGTGCTGTTGTTGTTGTTAATTGAAATGTGCCGTTGTTTCTTCTAAATGAAAATAAAGTGTATAAGCTAACAATATCCTAGATTAACATGATTTTAGTATCATTCTCGTGAATAGTTCCAGTGTATTTATATGAGAATCATTGCTTAATTCTAATACTTGTTCCTTTACACGTAGATGATAATGATTGGGAACATTTAAGGCTTGGTACCACCCGTTTATTATTTTCCCCTTGAGATTCTACACGGCCAGGGTGGTGGCACGATTAAAGTAATAAGAAAAAAGTTCGTGCTTTAATTGTTAAAAGGGGCAACATGCATGCGATATACGTAATATATGGATTGCTATAGACCTACTACTGGCATCATTGTTAATTGATTATGTTATTACTTTCTCTGTGGAGAATCCCTTGAGTATTATGCGCGAATCAGAGTGTATTATCAAGTAAGGGGCAATCGGGTTGAGTGCCCCAGTAGTCAAGTTTGATGCCGTTGTTGGTAAATACGAAAAATATAATCAAACTAGCAAAGGCAACACCGCATCAAGGCCAGCCGATAGAATGTAATTGTATCGCTCCCACCATTCACGACGGTAGCGTAGTGTAATCCACGATGCGAATCCCACGGCAAACCAGGCTGGATACGAACCGGGATAGGCGGGTGGCATATTGGCAGTGCTAGCCAGTAGCACGGGAATGTTAACGTGCTTTAGCCACGTACTCGGGTATCGCCGTGCTAATAGCCAGAATGGAACTGGCAACAGTAGGCCAAGTAGGAACCACCACATTAACGCGGAGTAGTATCCCTCGCTACCGAACATGCGCTGAGGACCAATGACCCCCCACACGACAGACGTGTTGAAGAAGACGTGAGCCGTTCGACAATACCACGCGTCCGTACGACAAATGTCCGGCATGATATGGAACATCATATAAACGGCCAATACATTGGTGGTGCCGGCGATCAAGCTACCCGTGAGCTGTGCGATAAACATGTGTCGCGGTGGCACCTTAATATAATGACCTAGCTTCAAATCGCCAATAAATACAATTGCTTGTGCCATTCCAATATAGCCGAATGTTTTAAATGTGACGTTTGCTATAGGTTTACCGGGCATTATAAATCCAATCATTAGTTCCGTGATAATCTCTAGCGAGGGACGAATATTGGAAACGGCCGTAATTATACCAATTGGCAGGAGGAAACAAGCAGCGGTAGCGATGGCTAATAGCACGCCCCACCATGGTAGTTCAGTCTCGTAGTACTCGCTGGCGAAAATACCTAGAATGCCACTAATACAAAGCACGGAAATATACCACCATTGTGGTACGGCAGGGTAGCGATCCATTAGTTTCGCATGAATATCATCGGCAGTATTCATTGACTCGCGAAAACGATCCAGTATCTCGCGACCATGATAGAGAGCAATGTGAATTAACAGTGCCGACAATGCGGCAAATCCAACACCATAGGCGATGGCGAACATGAACGTCATTCGTGGTGGTCCCACTTGCGCGTATTTCTCTTCATTGAGCGATAAATCCGCGTTCAACAGATCGAGTACCGGGTAAGCGTCTCCATTCTCCGTGTAGAGCGATGAACCAAATAGTGCGTATTTATGCGCTTCCCATATGTTACCCCAATAACCGATGGGTGCCAGTATCCATGCCACAATGACGAAACCGACAAATGTATTGGCAATCGCCCAGAACGGCGTCATTAACGGAGATGTCAGACTGCTCGTGATACCATTCCAGTCGAGCGTAAAGCTCAACACGCCCAATCCTTTGGTGAATGAACCTAGTTGATTAGCGAGCATTGTGTTTGGCATCACCAAGCAAAGAACAGATATTGTGGATAGGAATGGTGCCAGGAAACCAGGTAAGAAATAATAAACGCCACTAATGACAGTGACTAATAGGAAAAAGCGTATTCTTGTCAATCCACTTGCTCGTTCATTCTCGTGTAAGGTACGAAACATGACGACACACATCAAGTTAAATGGCCATATCATGGCTGCCGGCCGTACTAGATGTCGATACCACATACCGGCCAGACCATAACCGATACACTGAGTGGTTAAGACGAGTAGAATCGAACCGAAAATGGGTGTACTACGACCGTAGAAGACATGCTTAATAACGACAATGTCTACGGCATAGGCGACGTAAGTGGCAGCACCAGTACATACAGAGAGTAACGTATGCTCCTTAATGTTGAACGGACCCGGATTCATTGAGAAACTTATAGGCCCAAGATGAACGATGCGTTTAGGTAGCGTGTACTCTAGCAGTTTACCAAGTGGAAATACACTTAGCTGCATAATCATTCCACCGATACCGACAGATAATGTTCTAAACCAAAACACTTGATTGAACAACGACACGGCAATGGTCAATGGTATAGCCAGTAACCAGAAGCGGAAAGTAAGCGATGGTAGTGTAGGATCATCTGTGTTGGCTACGGCGGCACGTACACTCTCATAAGGTGAGTTCTCCTCGCCATCAATATCGTGATGTTCGATACTACTGCTACTAGTATTACTGCTACCGTTCTGAGTATTATCACAGATATTATTGCTTTCAAGTATATTATCTACGTCATTATATTCGTCAGAATCCGTAGTACTCGAGGGGTCTTCATGGCCTTTCTCTCGTACATTCGAGGAAAACGAATTACGAATTGCCGTGTATTCTGTAGTAGACATTACTATTAGTAGTAGTAGGAGTTAACAGTTTGAATAGCGGATGTGGGTGCGTGCGTTTGTAAAAGCTGAAAAGTGGAAAACCCGTGCAAGAAACAGGACTAAACGGTATTGTTATATGACACAAATACTGCCATTTATGGAAATACAATGTTTTTCCATCCAATTTGCGCATTTATCCTTTAACATTTGCAGTTTATTCATAAATAGTTATACATAATAGTTAACATCATCATCGCATTACTATTATTATTGAGTAGTTGTCATTGCTCTAGCAGTTGAGGGAGATGTTAATGATCGCGATATCATATATTACAATTAATGATAATAAGTAATAGACACGTTGATAGAACTCACATATCTTGGATGCAAAGTGATACCAATTACGGATAAGTTATTTCTTGTTGCTTAGTTCCTCGTTGTTGCACTGATCCTTCATTTCTTGAACATCTGAAGGTAGCAACACTGATGAAATGTATCTAGGGTATACGTAATCCTTTCTGAGATGCGCTCCTTATTGCTCATTATTACCACCTTCACTCCTGCATCATGAGATTGGTATCTATGTGGTATTACAGCCATGTCCCTTCAACACTCACCATAGTTCAATATTGAATATGTTACATTATCCACTATAAATATGGGTCCTATTTTGTACGAATTGAATAAACTTATCTTCACCTTCCAGTTCAATCGTCCCTATTACACTCTACTCACACTACCTTATTGTATATCGCCTACACATTGTGCTTGAGCAAATCGAGCAACCATAGCTCCCACACTATCAATGAGAAAGTGTCCTACTACTTGTCATGATCCCTTACGGTAAGTATACCTCATTACACTTTGATGTTTATTACAGTATACTAATCCATTATTCTATTAGATGCACACATCAAAAAATATAAAGAGGACATGCAAGTTAAAGGATTCGAGTATCGCTTGTGGAATCGGGGTTATGGTTGCTCGTCTGGATTTCATTCAAATCACCAACTGCCTTCGTAGTGGAACCGATGTTCCAACACACCCTCATCCAAGTGTCATTGCTTCCAATCATTCAAGACAAGGAGGACAAGGACATCGAGGAACCAAACAACAGAAACAATTTATCCGTGATAGTTATCGCTATCTTACACCCCAAAATACGTAAGTGTTAACATAACTATTATTTATTCGTAAAAACAAAAGGCTAGCTGCGCAAATTGGATGGAAAAAGCCTGTAGAAGTTTCTAATTGTTTCTAATAAACTACTTAACACTTTACTAATTGTAATTAAATAGATCCTTTATTAATAAATGTGTAGAATTTTGTAATGCAATGTTAATAACTTTTACTAATGGCTCTCTTTATTATTTCCTCTTGACTATCCCTATCTCCACTATCTCATCTCCCCTTCGTTCGTTTGTTTATTCACTCGTTCGATAATCACGCAACTATTACCGTAACACTCATAGACGATAGCAATGCTCGTAACACACACACTCTCGTCTATTGCTTTTTATTCTTTTATTCGTCTTCTGACCATGCATACACCACACACTCATGCTTTTCCTCTTACTCCACCTTCGTTTACAGTCATATACAGCTGCGCTTAGCTACAAGCGTATACTACTTGTCGTTGTGTTGTTCTCGGCCGGTCATCTTATTCCCGTCTAGTCTGCCGCTTTGCCACTGACTACTTGTCGATATGTTGATTGTATGCCGCGTACTCGTATTTGTATCGCTACTCGTCGGCAGCCTCACTCCAAACTGTATACTCTGTCATAAGCACACTTTGCTCCTCACGCTGTGTAGTAATTGGTTCTTTATTCGTTGTCGATCAACGTGGCATATACCCACTGGGTCTTTCATACTGGTCTATCCTCTATTCAGTTCTCTCTTTCTCGCTCCCTTGTCTATTTGCTTGCGACACTCCCTTGCCCTCACTCGTGTATTTCTATTATTTCATGCCGTGCCTTTATTCACACGTTTGCTTGCGCGTTGTACCACTTTATTCGCGTTGACTTGCTGATCATTGCTTGTAGTATGTGGGGAACGTATGCATACGTAACACTCGCGCTATGCATTAGGCACCACCTTGCTTGCCAGCATACAACGTCTCCACTCCTGCTTTGCCTACTTACTCGTGCTTTATAAATGTATGCAAGTAGCGGTACTCGTGTTAATTACTAGCCAGCGCGTTTGTTCATCTGATTGCGACATGATACGTAACGAACACTACGCCTTCTACTCGTGTGTTGTGAAAGTACGCGTACATACATAATATCCGTGCTAACTACTACCATTCGCGTCGCTTAGCACTTTGTATTTGTAGTGGCACTGTCTGACATTGTATTGCATATTGTAAATGTACCGAGGAAATCCTATATGATGGCTATATCTTTATTTGCATAGTACATATCAATAGCTAACATGACACTAATAGAGGGTAATAACGGCATTAGTACATCCATTTATTGATCATTAGCATGCTATTACAGGTCTTTTTCCAATCGATTAACACTGTTAGTCATTAACATTTGTTCTTATTACTAAATAATCTTGCACATTAGTTAGCATCATCATTATCATTATTATTGAAGTCAATATATAACATTAGTGTCTGTGTATGTAGTTATCCCTTTCTATAATACGTTCGCCTTATAACCCTTATTATGACACAGTCATTCGGTTATTCTTATTGTATAATTTGTGTGTACTTTTCCAATTAATGAATCAATGTATCCCATGGCAAGTATCAGCATTTATTAAATGGTTAATAACTAATGAATAAATGAATGAATGATAGCTTATAACATTACTTAATGACCACCTGTAGGTCCAGCTTCAGCCTGTACTTCTGACCAACGACGTGGACGAACAAGGCCGCCACAAATGATCGCCAAAACCGCGACTGGTATCAGCGAAATGAATAGTATGTGGAATGCCTTAATGATACCATGAATAGCTTGAGCCTGCACATCCGGAGGTAGGTCGTGTACTCCATCCAATGATCCGATAACACCATGTCCACCCTGATATAAATATACAAATATACATAGAGATATATCAATTACTATTAAACTAACGTTACAGCATTGAACTACTTACACCGGATGATTCCCACATTCCATCGACTGGTATATACTTTGCCATGGCATTGTTAAATACTGAACCTGAAACGGCCAATCCAATGGTGGCGCCCATCATCTGGAAGAAAGAGCAAAGCATTGTGCTTACTGCTATGTCTAAGTGATCGATTGTTACAAAGTATTAATAGAAATGGTCATGATTGAAATGGTTCAAACAACAACTAATACAATAGAATGTGTGTATTCACCTTTAACGTCACTTGATGCTTGTGCGGTAAGAAAGACGGATTGCCAAACGGTACCCAATCCTATACCGGCTATGAGTAGGATGACCACTTCAGAGGCCATTTTTGCCGTCTCCCAAAAGGTGAGCGATAGACCAAGTGCCAGGACAACAATGGAGAAACCACCGGCCAATATGGAGGGATAGGTCCACGCGCCGAAACGGCCGATAACCAACGTGCTAATACCGGTGGATATGCAGCACATGATCATCAACGGGATAAGCATGAGACCAGCTTGAGTGGCGGTTTTATTACGTACAAGCTAAGTAAATAGATGAATAGATAGGAATGGTAATTAGTACATGCATATGGTTATAGGTTGCAATTGAGCATCATACCTGATAGAAGAGGGGAAAGTAGTAAACTAGAGTGAATATCACCCAACCCGCCAAGAATGAGGTTGACATACTAAGAATGGCGTTTCGCGAGTTTAACACTCGACCGGGAATGAATGGCTCCTTGGCATAATGACCCTCCACCCAGATGAATGCACCGCACACTACTACGGCCACACAAAGCAGACTAATCACCACTGGTGAATCCCATGGATAAGCATTGCCGCCCCAACCAATGGCTAATAAGGCGCAAACAATTGAGGTGAGTAAGAGTACGGCCCGGGATAGTCGATTCGTTTCAATTTCATTAGCATCGATCCTTGAATGGTCGGATGATGAAAACCAAATATAATAATGACCGCTGATATGGCACCAATGGGTAAATTAATGTAGAACTATAATAGAACAGAAAGAGTAATTTTATGATAATAATAATAATAACAGTAATATCATATGTGTACAATCTACTTACAGCCCAACGCCAGGTAGCATGATCGGTGAATACACCACCAAGTAGTGGACCTATAGCGGCACTAATGGCGAAAATCGCTCCAACCAGCCTTGTAGCATTGCACTACGTCCGGTGTAGATACAGCTGATTGCGTTGATTGAATAAATAAAACATGGTCAGTAATCAATCGTATATATATATATTGTTACTAATCTATTTATACTTCTTGAACCTACCAGTTATAATGACTAGTGCAAGAGCGTACATACTCTCGCCACCAATACCGGAAAGAGCACGGAATATAATAAGCATCACCATACTTGAGGATAGGGCACAGCCTAGGGAACCCGCTAGAAACATGGTCAATGCGAATAGAAATACCGGCTTCAATCCAAAGATGGCGGTTAGTTTGCCGTAGAGTGGCGTGACAGCGGCCGTAGACAATAAATAAGCACTACCAATCCAGGATACGTCGTTTAGACCGTTGAAGTCCGAGGCAATACGTGGAATGGCGGTGGCCACGATTGTTTGATCGAGCGAGCAAAGGAATACCGTGAGTGCTAGACCGGAGAATAGAATAAGTGAACGCTTCCACGACATCTGCTCGACTGGTGTTTTCGTCGTGTCATCATATCCGTTCTCTAATTCACGTGCATCCATACTGGTGTCATTGTCGGTCGGGGCATTGACGGTGGTGATGGTGGTGGTTTCCATCGTCGAATGTTTGTCCATGCTCGTTTTCGAATGCATAGATTTCTCGGTCATCTCGTTGGTTGATGATGTGATCATTGTGTTATGACTAGGTGATGCTGTAGATTGATGGACATCCCTCGCTGTTGATGACGATGATGATGTTACCGCAGCAGCAGGGGGATGACTAGCCGGTAGGACCTCCTGTATCTTCATTACAGATGAATGTTGACCTTCTCCGTCGGGCGCGGGCATAGCTTGATGGTAGATGGTGAATGGCGAGAAACTTTTCCAGCTTGATGGCTCGTTGCAATCAAGAAAAAAGTCGATTAATCAAATGGTGATGGTGGTGAGATAATGATTTTAATAAACAATATCTCGCCTATTAATATCGATGATGATATACACCAATACTAGCCTAATAATAGTAATTAATTAGTAATACAATCATTAATTCATGTATGACGCATAGGAAATATAGCAAAAGTAGCGATCAATAATGTGATATTATTAAAGCGGGCAAGCAAACAAGAAAGCAAGAAAGAAAAAGGGGAAGAGTAACGAGTAAAATGTACTCGCTCGCTGTTTGATAAACACGCGTACTATTACTTTACCTTGCAACAAATATGTGTATTTTATATATATCTGAAATTGATATAAATTGATACACACACACACACACACACGTGTAACAGTTGAGTGAGATTGTAATGTGTGCTTAAACAATGGAATTCAACCCTGATAAACGATAAATGATCAACTAAAAGCAGTGAACGAGTAAGCGAATAGCTTTACCAACTACAATAAGCGCTGAAATAGAATAAGAGCGAAAGAGCAAGTGAAGAAATGAGCAGATCAAAGTAAAATGATGTGAAGCGATGATAATAGCGACATTACACGATCGCTGAATTGTTGCTCTACTTGAAAATGTGTAGGAAAATAGAAATTATGTATTACATGTTTTTCATACTGGGCCGAATATTCTTTTGGAAACAATCCGGAGATGGAAATATATGGCACGTATACAAGTCAATTCCCAATCGTCCATATTAAGGCCTCGTGAGTCAGTTGCGATACGTCCAATAGTAGGAAGATAAGACGATGGCGCCATGGATCTATTTCGTGGATGAATATCGTCATGACGATATCTCAACTAATTAGCCGGTTCTATCGCTAAAAATAGCGCACGATTAATAACAATCAATGCTATGCATCTCGATAAAACCGAACAATAAACAACTATCACACATACTGTTGTTTAATGAATATGAAGATGCAAGTTTATTTAATATAAAGCAGTAGTTAACTGTGTTATACCAAGATTTTATGTAATCATAGTGATTCTACTGTTGTGTCAAAATTGTTGTGAGATGATTGTGCTTAATGAGTTAATGATGATAGCTAGACGTGAAATTGCAAAGCTTTTAAATTGTGCTATACGATGATGATGATGATGATGTGATTAGAGTGGAGAGCAATGTCCCTAATGACATGGTACTAGGAGATGGAGACATGCGTGCACACTCACAAGTATGCGAATAACAATCAAAGTAATCGTTAACTAAACTAATATGCAAGGCTGATTGATATAGGTAGTAGTAGGAGTTGTAATTGTAGGAAATGAAAGTGACAGAGCAACAATAGATGATAGTGTTTATTTAAGACGGAAAGAAAGACGGTATTATTGCTGTCGCGGTGATATTCGTAATAGTTGAAGTAGTTATAATAGCTGGTGTCGGATATTTGACCATTACAAGGCATCTTCAGTGATAGCTCAAGATGCAGATGTATCAGGTTCCTACGAAAGCTGAAGCAAGGGGAACAATCAATGCTCGGCCTATGTTTTAATGTTTTCGTAACCAGAAATCCATCGAGTGAAACATGCTCAGCGTATTACAAGGAACGATAGCCGAGGCTAATAATAAGCAAACGAGTTTCGCCATAAATAATTCGCGCAATGCTAGTCGAAATACATAGGAAGTAACAGCAATTGTTTATTCTCTAAATAGACTAATCAATTGTTGTGAACAAACAATGTCCACCGAGCTGGCTAGGTAATCGTCTTATGTTCAAGCACAAGGGGTAAGCATAAATCAAAAACGAGTCTACACATTTAGACTAGCCGAGCTGCTATTGCCATGTTGTTGCTATTACTTAACAGTAATGTTAGTGTAGCCATTAAGAACCCACTTGATTGCCTAATATACTATCGCCCTACACATGGATATGCGATATAGTCGGATGTATTTCCGTTTTAGATTAACCTATTTCAGTTCCACATGGCTAACCTTATGGCAATTTGAACATTTATATCCATTGTCGGCCATTTACATCAGTTTATTTTCTCGCCCTCTCTCCTTCCTACTTTCTCTCCTTCTCTCTTCTAACTATCCATTCTTACGAGTAACATCATCCATATCATCGTTTTACACTCTTGCGTAAATGCGTCTATCATCCTCGCTAATACTATGTCTCACTGGCCTATTACATGTTCAAGCGGCGGTGTTTAGCTTGACTAGGCGCAATCAATTAAATCACGATGTCAACATTCTTGCACCATCGAATGATGTTGTAATTGATAACCAGATTAGCTATCCTTACATGTTGAAGCAATTGGGAATGCCGCCATTATCACCCTATGAAATGCGGAAACGCTATGCGGAAACCACAAAGAATATGCCAGTACGAGAAACGGAATTCAACTTTAATGACCGATATCAAGTAGATGTGGTGTTTCGCTATGCGATGCTGGCCAGTTTCCCCTACTGCTCTAAGGAACAAGCATTAGATATGCAAATAAGAAAATACCCGACATCAACAACAATCCGAAGCTTTTATAACTGCCGATAATAGCGTTGTCAATTGGGAGTCACGATCCGGTGAACACTGGTTATTAGCGTGTCGCACACTCACAAAACACTGACAGTAGCATTTCGCGGTACTTTCGGCTTATACGACATTGCATTCTACGATGCAGATAGTAGACAGGTAATATAGACTCGAATTTATACCAGGATTTAATGGTCGTGCGAAGATTTATATGGCGTTATGAAATCGCTTTTAATCCATGTACCACGAGCCCGCGAAGCATTGCGATTGCTAAAGGCAAAGTATAGTAACTATCACATTATTGTGACAGGTCATTCGCTAGGCGCTTCAATAGCTCGTATGTTCTCCTTGCATCTATCACTTACAGAGGAGCTGAAACCGTTAATGACTTACGCGTTCGCCGAACAATGACAACTACCAAGGAATTTTCCGACTGGAGTTTAAGCGTTATTGGTCGTGATCATTATCTTCGAATTATTTCGTCGACAGATATCGTACCGCATCTACGTCCTGGTAAGGACGAGTTTGGACATGCAAGGATGCGATAGTCATGTATTTCCCGGATCCTGACAAGCCAGAATTCATCTACTGTCCGCATGATGGACATCCAGCTTGTCGTGGTGTGGAGGCACGCAAGCGTAGTTTTCTTAATCACAATCGATTTGGTGGTATGATCCTCGGCACGAATATGTGCACCTTAATGATGGAGAAGCAAACGCTAAAGAATATATTAGCAGTTGCTGGAAGAGCTATTACGTAAATCTGCCATCATAATGATTACAGACTGACATTGGTTCTTTACGCTTATGATTAATCATTGTCTCATACGTGTACTTTCCCATCAAGCATAATGCACTATTGCTCTACTTGTTCTTATTTATTTGAATGGTTAATATTAATCAATTAGATATTATGTTATTGTCAGTACTGCAGTCTAATTGAAATAAAGTATTCATCTGTTCTATCTATTTTGATTTGCTCGTTTATTCGTATAGTAAAATGGTATGAATCAAGTATGATGTTCTTGTATCTTGTACTAAGATAATAAAAAAGACAAAAAACTAAATGCTTAAAAATAAAACAGTGTTCTTTCTTGTCATTGTTATTATTATTATGATATGGCCAATAGTAAATTTGAATACGTGAAACAATTCGAACAGGAGCAACGTCTCTTGCCTCAATGCTGGATTGTCGTGCGTTTAGACGGTCGTGGATTCCACCGGTAATTCACAAGTATATATACGTGTATACACAAGTGCTGATAGTACAATTGCTTAACACGAGAGATATGTATATGTATTTGTTCAGTTTTGCGAGTAAGCACGCGTTCCTTAAACCAAACGACGACCGGGCACTTGCTTTGGCCAATGACGCAGCAACCGTTGTTATGCAAGACGTGCAAGATTCCGTGCTAGCCTATGGACAAAGTGACGAATACAGGCAAGTATGCATTGTTTGCAGTTAATATTCCTAATAGCTGGTTCAACAATAGTCGATATACATGTATACATATCATATTAATGTCTGCATGTAGTTTTGTCATTGATCGTTCATCTCGTTTATTCGGTCGTCGAGAAAGGTAATAAGCGTTAATATGGAGTGTATCATCCTATATACCTGTCTAATCGTTGTCTCATTGTATTAGCAAGATTGTATCGACTATTTGCAGTTTGTTTACATCGGCATACGTATTGAACTGGCCGCGCTATTTCCCCGACACGCCACTGCAGTATCCGCCGTCATTTGATGCGCGTGCCGTCTGCTATCCCACTAGTCAGCATCTACGCGACTATCTCTCCTGGCGACAAGCAGACTGTAAGTATCCTGTATCGGATAGATGGTGGCCATCGTATGAACACCGCGTAACAATCGTTAATAGGTCATATCAACAATTTGTATAATACAAGCTTCTGGGCTCTAGTACAACAGGGAGATTTATCGGAACAAGAAGCGGAGGAAACACTAAGGGTAAGCGGACAAGTGTCGATTCGATTCATTTCATATCAAGATGCTTTACTTAATCGATGATTAGGGCACATTTTCTGCTGATAAAAACGAGCTATTATTTACGAGGTTCAACGTTAATTACAATACTCTACCGGCTATTTATCGCAAGGGATCCATCTTAGTATGGGAACGGGTAGGTTGTACCATAATATCGAATGAAGAAAGATAAACTCACCTGTATTCAGGAGAATATCGAGGTAATGACACCCAAGGGTGAACCGACTACTCGAGTCAAGAAAGTGATACGTCTACGCCATGAAGATATGATCGGTGACAATTTCTGGATTAGTCGACCGGAAATACTAGGCAATGATACACCAAGTGCATCTACTACCTCTGACAATACAGTTAATAAAATCAACTAATGAATGATAGTAGAATAGAAGACTATTATTATTATTCGATAAGAATCATGACGACAATAGCAAACAAGTGGCAATAATAGTAATAATAGGTCATGTTGATTGACTCTAGGTTAAATCTGTTGCAACAATATGTGTGACAGATGTCATAACCTCACCTAAACAATGTGACAATTTCTCGTCATATGTCTATATGTAATAACTCTTCATTCTATTTATTTCCCTCGTTCATTTCATCTATCTTCACTATGAATATGCGAATAAGAAAGCATAAGCATATAGCGTTGTCGCGTTGGTCATGGATAGCGTCGGATACTGTAACCATGCCTATAGCAAATGACCATATGTTAACGGCGTATAGACTGTCATGTAATCTTGTATCTTCTTGTCATAGCAAGCAACTCGGTAACTTCTCAACAACTAGCAACACAGGTATGCTACAACGGTTACTGTCAAGACCAGTATAGAATATTCCTAACTATATCATTCTATGCAGGGACAGGGACTACTATGTCAAATAATAATAATAATAATAATTCACTAGCTAGTCGACGCGGTCATGCTAAATGTCAATTTAGTCGTTGTCGTACTAATCCATTTTGTCTCAACTATCTTAGCCAGGATGTCTGGTCAAAGACAGGTATATATATATATGCATATACATATATGTGTAATTTGCTACTAGTATGTAGAGTGATATACATGTATGCTAACTACCTGTCATATAGATGCGTTTAAACGATTTAAACTCGCGAAAGGACATGACATGGATGATCCACGAGAAATAGTAAAGGTTGCAGGTTTACCCGCAGGTCTTCGAGTAATAATCTTACGAATAGTAGAATACCTTGCGCATATTGCTAATGTTATTGTAACAGAATCTAGGTGCTACATGCTACATGAATGCTCTATTGCAAGTGCTTTATTATGATCGTGTATTCCGACAGGGTATCTACGATTACATTGCACTAGAGAATGACATTCAAGATGAATTGAACATGGTAAGCAGGTATAGCATATGCCGGCATATATTCTTAACAACCACAGTACAATTAGCATGATGCGTGTGTTGAACTACAAAAGCTATTTGCTCGTCTACAATTAGGCCGATACCGATACTATGATCCATCCTATCTTGTACGCTTACTAGGATTGAATACAGGAGAGCAACAGGATGCACAAGAGTAAATAAGCGTAACCGATCCAGAAAGCCTATATGCTTAGTTAGTTGTTATTATAGATTTTGTAAACTACTCCTTATGATGCTATCGAATAGTTTTGCCAATCAACCGCGTGAACATGTTCGTGGCTTAATTCATCGGCGAGTATGTAGCATACGAGTGTTATCGTCGAGCAATACTCTAACCATTACGCACAATGCAGTTTAGCGGTCAATACGTATATGGAACACAGTGTCAACATTGTAAACGGCTGTCAACACGTCAAGAACCATTTTACGAACTGGAACTTTCACTAAAGGTAGCTAATAAATATATAATGATAATTAGCGTAATTTGTCTAATCTCTATACTATTTAGGAGGATGACAGACTAGAGGAGTGTATTCAACGCTTATTAGTATCAGAAACACTTACTGGAGATAATCAGTTGAGTAATTTATTGTTATAGTAATAGTAACAATAGTGAAAGATGCCATTGATACACCGTGCTAACTCATCCTTATTTACACTAGATATTATTGTGATGCATGCAAACAGAAACAAGATGCAACTCGAACACTCTCCATTCAATCACTGCCTCCAGTATGTAATATACGCGTTGTCTTACACCGTCTATGTTAATACTATGATGAACAACATTAGGTGCTTCATCTCCAATTGATGCGATTCGTCTTTAATGCTAGCACGTTTGAAAGGGAGAAAACAGGTGCATGCATTCAATTTCCCGCTACATTAGATATGGCACCATTCACGAATGATTCGACAGATGAATGTATGCAATACGATTTAACAGCTGTGTTGCTACACGACGGGAAACAGGCTAATTGTGGCCATTTTATTGCACATGTATATAATGCGAGTAAGTACTTGTATTGCTATCAGACCAAGTCATTCCATATCTTTGTATTTGTATTTGTCTTTGTATTAATCGATGAATAGTGATCAGAAATGGTATCAATTTAACGATGAACACGTCGAATTACTCGAGGGAACTATTACACATGACATCAAAGCTGGAAATCATGCTAGAAAGCGATTCAAACGAGTCAAGAAATCATTCCCTACTAAAACGAATAATCACGATAATGACAAAGTGTAATATGAGTTAATATCGATGATATACTATGTGTGTATATATTGACACGAATGAATAATAGATTTACATCGAGAAACGCGTACATGCTCATCTATACCCGTCGAGATACGCATACATCACCATGTCAAGTACCGGAATGGCTGATGAACAATTTGAACCAGGAAGAAGCATCACTGCAGACGCAGCTTAATCAATTTGATCAGATGTACGTATGCATTCATGTGAATATCACGCACACTAGGTTATTCAACAATCATTATAGGGAATCAGAAGATCGTAGTCTATTCGAGAGGGCATGTCAGGAACGACACGACATGATAGAACGATGGCGAGTGGATCAACCTAGTGTAAGCATGATAATGCCTTGTCTTTGTGTCAATACACCAGCTACATGTATCATCATCATCATTTAGGATATAGGATATTTCCTACCTACCGCTCTATTGAAACAATGGATGACAGGTCCATTGCATCATGTGGATAAGGAGGATGATACGCATGCTATGTCGAGTACAGAAGAAGAGCAATCAGTGTCACCGGAAGACCTATACAAAAGTCTAGCATGTTCACATGGAAAGTTAACATTAGATTATACAAAGACAGCCAAGGTAGTCAACAAGGTATGCGTAATAATCGACATTTATGACATCAAGTACATGTCGTATAATGAATAACAACTTTTCTATTAGGATGTCGGTATGTTTTTCATTAATTTCTATCATTTGTCCTCGTTACCTACTTGGACTATCGATTCATTATGTATGGAGTGTGTATATAAAGAGGCAAGCATATTGCATACACAGAAACAACGAGATGATGGTCGTAAACACGTTGAACTCGCCATGAAATGTGCATCATCAAGTGGAGGATTCGGTTGTATCTCAAAACGTTGGTGGCATGGTAAGTATTGCATGACTACACACATATATATATACGCTTATACGTTTACTATTATAATCTACTAGATTGGTGCACACTCAATGGTGAAGCATTAGTTAATTTCTGTAGCGTATTCGAACGTAAATCTGATAATACCGATGTCACCATCATTAATAACTATTATCACGATCTCTATTGTGAACATAATGTAGTTAGAGATAGCAGTGCACATAAATGGATACTTCCCAATACTGTGAGTGGTATTGTAAGAAGCACATTGTACTTGTACACTAATTGCACCATTTCATTCAGGCCATTCAACATTTAACACAACTATATCCTCTCCTGCCTATCATAGATACTGGCACTGAACGCCTAACATTATGTACATTCTGTACAGAGGAGAATATAGATCAGAATGGCACAACAATGACACTGTTGAATCAATCATTACCCTTTCCTGATGTCGAGGAACGACGTCAACGAGAACGTGTAAGTGCACTTATTCCTAGTCAAGTGTAGACTAATGTATTTCTACTAGGGATGGCCCAAAGAATTTGCACACCATGATGTTATCCTATCCGATCTATTGAATGGCAATCGCTACTACATTGTATCTACAGGTGAATTACACACATGTACTCAATCATCGATATCTTCCCCTTGCTAAACTTTACTTATATCCTAGATTTTATTAAACAATGGCAAAAGTTCATTAGAACAAGTGCACCTGGTCCAAAACCATACTTGCTAGATAATAGTCCATTAGTGTGTCAGCATGAACGATTCCCATTTGATGCTGTTGATGTGTTGAGCAAGCCACAACATGCATCCACACCATTTAGATTTGTATCTCAAACATTATGGTGGCACTTTTCAATACAGTAAGTGTTAGATTATTAAATCACCATTATCAGTTAATATAACCTCATCATCATTACTATTATTACGTATTATGCACATATAGTTATTCCCCCACTCATGAACTATGGTTAGAGTGCAGTCAATATGATGATAATAATGACAATGGAAAGGATAATATCATATGTAACATTGGTATT
This sequence comes from Syncephalis plumigaleata, assembly GCA_025201365.1. Taxonomy (NCBI): domain Eukaryota; kingdom Fungi; phylum Zoopagomycota; class Zoopagomycetes; order Zoopagales; family Piptocephalidaceae; genus Syncephalis; species Syncephalis plumigaleata. Next base: position 977,968 of record JAIXMF010000004.1, on the reverse strand, counting down.
TGTAAAGATTGTATACTTGCACGGTAATCAAGATTATTATGACATATTAATAATGTACTAATAGTTATCATTGTGTATTATATTATTAGTATGATGGATTATAAGGAAACGACTATTAGCATTATAAAGCGTAATTCAGATACTACATCCATTACCGATACACCAATAAAGTTAAATACAGGGAAACGACTGCGTAGTAAAACAGTCATATCATCAAAGGATCGACCGCTTATTCCACGACTACGTATTAGTAAAATGTTCACCCTACTGGATATTAAACTAGCGGTAATTAATCTGTATAGATTTATCATTACATATGTTTATTAATACGAGACATGCTTCATCTTATAGATTACCAATCGTTTAGGGATTAGTCCAATTTGTCAACGATTATATAGAAATGATGAGGAGTTGACAGACAATACAATGACAGTGACAGATCTTCAATTACTGCCAGGCACTTTATTAGCATTAGAAGAATTGGAAGAGGATGAACAATGTTTATTGAATGGTAGGTTAATCTAATCATCTAACTATACTAGTTATTTATATATATACATAGATACTACTACTACATCAACATCATCAACATCAACCTATTTAGAACGTGGTTTTTCGGGTAAGTCATCATTTACTTGTACACAGCCACATTAGAACAATAATAGTTAACATTACTATTAGGTACGGCATTAAGTAAATTTAGTTAATTCATTAAAGCCATAATAAAATACGCATGTTTATTAGATTAACCTATTACTAATATTATTACTATTACTCACAAGCTATCGTGTTTGCTAATAAACAATGGAGGTTATTTTATTCGATACTTATCGGTCTCTATAACGAGAGCGATCCGGTGAACGGGAACGATCGCGACTTGTTCGTCTAATAAAGATAGACTAGTATAAGTACATGTCATAGTCACTAGTTCATTATTATTAAGGTAAGCTTACGAATGACGACTTCTACCATGGCTATGACTACTACTGCCACCACCACCATCACGACGGTCATCATGTCGATCATTGTGATAGTCACGTCGTCTACGAGAGTCATAGTCATGGGATGATACACCATTACTACTACGTCCATGCTCTCGATGACTCCTACTGCCACTACTACTACCATAACTATTATCACGTCGATGATGATGATGATGATGAGGGTCAGTATTATAGGATGATGATGATGCTGATGCTATTCGATGATCTTGTAATTCCTTTAATCGTTCTCGTACTGCTACGTAACCCATATGGAGCTATATATTATTAGTATGACAATGATTAGTTACTAGTTAACATATATGTGTGTGTATTTACTTTGCCTCCAAAATGATCAGCCAATCTATAATGACTAGTAAGTAAAGTGTATTTCATTTCAATGTTTATGCAAACTTACCGACTATCTGAATCTAGAATGGATAAGAAAGCGGCACAAACATCACATACACGTAATTTCTGCTCTTGATTAGATGGATGTTGTGCATGTTTCTGACGTAATTCATCCTACATAAATAATGAATAAAGAGTATATATATATATACATATATATTCTAGAACAAACCTCTTTTTCCGCCTTCATTGCCGTAATCTCTTCAACTTTAGCGTGTAATTTCATGGCTTCATCTACCTGACCCTCTTCACCTATGATAATGGAAACCATTAATACTAATACAACATTCTCTAACTAGTATGTATATATATACCTAATTTCTCTACTTGTTCTGTCAATGTAGCAATTTCTGTCGTATAATCTGCAATTTCCTTTAACTATAAAGGTATATTCTCATTAGCTATTTCTCTTTCCTCTCTTTCCCTAGATAGTTACCAAAGGTGCAGCACTTCCTTCCGTGGCAGGTTTCTCTAAACGACGACGTGCACTTTCAATGCGATGATCACAATCGCGTACGAATTGATAAAGTGTCTGTTCAAATTCCTCTTCAATGCCGTAGTTACGATCTTTACGAGCATGCTCAAATTCCTCCTTTAACTTATCCGAATGTAATTTTGGACATGGTCCCAAATCCATTTTCTAATCAATATCACAATTATTAAGCAAGTATATTCATACATGTATACACTACTATAGACTTACCGTATTACTAGAATACATGAATAATAATAACAATAAAGGTCAGTCATATATGCTCATAACATTATAGTAAAATACTTGCGTAAACAGTGTATGTGGACATAAACCACATAAATAAGCACGACATACGCGCTTATCCGTAAAATGAATATTCTCCTGAGGACCGCTGCCCATTGCTTCAGCTCCCATCAATTCCTAATAGTATATATATATATATGTATATATATTGCTTAGTATAGTATATATATTACACTAGTACTACACTTACTTCAAGTAATTTGCGAGCTTCAGCCGCCATTGTTACAATATCTATACGTCACTACTATAAGACAACTAGTAACAACGATGAATACGTGTAATCTCGTAGTTAAATGAATAATAAAGTATAGAATTCAACGGAAAGAAAAGAGAGATTACATGTAACAAGATGCTCAAGAGACAGATCTCTACTGTGTGTTTATTCTCACCACTAGGGATCATCCCCTGTTGTTACACTTTACTACTAATGGCAGTAATGAATGATTAGTATCCTCATCTGATAATGCTACTAATGCTTATATCGTATTATTAGCATTGTCATTCTATAGGATTGATATAGATGAATACTATGAGTAATAGTAATTGAATAGTGTATTATAAGCATTGTTTGTTAATAAGGCATGCTTACATGTTAACTATGAGACTGATCATTCTTGTAATCGATATCTTATTTATTACATTATATTTACTTTCTATTATCAATAGTAATAGTAATAAAGCATTCATATATATGAAGTGATATCACTCAATGGTAAACAACGTATTTAATAACAATGATGATGATGATGATGGTGTATGCGTCATGATAACAGATACACACAAATCCATTCACATTCATTCAAATATTTACTCGTTCGTTCATTTATTACTCATCTTTACGAAGGGATTATACGCCACTCACCATTCTGATAAGATCCCTTTCTCTTTTCAATCTACCTGTTTATTCATTCGTACTTGTGCGTGTGTGTGTGTGTGTGCGTCTATTCTAGTTGGTTACTACTAGTTCAACATATACTAGTAGTAATCATAGTAACTGCATACAAGTAGCAACAATAGTGATAGTGATATTTACCTTATAGTTATTACTACTTGCTATACTATACTTGAATATTGGCTGATTACGTTTTATAAACTAAATCTCAACTACGATCGTATTAGTTTAACTAGTATAAGCAACGTAATACTACAATGGTAAGCTTACATAACAGAGGAATATAGACAGGATTAGTGTTGCAGTTATTGTTAACATATCACAATATATATATATATCTATACATTATTAGAGTGATCCTTACTATCAGAGTCTATCGGATCAAGAGAATATTGATGATGATGATGGGCCATTGGCTACTGCTACAGTAGGAAGAGATCCTATGGATGTGATATTGGCTGATGATACGGCATCCGATCCTGAACCAGTATCTGTAGTGGCTGATCCAACAACTGCGGTAGCAACTGCTCCACGGGTCAGTGTTAATATGCGTAAGTAACTGTCATTGTTGCTGTATCATGTATAGTTACACAACTAATCACATATATATACATATATATACATATTTATATGGTATAGCACCGGAGATACTTGAACAGCATTTTATACAGGATCGAGAATACGAAGCAGAAGAGCTAATGACTTATCAATGGCACATTACTAATTGGCAAAATTTGGAACAACGTGTAACAAGTCCAGAATTCCAATGTGGTGGACATACTTGGTAGGATAGAGGTGTACACTATCTATTGTCAACAAGCTTAGTTAACAGTTGTTCATTTATTCAGGCGTATTCTACTATTTCCATTTGGTAATAATCATCAAGAGTATATATCTGCTTATCTTGAATTGGTCAAGGATAAAGAGGAATCTCCCGATTGGCATGTTTGTGCTCAATTCTGTTTGTTTATATCGAATACAACGGTACCCACTCTATATCATAAGAATTGTAAGTGTTTACTACTATGATGATTTGTTGACTAATAACTGTATCATTACTATTAGATGCGCAACATCGCTTCAATAATGAAGAATCTGACTGGGGTTTTACCAAGTTTATCCAGTTGAGGGAGGTGGCCTACTCTGCTTATCCAGAAGAACGACCCATCTTGGATAATGGTGCAGCTACCATTACCGTACTATTACGTATATTGAAAGATCCAACTGGTATGCTTTGGCATAACTTTAAAGGGTAATACACAATACTATCCACTATACTTGTATTACTAATACTAATGTTATTATTACTAAATAATTAGATATGATTCCAAGAAGGAGACAGGCTATGTCGGTCTAAATAATCAGGGTGCAACATGCTATATGAATTCGCTATTGCAATCGTTATTCTTTACCAATTACCTAAGACGTGCTGTCTATCAAATACCCACCGCGGATGACAAGCCAACAAGTAGTGTTGCATTGGCATTGCAACGATTATTCTACAACTTGCAAACATCAGATCAACCCGTAGGTATGTAGTATAATAATAAGGATTATTTGTTAGTATAGATCAAGCGAACTAACTAATCTATTAGATACTACGGAGTTAACTAAATCATTCGGTTGGAATACTTTGGATTCATTTATGCAACATGATGTGCAAGAGTTTAATCGTGTGTTACAGGATAATCTTGAAGGAAAGATGAAGGTAATATACGATACACTCATATATGTATATGTATCATTTGACTACAATAGTTGTAATAATAGGGTACAGCATCTGAAGGAGCAATTGATCGATTATTCCTAGGCAAAATGACTAGCTTTGTTCGTTGTATCAATGTTGATTTCGAGTCATCACGTATGGATAACTATTATGACATTCAGTTGAATGTTAAGGGATGCAAAACACTACGTGATTCATTTGCTCAATATGTAGCTGAGGAAACATTGGATGGTGAAAACAAATATATGGCAGAAGGACATGGTTTGCAAGATGCTAAGAAAGGTGATCGATTCGACACTTTCCCCTCAGTACTACACTTGCAATTGAAACGATTCGAGTATGATATGATGCGAGATGCTATGGTTAAGGTAGAACGCATAAATCATACAAAATACTAATGCTAATGAATGAATGAATGAATGAATAGATCAATGATCGACATGAATTCCCATTAGAAATCGATTTGGAAGAGTTTCTAGCAACTAATGCTGATAGATCAGTTCCTTGTCGCTACATACTACATGGTGTTCTAGTTCATAGTGGAGATGTTCATAGTGGACATTACTTTGCACTATTACGGCCTGAAAAGAACGGCAAATGGTATAGTATTACTACTACTACTAGTAGTAATAGTAATAATAATCATTGAATGATATAGGTTTAAATTTGATGATGATCGAGTTATACCAGTTACGGAAAAGGAGGTACTTGAGGATAACTTTGGTGGTGAGGCTAATAGCACACTATCGACCATGGGTGGCATGAGACCAGTTCCTCGTCTATTGAAACGATTCACCAATGCTTATATGTTGGTGTACATTCGTGAATCTGAATTGGATACAGTATTGGCACCAGTTAAAGCATCGGATATACCTGAGCATTTAGGTAATTACCCTTGTTACTGCTTACATCTATAATAGATATAATATAATTAACATTGATATGATATAGTGAAACAAATTGAGGAAGAACGAGCTCAACGAGAAGCAGAGGAAAAGGAAGCGGAAGAGAAGCTACACTCGATGAACATAGCAGTAAGTTGATACTTACATTATCATATATGATGATGATGCTAATAATGATTATAGTTGGTAGATGATCATATTATGAAACAGCATCATGGATTCGATCTTGTGAATTTCAGTAGTCAGAATTGGCCTCTCAGTCCAGTGGAGATGCTACGTGTTCGTAAAGATAGCAGCTATGCCAATCTAGTGAAACTCATCGAGGAGAAGTTTGAACTGAAAGATCCCAACTCGTATCGATTATGGGTATTTGTCAATCGACAGAATAGAACTACACGTCCAGATATCGTTTTACCGTCAATTCAACCGGAAACACGTATGTTAATAGAAATACATTATACATATATATATATATATTAATTAGCATCATCAATTGCAATCATAAGCGATAGAAAGTATGAAGGAAATCATTGGACTACGAGGATTGGAGGTACGATTATACGTGGAGCGTGCAGGTCAATTAGTCGATGGAGAGGTAAGAGCACATATGATATAATACGATATGTAATATTTACTAACAATTTATGAATAGCCATTCCCAGCGGTGACCGCTAAACCTGTTCCTTCCCCACATATACTATTGTTTGTCAAGTATTATGATCCAAGGACTAGCACTATTGAGTAAGTGATGATTATGTTGCTGTTATAAACTATATATCTGCATACTAATATGCTCGTTCAACCATGATAGATATGTTGGTAAAGTCTATGCAACCCTATCGAATAAAATCGAAACTATTGTACCGTTACTTCGTGAAATGAAGGGCATTCCATCGACTACACCTATCACACTGTATGAGGTAGGCTATTACGCAGTTGTATTATGAATTACATAGGAATAGAAGGTAACAAGCCGTTTATTATACTCGTGTAGGAAGTTAAACCCTCCATGGTGGATGAACTATCTCGTAACAAGACATTCCGAGAAGCTGAACTACAAAATGGCGATATCATTTGCTTCCAAGTTGATTTAACACCACAAGAGTAAGATATTCCTGTTTAACGTATACTATGATATACAGCTAATCCTACTGGATACTAGGCGTAAATCACCCGATATAACATTGCCTACGGTAAAGAGCTATTTCTTCAATGTACAGAAGAGTATTACCATCATATTCCGACCGAAACCAAAGACAGACGCGGAAGCATTACCCACGGTAGAATTACAACTACAACGTGATATGAAGTATGATCAGGTAAGTAGTTAGAGATTTACTAATCTACTACATAATAGAAAGGATAACACAATTACTTGTACTTTAGGTGGCCGAATGTCTAGCTCGACGTATTAACGTGGATCCAATGCGATTACAATTTACACCACCTGGTAAAGTAGCCACTTTAGCAACAGCCATACGACGTGATCCAGATATGTTCCTCGAGGATATGCTATCCTATTATTACGTGCCGAATAAGCCAGGCTGTCTCTACTATGACGTGCTTGACATGGATATTACCGAGTATGATAGTAAACGACGCATCAAGGTTACCTGGACAGGTCTAAATAATAGTCAATCGGTAAGTGTGTTTGTAGATAGTGCTGCTGTAATATGGCAAATTAGAATGATGTTTCTTTATTATTATTATTATTACTCTAGACCGATTATATACTATGGGTAATGGTCGATGGAACAGTTCATGATCTTGTTCAAGCACTATTGGATGTGGTCGAATTAACAGAAACAGGCACCGGTAAAGTTAGAATGATTCAAGTACTGGACAACAAGATCAATGAGTGCTTGAGTGAGGACACACCATTGGAAAGAGTACAAAGCAATCTGGCCATTGTAGCCGAGGTAAGTAGTGAAAGAAAAAACATATTAAACAAGGAAGCTAATTTGTATGTCAATATGTAGGAAATACCCGAAGATGAAGTGGAGCTATTAGAGGGTGAGACCATTATTAGTGTGGTTCATTTCAACAAGGAAGCATCACGTACACATGGATTACCGTTTGTTTGTCGTATTAGTGCAGTAAGTATTTACTAGTTGGTGTCTGTCTAGTTAATTAATAATGGCATCATTTACCATTTATTCCTATAGACAGATACTGTAGGTGAATTGCGTCAACGACTATTTAAACGATCGGGTATGAGTGAGAAGGAATTCGAAAAGGTTCGTCTTGCCCTTCTAGGTCCATTTGTCTACACGAAACCTGAATACTTGGAAGATGGTAAGTGCGCAATTGTACTAGTATATTCATTCATTGAGTTAACCTATCAACATTGTTTAGATGATGTACAATTGGAGTCGTTGAATCTACGTGAAGGCATGATGATCGGTCTCGATCATGTGGATAAAAGTGGTAGAAGTGCAGGACGATTTGCTGAACGAGCCATTAAAATCTTCAATTAATGAAGGAGATGATGATCCTATTGAAGTAGTTGATGTGCGCACTACTCTACTCATTTCTCTTCATTCTTCATTCTTCATTCTTCTATACGATGCATACGATGAAAATCACAATATGATTGTGCGCTCGGTATTTCGTTTATTAATAGTAATAAATGCTACGAAGTTAGTCTTGCTTGAAAATGTCCATAATCTCTTGTACGCCTAGATCAACGAGTTCATCCAGCTTCTCCTGCTCCTGATGGCTCATCATACTTGGACTGCGTGTACGTCGTAGTTGCACGTTCATCTCGGCTAGCCAATGTCGTTTCAGTTCGTGTTCCTTACGACGTGCCAGGGTAGTTGACCAACTGGGAATATCCGACAATATCGAGCGTAGAAGCCATAATGCCGCAAGATACAAGTGTTCCGCTGCAATGACTATAGCCAATGGACGATAAATGGCATTTGATGACGAGTCACTATGCCCGAATTGATGAATTAGTAGAGCGTTGACGACCGAGGAAAGCCAACTAAGGAATAACTAATGTGGAGCGTATGTTAACAGTAATAGAAATAGAAATAATGAGACCACACTTACCAATGCATTAATCCATGGTCCAATACTTTCTACTCGAGCGGGTACTTGACGTCTAATAATAATATGTTAATATGTTAATATACTTATTATACGTTTGTTTGTTTGCTTGCTTACCTGGTATGTACACATATTTTATAAGCATCCGATCGAAGTTCTACCCAGTTATTGATAAAGGAGAGTAACGGTGAGAGTGGCCATGCACAGGAGAATAGTACAACGTGGCCAAACTAGAGCGTGTGTGTATATGATGTATTATTATTAGTGAACATTTAGTTGTTGCAATCCATCATCCTACCTGAGTGATCATTTCAGCGTAGTCTTCATAGGTATCGTATGCCGGTAGATCGTCCTCTCTCGCGCATCGTTTAATAAATTTACGTGCATCGACATCCGCTTCAAGATGTTTGATGGCTGTCTCGGCTTTCGTCAACTTCTTGGTCACCTTCTGTGCACTGGTAGTGGCACCGCGCATAAGCCAGGGCAGTCCAACTTCCGTGAAGAAATTGATCACTTGCGCGGTAAGCACGTAGTAAACGACACGTTCTTGCAACTTCTCAACGCCGGCAGTTTGTGGTTTGATCGGCCAACCCGTGACACCGGCGAGTAGTATGGCGATCTCCTCATTATACGGAATGTGAATCCATGCCGTATAAAAGATGAACATATAACCAACGGCGAAGTTAATCACAAATAACTTGTAGGTGAAATGACGCGTGTGCTGCTCTTCCGTCTCGTAATTCTCAAAGTCATTCAGCCAACGAGCGATATCCGTATACGCATCACTAAAATACCAGATAGCCACGCTATAAGCTATCAATGGTACGTAGTACTATGAATAAGGAATGATTAGATATACAATATATAGATAGATATACGTAGTAACTTGCTACCTACCACGATATCCTTGAATGGTCCTTGATAATACTCGTAGACGACTACTTCACAGGCGAATATGAATCCCACCACTAGGAAGAATATACCACCGATTGCTCCCAATATCGGTACGGTAAGTATGCGACGTATCCAACGTTTCCAGCTTGGATAATACGGCACCGGTTGATCGGTAATCGGGTCAACTGTCATGCGTTCCGGTCTGAATTCAGGGCGTCGTTTCTCAAGTTTTGAACAATTACGAACTGACCACCAAGTGGCCAATTCTTGTTCACGTCGTCGCCACATTTCCACGAATAGTAGCGACCAGCCCACGTTGAATAACGCGTAGGTTGGCGCGAATCCAGCATCGATGAAATAGACGAGAACACCGATAATCGAGGGAATACCAAGCCAAACAAAATAGAATTGAAGGAATTCAAAATAATAAGCAATCTATAAAATGGTAACAATAGGTGTAAGCATACTTCATTGTAATTGACTACAATCTATATACTAGAAATATTACCTTTTCTCCAAAATGATTTCTAATGGATAGCAGATCATTCTGGGTAATCAACCATTTAGTGGCCCAGTTCTTTATCAATGCCTTGTAACATTATCGTAGATAAGTGGGAGTACGTGAATATTAGTGCATTGCTAGACCGGATGCCAGCTTACCATATTATACGCTTTGTCATGAAGCGGATAGATGGCCTCGACAAACTCGTCCATATTAGGGCGAATACCGGCACCACCCTCGCTAGTTGGTCCGGTGATTAGATCATAGACTAGACGTAGGCGTGTAGCTGTTGACATGTGACCAGCATCACGATCTGTCTGTGGTTGATGCGTGGATTTAACACTCGAAGGCTTTGTGTCATCAGTAGTAGCGGTAGTTGTAGTAGCATCTGTTGCGCGTCCTTGATCACCCGGTGCTACGAAACTAACCCCACTAATCCAGTCTTGTACCCTAGTGATATTTTTTATCAATAATAAGCATTGTTGTTCATATCTAGTACTATCATGATATTATCATACCTTGCTTGATCGAATCGTTGTTTCAACAGACTATGTGGACACTGGATAAAGAGGAGTAAACGCGAGTTATCCACTCGACGCACTTCATACTCGAGAGAGGCTGCGGTAATACGACCGATAAGCGATCGATAAGCGGTAAGCACTTTATTCTCATAGGCTTTACGTTCCTCTTGTGCATTGGCAGTTTTCGCCGATGAGGAAGGTGGTTTGAATCGGAAACGAATAACATAATCGGCAGAGCTATTTACAGGGTCGCCTTTCGTTTGATGCTGGTGCACCTCGTAAAAGTGAAGTGACTCGCCGGCCGGTTCAGATGACTCCATAGTACACGGATAGTAGAGGGAATGAAGAAGGAATAGAAAGGAAACATGACTGTATAACGAGTCTCGTGTGCAGTATTACCACTTTTACTGGCATGAAGCTAGGGCTGTGCCATGCGAGATGGCAGTAGACATACATAAATGTAACGTCATTCCCAATTGACATCCTGATGATGACAATGATGATGACGATGACGTTGGCACACTCACTCGTTCATCCATCTTTTTATCCCCGATAGTTGTTACAACCATTATTACTATTACTATTATTCAGTTTGCTATTCTTGCTGTATAGTATTGTTGCAAGTCTAATTCCGCTCTACTCTATCCGTATTTGGTAGCTATGACACTGTCAATTGAAGAAGCGAATATTATCGCTGTGGATAACTTTCGAAAGTATCTTCGTATTCGTACGGTTCAGCCTACACCCGACTATGAGGGATGTGCCGCTTTCTTGAAGGAATTAGCGGCCGATGTTGGTTTCCAATATCGTCGTGTTGAGGTATGCTTTGAATAGATAGATATATGAACGTTGCTATTTATACTAATACATAACTTTTATGTTTGCAGCCAGTGGCCAACAAGCCTATACTGATTCTTACGTGGGAGGGCACAGAACCTGCGTTGCCTAGTATTATTCTTAATTCGCATACTGATGTAGTGCCCGTATTTCCGGTAAGTCAATGATAGCTGAATCAAAGTGATAGCTAGTTAGTGTAGTCGTGTTATCTAACAACTAGCCAGGATCAATGGACGCAAGATCCATTCGGTGCAGCGCGTGTTTTCCAAGAGAACGGTGACTACAAAATATACGCGCGAGGTGCACAAGATATGAAGATTGTTGGTATCTCGTAAGTTGTTCTCATCCCTCTCATCCTCCCCTCATATCAGCATTGCTATAACTATGATGATTCATCCAAAATGACTCTAGATACGTGGAAGCATTACGTCGCTTGAAACAGATAGGCTGGCAGCCACGTCGTACGCTTCATCTTACATTTGTGCCTGGTAGGTTATCATTTGTAATAAGCGTAATAGCAAGACTAATTCTAGTTTATAGATGAAGAGATTGGCGGCGAGGATGGCATGGTAGCCTTTATTAAGAGTGGCGGATTAGCAGAACTAAATCCAGGCTTCTGTCTAGACGAAGGCAAGTGGAAATACGCTTTATTTAGCGTCTAGTTCTGATCATTTAGTGTTCACGAATAGGTCTGGCCAATCCCGAGGATGCCTACAAATTATACTACGCGGAACGTGTGACATGGTGGATCTACGTCACCGCTCATGGTAATACCGGACATGGTAGCCAGTTTATTAAGGATACGGCAGCACCGAAAGTGGCAAGTTATCGATCAGCTTTGAACGGGTTACATTGTAAGATAGATTGAACTAATGAATGAGTACAGGTGAACTTCATCAATGCCATGCTCAAATACCGTGAAGAACAAGAGTCGGTGATGAATAGCAAGGGTTTACGACTTGGCGAGGTGACATCCATCAATCTTACTAGTTTAAAAGTGGGTGCTCACCTATACGAATGATAATGAACATAATAACCGATACTCAATGATGATGATGATTACTATATTATAGTCGGGTGTACAACTGAATGTCGTACCTGAAGTAGCTCAAGCTGGTGGGTCTACTTTAATGTTATACAACGATAACTATCCTATACTTAGATTGTGATATTCATAGGATTTGATATTCGTATCACTCCCACCGCCAATCTAGTGGAATTCCGTAACTGGCTCGACAACCTTGCTAAAGAACACGGGTAAGTGTATATGTCATTACTCGAATGGACAACCTATGAATTAACGATATGATACTATGTATTAATGATACATCATTGTAGGGTTACGTGTGAATACGTCCAGTATCGTGATCATGCTGGCTACTCACCATTGGACGAGGATAACATTTGGTGGCGAGCAGTTCGCGACTCTTGCAAGAAACAGTAAGTTTGACATAGTTGCTACATGTGTATACGTGTATTCCATTCCATTCCATACTAATGCTAATCACTCCTCGTATGATATAGTAATGTAAACATCGATCCGGATATCTTTCCCGCTGCCACCGGTAAGAAGTCAAGCTGATTCTTATCATTGAGCGTAATGCTAATGATTAACTGGTTAATTGGTTAGATGCTCGATTTGTACGTTCTACCGGTGTTATTGCTTTTGGTATTTCGCCAATGCGTAATACACCAGTGTTACTGCATGATCATGATGAATTCGTGTATGAAAGCGGCTACTTGGAGGGTATTGTGTTCTACCAGAATCTACTCAAGGATCTAGCTGAAGTACCAGCTGAAGATATATAACGCCGATAATTGCATTGTCTACTCAATGTTTACAATGGTGATTTTTATTAATACATTGTTGTGAATGAATGAAGAGAATAAATTGAATACTAAGCTTTTATTAATATAACGTATACCATTACTACCACTACTATTGCCGCTGCTGCTGCTATTGATATGATTTATACTTGACCTGGCATGCCAGGAAAACTAGTTCGTGGTAGAATATACACGTACATCACTACCCAGTAGAGTAGACCCATTATTAGTCCGGTTACCTTTTCAGAAAGTGGATGGAATGCGTATACACTGCTCATTAACAGCATCCACCACCAGAGTACAAGTAGATAACGGACGAGGCGAGTGGCACGACGTGCCATACGTGGATGTACCGCCGTTGAATACACGGCCGCCCTTCGTAATCCGGATAACTCTGACTGAAGAAAGAGCGAGGCATGGATCAATAGCATGATATGCCCGGATATATCATGACCACCATGCCATCGACCACCAGCTTGTCGACATGCAATGGCTGTTGGTTGCACGTCTAGTACATTAAATAAATGCTGATGAGGATCACTTGTAGATTGACCCATATCATTCTCATTATCTACTAATCCGGATAGAACAGGCTGGCCATGTTCATCTATCGGGTAGCATCGTCCACCCGACCAACGATACACTCGATCAGATAGTGATGGTCCCACCATCCATTGTGTGATAATCCACCAGTAAGCCGTGGCTAACATCCATCGAGTAAGGGCAGCCGTAAATCGTTGAATATTCTGTGTCTGTACCATAAGTTTCATTTGTTTCTCGGTATTTGGCTGTGGTGGCAGTGTGCCATCAGTCTCTGTTACATCCATAGCAACCACCGCTGCTGGTGATGATGATGATGATGATGCAGGTAATGTTGCATCGCCACTATTAGATTGATCTGCAGTATCCGATGACGATGATATATGAATTGTATCTAGAGTAGTAGTAGTAGTAGTAGCATGTTGTCCTTGTGGTCGTGGTAAACGTAAGAATAAAACGAACCATGCCCATACGAAGAAGAGGATAGTCGTCCAGAACCAACCAATCTTAACAAACCAGACATTGAAAATATTACGCTTACTAGAGAAGTAACTCTCACCAGGCATTGTTCCCAGTTGTTCGGCTATACAACCGAGTGCCACTGTTAACACGTAGACTACAGCAATAGACATGCCTTGAGGATAGTGTTGATCAGTTATCATAGCTATTGTCATTGTTGGCTAATAGTCAAAGGAATCTCATTGATAGATGTATGTTTTGACAAAGAAGTTGTAACTAGAAAAGACAAGACTATTACGTCAATATACTAAGCAAATGTTGAACAACTGAATAAGTAAATGAATAAGTGAATAAGAAAGAGGTTATTGTTATGACGATACCAATCGTGATAATGACGATCAAGAATGATAATGATGATAATGCTGTTAATGATCCCACAATCCATTAAACACGTCACTATTCGGAATCAAGTATCCGTCTAGTTGCCTTGTCTCTATTTCCAATTAGTACGCTTGCTGATTAGTTGTAGATTGGAACTAGACAAAATTATAGTTCGTCGTCTTGTTCAAGGCGATTCCCCCGCTGTAGGTGCGTTGGGGAGATCGATAATATGACTAACGCGTGATAGCATGTGTGAGATCAAATAGACATGGCGCTATTAGAACACTTTTGATTTGGAGAGTTCTTCTCCACTTCCTACGGTCGAGGTGTGTCAAAGTGACCATACAAACCATTTAACTAAATAACAAGTGCTTATAGGCAAAGTGTGGAATGTTCATGTTATGATATTATTTGATAACATAAAGACATTTCATCATGATGGTAATAACAACGACGACAATGAATACACAATCTAGTGAAACATTACACTGCAAGTAATGAACAATTATTAAGAATGGAATGGCACATTCAATGATATATCAAATATACTGCGTATACACAGATAGCAACGTCTATTCATATCGATAAAAATGACTGAATCAATATGCATCTGTGGTCTATCCTAAACAACGGAAAAAGTGATTGGATAGGGAAGGGGAGGGGAGAAAAAGAAAGGATGAATGAGAGAAATGAGAGAATGAGGTAAAGGTAATGTGGATGATAGAAGCGCGTAGAGTAGTCATGGTTGTAGTCATGGTAGTAGTATAAGGTGATAGTAGTAATGTAGTAATGTAGTTGTAGTAATGTAGTACTAGTAATATGTAGTAGAAGTAGTAGTAGTAGTAATAGCAGTCTTTGAAAGATACCATGTCAAGTACGCGCTTATTTATAGACAGCCGTATTACGGAAACTGCTGTTGTCCTGAATGGCGTCGTTATGCGATTTGTACTCCATCACCGTCTCCAATGGTAGGCCGAGTACACGCTTAATAGTGTCACGGATCTTTAGATTGGTTTCCGTATCTGTACTAGTACGATTCCAGATGGAGAGAATGTCCTCGGAATGACGAACCGACACTACTAGACCGCATATCTCATCGCCTACATTGAATTGTTCAGAGATAACCGCCATAATCTAATAACAATATGCAATACAAGCATGTGGACGTGTTAGTAACAAGATTATCCATTATCATCACGTCTTGATACTCACCAATTGTTCCCAGTAACGAGATGCTAAGCCTTTCTTCAAACGGCAGATCCATTTACCACCTTGTACATTAGCCTCATCCTACATATACGTATTAGTAAGTCAATCATGATTGATGTAGTTCTCTACTCTACTCTACTCTACTCTACTCTACTCTACTTACCTCCCAGACTGGTCGTACACCTTTACGGAACATGTGATAATCACTAATGTTAGGCAGATCGTTGGCACGCTTTAAATGACTATACACGGCCCAGTAGTCTTCAATCTAAGATAGCACATGAACATAGCAAAATGAGTGAGTACAAGAATGACTCGTGCTTATCTATAGCAATAGCAACTTACCGTGCCAAACGAACCAATCTTCTTGATGGCACCTTCATAATCAGTGATCTTTTGACCAGGTGCACGATGCATGAACCATAGTGTCCATTCGGCCTTTAGCAAATGACGACCATCTTCAGTTCGCTGTATAACATCTTGCTCATGAGCTGTAGTGGTAGTGGTAGTGGTGCTGTTTGTCGTCGACGATTCAGCACTGATGGATTATCGATACAAATAGATAAATGTTAGAATTTATAGTTGTTGTTTGCATACACACATACACATATATAAAAGTATATGTATATCTCAATGTTAGAATCAAGCTACTTACGGTAGAGATGCAGGAGCGGCAGCCGTATCAGCAGACATTTTGCGATAAATGAAACAAACTTGGATGAGAGAGAAAGAGAAAGAGAAATTACAATCGCGCGTCAAGCGGGATGAACAACGTGAATAGAAAGAGAAAGAGAGCCGATACAACGAATAGATACCGGTGTTGGGAGAAAAGAAGAAGAGCAGCAGCAGCAGTAGCAGTAGCAGTAGCAATCAAAGCAATGTGATGTGTGTACCGATAGACAGATAGGCAAATAGGTAGACAGGTAGACACACACACACACGCTCAAGGAAAGTAAGCAAGGATCAGTTATATCGTTGTAGATTGCCTATTCGCAAAAACAAAGTAAGATTATTATTATTACGGTAAGTACTACAACAACAAGCTACTAGTGTACCAGTATCTGTCCCAGATAGTATCTTACCTATATTGCTTGCTATAGAATTACCTATAGTATATGGATTATGGCTGTTAATGCGATCAAAGAGCAATTACGCAGATGATGACCATCAAATAGTAGATCCAGATCAAAAGTGGAAGAAAGAAAGAAAGAGAGCGAAATTGAAAGCGGGAAAGCGAGAAAGCGAGAAAGAGAGAGACACACACGCGTGTATGCCGATGAACACAAGGGCCGTTAGCTCAACAATAGTCAAATAAACACTGTAATATTACTGTTACTACTATAACAACGACAAACGACAAACGACAATGACAGCAATAGTGGTAGCGATGAATAGTGGCAACAGAGATAGTCCAAATATAATAAAGATGGATTGCAGTTTGTGAAAGGAAACAACGTTGAACCTGCATGAACACGGCCGTGTGTATGCGAATGCATGGATGAATGTCCGATAAATCGTTTTTTATGTTGTACCCTCACACACACACACACTTCTACGTTAATACATGGGTGTATTTATCAAGATGAATATAGTCAATAACACTTGCTGTTACCTGTATCAATATCAATATCACTAGTATACAAACATATAGTATGTTTGTATAGTAAGTAGATCAGTATTCAATGGAGATATGCTCAAACAATGTAACATTGTAATCAAATAGTAAGGAAATGAATGTGATAGGTAGTCTATATCGATTATTGGTATTAGTTGTACTAATGGTGTTGATGTAGTTTAATTAAACAAGTAAGAGCGCGTATAGTTGAATTGAACTTGTATCGAATTAGAGCGGAGTTACCTTGTTAAGTTACGTGAAAGTATGCGGGAAAAGCAGGGGTACACACATTGATTAATCTATCTATTCTACTACTAGTGATTACTATTTCATTAGAGTGAAGCATATTATATTTACTATTAGTATATCCATTAGCTATTTGTTATACATTACATAGATCACTTTTAACATATACAAATGAAACACATTGATTTGATTGATTATAGTAAACAGTTTAGTGAATGCATGATGGGTTTAGTAATACGAGATACACTTATTGAAACAAATCGACGCATAAACGCATACACTATCGACTGAACAAACGCAGTGGATATCGTAGTTGGAGTTGCTATCAAAAAAGAGAATGAAATAATAGTAATAATAATAATAATGATAATTGTTGTTGTTGTTGTTGTTGTTGTTGTTGTTGTGAATTTAAGTAGAAGCATAAAATGGCGAATAATCACAAGTGCTGTTATGTTATCATGATCAGCATCATCAGCATCATCAGCATCATTACTAGCGTAACTGATAAGTTGAACTAGTTTGAGATGAATGATGATGCAATGATATATTTTGGAACCATTCAGAGTTACTATGGAAATAGAAACCTGTAATACTGCCACCTGATAAATGACAGCAAATATAGTAGAAGCCGGCGAATGAGGCTCCATTAATCGATTGAACACGATGATCTGGCACCAAGAAATGCTCCTTCCATCGCATAAATACGTAATCCTGGTTGGCAAAATCGTACTTGAAACCATCGCGATTGAACTTGTTCTTGAAAGGTTCAAATGCCGAGAACTTGGTCTATATATCATGAGTAATGCAACAATAGCGTCATTAGATCATGATGATGATGACGACGACGATGATGATGTCTATAACAAATACCCACCCAGTGTCGTGTGTCAATTTCCTCGCTAGCACCCCATTTACGTGTGAGGAACGAGTAACGACTACCAATCAGTTCAGCTTCGAAAAACGTCGTCAACTCGGGATAGTCTGTAGTTAACCCGTGAATGTGTAAATAGCCCGAAAGTGTGGCCGCCTTTAGATCAACATGCTGTATCCTTACAACAACATCGTAGCTATGTATCCCGCTACGTTGCTCGCCCTCGAAGCACGCCCCTGGATAGAGTGGACCTAGACGGTCGGATTTTAATGGCGTATAGAAAAAGTCGCGCCATGGTCGTGGATAGCCCAGTATGCCGTAGTTGGTCTCGTCGACCTCGATTGAAGCTGTCGAGATGATCTCCTGCTCGTCCGTGTCCATTGTTTCCGTGGTCGACATGTCATCGACTAATGTCTCCTCCATTGCAATATCGTTGTTGTCATTATCATCGGTTGACGACAATTTACCGCTACCTTTTCCACTTGAGTTAACAGGAGCAGCAGCAGCAGCAGCAGTAGTAGTAGTAGCAACATTATCAAGATCCGTGGTGATGGCAGTCACTCCTTCCGCTATTGCTTGATCGACAGATGCCGCATGATTATTTAACTCGACACGACCCGCGCTATTGGCAAATGTAGGCATCATGTAACTGGCTTGTTCTTAAGAATTGCAAATAAAGACCGATAGCAATATAATAGAGAATGGCGACAAGTATTACGATATACTCATACGAGATCAAATAGGTCGATTGTATGACACGCTCGGTGGTCTCTAGTAGCAACGGCTATTACGTGTAAGAATCGGTATAATAATAGTGTAAACACAAGATTATTGAAAGTATTCACTGATACTCTTTGATGTCTATGCGAAAGACTATATATATATAAAAGGGAGATAGATATAGGAGTTTTGACCAAATACGAAGTATGCTAAATAACTGCTATCCGTATACTAGTGAAACACTAAAGATGATTATCGAATGATGAAGCAAAGCGCAGCGTGTTGTTATTGCTGTGTTTCCTTTTTCTTTCCCTTAACAAGTAGAACAAAGCGATACGTAATATATAATCAGAAAGAGGAATATCAGTACTGCCGGTTAATTGAAGAAGGAGTGATGAAGGAAAGATCACGACTAGTTATAGCGAAAGGGAAATGATGTGAATGTGAAATACTGTACCGTGAGAAGTAGGAGAAAGAAGGAGTGAGCGAGCGAGTGAGTGAACAAGCAAGCAATAGTAAGTGAGAGAGTGAGAGTGAATGCGCGCGCCTGTGTGCATGTGTGCGTGTGTGTGCATGTGCGTGCAAGAGGAAAAGGAAAGCGGAGCAATGCTGGCGTGCATTACAGTGAGGTGCTGTGGTAACCGTAACACTCGAGCCACCTTTGCCTCCTCCTCCTCCTCCCCCTGATAACGACGTGTAGAGTACATGCTAGGAGGGAATAGTAAAGATAGACGTGTGCACTACTGATTAGCTGTATTAGTATCGCGTGCAAGTACGTAAAATACAATGATGGTGATGATGATAATGGTGATGATGATAATGATGATGATACTGTAAATAGAGTCATATTGAGTTTACAAAAACTATATAATCTAATTTATTGGTTTGCATTTAATAATAGTCCACGTCTATTTGGCCAAATAAACATGAATGGTAGAATAACTGTTATTGACGGCCATCTCTCGTCGTGTCGTATCCCATAGCGCATCAAACTCGTTCGCCGTAATATTCTGGTAATCGTCACAGCAAATATGCGATAAAAGATCGCTGTTCACCGTGGTGATGGCAAGTCGAGGATCTTGCTCGGGATCCCTTTCCAAATTGTCGTACAAATCCCACACGACACCATCTACCACGGCGCGACGAACCATAAGAATGATGACGTCGACGAGCCAAAGCATATACCTCCCGCATGGTCCACCCCATTCTCCTATAGGGACATTGACGTCAAGTCGCTCGACATGACTAAACCCGGATTGTTTCAGTAGAGGCTCGAGTTTTCGCGGCATTTCCGGGTCGATACCTCGCGACAGCATGAGTCGTCTAATCATACAGACTAGTCGAGAGGAACCTGGTCCCACTCGTGATGGTAGCATGGCAAGTTCCACTAGTTCGAGGTACTTGCCCGGTTTTAGTACACTACGCAGATTGCTGAGGTGCTTCACCCATCCTGCCGTACTAAATAAAAATGCCTTCATTTGTTGATGAATATAGTCAACGCTATTGCTGGCAAGCGAGATCTCTATTTATGAATAAAAGCATCGTAAATAAACTATTAGCCATCATCGTCATCATATCAGTAGTAATAATAATCTAACGTGACATTTACCATTAAGCGACTGTTGAAATACAATTTGACAATTTAATGGTAGTGTACACGCTGCACCGATATAATACGTTGTCGTACCACATCCGATTATCTTACATTTGGGGAATGTCGCTGCCATTTTCTATGTATATGTGTATATTGTATGATTAGTAAATAGTTTATGTTGCATCATTGATAACTTGCCTGCATCCAAATACAGTCACGAAGACAAACGTCAAGTATATTTCGTGGATTCCTAAGTGGTGCCATGTATTCACCACCTAGCATGCAATGAAGAAGTAGATTGCTCACATAAGCACTATGAATGACAACTAACATTAGCCGCTTGTCTTCACTAAAGCTAAACTATATATACATATATATGTGCATACATACGTTTCAGGTCCTGGTGATTCAGGAAGAGCGGGAATAACGACATCAGTCGGTAGATGCGCTTGTTGCCATTCAATATTGGGCGTAACAACCGGTGGACCGCCAAACAACGAGGCAGCAGCAAGACGCGGTATACTGATGGGTTGCGCTGGAAGTATCGACCTCGGAATCGACAGTGCAAGGTCGTTTGGCTCCAATGGTGGATCGTTCATTGTCGATACCGGACCTTCTCGAATGATAGATAGATGATCGCCTGACGACCGACGCTTCTCAAGTGTACTCATCGACGAGCGACGTTTTATCGGCTCCCTTCTCGATCGAAACAATTCATCGCCACTGGTAAATTGCATGGATCGTCTTTCCTTCGAGTGGAGACCCGATATATTTGTATCGCTTTCATCCTCGAGACTACTACTACTATCATCCGAGCTGACGATAGATCGACTCGGCGAGACATTGCTAGAGGCCCAGTCTTCCGTTACATTCGCCCCTGGTATGCTAGCGGGCGATGCCTCATTGACATCGTCATCACTTGCACGTGCCGCTATCCAATGCTTTGCCAATGGCTTACGCAAGTGGTAGCATCGCCAATAATCCCTTTGGAAGAAAGGTGTTTTCGTTTTATTGCCTGAACGATTAAGCGTATCCGCGTCAGAACAAGAGAGCGACCGCGTAATACTTAGGGATGGCTTACTCGTTCGACCACGTCCATCTTTCCTTCCGGGAAGAATTCGACTATTAACAGCGCCCATAGATATAATAGATAGATAGATAGATAGATAGATATATTCACTGATCTATCACCATTGCAAACTAGTAAGAAGATAAACTTGTAAGTATGGAAAAGACAGTGGATAAAAAAAGAAGGAAAGAAACCGAGACGTTTTGTTTTAAATGAACGCATTTTACGCTTACTTTATTGAAACAATCGATCAAGATGATCATTTGTCATCATCACACTCAATATTATTCAACCAATTACACAATTTGTGAGCTTTCTTGGTTATTAGTCGTGCATCATCATCATACAGTGTTTTTCCATCCAATTTGCGCATTTATCCTTTAACATTTGCAGTTTATTAATAAATAGATTTACACGATTGTTAACACCATTATCACCATAGAAATGCCAATTGATACAGCATGATAATAATAACAATTCAGTATTAGTAATGGATCATTTATTGATAGTGATAACTATCATCATCAATTCTATAAGGTAGATGATACAAGTGTACTAGTATAGTTGGATATTGCCATGTCATGTACTTACAAGTAGCTATTGATCATCATTTATGGAATCGGGATATGGCTGCATGTCTGAACTTCATTCAGATTATTCGCAGTGTTCGTGAGGACAACCTTATTCCAACACAATTTCATCGTGGTGCCGTTTCTCCTCCTGATCCTAGCACGTCCGCAAAGCATTCACTAAATGAAGATCAAGATCAAGAGGGATCCAAACAACAAATTACAAATTAACCCGGTTGTATCGTCAACCGTCCTAGTCTTTCCCCCAAGGGAAGGAGGGCTGGGAAACAGAATACGGGGGTACTTGTACTTGTAAGTGTTAATTATTATTTATTTGTAAAACAGAAGGCTAACTGCGCAAATTGGATGGAAAAAGCCTGTACTCGATATTACTCAATAGCGTATATTCTAATGGAATTAAATGAATAAAGAAATCATAGTATCTGCAATGGCCATACGATTCTCATTAAAGCAAATAGTAATGAGTTAGTTGTGATTACTTGTAATAAGCCTGTATTGCTCATCCTCGTACATTAATCAATGATACATTATATGATAATGCTACGTACCAAGGCAATAGCCCTTTTCCTATGGGCTAGATCGATGATAACACGTACATGCATGCCGCCTTTCTCTTACTCGTCACTTTAATATTTACGCTTGCTCTTCTATTTTAAACATTATAACAAAAAGAGACATACAATGATTATCATAGCATCTTTCATGGTATATGATCAGTAACAATGACAATGAAAGCAGGTTATTATACCACTTAAAGGATGCCATAATACACATAGTGTTGCATCATACTTCATTCTAGCTTGGAGGTCTTTCTCAATTCTGACATGCATTCCTTATTCGCCACAGTTGGCATGTGACTGTTTTCATGGTAGGAAGAAAACAAGTTTCCATTTGAGCAATTGCATAATTCTAGAACACGCGCAAGTCGTGTCGAAAACTGACATCCACTCGATATGCAATAGCGCATGGCGTTTTTCTTCTTAAGCCTTTGATTTTTATATATCACTCTCCCTCTCTCGTTTTGGCTCTCTTTGATAATTGTATCTTTGATAGTTGCACCATTAGATGTAGCATTACTAATCGTTTTCCTTTCAAATTCTCCCTCCTACTCATTTCTATTGCAAATCATCCAGTTGTTTATCACATTCATAAAGTGCTGTTTCCCGGTGAGCGGCGATTAATAGCGAGAAAACAAAAGAAGTAGCCCGCCATACATCATGTCTACCGTAAATTTAGAGTATCAACACTTTAATACGATCCAGTATTTCCAGCATAATGCCAAAGATCTAGAGACAACGCGCGTTCTATATCATTCGCTCGTGAGAGAACTGTTTTTCGATGTCATTATGCTTATTGTATTCTTACACAATTTCCTTCGTATTCTACCCGTATTGCATACGTACAAGTATAAAATTGCACCCTTATGCTGCTTGACAATATCGATTACCGGTGTCATCTACATGGGTGGATTCTCGTTGCAAATGAAAGCGTTCACTGGTCCATCGTGTCGTATAGTTGCATCCACGGCACTTGCCGGTCTAACGGTTAATGCCGTGGCAAGCAGTATCTTCATGATGGAACACGCGTATATGGTGCACAATCGCAATCGAGTTCTACTCATGGGCGGTGCAATTAGCGCGTTAAGCTGCATTATTACCACGGCCATATATTGGTCGTCGTTTAATGGCGGATTTACCCCGACCGGTACTTGTCATGCCAACTTCCCGTTCACCTACTCGTACGTGCGATACATCATTGAAGTGACAGGGTTGACGATATTTTTCATGGCATTCATGTATGTCGTTTATCGACAATACACCTACGACAAGGCAGCATGCTGGAGCAAGATAACTCGTATCGGTGTCTTAACAATACTCTTACTATTATTGATCAGGCTATTCTTCTCGCTATCCATTGCCTTCAAATTACTGGGTGCTTCCAGCTCTTACCTGCTTATATTCGACTGGTAATGCAACGATAATAGTAAAGGATAGAGCGACGATAAACGTATAGCTAACATTGACTGCATTCTAGGCTGTTCACATCTACTCTACTGTCCGAGTACACCTATTACATGCGACCGACTAAGTCAAAGTCTACTTTACCGAGTGAAAACAAGCAAGCCAAGACGTACTTCTCGCTTAACGTTTCTAGCAGGAGAACAAGAGATGTGGTATCATTTATAAAATCATCTTAAATCATATAAAGTTCACTAGCATTATTATTATCATGCCATTACTCTAGCATTCCTTTGATCCTCTTCTTGAGGTAGCATGACCATTCTTTTATTGGAATGTGCGTTAAATAACAATAGTATAATCGTATAATAAATAAATATATAAATAATACATAGCATGTATTAGTTTCGTTACTCAGTACGAACGGACGCTCGGTAGGTAGACCGATCCACTCGTAGTGCATTTAGAATTTCTTGCCATGCTCCCACAACACCCCTACCTATTGGAGCCGACCTATTTGTCGAGTCATTTAGTTCTGGTGGTAGATTATTGGTGAAGCTGAGGAAACGACGTCGAATCGAAAGTAATTCCGATGTTACCTGCTGTAATGACCGTCCCTGCATGTCACCCGTGCCATTTCTAGTCTGCTCGTGTATTAGAGCCGCTTTCTTTGAGATATCAATGGTTTTCGGGGCACGAGGTCGTACGATAAATAATAGTACAATAAAATAGGCGGCCGGTGAGGTGGCTTGAATTAAATAAACGAATATGTTATGCTGAGCATCTGTGGCACGAGTGAGCACCGCGTAGTACATCTAAACACCAGTATGCATTAATGACTGCACGTACACCTACTATTGCGTAGACATTATATGATAGACTTACCGCTACTGGAAAGATGTTGCCTATCAGTATTAACCATTGTAGACGTACGAACACTTGAAGTTTCGCGTAATACGGTTCTAGGAATTGTTGCGGTGATTTCATATCGATGAGTAAATGTAAACAATGTAGCAATTCCTCACGTTGATGCCATAGATTCGAAAGTGATCGTAGAAATACTAGACAGAAGAATATCATGTATACACCCTAGAATAATATATATGCATGTAAGTATGTATAATGGAGAATGGACAACAGCATCGACAATTACTTACAATGTCAACTCCATCATTGACATATTGGCAAATGTAGGCACCACCTGTGAAGAAGGCCGTTCCTGGATAAATAGGCAAACGTGAATTCTACGCCATTTGTATAGTCTCGTCAAACCAGGACACCCACCCCAAATAGTTCGTTTCTCCATAAATGTCAGTCTGGCTCGCGTGATACACCATCCTTTTGATATTAGCATGATGGATGCACTCTCGAAGAAACAACTGATGGCCAGCAGCACTTGAATGCTGATTTTTGGAAATTTCTCAATTCTCCCTGTATTATCACATTGTAATGGTGAGCATGTATAGAGTGACCATGCAGTATAAACAGTCAACTCACCATGATAGGCCAAGTGATACATGCCTACGGTAACCAGGGCGGAGCAAGCGAATCGTAGTAGTGGTATAAAAGTGATGAGTTTATGCAAGGGCAAATAAAACTATGTATTGTTATGATTCAAATTAACTTCAACTGCTGGTCTACTTACTTGTCGATACTTGTAGGAGTAGATGAGCCAAACGACTAGAATGCAGGGCCAAACACCCGCCGACATAATGGTCAGTATCAACGGAAGATGTCGAAGTTGCGTGGGCAAATACGTAGGTATACCAAAGTAATCAATATCTAAAGCATTTACATCATACTATTCATAGCAGTAAATGATCTATACTACCACTACTAATAGGCATCTGATGACTTCATTCGTAAATACTTACTGTAAGCTTGACATTGGCATTAGCGCAATTCAACACCAACACTTGTGACATTTGATTATGACTGACGCGCCAGATGTGCATCGGATGATTATTAACATCATCATCGTGTAATGTACGTTTGTTCATATCATCTAGCGTAATCCAATTGTCTGGACGATTGCCACGATTGTTTCGTATATCCTTACATTTGTCTTGTACATTCCGTATGTTGGAATTGTTGGCATGCTATTCAAACGAGAATAAGTAACTGATTTGCTTGTTTCTACACGTCAACAATTTATAAAATACCTCATTGGTAACACTCGGATATGATTGCACAAGCATGAATAGGATATTACTAGTATGATTTTCTGAATCAGTTCGATTAAGCTATAGGCACAATTACAATTAATGAACAAATAGTACGCGTACACATATCCATCACTATGAAGTGATTCACTTACGGTTGAAGTGGGCACTAATTCGAAATGCTTCAACGCTAGCTGAACTTCACTATAACTCTTTCGTTCGAAACTAGCCAGCGCAGTGGTATTGTCGTGTAAAACAACATAGTCGTTTCTGTGGCGTATTAGTGGTGCCACTGCAGAAGGAAATATCATAATTCGTTAGTTGTATATTGGTAGTAGTAAATGAAATGGTAAGCAATTTGTCTTTTTTTTTCTTTCTCCATTAAACATCGAGACATATTAACATTTATGGCATAGAAACGAGACCTATTGGTATTGTTGGATGTTGTTGGTATTTCCTATATTTGCATACACACGTGCAACTAGTACCACAAGTTGTTCGAATCGCTAATGACCATGAAATCGCATTTATTTATATGAATACATTGCAGTGCTTTGTGTATTTAGCTCATGTGTATAGATAGATTACAGTAAAGATATTTATCGTCATTTAACATATCGCGCACACATATTAACATGCCTATTCTGCTCAAACGAATAGTTGGATGTAATAGTAATTATACTAAGAATTAGCAATATTTATTGGAGCCATATTGAAATAACCATCATATCAGTATGGCTATTCTTTTACTGCTTATTTTGTCTGCGAGCACGTACACCCTCCCTTAGTCGTTCTAGCGCGGCCACTGTTGCATCCCAGCCGAGACAGGCATCCGTGATACTTTGTCCGTAGACCAGCTCGTCCTTGTTGTCCTTCAAATCCTGTCTACCCTCAACTAGATTGCTTTCAATCATAACGCCAAAGATACACTGACCGGTTGGCTCCGATGTGAGTTGTCGAGCAATATCATCGGCCACAATAGATTGTCGAGAGAACACCTTACTACTATTACCATGACTGCAATCAACCATGATGGCATCGTTAAGCTTGACTTTCTTTAACTTTTCGGATGCTTCTAATACATGTTCCTTAGCATAGTTGGGACCCTGTGCACCGCCACGTAGAATAATATGACAAGACTCGTTGCCCTATCAATCATTAGTCAATATCAATAGTAATACTAATAGCTAATTGATAATAGTATCCTACCTCAGTGGAAACAATGGCGCTAAGACCTTGCTTAGTTACCGACAAGAAATAATGGCCATGACTAGCAGCTCCAATCGCATCAACGGCAATGCTAATACTACCATCAGTACCTATACACGCCGGATATAGATTAGCTATAAGTATACTTATAATAGTAATAGTAGTAATAAAAGTCACTCACCATTCTTGAATCCTACTGGTACAGATAGACCGGATGCCAACTCTCGATGTACTTGTGACTCGGTGGTACGTGCTCCAATGGCACCCCATGCCACTAGATCGGCAATATATTGCGGGGAAATTGTATCCAGGAACTCGCATCCAGCCGGTAGACCAATCTCATTCTAATGTGGAATAATCATTGTTAATTAATCGTTAATATATATATATATTGCAATAATGCTATCGTATATATATATATGTGCACTTACTACTTCAAGAAGAAGCTGACGAGCTATACGTAATCCCTTGTTAATCTCAAAGCTGTATACGATAATAATCAACCAATCGATCAATCATCTAATCTTATGCGTTCCCATTAGCTTGTCATTTTGTTTTACCTTCCATTCAAGTACGGATCATTAATGAGACCCTTCCATCCTACAGTGGTGCGTGGTTTTTCAAAATAGACACGCATAACAATCATTAGATCGTCTTTGCATGTGTCGGCGTAAGCTTTTAGCTTGTGAGCTATAGAAACGAGAACAATATACAAAGGTAAGTTTAATATACATTGAACAAGATGAGCTCATCCATCAACTTACCATATTCAATCGCGGCTTTTGGATCATGAATGGAGCATGGACCAACCACCACTAGCAAGCGATCATCTTGTCGATGTACGATTCTCTCGGCGGATGCTCGTCCTTCTTTAATGGTGTTGGCAGCTTTATCAGTTACCGGCAAATCCTCGATTAGAATTTGTGGTGGGATTAACGGTTTAATCTCGCGAATACGCTGATCATCAAGTTCATTGAGTCCTTGAGTGAGACTCCATTTACGTGTACGACGACCGTGATCACTTTGTAGCATGGTGGATATATGAATACGAATACGATACAATAAGATACGAATAAAAATCAAGTTGTAAACGAAATGATAAAGGAATAAATGACTAATTTGTTAACAGCCTGTTATTTATATATCAGGGAAAGGTAAAAATTTTCACGCCTGATCAACGGTCACACATCATGCACTCATGATGCTAGATCAGTATCGGATCTCAAACCGTTGTAATATCAGTGATGATCTCCCACCTATCGTCACCTTCCATCGCAAGATCATTTTCGAGTTGCATTTCTACAGGCTATTTCCATCCAATTTGCGCAGTTAGCCTTTTGTCTTTACGAATAAATAATAGTTATCACTTACAAGTACAAAGTACCCCCGTATTCTGTTTCCCAGCTCCCCTTCCCTTGAAGGAAAGATTGGGGTGATAGCGATAACTATCACGGATGAATTGTTTCCTGTTGTTTGGTTCCTCGATGTCCTTGTCCTCCTTGTCTTGAATGATTGGAAGCAACGACACTTGGATGAGGGTGTGTTGGAACATCGGTTCCACTACGAAGGCAGTTGGTGATTTGAATGAAATCCAGACGAGCAACCATAACCCGATTCCATACACGATACTCGAATCTCCAAATAAACTGACATACGTGTTCATGCACCCTTCCTTGCTCGTTCCTTACTCGTTCGTGACAAGTCAGTCATTCTACTAGCTACTGCTTGTTTATTACATTGTTTATCGTGTATTCTATTTGTTCACTCGTTGCTACTCCTATGCCATTAACCGTAAGCATTATCATCATAGCTTATTCAATAAATACACAATTTACAATGCTCATCGAATACAGCATATGATTATGGAGCAACCATTTGGATAATGCGATGTAGTTATTTGCAATCACCCGATTAGAGTAGGAAGAATGTAATGACAGTACGATGTAAAGTAGCATGCTGCAAGGGAAACAATAGTGATACTCAATATCAAACAATGAATGAGTTATGTGGCGATGAGACAGAATCGAATAGCACCACGTCGTCAATGACGACACTATTCCATCGGTTGTAGTAGTCGATCGTAGTTATTATTATAATCTGTTAAAGTCGTCTGCTTACACTACCGCCAGATGTTCTGCTACGACTGTTGGTCCATATGGAATTCAGTGAAGCATCAATGTAAGCGTATCTTCTACATTAAATTACTTTCAATACAAAGATCACTTGAATACTTTTATTTTACATGCATGTATCAAACTAATAGTAGTAGTAGCAGTATTAATAAAATGAATCATTTAGTCAGCAAGATAAAAAAATGTGAATGCTAATAGTAAATGCAATTGTATAATAAATAATGAGCAGCCTACAATATTAACAATCATGCTAATCCAAACTATGTGCCGTACCGATCTGTGATACGTGCAACAGATGTTCCGTCCTAGGCTTACGATCAGTGGGTGATTTATTCTTATTGTTACAGCAATGATTCGCGAGTATTGCTGTAACTATGACCCTAATCATGATATTGTTAGTACAATATTTACTATCGTTATTATCGTTGCTTACCAATCTATAACAACGAACATATCCTTATTCACGGCATCAGTGGTGAAAACAATCATAGTTATACTGACAAGGTTGCATAATAGGACAAAGCACATTGTTTGTATGCCTTCATGCATCAGTCGTTTCCAGATGTCGGAGCCAAATATCACGTACTGATTATAGGCTCTATGACAGAAAATACCAGAGAATAATATGGTATGCGGAATATTAATTCCTGCCCAAAACCATAATATAAGCTGTGGATAGTAAGCGACACAGCCGAGATAGGTTTCTAGAATCAGTTTGCCATAACATATCCAAACTACTGGATATGCAAGTTGTGGCACTATCAATGGGATTCCCGCGTATAATACCCATTTCTTCTTGAGTTGTACCAGGTGCACCTTACGAAGCAGTATTATACTGTTGAAAAACATGGACAAACCTATACAGTGCGCTTGTATCCAAAGACATATGTTGCAGCTGAAACTACTTGTTATAAATCCTATTAGAATAATGGCCTCGGTGATCACACCCGAGAATGAGGATATGAAAGCGCACCATAAGGATAGCGCGCGTGGGTTTAATATTAGAGCTTTAGATAGCCTAATGATGTTTCGACTAAACAAGCAGAAAATGAGTAGAAAGGCAAATAGTTCAAGTTGTATTCCCAATAATCGATTGCGCTGTTCAGGAATATCTCCAGAGGCCCTCATGTAAAAGTCACTGATAGTGAGTCCGGGCATTTGATCAAACGGCATGCCATACTTTTTTTCGAGCGCTTTAATTCGTTTCATATCATCGGGATTACTATAATCGATGACTGGCATTGTGAAGTAAATAAATACAATTATAATAATCTATAGAGCGATAAAAAGTGGCAGGTGATTATGGAAACAGAGATACAAAATTGGAAACGATTGTTTGGAAATGGGATTAAATCTGCCGATAGAATGAAGACTAGTAGTATTACTGGGCCATCAAAGGATAGAATTGATAGTAGCTTGATAATAAAGCGATGGCAATATGGGTAAACTGGTTTATGCAATGCATATTGATATCATCCGTGTAAAACAGTGCTGCTAATGGGACCTGTAGACATGATCCCAGCATGTCTTCTTCACCAGAATCAAATGCGGTGTTCATTCAATTAGTTGTGGTCTATAGGCTACGATTGAATTCGTTAACGATGCACACTGTATTGCTATAGTATACTCATACCATGATCATCTTGAATGGCAAATTAACCAGGCAGCTATATCATCCATTCAATCATAATTATACTGACTGGCAATAGCACTGATGCAACAATCAATGCATGAGGTGCCGGACATAGACTGTGACATGCATTAACGAATCATATTGATTGAATATGCGCGTCGTATCACGCTATTGGTACCATCGAGTATGCTCAGGTTTCATTGACACGTCCATATGGTCGTGGGATCATTCGATGGCATGTCGTGATGTATTGCAATCAGTATTGATCACGTCAATTGACAATGGAATGAACAATAATAGATGACATACAAATGAACATGCCATGTAGATGTCATGATAATGAATATCATTTGTATGATCGTTATGCTTTTGTTGGCTAATAGATCGAGGCAATAAGTATATATTTAGTCTATTTATCACTAGCAATCAATAAGCACTAATACTAATAACATTATTAATGATTATCGTGGTTAGATTCCGTAAATTGTAAATACTGGTTAAGCGTACTTATAATAGAAACTAAATGGTTGATTCGAAGGAATGAGCTCTTGCTTTTTATTCTAGTAACAACTCATCGTTTTTATAACAGAGGATACGCCATAATCCTATGATGTACAATCACGTATAGGAATTGGTAAAACGAGATACGCAATATTTATAGAGCTAGTATGATTTTGTCACAAATATGTATGTATTTATTTATTTATCTAAAATAAAGCAATAATAACAACAGCAATAATAAGAGAATACATATACAATTCGATAAAGAAACGGCATCTGTTCAAGCTATCTACTGATGATGAGAATATTTACGACTGTTTTACCAGTAGTCGCATACGTCGCATTGCTAGCGTAAATGCGAAACTAGCTGCTGCCACCGCGGTACCCGACACTACAAAGAATGCGTAGGGATTATTCTCCAGCGTCGACAACAAGTTCATACCAAATATGCTAGCTATAAAGGCACCGCCCGTCAACCCCATGGTGACCATGGCTAAGCGTAGCTCAAACAGCAGTAGACTATTCCGTTGCGAATCCAGCATAATATTAACGATATCCTCTGTGGTGCGCATATTTGCCGTGAGTGACGAGGCAACATTGGCTATCTCTTCAATCTGCTTCAAGTAGGTCTCCATCAACAATTCGATATCCTCGTGATAGTCATTGATATTTTCACGATTATTTTTCTTGCTCGTTAAACACATCTCCGTCAAGTCTTCATCTATATATAAGGTATGGGAGAGGAGAAGGCGAGTCATACACAAGATTGTTCGTGTCAAATGCATCACTAGCTGATGGTTAGCTTACCTTCTTCCAGCACCTCTAGTACTGCATCTCTTATGTTCAGGGTCTTTTGTTCAAATCGTGCAAGTCGTTTCGAATACTGTAGCAGCTCTTTTAACTTGTCACGATCTATGTGCTCCTCCAAATGGGCGAGAAGATTCGTAACGAGTCCCGAGAGCACATCCATTTCAGATTGTAGCGATGACACCACGCTAATGAGTATCGATTCCATAGCACGGAATTCAAAGGGTAGACTTCCGTAAGTGCCGCCAGGATTACGTAGTTTCTCCTGTAAATCATAAATAAACGTAGACTGATGAAAACTATCGGTTGAGCCGTAAGTATCAAATAGAATAACTAGATCTGCTCGGATTAATGCACGGATATGACCTAGATTCACTAGGATAACCTCATCACGGACCAGAATGGCTGGGAGTTGATTAACAAAGTTGCTATCTATCTATTACAATATCCATTAGTAACTATTATTATTATTACTATATACAACAGTGATTAGTCAATAACTTACTTTACGTAAATCTCGTGGCTTTCCCCCCGTTAATAATGAAATACAATAGATCATTAGTATAATTACTGACGCTATTTAGTATTAATATACCTGTAATCCATTCTAATTTAATACAACGCTTTAGTATACTTGTTGCTAATAATAACAATAACAATGCATCATAATTACATACCCCCACGCATAGTTGATGCTTGGAGAATTCACCGGCCGTTGTCTTTACATTGCCTGTATGATCGAATTCCGTGCCTAGAATGATATACCTATTAGGATATTACGCTGAATGGCAAGTAAAATGTTCGTTTACTCAAGTATACGTACATCGTAATTTTATGTCTCCTTTATGCGTTGCCGGAGAACTAGACATCGTCTTTAATCGAGAGGGTGCTATTAAGGAGGAGAGCAATCGTGAATGCATTTGTATAGAACGAGTATCATGACATTCTCTACCGAGTGTACTCCTCCTTCCTATTCCTCGTCTAGTCGTGTTGTTTACGATTCCGTGTTTTACAAGCACTGACGAGGAAGGATTTGGTTGCAAACTATGCAACTGCCGTACTGATTCTATTGTCTTCCCTATTGTAGTAGGTCTAGTCTGTCCTACCACCGTTGCTAAACTTTGTTGACGCAGTCTTCCCGTAAGTAATCTAGACCGTTGTATACCACTGCTAATAACTGGTTTGGCGTGTGTTGCTAGACGACGGCAAGCTACTGCATGCAACGATGCACCGTAAACAAGACGTGCAGCCAGCTCAAACGACATTTCCTAGGGTATCTATCGTGTATGCTAAACGACAATTAAATAATAAAAGAATGCGAAAAAGAAGAGCAACAATAAAATTAGCGTCAAAGAATTCTCTACTCGTCGCTTTCTCTCCTTCATACATACACCTACACATTCGCATATATCGGAGAGTATTGTTTGCAAGACGAGGAAAAAAACTATTTGTCGATCTAAATTTGATCAATTTGAATCGAATGATGATTAAAACCTCGCAATAATCGTCATTATTGTTCATCCTCGCCTTATTAATCGAGTAATCATCTACAAATTGCTTAATGAGATGCCATAACATCGTATAAATATCTATAGAATTATGATGAGATAGCTCTATATAACTATACCATCCTATTTATTCTAAATGAAAACAAGTAAGCTGACCAAACTCATAAATAACAGGGTCATTAATGTGTGCTGATAATAGTTGACATGCATACGAGTGGCATCACCACCATTGTTACTATTTGTCTTGTTACCGCTCTTGGTCACCCATTGCACTTGACCGCCACATCCACGATTTCCCGAACGTGGTGGATCCGCCAATTTAAAGGATCGACCCGAGACGGTAAAATAGAGCATCACCTCGTTGAGTCGACCGTCGTCGCAGCTTAGCGTGACTGCACGACCGAGTGTCTTGTTGGCCGCCTTGTTGAACTGGTCGGCACTCGCAGAATTACCGGGCTTGAGACCTTCCTTAACAAATGCGTCGTAGAGATTGTACTGTTTGTACAGTGCTATCGTGTCGCTGAAATAATCCTGCACGTCCTGACCGGATTTGAAGCTATTCCCGTAACACTTTGGATTCAATGTGGAGACACACGTTCCATGTTTGCCCCACTCGTGAGTCCTACAATCGTCAATACGAATACAATGTTAGCGAGCGACACATTTGATTCTAATAGCATATGAATACTGACCAGAAACGATTATTGTTACCATTATCCGATGGCCAATACTTGTTCATGTCTTCGTAGAGCGAGCTATCCTTTGACTTTATAAGATCGCCCACATCTTTGTATTTACGACTAGAGTCACATCCATCGGATGGAGCACGTTCACCACGACTAGAGAAAGGAGATGAACGCAACCGATTAGTGTTAGAAGATATATATATATATATGTGTGCGTATACGCTTGTCAATCGTGTAATACATACCAGCCATCGGGCCATAATCCATGAATGGTAAATGCATCGGATGCTCCCACCTTTGGATTCCACTAGAATAGACGTATTTCGTGTATGATTCATTAATGGTGAGCATCAATCGAGTGAGAAAGCTTGTGGTCGGTCGTCGTAACTCACCTGTAACGTCAAGGCAAACAAACCGAATTCTGGAATACAACAGGTATCTGCATTCTTTGCACTCACACTACACGACTGGATATTGGGACATGCATTTTGGCGGCGGAATAACGCCGGTAAAGAAGCGCTTTTATGAGCCCACACTAGTGGTGAACCTACTAACAGGCAAGCTAGACCAATTTGCGATATTAAACTATTTACGCGCATATTGCTCAGTGTTATATCGTAAGCAGAACTAGTAATAACAAAAGCACTCCTTAAACTAATAGAAATCAGTGAGATTAGCGATAATAATAATAATAATAATAATAATAGACGGAGTAAGCGGAAGAAAAAGCAGAAAAGATAGAAGCGAAAAAAACACTAGTGGTATTATGATGTATACAGCAAGATAGAGGAGTGTTATAGTGAAGGAATTCAAAAGGGGCAGGTGAGCGAATAAAAAAAATAGAAGCGGCGACAATTGCCAACAATCCACATCCGTTTAAGGTGGTTCCTATCAGTCAACATGTAACTATCCGGTTTTTAACCAATATTCTCTGGTAAACGTGCACAGCATACGTCAGCCAACTATCTATACTGTACTATCATCGATACATAGGTGCCTCTCTAGTTATCATTCAAAA
This sequence comes from Syncephalis plumigaleata, assembly GCA_025201365.1. Taxonomy (NCBI): domain Eukaryota; kingdom Fungi; phylum Zoopagomycota; class Zoopagomycetes; order Zoopagales; family Piptocephalidaceae; genus Syncephalis; species Syncephalis plumigaleata. The sequence continues at coordinate 941,736 of JAIXMF010000004.1, read as the reverse complement.
ATGTATTTATTTCATTAGATTCATATGGTTATTATCATATCGCTGGATTACAGCATTATTCGTCAGCATCAGCAAATTGCTCCTCGTCCTTGTCTGTATTCTCCTCGGACACTACTGGTGCATCAACAATCGAGTCGAGATACGCTAATGCCGCCTAATTATCATCGTCATCGATTATGTTAGTTTATCAATCGATTGATTGACTGATGCAGTATCCTGCAATATTACTTACTTGATTGGCATCTGACAGCTCTTGCGGATCAAGCTCTCCCGTATAGAATTGCCCATCGACAAAAGCATTGTCGTCACCATCTGCCTCCATTAGATCGATATCTGGATGGAGTGCGGTACACTCGGAAATGGCCTCGAAGATAGTATCCACTAATCAATCAATAGTATCGATATTGGATTAGCTTATTCACTCTCTACTACTACTACTAACTATCTATTTCTCTATTCATTATAACTTACGTGCATTGAAATCATCAGGAATGAATCGTACTTCTGTTATAGTATCTTCATCTTCCGTTGCATCATCAGTATCAATTCCATTAGCAGACATATCTGCCAATGATCCATCCACTTGACAGTAGACGCATGGTGCATGATCCGTGGGTTGTCGTGCAATGGCGTGAATACCAATGGACGGATACTCTAGTGCAATACCTTTTCCTTGGGTTGGCGAGAAAAACAAAAGACGACTAGTGTAAACGCGAAAAGGATAGGAAGGAGGTATACATAAGAGGTTAGCCAGCTACTCACGTCTCATACGGCAAAACTATGACGCGCTTCATTATCCGTTTATTTGTTTACTGGCCGACTTGTCGTTATCGCCTTACCTTTCCGTGACATAGAGATCTCCTTTGTTTAGCGTCTGATTTAGAGCGGGCACGGCTTGAATCGTAACATTAGGCTGATGGTGACGTATAATCCAAGTGCCAAGCGGTAATCCTTCACGGCCACCCTCCAGTTCACGAAGACTATCCAGCGTGACTAACTGGGGAAGCTCGGCAATCCAACGTGAAGACGAAGACGAAGATGACGACATGATAGCAATCAATTTCTTGCAAGAAACGGTAGCAATAAGATTCTATACAGAAAAAGAGCAATATATTTACAAGTCATGTGATTTGGTGTGTTTTCCACTTGCATTTTTTATTTACATTGTTCGCTTTGGCTTACTTTGTAATCGATGGACACAAAGAAATACCAGTGATCCTTAGCTATGATTGTTCTCGTATAGTTGAATGGATAAGTAGCTAGTAGGCTTAACGTGTTAGAATAGGACTACTTTGTATATTGTATAGGCTACGGAAAGGCTGACTTACGCTTACTACAGGTGAGATGAACTGGAAATTCCAGCATATATCATTTTTTGCATAACATTTTTATTTTTATTTTTTAAAGCAAGTGGGCCGCTGCTGTTAATAATTAAATGAATAAAGTTAACTGCATTCTCAAATTATTGTGTAAAAATGATTCGAGTTAGGCCGCCACGTCTTTACGTGGGCCGGCCCTAAAGGCTCCACGAGGGGGCTACCATCTTGAGGTAATACTCCGTTCGGAATACTACCTTGTTGATGGAGTCCCAGGAAGTAGGTTCACTCGGCGAGGAGTGAGAGGAGCCAGTATGCGGCCGATCCGCATTCTGGCTGGGTCTGGGGCCAGTCAGTTGGCCTGGGGGGTTCGCTGGGGTCTGGTTGATGGATTTCCAGGTGCCTATGATGCGCTTTACCTGCTTGCATCTTGGGATCCATATTCTTCTCCATACGATGTCTAGTGCTTTTGTTGACATATGATGTATGACGCTTGTTCTTTCTTCTTTTGTTAAACCTTTTTGCGTCATGTCTAGTTGAAGCTCCTCACTCGGCCAGCCCAGCAGGTAGCCTACATCGTGGAGGGGATGTAGTGGGGTGGCTCTGTGCGCTGTTTCTGCCACTTTCACCAGTCGAGGGTGGATTGACCTTTCCGCCCTTTCCCTGTTGATTCTGCTTATAATCCTCATTCCTTCCTGGAATATTTCGAATTTCGCATTTCTTTCCACTTCCCCCTCGTTGACGTCACAGTTGACTATATGCCTCCAATTTTCGCTTTCCCCTTTGGTACACCTACAGCATACGTCCGTAGTGTATTTTTCCTTGCTCCATAGGTGCTGTCTAGCTAAGGTAGGTAACTGACCCGTCGCTAGCTTGATCGCGAACTCCCTCTTGTGCTGCGCTCTTCTCAATGCTCTTTCATCTTCACTTCTGTCCCTTTGCGCTACCACGTTCATCTCTTGCTCCAATCTGGTCCTCAGCGACGGGTGGTGCTTGAGTATATGCTGCTTGAGTGTTCTTGCGTGTCGCGCCTTGCTTTGTTTCTTGATCAGTTGTCGTGGTGGAAGCAATGTGTTCAGCCCTGACGCCAGCAGATCGTACTGGTGGACCTTTCCTGGCACTGTATTCAGTGTCCATCTAGGCACCTGATTTGTGGTGACGGCTGCCGCTTTCGCCTCCATGTCTGCCATCTCGTTTCCCACTGTGCCTATATGCGCCCTAGTCCATTCTATTTCTGTGCTTGCTTCTCGTCTCGCGACTCTATCTGCTATCAACTCCCATATTTTGTATGTGGGCGTTGCTCTTCTTTTCGCTCTGGACCAGGGCACCGCTTCCGTGACATACTGCTTCCACCAGGCCACCGAGGTCATGGAGTCCGTCATGATCTTGATTGCTATGCTGTTTGGCGCGCATGCTATCGCGTGGGCTATCGCCATAGCTTCGAGCATATCTGAGTGGCAGTGTGGACCTGCGTACCTTCCCGTTGCTACTGCCACCTTCGCGTTTCCTCTCATAACTATCGCTGCGTAGCCTCCTTCTTTGTCTGGGCCAGTTGGATTTGTGACTGATCCATCTGTCCATATAAGCACCGTCTCGCTGTCTTGGATCTCCGACCAGTTGTACTGTCTGCCTTGCGCGTCTGTGGACCACGCCGCTAGGTTTTCCTCGGTGAATGGTAGCAGCGTACTGTACTCCTCTCGATCTGCCAGTCTAGCTGCTATGGCCATACTCTTGGCTTTAGATGCAAGTTTGGGCCACCTTTCTTCCAGTTTCTTGTACCATTTCGGTGCGCCTCCCTGCCTTTCATTTCGATTTGTGATGGCATTGTAGCTCGCTAGCCTGGGTGTATCGAGTCCGTCAGTCAGTGCTATGTCTTTCATCTCCACTAGGTCGAACCTCTCCGCTGCTTCTCTAACGTCTCTTCGAGTCGTTGGAGTCGCTGCGTCTTCTAACAAAATATCATCTATCCTCTTGGATTGTTCGAGTTCGTCCCCTAGTACCACCTTCAGCTCCCTCGTATGCAGTCGGTATGCCAGGTGAATAGCGTACACTCTATTTCTATCGCGTGTTTCCGTGTAACTGTTGTATATCGATCTGATACTGTTGACAAGACTGCATGCTGCTTCTTCTTGTGCTCTTGCTGATTCACCTAGCATACCTGGGCTATCCAACCTCCTCATTAAGTCCGCTATTTGGGAAGTGTCCATAGCGTCTCTCACGTTGGTCAGATTGAATCCTTGCGGCGCCCATAGCAATACGTTTGGCATAGACCTAGCCATGTGTGCTTTGCGTTTGATTAGCGTGAGCCAGCTTCTATCCAGCTCGTCGCACTGTGAGTCCGACAGCGGTAGAGTAGCTGCTTTGTGAGTAATCGCCGGTATTATCACTGAGTTGATGATATATATCGCAATCTCGTGACTGATCTCCTTCCGCCTTATAATGCTGCAAAGCCCTTTAACTGATTGATGGATGATTCTGAGTGGCTCTTTGCTCTTGCCGTCCAAGGACAGCCAGCAGCCGAGTAGTCGGAAAGGTATTGTCGGTGGCGCCACCGTCTGTACATCATTTTTTGCATAACATGTAGTAATATACCAAATAAAGATTAGCCATCGTACACCTTTACTGCTGTTCACAACAATAATAACAACATGGCAATAACAACATGGCAATAGCAGCTCGGCTAGTCTAAATGTGTAGACTCGTTTTTGATTTATGCTTACCCCTTGTGCTTGAGCATAAGACGATTACCTAGCCAGTTCGGTGGACATTGTTTGTTCACAACAATTGATTAGTCTATTTAGAGAGTAAACAATTGCTGTTACTTCCTATGTATTTCGACTAGCATTGCGCGAATTATTTATGGCGAAACTCGTTTGCTTATTATTAGCCTCGGCTATCGTTCCTTGTAATACGCTGAGCATGTTTCACTCGATAGATTTCTGGTTACGAAAACATTAAAACATAGGCCGAGCATTGATTGTTCCCCTTGCTTCAGCTTTCGTAGGAACCTGATACATCTGCATCTTGAGCTATCACTGAAGATGCCTTGTAATGGTCAAATATCCGACACCAGCTATTATAACTACTTTAACTATTACGAACATCACCGCAACAGCAATAATACCGTCTTTCTTTCCGTCTTAAATAAACACTATCGTCTATTGTTGCTCTGTCACTTTCATTTCCTACTACTACATTTACTACTACTACCTATATCAATCAGTCTTGCATATTAGTTTAGTTAACGATTACTTTGATTGTTATTCGCATACTTGTGGGTGTGTATGTATGTGTGCACTCATGTCTCCATCTCCTAGTACCATGTCATTAGGGACATTGCTCTCCACCCTAATCACATCATCATCATCATCATCATCATCGAGGCAATCTCCACCACCTACCCCTGCTTTAATAATTACTACAGCAGCATCTGGTACAGTTACTACTATTACTGCAACTAATACCGATGCGATCTGCGCTGCACATTCCCATCGAGTGAGACGCGTGCCCAGCCGTCAATCGTCACCGTTGTCGTCGTACCCGCGTAAACGCACTGTATGTCCGGTTATTATCGAGGCTCGAAACAGCGTGACTGATCCAGTTCAAAGACCGTCTCAACCAGTATCGTCGTCTGTCACGCCACGTCTTCTTACTCCACCTCCTTCACCGCCTAACATGTTGCAAAAAAATCGACCGTCTAGTACGAGCAAGTTTGACGCTTGGTTGCAACGAGCAAAAAGAAGCAGCAATAGCAACGGCAACGGCAACAACAATCATCTTCATCTTCATCTCAATTGTTGTAACTCTAATGTTGATTCCCCGAGTGCAAGCCCTTTTTCTGCTCTACCATTATCGCCCTTACTCTCCCCTAGTTGCGATGCACACACTAGCGATTCAATTCGTCAGCAATACGAATACGCGCTGGATGACATGGTTCGTAGCGCAACAAGCCCTACCGTTAATCCCGCCAACACTACAGTAGGCTTGTCGTTGTTTCGCAGTGGTGCCACTAGTCCTGGTGGTTGTAAAAGTCCAGGTTCCGCAGTCACTTCTCTAACGGACATGCCATTAGCTGAACGACATTTACGTCGTTTAGCGCTTGTTCACCCCATTCCCGTTGGTCACGACGATCTACGTCGACGACTATGGCGAACCTTGCTGGCACGTGAGGGGAACTTTACCCATCTGCAATGCCTCTACGTCAGCCTGAAAGCACGTGGTCTATCCTCCATGCATTCGCAGATCCAACATGACCTCGCCACTTTAGCGCAATCCGATCGTTTATCAGTTAACGCTACGGATTCAAAGGAGCAATCCACTAGTTTGATGGAATCATTGACACGAATCCTAAATGCTTTCGTCCATCAAATGCAAGGTAAGTCATCTCTCGTGGATACTCCACGTATTGCCACTAATCATCGACTGACATGTATGACAGACGAGTTGGACGACACGAAAAACTACGTGCAAGGCTTACACTGGATAGCTTTGGCATTCTTGGAGGTATTACCCGAGGAAGATGCGTTTGCGTCACTTTATTTATTCATTACACGATGTGCACCGGTATACGCGCGTACCACAATGGACGGTGTTCAATGCGCCGTAGAGGTATGTGTGATATCCCCCAGGATTGTACATTTATTATTTGGCAATTAACATACAAATGAATGAATGAAATACGCTTGTCTATTAGCTAATGGATGAATGTCTACGTATACTGGATCGTCCACTCTATGATCACCTACTTGATCATGGTATTTTCCCAGAACGATACGCTTATAATGGTAGGTGACACACTGGTATCTATTGTACAATTATCAACTAACGTGATATCCCATCAGCTCTACTATCATTTACAGGCTGTCATAAATCCATTAGCAAGCAAGATCATCTACGACTATGGGATGCCTTTCTAGCCTATGGGATTCACATCAATGTGCTTTGTGTTGTTGCGCAATTGATAAAATCACGCGACATGCTACTTGCCACCGACCAGTAAGTCATTGATTGTTACTTATTACATTGCTAGTGCATTGCTAATTCGAACGCTATAGACCGCTCAACATACTCTCTCGTGGCTTAGATGGCGATATTTATCAGACGATCAATGATGCACTATCTTTATCGCAACAACTTCCATCTGAACTGTACGACATTCTTACACGGCATGCCAATGATCCAAATGTTCGTCATCTACTACCCTTAACGCCGTAACTTTGCATTCTACATTTTTCATTTATTTACATCATCATCATCATCATCATCATCATCATCATCATATAGGACATTACAATTTAAAAGCTTTGCAATTTCACGTCTAGCTATCATCATCAACTCATTAAGCACAATCATCTCACAACAATTTTGACACAGCAGTAGAACCATTATGATTACATAAAATCTTGGTATAACACAATTAACTACTGCTTTATATTAAATAAACTTGCATCTTCATATTCATTAAATGCGCTATTTCTTTGAGATAACAATTATTTAATGTATCTGTATCTGTATCTGTATATAAGAAAGAAAGAAAAAGCATAATTCATTACACTTGATGGGAAGTACACGTATGAGGAAATGCATAATAACGAGCATAAAGAACCAATGTCAATCTACAACCATTACGATGACAAATTTATGTAATCATTTTCTTAGCAATTGTTAGTAGATTCTTTAGCGTTTGCTTCTCCATCACTAGGGCGCACATATTCGAGGCGAGGATCATGCCACCAAATCGATTGTGATTAAACCAGCTACGCTTGCGTGCTCCTACACCACGACAAGCTGGATGTCCGTCATGCGGACAGTAGATGAATTCTGGCTTGTCAGGATCCGGGAAATACATGACTATCGCATCCTTTGCATGTCCAAACTTGTTCTTACCAGGACGTAGATGCGGTACGATATCTGTCGATGAAATAATTCGAAGATAATGATCACGACCAATAACGCTTAAACTCCAGTCGGAAAATTCCTTGGTAGTTGTCATTGGTTCGGCGAACGCGTAAGTCATTAACGGTTTCAGCTCCTGTTCTGTAAGCGATAGATGCAAGGAGAACATACGAGCTATTGAAGCGCCTAGCGAATGACCTGTCACAATAATGTGATAGTTACTATACTTTGCCTTTAGCAATCGCAATGCTTCGCGGGCTCGTGGTACATGGATTAAAAGCGATCTCATAACACCTTTATAGATCTTCGCACGACCATTAAATCCACTGTATAAATTCGAGTCTATATTGACCTGTCTACTATCTGCATTGTAGAACATAGTGTCGTACAAGCCGAAAGTACCGCGAAATGCTACTGTCAGTGTTTTGTGAGTGTGCGACACGCTAATCAACCAGTGTTCACCGGATCGTGACTCCCAATTGACAACGCTATTATCGGCAGTTAATAAAAGCTTCGGATTGTTGTTGATGTCGGGTATTTTCTTATTTCGCATATCTAATGCTTGTTCCTTGGTGCAGTAGGGGAAACTGGCCAGCATCGCATAGCGAAACACCACATCTACTTGATATCGGTCATTAAAGTTGAATTCCGTTTCTCGTACTGGCATATCCTTCGTGGTTTCCGCATAGCGTTTCCGCATATCATCGGGTGACAATGGCGTTAGTGCCGATCTCGTTAGCATGTATTTAATGGTGTCTGCCGCAAGATATGGAAAGCTGACATCGTTGTCGATTACAGTATCATTCGATGGTGCAAGAATGTTGACATCGTGATTTAATTGATCGCGTCTAGTCAAGCTAAACACCGCCGCTTGAACATGTAATAGACCAGTGAGACATAGTATTAGCGAGGATGATAGACGCATTTACGCGAGAGTGTAAACGATGATATGGATGATGTTACTCGTAAGAATGGATAGTAGAAGAGAGAAGAGAGAAAGTAGGAAGGAGAGAAAGCGAGAAAAATAAACTGATGTAAATGGCCGACAATGGATATAAATGTTCAAATTGCCATAAGGTTAGCCATGTGGAACTGAAATAGGTTAATCTAAAACGGAAATACATCCGACTATGTCACATATCCATGTGTAGGGCGATAACATATTAGGCAATCAATGGGTTCTTAATGGCTACACTAATTACTGTTAAATAATGATTGTCGTTTGGCTGAATGCGATCTACACATGTATCATTGCTAGTAGTAACAACAACAACAATAAACTGACAAGTATGCTCTATCTAGTATTTATTTTTGTATAATAACAGTAGTAGTAGTATAAATGAGTATACTTGTTAGCAGTGTTGACCTATCGTTCATTTTGTCAGTAATACGTGCTGACTTTTAAATTTGATTTACATGTCCGATTGCTTAGTATGGATTTCATCATTAAGGGATTGCACCAATAATTATGCTATCATTTGTCGTATTTCTTCATCTAAATGATGATAATAATAAATAGTAGTTACTATTTGTATAAGAATACGAGTAGTTCATTACATGTCATTGTATTTGCCTAATTACTTTTATAATCTTCATCAATAGCAAATGATGATCTTTATTATTGTTAGTATGTGTATGTAATATATACTCATTCTCCTATATGTAAAATGACTAGCAAGTTCCAGTATATATATCGTATATGTATATTGTATATTCGTCTATTTCCCTAGAACATTACCGTCATTGCTCACCAGGAGAATGAGCGACTATATTGTATATACGTGATAGCACAAATGTTACCTCATCATTCGCTATCGCATACGGAACAAAGCCTGTACTGACCAAAACGCGTAGTCTTGTGTCTAGTAATCAACATACTAAACAATCAAATAAATAGCATCTCTGTAACAGCAAAAATAGTAGTAATAATAATAGTAGTAATAGTAATAGTGGTAGTAATAGTAGCGAAGGTGTAATAAGTACAATTGCATATGCAAGAATAAAATAGAGAAAATAGTAAAGTACACGGATGATGATGATGTCGATGATGATGATGATGTTGTTGATTATGTTGATGTTGATGATGATGGTGCTTATAATGGTGATGATGTTGATAATAAAGTTATAGTATGGTTGAATTAGATTAATACAACCTAAAGGCAAACATTCTGACAAGTCTCACGCGCCACTCGATCTGACGTGATACTATCGTCGGATAGTGCATCAGTATTCGCGTCTACGTCCAAATCTTCTGCATCGTGTGTTACATCGTTATGGTCATGAGCATCGCTATCATAATCGATATTTCTGAATGATAGCTGAGCCGAGTGTTCCCAGCTGTTATTCTCCCGCCAGCGTCGTTGTTCCTCGAATCGTCGTAGTCGCGCTTCTTGCCGTTCATCGCGTTGTCGTAGACGTTCGAGTAAACGACGAATTTCCGCTACACCACGAGCAAGTGAATCGACGCGTTTTCGCTGATCCGACATTTTCCGACTAGCCTCACTGTTGATGTTATTTAAACTACGCTCGAATTCGTCGTCATCGTTTTCGCTATCACTACTACGATCATCGGAATTATGACGATTTGCCTTACGGGTTCGTGTGGATGAGTATTTACGACGTACGTGTACTGGTAGTTCAATCTCGCAAAATGAATCCTCGGGAAGTTGCGCTGTACGTGCAGCTGGAATGTCCTCCATCGATGATAGCGAGTCAGTTTTCTGCATTGCACACGCAAGAATCGGTCGACTATCCAGTGCACGATCATCGTGGGCAGAACTCGTGCATCCACGATAGTTGAACGACGTCTCCAATCGTGCAGTATCCTCGTCGTCATTCGCCGGTGATACAGATGGACTACTACGTGGACTATGTCTACTTGTGGTAGTTGCATTGGATACTACCGATCCATTACTACGCGTGGATGAGGTACGCGATCGCCCCATTATTCCGGTTCGTTTAGAACGAGCACGTCTAACGGATGGACTACGCGGCTGTACCGGCGGTAGCATTAAGCAAAGTGGCTCTTTGAGCGGTAAAGACAAAGTAGAACTACCCATGACATTGGTGGACTCGCTGTCCATGAATGCGGTTTATCTTCTGAAGTGGCTGATCCAGTATTAGAATTAGCTTCCATGCCAACTGGAATAAGCGGAAGAGTGATTAATGACGGAGGAGTGGTAGGATCATGCTGCAGCTGGAGTGGAGTGGATGGAGAAGAGGAAGCAGAAGAAGAAGAGGAGGAGGAAGAGGAGGAAGAGGAAGAGGTTGCAGGATGGTCATTTGAATTCGTTATTATGCTAGTTTTTAAAGTCGCATCCTCTGCTTCAGCTGCATCTGCTTCTTCTTCTTCTGCTTCATTATCAGCATCGTCAACATCCGGAATTGTCTCATTTGCCATGGGTGACAATTGGGGCGAGCTAGGATTGGATACAACCTTCTCTGGATTGTCATCCGTAATGATTGGTTGATTCGACTCCGACTTTGCCTCTTCCTCCTCTACGTGTTCACGACACCAATCATTGTCCATAAATGGTTCGGGTGTAACACACGTCTCTGCTCGCCAGGCTGCCACATCAACCCCCATAACAATGCTTCGTCGTCGTGATTCCAAGTAGTGCTGCGGCTGAATTGGGTGCAATCGAGATGGACGCGGTGCTGGCGACATGGCTCGTGTACGAGTTGCGTGCCAATCGGGTGCAGAAGCTACGCTAGGTGGTCGTTTAATAAGTGCTGGATCCATCGGATGACGATGACGACCTAACACACTGGCCGAACGACGAGGGGGAAACACGCGTGGATTTGCCTCGCGAGGTCCGCGTACCGGCATTTCTGGATCAATCTGAACGCTCGCTCGTCTACGCCAGGCGACGGTCGAGAACTCGTAGCGATGTCGATCGAGTGACGCGTTCGACGATGAGTGTCGCAGCTGACGTTCTGATCCCATAGAGGCGCGTGAACTAGGTCGAGAATAAGTGGGCCCGACGCGTATTTACCATCCTGTGAATGTCGTTGTCGTTAGTGCCTGCCTCTAGTCGAGCTTGTGCACGAGCAGCAGTGGCCAACTGGAAAGTGGATACAGTACGTCGTAGATCGGAATTGTGTCGTGGTGATTTTACAGGTGTACTTGGTCGTGATATAAAGGCAGCTGGTGCGGTATCAGGTGCGGTACTTGTGGATGTTACAGATAAATTAGATGATATACGTCGTAATCGACCAGTTGATCCTGACATGCTCGTGAAGGGGATGATGATGTAGCTGCCATTGCAGTAGTAGCATTAGCATTAGTTGATGCTGCTGCTGTTGCTGTTGCTGCTCGACGTTGTGCACGTTCCGCTGTGGCTAACGACACGTTAGATGCAGTTCGACGTACACTTCGTAACGGTGAGGATGGTGTAAGTGGCGTAAGTGGCGTTGGTTTAACTCGTGGTGGAGTAGAAGGTGTAGGCATATCAGGAGTTGAGCATTTAGTCGATGAAAGTGGGGTTGTTGGTCGACTGACAGTGGATGTGCGTGCATTTGATTTATATTGTTTCTGTTGTTGTTGTTGTTGTTGCGATTTATCCTGCTCTAGAGTAGATTTTGACACAGCCTTAAATGACAATGCAGTATCCAATAATAAAATTGAAGATGTATCATCATGCGACAATTGTAGCTTACTCTCCACCGGTGTAGTCATGTCTACTTTATCCTCATCAATCGTCGGCGATTCCTGTTCCATCTGATAAAGTGAAACGGCGGACAGACTATCATTGTCGCCGTGTTCACTACTACTATCCTCTAGGCTGGATTGCGAGTGTAACAACTGAGATGGAATGGGTGGACGCCGTATAGGTACACGTCGTACTGACATGCTACTTGCTAGCGGAACTATAAGATCATCGGTGAGCTGTTTGTTATTTGCGAAGGTGGCATCGAATAGATCGGCCATTGTCGTTGATGTCGATGTCGATGAGGGTAATACACTACGAGCTGTATGATAAGTGGAATCCGGTGATTCATACGATAAATAAGGTGCAGCCGATGTTGAACGCATGGTTAATCGGGGAGATGCACCGCCTGTAGCATCAAAAAATGCCGTAGTATCGGCGGCATCGTTCTCGGTGGAGGTGATGGCACAGAAAGTGGCCACTGAACCATTATTGACCGTGTTATAGACCGTGTTGGTACGCGACGACTTTCGTCGCAGTAGTTTGCGAAAGAAACGTCGGCCAGGCACCTTATCTGGCAATGACACCATTAATAAGATACGAAGCGTGAGTGACGAGGGTAATATCCAAATAGATGGACAAGATGATTCGAAAGTAACGGTTACAGGCAAATACAATGTAAATGACTAAATCAAGAAAGAGATGAACTATAATGTGTAAACACACACACACACACACGCACACAAAATGTCAATGGTTACTCCGCTCGTTGTCGAGAAGGGAAAACGTCAGAATATCGACAATGACTCAAATCTATAGCAAGAAGAAAATGAAGAACAAAGAACTCACGACAATTGGCCGAATAAGAATAGACGTGTCTATCCACGAGTGACTAATGGAAGCGACACGTACGGACGTATATACGCAGCACAGAGAAATAGCGAGATAGAAAGGAAGGTAGAATAGATAGAATAGAATAGAATAGAAGGAGGTCACGACGACCGGTCACGTTGGTATAAGCAAGGGATATATAGGGAAGAGAAGCTTGTGGTAATACGAGTACGGTAATGGGGAATTGGGGAGATATGAGAAAAGAGTCACGGGATTCAAGATGGTTACATCCACTTGGTAATGGATAATGCCTGTACAATAAATAGTAGATGAAAGCGGTAGAATTAGGCGACGTTGGATGCAACAATGATCACGATAATGACACTTTAATAAATGATATTGCTGCTACTGCTACTCGTACTACCGATGCTGTAGCTGTAGCTGTAGTTCTAGCTGTAGTTGCTAATGTCGTAAGAACCGTTTTGATCAGAGTATAAACGATTGCTGTTATAGTAGAAACGATAGAATGATAGTCGAGTTTTTGATTAGTAGTCGTATAGTCGTAGTCGTTTCACGATTCCTTCAGGTCAGACGATAATATTTAATCTCATTTGTTCAAAGCATGAACGTAACAAGAGCAAACGAGGAAAAAGAAAAGGGAGAGAAGGCCACGTTCGCTACAAAGGATGAAACACACACACATACACGTACACGATAATGAAAGAGATCAAAATGTGGATCAGTAAAGTATACTTGGGTTGCGAATCCCGATACTCGTTATCACACCACACTACCACTATAAAGAATCGATCAACCCGCTAACTATCCAGCCCACTATCCAACCAGCCAAAGGGTAAACAAACCAAAAAGAAAGGGAAACAAATGTAGATAAATGTAAACTGAGGAGAGAGCTAGCAATAAAGCAGGTGTCGGCGATAATCACCGTCCTGATATTGACACGGCGCAAACTCGAGTAAAAAAAATGAAATCAAAACGAAAAGATCAAGGCTAGAAAGGAAGGAAAAAAGAATCAAGATGCTAATGTATTGTTGCTGGCATTATTATTACAACTGCTATCTATCCTATCCAGCGATATGTAAAGATAGGCACACACACACACACACACACGCACACACAGCTACATACATACATACATACATGGTGATAGCGTTGATGAGTGATAGGCCATAGAATGCCGCGACTGCCTAGATTTACTATTCGTTCCGACAGCTGCTAAGCCGTGTGCCTGTGTGTCCATTCTATGTTCATGATGTCAATACATTCAAGGTTTAATTGATTGTAATGGCCTTTGAACTGCGTTACAAGTAGCTTTGTCGCTGGTACAATAGCGTTGTTTGTTTGTAGATATATAAATATATACATATGTATGTGTATGTGTGAGTATGTGTGTGCGTTGATAAATGTATCTGCAAAACAATAGACATGACAGGCATGGTATGTGGGATGTACTCCTTTTTTTGTGCCGCCTAGAACAATAGGAAAAACTTGCACGTAAAAGGGTGGCAATACTATTAGCACTAGTACTACTACTAGTCATCATAGAGAAAACGACTTTGTATCAATGGGTGCTCAGTGCAAAGTGTATCCACCAATAAGAGATGCAGAGTATCTGCATAAAGGCGAGGAGAGGGGGGAGAAGAGAGAGAAGGAAAATGAAGATGAGGATAAGAATGATAAAGAAAGAATGGAAGGAAGGAGAGACAAGTAACACCACACGCACACGAAGCATCATCATGTATACATCAACGAGAGGTGACGACATGCATAACACATGGAGATTGAAAAAGGCAGTTTATGCTTTATATATTGAATGGATTCTGTCCTAGTTTCTTGTTTATTATAGAACCGGTTATCATACCTGCGTTTTATAGATACGTTATTCTTATTGTATTATTATTACATGTGTGTGTGTGTGTGGAGAGAAGGGTATTAGAACATGACAATAATACAAATGAAGCATCGATTGACATGTAAATCAAATGATTTATGATAGAATCAAGATACGAGATGGAGCATATTATTAGAAGAACAAGCATGATAACGTCAATAAAATGGCGGTGGAGGTAGTTGCTAATAAAGTACCAATATTGATGTTGATCATACTATTCGCGTTGTTACTCGATGTGTTGCCTGATTTACTATCGCTTGTATATCTGGTAACTTCATCTGGTTCACGGATAGTACCGCAAGCAATACGTGCACCACTTGGATCGTGAATCACCACGGAACGATTAACAATGCTGTTCTCGCCCGTCATCGTTAACGTAGTGTCATTGTGTAAGAATGGATAAGCACTCATTCTAGGGTTATCCCATCCTACGATAGGACCAAATTTACCGCTTAAATCACCCATCTCACATTGATCTATGTTTTAAAGGTGCAAGTGCTACCCTTACGATTGTATGGATCCAAATGGTCACCAGTACCATCGCAATTACCATCAGCGGGAACGGGAAGTTGGTGAATGTGATACGGATAGCTAACATTAACCTTTAAGCCTGGATTGATCAAACCATTAAACAACACGTAGTTGTTGCCCGTTTCAAAGACAAATCGAGCGTCGACTTGGCCCTTTAGAAAGGCTTGACTAATCAATACCTTTACTTCGGCGGCATGAACAACGACCGATATTAGGCCAAGGTATGTAAGTGATACGACAAGCAAACTATGCAACGAATTGGATGCAATCATATTGGTTGATCACTGGAATAAACGAGGAATATCTGCTGATATGAATGGATAGCTTGAAAGACAAGAAGAAGAAAATAACTATTGATTAAATGGATGAATGGTATAATAGCAAGTCAAATAATGTC
Organism: Syncephalis plumigaleata; assembly: GCA_025201365.1. NCBI lineage: Eukaryota > Fungi > Zoopagomycota > Zoopagomycetes > Zoopagales > Piptocephalidaceae > Syncephalis > Syncephalis plumigaleata. Next base: position 926,208 of record JAIXMF010000004.1, on the reverse strand, counting down.
AAGTAAAAGCGAGAGTAAATGAAACGGTAGCAGCGGTAATTATGCATAAAAAATACCCAGTTATTGCGGCATTTTATGATATAACTTTTTGTTTGCACAAGTTAGCATTACCTTTTATGGCGAGTATTATAGTGAAATGCCGCGAAAATCCCACACAAATACATGATCATTCTTTAGTTAGATGTGCCAATTTCCATTACAATAAGCTGTCATTACTATTATTACTATTATTACTATTATTAACATGCAAATTAGGTTACAAAGGCAATAAATGACCGTCTAACTAATATACTGAATTTGCAAACCAATAGAACGGAAGAATGCATTGGTACGCTGATTAGCATCGATGACTATACCGAAACTGAATAGAGCATTTCGGTAGCGACCATCGAATAGCAAGGCCAATCCCTATGAGATGATTGATGCGCAGTTTAAGTAAATAACTATATTATATAGATACACTAGTAACATTCTATTTACCTGACGAAATCCAAATCGTCCCTTTACTACGCCTTCACCTCCATTCCGCCATTCGGCACCGATACATAGATCGCTTTCATAGCTGTACAGGTTAAAATCAAATCGAGTACTACATGTAAGTTGCGGGTTGACAGCAGCGGTATAAGCGGTTGATGTATAGCCCATGGCAGGATTAATGATATTGGTTACTTCAAATACAAATGGTTGAGTGGCACGATATCGTAATCCCGTAGAAACTAAAGTGAAATGGTTAATACAACGTATTTCTTTCTCCAGTATATATGTTGCAACAACTTACCGCCACCACTCTTTTCTTTAGCAGAATAATAGATCTCGGCACCTGCTGACCATATGCCATCACCTTCATCGTGACTACCGTTATTGTATGCGTATTAGGTGTTATCATTGTCGTTTTCTTTATGGATTGAGTATCGGATCGAGTTTTGGCAGATGGTGTATTACTCGTTTTGCTATTCATTCTTCGTGATGGGACACCAGTGGTACGCGCTACTGCTGATGATCTGGATCGTGCTATTTTAGCTTCTTCACCGGATGTCGACATATTGCTGTTAACTGGACTAGCATCATGATGCGTCGTAGAATCGCTGGAATCAGACGATGAAGCATGATCATGAGCAGAGAAATCGGCAAATGCACTTGCTGATGATCTCCCGTAGAGAACAAATGATTGGCCTTACTAGGCAGATCAGGCCATCGAAAATTGTATAGACCGCGTAGACCGATCATTGAATCGTCTGTCGAGTAGGACACTTCAGTGCACCAGGGACCACGATCATGCCACCATTGCATGGTTAACTAGTATGTATATACATGTATATAAATACATACATATATGCATATATGTGGACTATAATAACTTACTTGAATAGGATCTCGTGGATCTGATGAACTTAATCCTGTCAATACATACTGCGTGTGTTGAGTAGCGCGTCGTGCCATCATTGCTTCCAATTCTCCGGTAGGGAAGAACATACGACCGTATAGGAAGAAATCAGGTTCACCTATGTATATGTGTATATACATATACGTGGTTAATAGTATCCATCTTCATTCCATGACGATACTTACCCGACCATCGCATATTCTGAGCGATTGATGATTTATCAACGGTGGGTGCCGTTTCAATTGCACTGAATGCCGATTGAAATCCTCGGCTACCTCTGTCATGCCCATGACACTTTGAGGATCGGCGGTAAGCCGCTTGGACGTATACATGTACCCGATGGATCCATTCATGCGTGGCAATGGCTGAAAGGAATGCGCCGATTTCAACCAGTCTGACGGTGCTCGTCCAGCATGAAATGATAGCCCGTGCGGTATTTTAAAGTCTAGAATAGCTGCAACGCCGTATAGTTATACATGATACTAGTCGATTAGTATTTACAGCTATATCCTAATAGTGGTATGGAATTACGAATATACATCTGACCAGTTACCTCGAGCAGAAGCGCGTAGATTCGAGTATTGATTAAGGTTATTCCAGCCAGTCTCGCGTAAATAACATCTTAGACAATAGTCCATATAGTCGTGCATGGCTGGTTTCGTTCTATGCGGTCGATTATCCCCCGTTCACCAGTGAATAGTACTGAAAAGAATTCGAGTAAATTAAAAAGTAAAATAAATAGATAGATAGATAGAAGGAGAGACAAATGTAATGGATACTATATGAATTTAAAACCCGATTGCATAGTTAATAGCTAGATGATAACAATAGCAAATCCAAGTCAACTATTTAATCATATCCAAACAATCTAATGCGATGGTGTCATCCACAAGAAAAGTTACGCTTTTTCATTTTATCTATCTTCAGGTAATCCCCTCATAGGCTATTTAGCAGTGGGTCGATTTTTGCTGATAACGCGTTTGTCCGTGGTACTTCCTTCTCTTTCTGCTTTATCCTCTTTGTAGTTGACGGCTATCTATCTGGATTGTCGGTTGCGTGTATGCTCCGTAGAGTGCATTCTATCGCCGCTCGTCGCTTACCACTGATTCAACAACCACGCTATTGCCGTTACTCGACTGCCACACTAGCTGATCGTGTTGTCTCTTCCTTACGTGTGCAATCAAGAAATCTATCCGGCTATTCCGTACTTGCCACCAAGTCACCACTACCATCTCGAGTATTATCGGTGGTGTATCCGCGCTCACGCACCTATTATTGCACAATGGCCACTACAAACGAAAGCACAAAGGTGAAGCAGCCTGATTGGCACAAACCAGTCAACCAAGAAGGCGTTCCTGAGTTGCGTCTGCTTAATTCACTAACCAAGACAAAGGTAAAAGATTCAGCTGTTGCGTGTGAATAATAAGCGCGTCAATATTAACCTAGTCTATCTCATAATGCTAGACTCCTCTTATTCCTCGTACTGGCAAGAAGTTGACCTGGTACAACTGCGGTCCAACTGTCTATGATGTCTCGCATATGGGACATGCACGGTATGTTGATACATTATTCTATCATATATGCACTGTGATAACAATGATAATAATGCGTTTATTTGTTTAGTCTTTACGTCACCATTGATATTATGCGTCGCGTATTGGAGGACTACTTCAAGTATGATATTCTATTCGTAATGAATATCACAGATATTGATGACAAGGTAATACATACATATATTTAGTGCATCTCTTCTTTGTTATTCACGAACTGTTTTAGATTATCATTCGAGCACGTCAAAATCATTTGTTCGAGCAGCTAAAGAGTAAAACAACCGCTATCACTAGTGATCTACTAGAACAAATAGAGAATGCGTTCAACGTTTCGTTGTACAAAAGTTTGGTAACTTTGATGCTAGCTAGCAAATGAATCGACAGTATGGGCTGCATGGCCTGCATTTGTCGAGAAAGCAGCGAATGTCGCCAGTATTCCTGGTGCTGCCGATGATCTAAAATTCCCTATGCATTTATCGGCGGCAAAGTCGGCCTACACTGCCATTGCAACGACCAAGGCAACAGTCGTAAATGCCGGATCAGATACCGATCTTCAAACGTTCATCAGTTACTGGACGGTGCACGCGACGTCATTACCCCTTGGCTTGATGCTAAGGATGGACACTCGGTCACACGTCCGGAGATCTTCCGTGAATTGGCCGCCTACTGGGAGGGCGAGTACATGAAGGATATGGCCGCGTTGAATGTACGTCCGTGCAATGTTCTAACACGCGTTAGCGAATACGTACCAGAGATCGTTAGCTACGTGGAGGGTATCATCAAGAATGGCTACGCGTACGAGGCAGAAGGATCCGTCTATTTCGATACGCGTAGTTTCGACGGAAATCACGGTCATCATTACGCTAAGCTTGCTCCATGGTCGGCCGTAGTACCGCACTACTAGAGGAAGGTGAAGGCTCGCTGGGAGCGAAACTTAGCGGTAAGCGTAACCCGGCCGACTTTGCCTTGTGGAAGAGGTCGAAGCCTGGCGAGCCAGCTTGGGATTCACCATGGGGCAGTGGTAGACCGGGTTGGCACATTGAGTGCAGTGTTATGGCAAGCGAGGTACTCGGCGATTGCATGGATATCCATTCGGGTGGCATCGATCTTGCATTCCCGCATCACGATAATGAATTGGCTCAATCCGAGGTTCGTACCATCATAGTTAATCAGCAATGATGCAATCATGAGACTAATCTATTGACAATTGCATAGGCTTACCACGAGTGTCAGCAATGGGTGAATTACTTTGTGCATCCTGGTCATTTGCATATTGAAGGACAAAAGATGTCTAAATCGTTAAAGAATTTCATCTCCATTCGTGTAAGAATGAATAATATTGAATAATAGAAAGGACAATCGTATAGCTAATATATATATATATATATATACATATAGGAGGCATTGGAGAAGTATACCGCACGTCAATTACGCTTCTGTTTCTTGATGCAACAATGGGATAGCCACTTGACTTTAAGGCATCAACGATGGATTATATCATTAGTACGGAAAAGACATTCAATGTAAGCGATGTTGCATAACAATTGCTCGAGCTAACTCGAATGTATATATATATATTACGTAGAACTTTTTCACAAATGTCAGCGCTTATATAGAGGAATGGAAAGCTATCGCATTGAAATCCGATGGCAACTATCAATATCGCGCAGCTGAAAAGGAACTATTGCAAAGGTGACTAGTTATTCAGGCAATATTGATTACTTGATGGTTAATATTGTCTTCCTTCTTTCTCTTTTCAAAAACGAATAGTCTATCCGATACACAAACAAGGTTCATACAGCATTATGCGATTCTATCGACACGCCAACTGCCATTCGTGAATTGCTCGATATAGTCAATCGAGCGAATATTTACATAAGTGCGCAATCAACACCTATGTGCCATTACTGGAGAATATCGCCCAATACATTACAAAGATGTTCAAGGTAATGATATATATAGTAGATAATAGAATTGGCAGTATCACTTACTTATACGCCGAATTAGATATTTGGACTGGTTAACGATGGTATTGATATCGGTTTTGGTAGTGGTGGCGAAAGCGGTGAAGGAGTAACAACAGCCAATGTAAGTATGCTTGCTAGGATGATAAATGTCTATCGATGTTAATCTCACACTATGAATAGGTAAAAGATACAGTGATGCCATATCTAAGAGTATTGTCGCAATTCAGAGACAATGTACGCGATTTGGCTCGTGGCAAAGCGGGTGAGATAGCAAATGAACGATATATCATCTAGGATTCGGTATTAACAGCTTTTATGTAGATCACAAGCAATTATTGGAGTTGTGCGATCGACTACGCGATGAAGATCTAGTGGAGTTGGGCGTGATGCTCGACGATAGAGAAGGTACGACAAGATATGATATGATAGGTGCACTTGTCTGACTATAATGCATACAGGTGGTAAGGCATTAGTGAAACTAGTGGATCGTGAAGAATTGATACGTGAACGCGATGAAAAACGCCGTGTAAGTGAATGAGCGTAGTCTACAACAATGCTAATCGTCGTTTAGCGTGAGGAGGAGAAGCAAGCCAAGAAACAAGCGCAAGCCGTGGAGAAAGAGCGTAAACGCTTGGAGCGACTTGCTCTTGGACGTCAAAACCCGGAGGAGATGTTTAAGGTCGGAGAATACGCGGGACAATTCTCCTTGTACGATGACAAGGTAAGCGTACATGCATCTCATGTTTGCCATGAGCCTATTAGCATGAAGCATCGGATATTTAGTATAGAAGGAAGAGGAAGGACAAGTCAATGCTATAGAATATAGCTTGATCCTTTCGGTTAGCCAATATCATTTCCTTAGAAAAGGATTACAAGGCATCAAGGATAAATGCAATTGTAAAGATGAGATTATTGATATTGGTATTTGGCTCGTGCGTTATTCATATAATCATGTTATTAAATCACATGTATACACATGCATACGCACTCACATACACATACACATACACATATATATATATCATTTGACTAACATCTGCCTACATTAGGGTGTTCCCACGCATGACCATGAAAACGTAGAGTTGGCCAAGAGTCGTCGTAAGAAGTTGCAAAAGGAATGGGATGCACAAGCGAAACGACATGCGGAATATTTGGCGGCACAGACAGAAGAAGCTAATTAAACGAGCTTACGGTCATATTCGTAATCGAGAAAGCATAATGAATGATCAACTAATAAATCATCAATGAATTCAAGTAGTACATACTACGGATAAAATGTGCATTAATTATGCAGATAAGATGGAAAGTAAAAGAAAGATTTATTTTCACATTGATATTATACATTCAGAGCATATCTTTCACGCGTGATATACATCAAATAGTTTGATGATGAATGAACAAATGTCGACACAGGCATGCACCATCTTGTCACTAACACGTATTGCTATGAGCATGCGTGTGCACTTGTTAATGCAAAGCTTCATGTGATGTGCAATCCATTATCATACACTCTCGATGAGAAGACTAACCTATTCGCGTGTCTTGAAACTATTACACTAAAAGCATTGACCATTTGATGTAGATACTACATACCCCTATCATCATTGTTGTGTTGATACGTACATACGTACATGTACACGCAATAACACTTTGCTGTTTAGCCGTTCATACTTGCAAGGAGGTTCTTACTGCAATTTGTAATGATAAGAAACAACAGCTATTTAGGCAGCGCGATGCGCCATTTCACCGGCACATTCGATATTTTTCATGAATTGTTATGCTCCTCTCTCTCTCTCTCCCTCGCTTACCATTATATACCTATACCTATTATACCGTACTCTTCATGCATTCTATTAGTCGTATCTTATTATATACTAATATACCATTATAGCTATTTATTTTTATATGTACATATATATATATATTTGTGTATGTATGGGACCCTCGATTGTTGACGTGTCTCTCCTATCCTAACTGCCTAATTATTACGTTTATCATGTATATTCTCAATGCTGCATCCGCTCCTATGCCAAGTGCGGATAACCTACTTCGGTATCGTCCTAGTCTTCTCTTCTATGGCATGCTGTTTCCCTTGGTGATAGCAAACTTCATTCGCTCAATATGGCTAGTCTATAAACAAGCGCGTACAGCCAATATACTATGCCTGCTACAAACATTCTTCTTCCTCGTTAATAACCTCTACACATTGCAACACTACCTAGAACCGGTAGCGGATGATTGCACCGAGACAATACTAGTGCAACGCGGTACATTCGTTCTTTCCATGATGTGCATCCATGCCATTCTATTGATCAAAGCGTATATCTGCAGTAATGGCACGCGATACCTATTAGCAATGGCGGCTTTTACCGAATCGTTATTCTTTCTCTATTACCTAATTAGCATGGCCCAGTCTGTAGAGATCGAATCGACTTGGGGCGATTGCGACGTGACACCCACCATTTCTAGTATGCTATTACGCGTGGGTGTAGGAATACTACCCAATGCATTTCTATCACTTTACTTTCTATGTTATGCCTATCGTCATTGTCACAATAACAAACAAGGGTGAGTAGCAAATATACTCTTCCTACTGAATAGGATAATCAATGCTTAGTTAGCTGGTTGGGTGGTTGGTTGGTTGGTGGGTTGACATCATTATTATGTACTAATCATTTTCTTATTACACGCATTGTATACAGTGCGTCCACATTGAGTAATTTATTCCTCGATGGCATATTCTACTTGATAGGCGTAACTCTGACCGATATCCTAGTTTGTCTCGTCATTGTTATCGGTTTGACACTTGGACGAACATGGACGGTTCTATTCAGTCTTGACTGTAAGTATACAACCTATTTTTAGAGTATGGTATACCAAATGTACATTCACACAAGTATGCACCCCTTCCCCTTATCATCACACATTGACACTCGAATCTAATAATATGGCTAATCCAAGTGTTGTCCTCCATTACAATAGGGATTGTCGCGTCATCGCTTATTGTCGAGCAATTACGATGGGCAAAAAGCAAAACTCGTCGACCGTCAAGAGGATTCCTCCCCACGCGAATTAATGACGCTTTTCTCAATTGTAAATAGACAACCCTTCATCCTTCCTTTACTTTCGCATACACACACGCGCGCGCACACATCTCCTTTCATATCTGTAGATAATGAATGACTAAGCTAAATGTCAAATAATAACAATAATAAACCATTATAATGATTATTAAGGAACATGTATGGTGTCATTATCGTCTTTCCATTCCAACTAGCTATCAAGGCAACATGTCATATGTGACACTCTACAATGCGATGACAAACTAAAATCCTTTTGTATAACAAAAAAGCATGTATAGTAGGCGAGAGAAATGGAAAGATCATGCCCATTGACGGGTTATCATCATCGCTGTTGTTATCATTGTTGTTGCTGTTGTTGCTGTTTTGTGAATTAAAGTACAGTCATCAGAATGGATTTGCACGCCAAACAGTCACATCCACGAGTACATATTAAATAGCATCGCAATTCGTAGATGATGTTTGTCTTTACACATTTACATGTTCTCTCTTTCTCACTCAGTGTATGTGTCTGCGCATACTCCTATATCTACGCTATACTATTATTCTTTTCTGATAACTATTCCTGCTATTACCATCGTCATCAACATATATTGACTAGTAGTATGGTGATTACAACTGCTATTCTCCAGTGTAGTAGTATCAGTAGTTATAGTATACAAGCTTACCTATTATTTAAACGGTAGATGACTAGCACGGTGTAGAGTGTACACCATTTGCCATTTCAATTATTGTATTGTGTTTATATTACCCTATCATAAGGCTATTCTTTTTTGCTCTTATTCTTGGTTAATACCACTCGTTTATTCCATAAACTGCCCAGCATCCGAACAGCAACAACATCATCATCATCATCAGTGAAGGATATTCGAACAATGTTTCCTATAACACCATCAAGTAGCGGCAGCACGAAGAATAGTGAAGATAACTGGCGTCATCATGCTCTATTATCCCTTAATTATTCCATGTGCCAAAGTAATCCTAGCATCAATACGAGTCATTGTAGTCATCCCTCCAAGATACGATGGTGGTCCAGTTCATCGGATATCTCGTCTGCAGGCAGACTAATCAACAATACCAGTTCATTCTCTGTCAATGATCAGTCCACCTATTTGTCGGTACCGTCCTTGTTGTCTTCCGACATTGATAATAGTGCCATTAGTACAAAGAATAGCATGGATGATTCTACGCTACGATCATTGTTCAACAATGAATGTAACTCTTTGGCAGCCTCTACTGATGCACTGGAATTAACACCGTCACCGTCATCATCAACATCAGCATCAGCATCATCGACATCACCAGCATCTACATTGTCGGGTTGTAAGCCATTAAGCGCTTCACTTCCATGCTACTTCCTAGGCGTAATTTACTACCAACAAGAATCAGCCCAGTATCTAGTCAGTCGATTGCCACTGCTTCGTCGTTTCTACGTGAAAAGTTCGAATTATGCCGTCGTCCACGTTTAGGTCGTCTAGTGCGTAAATTATCGTTCATTCCTCGTACACGTTTAGCTCATCGTACAGTGCCGTCTAGAAAGTCTGTAATGTCGACCACTCGATTCTACGATCCATTACGTTGGCCTGATCCACCTGCTGGCGCGTGTTCATTCCCGGTGGATCCGCAAGAGTTACGATTCTCCCTCAAGCATATCCCTGACTCATTCGCCGATGGTCCTCGACTCGATAGTCTGGTCTATGCCGTGCGTCGTGGCCTACTTTCCATAGAGGCATTTGTACCCCTGCGCGTGCGTCGTGGTCCCAACGGAAAGCTCTACGCCATTGATTGTCGACGTCTCTACGTGCTACGTAAAGCGGGAGTGACGCTTGCCACCGCCATGGAAATACCACACCCGATGACCGAGGATGAAATTGCACGATCGGGTGGTGATCACATTGAGTAGTGCGTGCCAACAACAATGACCACTCCTGCATAGAGGACGCGCTCTTTCCTGACACATCATCCTTTGTCCATTCTATGGAACAAGCAAAGGAGGATATTTTCCGATTAATCGATGATATCACCCTATTTCTAACTATCGACAAACGCGCCTAAGCATTCCAACCACTACCTCTTTTTCTATCTGTCTATTCATTGTTCATATTGGATCCTGATCTGTTTATACACTCCTTAATGCATCTAGTTAATAAACTAGTTGCATAGTATATACACATATAAATATAATTATTCATACTAATAATAGGGTTTAATTAAACTATGCTCATTGAGATTATTTACGAGAAGCCATCGATTGTTGGAATACAGCAAATTCCCGTTTCACTAATTCGGGACGAGCCTCCAACAGCCAGTCTTTAGCCAATTTCTCGTATCCCTGCAAGTATTATAAACGTGTATATTCTATTAGAAATACATGTACATATCTGTTTTGTCATTATTATTACTATGAGTCTTACCAAGCCATTGAGATATTTTCCATCTGGTGTAAATAGATCGGTACGGTTGAATTCAAAGTATTCGGCATCAATTCGAGGACCTGCTCGAATATAATCGGGTGCACTAGACTCATTCGTGTTAGTCGTACGCATTGATATACGATCTTAGGAGAAATACCAACCTTTCCAGGTATTCCCGTAGCATATTATTACGCATATATTGTTATCGGATTCGGCTTCTGTCGACACATCGTCCATGGTGGAAAGATTGATCAAATAAACGAGACGCTTTCCATGTTCTCCTAGAATTTCACAAACAGCGCGTAGATTATCAATGGTCTGCTGTGCGGTAATCGTTGCCCTATATATCGCATAGTAATGATTATCGTTAAATCATACACGAGCTACGAAAAAAGAAGCAATTCGACTAATTCGTACTTACGACTTGTCGTGCGATCCTAGAATAACAATGACTAGTTCTGCCTCGGAGGCTGTCTTTCCATCAAGTACACGTTCCACCAATGATACTGTCGTCTACCAAGCGCAATTAATGACGATATATATAGCTGCTCTCGTTAGAATGGCTTACTTTAGCTTCACTGCCTGGGAAGTGGGTGCCCAATCATTCGATGTGCTTCCCGGTTGACCACGATTAATTACACGCCATTTTTGTCGAATGGCCATTTCACGTTGTATTTGTGATTCCAGATAGCCGGCAATACCTATGAGTAGATTATGGACACGTTTTGGTTAAACAGTTCAACCTTGGCTATGCACGCGGTCTATCCTACCTGGTGTCGATGCCTTCCACTTATCGCCATAACCAAACGCGTTGTCATCACCTACGACAGATGAGTATATATAATAGTGATACAGACTATAGAAAAAGCAACCTACCGACTACAAGTATGGTGTGTTCCCGTGGATTCTTACGTGGATATGCGTCTAGTATCCACTAAATAATAGTAATACGTAATAATTAACTAACTATACTACACGATAACCTGCTGTGGTTTGCGACACTTACTCGTGTGTAATACAAGCGAAGCAAAGTAAGGTAGTGGCATAGTAAAGCCCAGAATGTACTTGACCTTCGCTAAACATGGAAGTGTATTATTGCTTATTTGATAATAGACTACTTTAAAATGACAACAAACAAACAAGTAAACAAATGGAAAAGGAGACTTGAGAATGACTTGTGCTCATGGATGATAAGGAAATCTTGAGATTAAATAAAACTTTAATAGATATCACATGGTACGTCAAAGAGGAAAATGTACTAATAATCAATTTGAGGAATTTAGGAAGTGGATTGCTTTACCGCTGGCTAGGATTCATCTACAGTCTGCGTAAGAAGATTTACGGTGCCATAGTCAATGTTGAAACTGTCATCGTCAATGCGGTTGGAGGAAGACTGCGAAGAGAAACTACGACGACTCGATAATGATGATTCTAACTTGGATGATGGCGACACTTCCACCGCTGATTGTTTCGTTTCTTTAACGGAGTCCGAGTCGGAATAGATGACATCAAGCGTGCCTTGATACTTTGTCGCCGGCATTGAGTCATCGCGACACCAGCGTACCGTGGAAACGGGTAGAGCCGAACGTGACGCGCTGGGCGGATTACTCGAGAAGAGAGAGTCGAGTGCGGGACGTGGATCCTGCGAGGTGCACGATCCGCCACTCGGTCGCACGATGGATGGTATAAGCCAGGTGGACGACCACTGATGACTACGAGGTGCCATCCGTTGCAACTGGCTCTTCATCCAGGTGGCAGACGCGGGTCGTGGCGGGAATGGAGATCGCGGTCCAGGATCGGCTGTCCCGTCTTTTTCCATTGGCTGCGCTATGACTCTCGCCATTGCCTCTTCGTTATTCACTCTGCGACAATTTCTGAATCGCCATGAATGAGTGCCACTTTGCTTGCGGTTTCTCCATTGCAATTGGAATATCGTAACCATGATGGCACCGATCAGCCAGCTTGCCAGTATGCCATAAGCACCCGATTGAACCATTTGGAAGCCACGGGACTGTCCTTCGAATAGGAGTTGCATCGCAAGTGTGAAACCCGTATTGGCTAAACAATCGATACCGAGCATAGTGACAAATACGCCAATGAGTGCTGCCAAGAATGCGAATACACCGCGATGCAGGAAGAATGCAACGACACCGAACGCGACACCGACAATGGAGGCGGACACACCGCGTAATGCGGTCAAATGAGCCGGACTACTAGGTGTAGTGCTCTCGCCGAGTTCCACGAACCAAAGACCAAGTGCGGCACCCACGAGCGTATTGGTGATGATCAAACCGATGGTCGGCTGATAAGCAAATAGACTGGCACCACCCAGGGCAAATAGTAGAACGAAGAATACGAAGAATACGCCGCTCGGTGATAGGAATCCTCCTATACGCCATGCTATCGAGTAGGCCAGCGAGCCTGATTCATTGTTATCATTTATATTACGTATCAGCTGATAATACTAAAATAAAGATGTTTTTTGCTTACGAGTGACTTACCAATCAAAAGGAATCCTGAAAGGAATAATAGAATACGTCGCCCCACTAGACCTAGTGCGCAGATAATGAAACCAAGGAGATATAAGTGCACCCTGTTAACACGGAATGTGGTGAAATATAAAATACTACCACGGATGATTAGTAATTCATATGCAATGAAGGATCAATAGAAATCTACCTGAAGTTGCTAATGGATTCAAGATGGTATTGTGAGCAGCATCTGCATCGATATCAGCGATGGTGGGCGTGCTACTTGGGTGTTGGGTGATGATGATGATGATGATGTACTAGATCCATGTCTATTCAGCGAAGGAGTAGCCATAGCAGATACACGAGTGGGTGTGGCCGTATTACCATTGATTGCAGTATTGTTGTGGTAGCAATGGTACTAGTAGTGCCAACAATGGTAGTGGCGGTGCCTTGGTCAGTCGCTGCACTAATCATGGGTATATTCAGTGTCGTTTCGTCGAGGGGACGTTCAAGCGCTAGTGTATTCGAAGGAACTTGTACCATCTCGGGTGGGGACGAGAACGAGTACATGGTGGCCAATAGCTTGGGCCTAGGAAATGGCATGGTCTCGGCCATAGCTGCGCGTCGTTCCCCCTTAATGCCACCGCGTTTACATTGGCTAGCGAGGTATATAAGATGATTAGACAAAGCGTGACGAATAGCAGTACAACATGACCAAGTGTCATTGTGTCGGTGATGACGATGAAGATGACGATGATTCGACACTGAGATAACTTTGGTTTATATTATTTAATGGCTTTCTCTCGTTCTCTCTTCTTCTTTCTTTCTTTAACTATATAAGATTAACAATGCAACAGATATGAACATAAAAAGTGAAATTATGAATCTAGAAACTACGCATGAATGGTGGAAAATCCAAGCAAAAAAAACATTGGCTCATAAAGGTCATGGTAACAACCGAGGCTAGTGTTAAATACAGCCAAGGTTACCGAGGAGTATTATGGTATCCATGACAATCGGTTTACGTACAACGATGCTACATGTAAGCGTCAGCTAAAGGCTATACATCTATAAATATGTACACGCGCACAAAAGAGGTAAAGTGACACACGACTCAAGTTTATGTAAACAAAAACATAAAGTTGCTACTAAACAACCGATATCGGAAGAATACTCTTTTTTTAGTGTTGCCGCGTAATATTTATTCTATTTATATTGCCATGCAATTTGCTAGCCAAATTACGCATTGAATATTATAAAATGTTGCCATTATTTTATGCAAACAATCAATTGTATGATCGATATAGGTATAAAAAGAAGAACAAATTCTTTTTTGCTCAATCATTCGGTACATACTAGATGAATGCAAATTAAAATACGCTAATATTGTTATTACAAAGACAAAGTCAATTATATATATACAGGTAGTTATAGATGGATGATAACCGAGTAAGCAGTAAGAAATAATGATTACTCGATGCATTGTAACTGGATTAATGCAAACAACTATGCTTGGCATCGCCCATTTATACTCTAGATTCTTAAGTGAAATACGACACGAAATTATCATCGATGATAATCTTCATTCATCCTTATAGCTATAGCATGTGAGTAAAAAAGCAACATTCCTCTACGTGGCCATATGATAGTCACAATGTGACGACTAACATTGTAGCACGCACGAGGTCGAGAACTATTGTGCGATATAATCAACAAAACGATGGCCATGCCAGCAACCCATGCTGCCTTGAGTGCAGCGTCTATAAAATCATCGTTGAACGGCACCTTGTATGTAAATCTTTTCTAGCATTGTTTTAATTCCATACGGCATATCTACTATCGCTAGAGTATACTATCGTGTATCCTCCACGTTTTTCCTTTCCTTTTTCCCCTTCCCCCTTCCCCTTTGGTTTACCAAAATTGCAATGCCTTTGCTTTGATGAGAGTACAATAAAAAAAAAAAATAAAAAACTACATGTACATCATCATATAGTTCAACTGTTACTGCGTCTAGACTCAAGCAATAAATAATACTGCTCCGCAGCTGCAATGACTGGCCTTGTATGCTGTAGATGTATGTGGAATGCACGCATCTGTACTCATGTTGTTTCCACGCGCAATGCCTGCCGAACAATGTTTACCATCACAATGAGCGTGACCTCTTGCCGTCAACATGTTCGGCCAATCTCGCTGCCTCCCCTCCCCCTAGAATGTACACATGGCAGCTTTATCTTATAATACTTGTGTTTTCTCAAACACAAAACTAACACCAACCGTTATATTGATTACTATTATACCGCCACCACCATCTTAATCTTCCATTTCATCTTTTTGCTTTGCCATCTATCCAACTAATTTCCCTTAGCGTTCGTCCTCGATTAATACGCTAACCCTAGCCACTCGTTAATAATTCGGACTAGTGTGCACTTTATGCGATCAATTAGCAAATATCGCCATCATTCGTCATTTATTTTGCTTTAACCTCGCTGATATAGAACCAGTTGCCACTAATCTATACACACATACATATACACATACACATACACATACACATACATACATCAATATTGACCAGTTTACTATCCTACCGTTATTGGTGTTAGTTCTAGTCTTACAGTAGTCGATTTACATTGACCTCGTCTAGTATAACACCATTTGTTATCAAGTGGATAGTGTAACGAATAGCTAAATTCAATCAATAGTTACCATTATCATTATAATGTCCTCGCCATCTACAATAACCATTAACACGGGCGTGAAAAAGGCTGCCACTAGTGGCCCTCCCACGCCACAATCACCAATTCTACGTGGGCGCGGGACGCCTACTATGCCCGCTGCTAAATCACCGAGCATGCCGGGTGATCGGGTCAAGCCTCTACCATCGCCATCACGCCCGCCCTTATCTGTTGTGACCAACTTTAACAGTAATGGCTCGCCCAACACAAGCGGTGTCACCAATGCGCATCGGTCTCCCGTTCGTTCCAGTCCGTCTAATCCCGCACCATCTCCTAGACAGCTTGCGACTTCCACTGCTGCAGCAACCCTATTGAAAACGCATAGTGCATCCCCCGGACCTGTATCGCCTGATGTCAATCCAACGTCGCCTACAGTAGCATTATCATCACCATCGGTAATGACGCCACCGCCACGTAGCTCGTCATTATCGCCTCAGAGTTCACCGACTACAGTGCGTGCTCGTGGTTTCCCCATTCTCAAGGGTAATCCGCCAACGGCCAATGGTGCTCCATCCGGACCTAGTTCACCCTCTGATCCATCTAGAACAATTGTAGTTGCTGCCGGCAACCCTCGTAGTCCTAGTGCTCCACCCACTCCCAATGGACTGCAACGATCGGCAAATCGCGGCGCCGTACCTGTGCGTATGGCCTCTGCCTCCAATCTTAATGGTCGTGCCGGTTCTACTCGGTCATCGCCCACGGCCATCAATGGTCCCGGTGCTAATCATTTAATCTTGCGGCAAAAGCTTTCCGCGCCCAATTTGTCATTGCCCACCTCCAATAAACCGAGATGTGTCATACCGCCACCACCAATGGAGCCACCGCCAGAGCATTTGGTTAAGGCGCAGCAACAGCAACAGCTACGTCAACAAAATCATCTAGGTGCACCGAGATCCGGACCTCTCTCACCGCGAATGAGTAGTTTGGCGGGAAGACCCGGTGAGCTACAACGAAGTCTTAGTGCCGGTGCCGTGCCTCAGTCGGCCAATCAGACTACTTGTCGTCCTGCAGGCACACTCCCACCCTCACCGGGTCGAGGCCCACCACCATTGGTACGAGCTTCCTCGTTAAACACGAAATCACCCGTGCAGGTTACCAGTCCACCTGGTACGTCAGTCTCCGCCAATCGGGAGCATCGTCCATTGGGCCACCGTGTTCCTAACACGCCTAGCACACCAACTACGCCAACTACACCTGGAACATCCGCCAATCCGGTATCGCAACCTCCACGTGGTTGGCGATCCCGAGCCGAAGAGGCCATTTCGGAAGATAATGCCAATAATCCGGAATTATCGTCAGCTGCACCGAACACGCCACCTATCACTGGTAAACCTTGTGATCGATGTCAAGGCAAGTATCCCGTTGACTACTACGGTGGAATGTCAATACTAACGCGTACATTACACATAGGTGCCGGTGTTCGTAAGATTACTAAGATAGTGACTGGACCATCGACAGCCGGTAATTCTGTTTGCTCCCAATGCCGCGGCAGAGGAGTGCTACGCGAATAAATATAACAGATCCATCAAATTCAGTTAGTTCACGAGAAAATACAAGTTCAATTATCCTTTCTCTCTCTATTTCTTTATTAAAACTACGAAATAAGCTATTATATACATATATATTAAAATAATATTTATTTCACAACTTTAAACAAACGCAAAAGTAGTATGCCACAATGATAGATGCGCCATAGTTCAGGCAAGTACGCCTATGAATATTCTAATAAAGCAAGGCCATTTTGAATAGCTAACAATAAAATCTATCCGGTTTCCTCGCTTTCATTATCATCATCATCATCCTCTTCCTCCTCCTCCTCTTCTTCCTCGTCGTCATCATCTACATCATTTTCATTTTCATTCTCTTCATCTTCATCATCGTCATCTTCATCATCGTCATTGCCATCATCTATATCGCATTGGAATACAGTCGATTTATCATTATTGGTTATGGCGATTGAGGGTGACTTTGAAGATACGGTAGTTGATGCAGTAGGACCCCATCTATTATTCGTATTATTCGTGTTATTTACACTCTATCCTTGTGCGTACACTATTGTATACTACTTACATGCGAATGGTGTGATCATCACTGGCCGATGCAAATATTGCTGGGTTACGTGGATGCCAGCTTATATCATTCACGGCCATGGTATGTCCTTTTAATGTCGAAATAAGTTTTTCACTCTCTCGATGCCACAGGCATACATTATAATCTGAATAACAAACAAACAAATCAGTATACACGTCATATATGCACACGCTTTTTTCATTACCTTCACTACCGCTAGCTACGAATCCTTCATTAACTCCACCAAAACAAGATCGAATAACAAAGCGATTCTGAGTGTGACCATGATATCGATGTACGAGTCTCTTATTGTCCAGATCCCAAATGGTCAATGGCTAAATAGTATTGGGATCATCATCATCGTATTAATTAGTCTAGTAAACAAAATAATATATATATCCAAATGTTCTACCTGTAACTCGAGACCTAATAATGCATAACGACCATCCTCCGATAGTAAACCGAGCTTATATTATGTTTTAATTGAATAGTGCTATATCATTATTATGTTAGTACTCTATCGAATGTAATTGCTATGACAAGTCCACTTACCAAACTAATGTTTTTGATGGAATGTCATAGACTCGAAGTCTTTGATCCTGACTCGTGGCCACTAAACGTTTACCATCCTTGCTAACATCCAAGTCGGTCACTCGTCCTATTGTCCATTGATGTTTTAATTCGCCTTCCAAACTCTAGTATACATATATATATATCAGTTATTACTATAAATAAAATAAATTAATGAGAAAATCACTAACCCATAGAAACAATTCCTTGTCCAATCCTCCCGTCACGAATGAATTGTCTTTAAGCCATGCCCCGGCTACTACATGCTCTCGATGACGATCAATATCCAAAATACATTCACCGCTCTAAGTGCATGCTTATTATTAGTATGCTCATTGCTATGATCACGTCTAGCTACCTGAACATTCCACACTCGTGCATGTTTGTCGTTACTGCAGGTGAGTAGGCGTGTGTCGTCATGAGACCATGAAACGTAGGTGACTTCACCGGTGTGCCTGTCCAATTTGTGTACCATTTGATAATTCTAACATAATGATTACATGTAATCAGTTATTGATAAATCATCATCGTGTAAGGACATCATGCTAATGATTCTTTCTTACCGTGGTCTCCCAAATGATAGCAGTACGATCTTTGGACGCAGAAGCAAGATAACGACCATCATGCGAGAATGCCACACACCATACTTCATTCGTGTGTTTCGTCAATTGATGTAGCGTTTCACTTGGTAGATTATGCTGATCGCAGCAATGATTGCCAAATAGTGAGATGGCCTCATTCGGTACGTTATGGTAGATGCAGTTGCGTGCCTGTTCGTTTATCGTCTCGCGTAACAATGCCTCCAATCGACCATAAGGAATCATACGATAGGATGAAATGTGTTCTGCAGCACGCGAAGTAGCTCCAATCGTGATTTACCATGTCGACCATCCCAAGCTGCTCTCTCGTATAAATCCTCGTGGGATGACATTAACAACGAGGAGAGTAGGTGTAATTGCGCGAGATCATACTGCAACGGTCGCAACTCCTGTTGTAGCACCATTAATGCCTCACTCATCTGTCGTTGTTCCAGGTATTCCAGATATTTCTGTCGTCTTATGTAGAATTGTCCCTCTACTTTATGCGTCATATCGTATCCAATGCTGGGGAGCAAACCCTCCACTGTATCCATTGTCCATTAAGTACGGATTGTCGGAATTGCATAGCCACGCTATCTTCGGCTAGATAGCCCGATTCATGTTGCAGTTGATCTGCCGACTTGCTACGTTTAAACAACGCGAGAGCGAGTCCTATTAGATGATGGTCGCCAATCAAGTGCACTCATGATGCTCGTCAACTCACCTATAGCCTAGTTCTTGCAACGTATGCTGCATTAGACGAACCAACTCCTCTCGACGAAATCCACCTGGTGTAAACTCTGATAACGATGATGATAAGATGCCCCGTTGGTGGAGTCGCCATTAACACTAGCTATACCATTACTGCCATTACTACTAATACCGACGGTCTTTCCCGCTGATGCCTCCGTCTCTACAATCATACCATTACCATTCTGTGCTACGGATGTTAATCCCATAGCGTTTCTACTCGATTCTGCCAGCGTAGTCGATCCAGATGTTTTGCCCATGTTATTTAATGGATCAAGTATCATTCTAGTAGAAGCCGAATATTCGTATCGCCCGAGTCGATACGTGCCCGTTTCAACGACGGTTGAGTGCTAGCGTCGATATCCGAATCACTAATACCACTGCTGTCAAAAGAACGTACTAGACTGCCACCAGGTGTGGTGCGAAGATTGTATGCACGCTGCTGATTAGCGTTGACTTCTTCAAAAATAATACCGACTGATTCTGAAGGTTGTTGGTTAGTATAAATGGATGAAGCGGCAGTGGCAGTGGCAGTGGCAGTAGTAGTAGTAGTAACAGTTGATGAGTGTTCAGATTGGTTAGTATTTCGCGAGGATATTTCTGAATTGTTATTGGTAGATGCAAAGTTGTTACTGTTGTTACTGTTGTTGTTGGTAGTAGTAGTAGTAGTAGTGGGATTGGTGGTTACGATAGGGCTAGAAGCATGTGAGCGGGTGCTTGCGTGGTCGGCAGCAACGGCGAGCAAAGAAGAGTTGCTAGGAGAATTAGGCATGAACAATAGCGCTGGATTCAGCGTGGAGCCTCGCTTAAAAAGCAAGCAGATTTCCACTGTAAAGGAGGAGGGAGACTAGACTGGGAGAGAAATAAAAGGCTGTATGCTAACTACTATAGGCAGCCGGGAACTGGCAACAGCTACTGGCACGCGCGCGCAGGAGGCGTTACGGAGGAAACGGTCAGGGGGATGGATATCAAGGATGTTGTGTATACCCGGCAGTCGGCAGTATACTTGGCACTACACCAAGAGGAGAGAGAGAGAGAAGCAGCAGAAGAAGTAGCGGTAGTAGAAGACAAGGAAGTAATGATGAAGATGATCTTTGTCGTTGAATTGTATTATAGATGATAGATGAATGTTTGCAAAAAAAGAAAGCGAAATTTTCTTGGTATCCTTAAAGAAATGGCGTTAAGCCGCGTAGAGCAAGACAACACGTGACTGTCACTTGCAAATAGATTTAGTAGTAGCAGCTAGAATAGAAGTAAGAGTGGGAATCTCTTGTATAACAAATCTGTATAATAGTTTGGTCAGCAAGTAGGGAAAAATCTACCCTTTAGATGTCATCATTAGTTAGGAAAGTAGAAAAAGAACATGAGTCAGCGATGATAAGTTACGTTGCTGGATAGGCATTTACACACGACGCTGATGATGATGATGATGATGTAGACGCTTACACGCGCACAGTATTGATTGCGTCCTATTTAAAGCAGTTGATATACATTTTGGTATTAGAAGGTAGCACAATTGTTGTAAAGGAATGATGATGGACCCATTCGTGGTCAATACACTTGTATCAGTTGCATTCCACTTACTTTTATTCAGTTTTTATTGTAAGCCTGCATTTACTTTATGTCGTTGAATTCGATAATGAAATGACAACGCTAGTTTGTAATAATAAATGTAGCAAGCGTCATCACCATTACTGTTGCATCGAGACTCCGATAGCCATATTCAGTTTACTAATTAATGTTACATTTTATTAATAACGTCATATATATTTACCTAATGAATAAGCATATAGAACATGTAATATACACATACTCGTTCATTATATTGATCTAGAAATCAATAGATTAGTACAGCAAACAAACCAAAACAACTAATTATTCGTATTAGATGATCTAGCAACTGCGATTACTATCATTGTTATGGCCTATTGACCAATTATCCGTATCAACTTGTCTAATTCGTATACACTCATCGATAAATATACTACATAATAGAATGGAGTATAAATTAGTTATGGCTTACAGCAATAACAACAGCTTGTTTAGTATGATCTCCCCTAGTTTACTCCTCCGTGAACCATTTGTAATACTAATTGATCATTTCATTTTAACCGTGTTCTAATCTATTGTAATGTACATGTACACGTACTAACATCCGCACTCTATCTTGCGCGCTACCCTCGATAACAAAGCGGGGAAGAAGCGTTCTTGGTCTATTAATCCGAAATATATGGCACGCATAACTTGATAATGCAACAAAGTAAAATATAATGTGTAAAGATGGAGATTGCTACCAAAGGAAATGTGGCCAACCTATGCGATGCATATCAAACGGGCGTCATACGTAGATATCGGATGAATAGAGTAGTGAATAGTAAAAGTAGAATAGTAATAATAATAATAATAATCATCCAAGTTGACTAACAGATATATGGAAAGTGTCAAAAATGATATAAAAATAAGATATGCGGATCATTTGTTGAGGTAAACAATAAAACTCGAAAGGACAGTGCGCGAGATTGATACTGGAGAGAACGACAAGTATATATATATGACTAGGTTGTAATATTAAGCAATAGCTCTTTTCTCTCTCGTTCTCTTTCTCTTTTGTATTTCATCATCTTATGTCGTTGTATTGTGCATCTAATTATGTGTTCGTTCGTTTGTTCGTATGTGTTCGTATGGCCTTGTAGTACTACTGCGAAAGTAGCAATAACTAGCCAACTTAAGGATCACGACGACATTTTGGCGGTGCATCATCGGTAAAGTCCGGCTTGTGGAAGCGGAACTGAATGAGCATGCCACCCACTGCCGCAATAACAATGATACCAAGGACGACGTAGGTTTTGGCGTCTGCGTTGTACACGGCATCGGGTTTCTCCTCGCCTCCCGCCAGGAATGCAGCCACCGACACCGCCAGTTGCGAGCCGATAACAAGATCGAGACCGAGACCAATGGAGAAAGCGCCCGAGGTTGACGTGGCCACAATGATGGCAGGTCGTTGAAAACGATGCACGAGGAACGAACAGACAAGCACCATGCCCACAATGAGTAATGCTCGTCCGATGTTATTCTGGATAAGACCATTAGGAGCGAGAGCCAGTATAAATAGGGTGATCACCAATCCGGACAGTGCACCGATTAGCGTGAGACCAACACGCCAGAATACGACGGCAAGCAGGCCACCAATAAATCCAATGGCTGAAATAACGATGATATAGATGGTACTACGTAAGTCATCACTATCGGTACCGGTCATCGGTGAGATGTTGATGCAACCGATATAGGTTAGGAATGCTAGAGTATAATATTATATATATAGAGTTTTACATTAGCATCGATATTGTTCTCGTTTTCCATACGGTAGAAACTAACCGAAAAGACCAAAGCCACCGAAAAAGGTTGCCACACGATAATACTTGTAGCCGAAGAAGCATAGAAAGATACCGATACCGATACAAATGACCGCGGCAATAATTGATTGTGGTGTCGCGGATTTAGGAACTAGATAATGATAAGGACAAAGATAAAAAGTATAAGCGATTGAATGTATGTATTAGTCTTTGCAAGTAGTTGTCTAACTTACTCTGTGGTATATGCGGTACTTCAAGTGCAGACACACCATCAATGACACTTATGGCCAATAGTAACATGATCAGATGCATCATTATTGTTAGATATCGGGAACGCATCATCATCATCATCATCGTTTTTGTCGTTGTTTTATGATTGGCAGCTACTTCATCGCCCATCGAGTCATCCGATAATGGTTGCTTGTCATGGGGATATCTACCGCTCCGCGGCATACATGATTGACTGTAGAGTGCCATACGATAAGAATAATCGTCGTTATTGTTGTTGTGCTATTTTTTGTAACTAACGAGAGAGATACCAATAATAAATAGAAGACTAGGAATAGGAAAATAAAGAAGAGTACGTATTCTTGATGGAGTTGACGTATACAACACACACAATCACAAATACGATATGAACAAAAGGATTGGAGATGAATGTGTGTGCGTATTTGTACGATAAACCACAAATAAAATAAAGTGTTATTTTCTCTTCTGAAATGATTATCAACAAGTGCGAGGATGAACAAACAATAGAATGGGAAAGAAAGCGGGTAAACGAACTACTAGACAACTTGATGAATAGGAGAATACAGATGTGTGCAGGATGTTGGCCGAGGAAGACGACAAAGTATCGGGCGAGTCGACTTGTTCATCGGCCTTTAAATGGCGAGCATGTGTAGGCGAGTATACACGCACATACATGCACACACATGCACACATCTTGTCACTGTTCATTTGTAAATCCACATGCTAACACGTATACCATTCGTATCACACGCCAATTGATAATAAACGGGCATTTTTAGGGTAGTATATCGGATTGGGATGGGTCTGGTGACCACTAGTCATCGCTCACATGCACACACACACACACGTAGATGTAACTACGTATAACCATTTGTCTGTTCTGTATTTTAGTACTTTATAGTGGATGATAACAAGCACATTATGACTATGCTGTCACTAGCTAGTTCTTTATTTCAAATACGATGCAAGTATATCTAGCTATCATTATAGTATTACGTATTGATCCAAATACCGTGTTATTATTTAAACAGCGACTTGAGTTACACCGTAACACATTCGTGTCGTCATCGATATTAAGACTAAAAGGAAAGAAAAAGGCGTAAAAATAGGACATTGTCATTGTCATTGTCATTGTCGCCACATCTCTAGAAGTAGCAGTCCTAATGCCTGAATGATGATCAGCTGGTCTACTTGTGATCAGCACCCTCGTTTCATGACCAATTGTTTGTTTAATAGAAACATGGAAAGATCCAGTGTTGCTACTAGAAAAAACACCGAGAATACATAAAGTGCCGTACTCCACTGTTTCCTATCGATGGTGGAGATGTTATTATAATAAAAAACAATTGATATTTTAATAAAATTGTAAAACGTTAATGGCCACATTAGACTGATTGGCAAAGGAGAGGTAAAAGTAGAAGGGATAAGATAGTCGCACAAGTATGAGAGAAAGTGAAGATGTTATTCCTATGCGAATCAGACGTCATACATTGTGTAGATAGATAGATAGGTAAATAGATTATAATTAAAATAAAATAATACTAATAAAGAAATAAATCAACAAATGATCCGAGGAATAATCATGCCAATGAAGCATTATGTATCCATATTTTCTCTCTCGGATATACATCAACTACTTTATGTGCTACTCCACTCGTTCATCATTTCATCAGCGAGTTGAACTATAATGAGCAGCATGCTGTTTATGCGTTGTCTTGACGACCAGAGGTGTCGGTGGCAGGTTTACCATTACCAAAGACACCCTTAAAGAATCGGAACTGTACAATCATACCAAGTATGGCGAATATAGCGACTAACGCCAGCATAATATACGTTTTAGCGTCGAAGGATAGCACAGCGGATGAGGCACCGCCCAACACGGTGGCAATCGTGCTGGCAAATTGCGATTGTACGAAAAAGTCGATACCCAAGGCGAGGGCGAAACCACCACCGGCTGACGTGGCCACAATAACTACGGGTCGCTCGAATTTAAATATTAGTATGGCACCGAGTATCACAAGTATAACAATGAGTACAGCCTTCCATACGGGTTCCTTAATGAGACCGTTAGGCATAAAGGCGAGAATGAATAGACCGCCAACGAGACCGCCCATGGCACCAACAAGTAAAAGACCAAATCGCCAGAAACACACGGCCAGGACACCGACAATGAATCCTACGCCGATCACCAAGACAATGTAGACGGTACGTTTAATACTATCGTATTGATCACCCTTGAGTGGTGCCACATTTAGGCAGACAACGTATGTTACAAATGCTATTACATTCGATCAATTAGCAAGTTAGCAAGTTAGCAAGGTGTAAATGAATACATTACAGATTGCTTACCTGCAATAACAAAACCGGCCAGGAACAGCGTGGGACGGAAGAATCGATAACCGAAGAAGCATAGTACGAATCCAACCACTAATGCCACGATAGCTCCTACAATTGATTGGGGTGTGAGGGCTTGTTGCACTAGAAGAAGAAGAAGAAGAAGAAGAAGAAAAAGAAGAGTAGCAATTCAATCATTAGTAAAGGATAATAGCATCTACGATCTACGGTTCTCAGATATCATGTAGGATTCTTTGATGCTATTCACACAACACGATAGAATACGTATGCATCTATATACGTGCTACTTACCTTCTTGCGGGGTTGGCGGCGCAGTAGGAAAGGATGTAGGCACATCAGGAACAATGGGTTTAGTAGGCGTTGGATCCGCGGCCATCGCTACTCCCCAGTGCATCGATAGCAACAGGAAGCTGAAGAGCGAAAGCACTACATGGCGTAGATATGATCGAGCATCCTTACGAATACCGAGAAATCCATTGAAACCTCGATGAAATAGTAATTGTAGCATAATGAAAGAGCAAATAAATGGACGTTAAAGAAGGTAATATGATTCAAAATGCGTTATACTAGTATGATGCAATAATATATGAGTATATAAATATATGAATATATGTTGTTATCAGACGAGAACTAAACACAAATATGAATGATGTGGTTGTGTTTACAAATGCCGTTTTGTCGAAAAGAGGAATGAACCAAGCGGAGTTATTAGTGATGAAAGGCGGTATATATATGTATGTATATATAGGCCAAGTGTGAGTCGCTAAACTAATGAAACTGCTGCCAAGTAATGTTGAGCGTACTACTACTACTACTACTACTACTACTACTACTACTACTACTACTACTACTACTATTACTATTACTGTTGCTAATAATAATAATAATACTAATAGAAATGACTATAGGTGTACAAACGCTCACCTAAATTAACGTATCAACGAGTAGAATGGAAATAGAAAGACACACACACCAAAGTAGAAGAGAGCGAGAAAGAAAGAGTGAGAAAGAGTGGAGCAACGATAGAAGCGAGACAAATATACAACAACGAGGTGAACACGCGGCAAAGGAAGAACGAGAGAGCAAGGTGGAGAAAGTCAGCCGACAATGTCTCGTGGTAATTGTTCACCGTTAATCAGTCCTTTTGTGTTGATCGGTAAAGAAATGCAATTAACCATTACCCCAATGAAGAGATACACGAGGAGTAGATCAACAAATAAGTTACGCTTTCCTTAAACGATATACTATATGAGCAAATCATAGTAATCTAATAGATGACTGTATTGGAATACCTACTTGATGATTCAACAGTAGCAACAGCAGCAGCAGCAACAGTAGCAGTAGTAGCTTAGAATGCCAAGAAATAAAAGTCGGACATTGCTGTATAAAAGCGGAACTACGTCATACAACAATCGTGATTTTCGATAGAATGAGCGGACTCATGACTTTGCTCCATCTATGACACTAATCGTGATATAGGTACATATATACTATATCATTATTAATGTAAACAAGTGATTTATTCATAGTACTCAGTATAAATGAAATAATAAACGAGCAATAGAAAGGAACATACAAGATTAACCAAAGTGAACATTACTAATTCGGTAAGGAATAATGCAGATATGATGGTACTTGTGTCTATGTGTCTGTGTGTGTCATCAATAGAAGAGTGAGGAAAGAGACGTGGTGGTATTTGTAAGCGTTCCTTTTTTATCATTTTACTGTGATTCATCTTCGTTGCTTATACTTCATTCTTATTTATTTATATACACGCTTATGTATATGTTGTTATACGCAATTAGCGGGCTTGTATTTTGGAATTGACACACCTATACGTTTTGTAAACCCGCATGGTGGACACGGCAGATGACAGTGACGCTGAAACGCTGGTACAACTGAAGACTGTTGAGGAAAATGTTCATACCAACAAGACTATTATCGAGAGTACCATTAGGCATTACTCGATAGATAAAAGAAATGGTCTATCTACCGGAATAGTTAGTACTACTACTACTACTACTACTACTAGTAATAGCAGTAGCAATAGGAGGCGAGCATCAAATGTTATGCCTGTTAAGAATATAGAGTCATTGGATAAATCACGTCTATTAAGCCATATTGATATCTTACTGGTGGAACTGATTCAATTCCTCGATGATCATGGCTTACTCTTACTCGCCAGTACTTGCCAGCTACTTTATCGACATATCACAAGCCACCGAATACTATGGGCCTATCGTTATCAGCGTGCATTTTCGCTGGGCATGCGTGTCTACCGAGTAGCCGATCATACCTACAAGGCACGGAGTGTCGATGAACGGGAGTTAGCCTGGCTTCGTTGGTGGTGGCGATGCGAACAGATTCGGGATTGGCATCAACAAGATGCTGCTATAAGCCCTACATCGCCCAACGCTGAACTAGACAATCTCTATAGTTACATGACGGCAGCGTCCACGTCTTCTAATCCGAAACTACTATTAAACTGGCATCGTGCCTATATTGCTCGTCTACTGGTCGAATTCAACCTGCGTAATGGTCTTTTCAAACGCAAACACGGCACAATATCCATACCAACTATAATGGCAACACCATCTAAAACTAGGACCGATCTGCCTAGTAATCTACCCGCGGATACTACGAGTAGTAGTCCTACAGAATCGCATGGCTGGATCATGCGACCTGTTGGCCTATGGGGAACTATTATTCGACATCCACATTATCGACAATTTGCTCTATTGCGACATCTTCCTAGTAGAGTCGCTGCGGATTCATCCATTTATGATAATTCGCCTAACACACCACCCTATCCATCCATGCATATTACCCTGCTAGACTGGTGTGGATTGAATCCAACGCGTGCTTGGTGTAAAATTACCGAATCCTACTTGTTAGCGGCGGAATCATTTCTAGCGCGTCAACTACAAGTGTGGCTGCTTAAACCGCCACGATTCTCTGGTGCCGTTGACGATGAGCCAAACATACCATTCCTCGTGGATGTTCCCGGTCAACTAGGAGATCGATTTGGCATTAGCGTTCATGGCAATTGGTGTCTAGTCTACATACGACCATGCAATACACGCGCGAATAGCACGTACGAAGATGGCGACATGGAGTCTACTTTATCGCCATCGACCATGACATCGCAGCAGCGTCGAATCTATGCTTATCATCTGCCGACACGACTTTGGAGTACCGGTTGGTGTGTCGGTCGTGAAGGACAAGCGCATCTACAGACGTTATCCCATCATTGTGTCTTCGTGTATACGTGTCATGTTGAAGACACGTACTCGGTGACAAATACAGATATAATGGACATTGTCGAGGGCAATAGTACAAATGGGCATTTCAATTCGTCCAATCCATCGGATGCTACACCAGCATGGATGCTACGTCAACAGATCATACGATGGAGGGTCTGGGAACTAGGTCTCTACACGGAAGCACCGAGATGTGTAGCATCTGGTTATATTCTACAAAATGGTCGTCCATCCCGATGGATACACGCTTGTCGAGTGGATGACTCTCGTGTTGTACTATACACTAGTCGTGACATTGACGTAGAGGATATGCTGCTAATGCATAATATCCATCAACTCACAAAGAATAAGTGGAATGCGAGTATCTCTTCGAATTATCTATCCAATGGTAGTAGTACGATAGAGAATGATGATGAAGATAGTGTCTTATGGCGAATCAGGATACGAGGCATCCTAACCGTCACTCCTATGCTTAGTGTAGGCTACATTTGTGTACATGATCGTATGAATCGTATACAGCTATTAAGCATGGACACTGGCATATTTATACATTCATTATTGTTTGATGGCCATCGACCTGCAGGCCAATTGATTGGACGCACCTATCTAATGAATCTATCGGCTGCTTCATCAGCATCATCAGCATCAGCAGCATCAGGCCGTAATTCATCTCGACGAAGTAATCGAAGTAAACGACGTCCACCGATCAATAGTAGTAAGCAGCCATCATTCGAGAAAGGTGCATCGCAAGTATTGGATCTAGAACGTGGCATGTCTGTTCATTCCATTGACTCCATGATTTCATCCACGCATGATGACGAGGAATCTACGGATACATCGAGGAATCGAAAACAAAACTGGGAGGTCTGCTGCAACTATGCACTACGTATTAGTGATGTACGTACCACGACAAATGAATCGACTACTTCTGGCGACCTTACCACTACCGATATCGATCTTGAATGGTTGGAATTCACCGATCATTAAACTATTCACTTTTTGTTGTCATATATATAAATATATAAATAAAAATAAAAATACTACATAGATTATATTTCAGTAATAATATAGTTATATTTATTTATTTCACGTAGCAAAGTACATAATAATATCGTTGCAAACAAACATATGGCATAAATTTCTATGAATACGCAAGAAGAAAAAGTTAAAAAAGAGTACATAGATTACTCCATGTACTGGTACATAATGCAAAGTGCTACCACACGACCTACTCATCAATCAAGTATGTCGTGTAATAACAAGGTAATTTTTATGTTACATTGTTACAATGTAAGTAGTTCAGTCTGCCTAAATATATACTCGATATCAATTCCGGATTAAATAGCGTACTATACTCTACGGTATAATATGCCAAATCCTAATTGATATAGCAGATGATGAACCATAACGTCCTATTCGCGATAGGAATAGGCTAGTATCGGCATGATCATCGTCATTAAAGCAGTACTATCAGGCAACATAAGGCCAAGGGATTATCATATAGACGACACCTGCAATTAATAGTGCTAATGATAAGCTGCCTATTATTGCGATGAACCAGCGTGGTACACCATGCGTCCGACAAATGGAGAATCGATAGAATAATCGCCTCCTCCATATATCAAGTCGGCTATCGTCTTCAATGATGTTATCGGACCTGGTATTCGATGATACTATTGTATCATGCCCGATCGTGCAACCCGACATTCTATTGTGTTCACTACTTGTTGCAGACTGCTTGGATCGTATAGAAGAGAGTACTGGTGGTGGCAATGTCAACGACACGCCAATACTCGTGGGACTGTCGTTCCAAGCGCATGACGGTGTTGGTGCGGGTTTAACTCGTCTTCGATGGCAGCTTAATACGATAGCGACAAGTAGCAATAGAGCCGAGGCCAGTAGAAACCAAAGGGTGACATGAAACACACGATGAGTTGGTTCATCGAGAAAACCCTCATTTGACATGCAAACACTATGCCCGGCATCAAGGCTATATTGACAATAGCCACTGGCACACTAATGATAATGCACGATTAATAAATGATCCGACTAGAGTGACATGGATGGATAGACACGCATAATCTATTTATATATACATTGCTACTCACCTGATTATGTCCCGTACATCTACGACGATCCTCGATTAATTGTTCACATTTGCCTGACAGCGTTACATTTTGGTTTGATACGGAGTCACTCTGACAATAAGCGTTTTCAACGCAGTTTCCAATGATGGATAGATCGATTTCGTTACGCGCACTTAACCATGCTTTTAGCGTATTATTACGCGGTACAGTCATTAATTGGCAGGAGGAGCCGAGACCGGCCAGCGGTCCATTCACAAAGGTTGGCCAGCGTAATGGCACGGGTCGTTCGGTGAGGGGTGCATTACTCGCTAGAGGAGATGCTAGAATAAATCCCGGGGTAGACGCTGGTCGACAAGTGGCGTCAGGCTCATTCACAATACTAAAGGGTGTCGCAGTAGACGTGGCATTGCGCAAGTAGCACGCGAGTCCAATTGCGCAGCGTGTCGTAGGATCACACGCGTGTCCCTCGCCAATAACGGTGACGATAGAAGTGACGGAGGGCTTCGTATTGGCACTTGCTATAGTTGCAAATGACCGTGAATTAGAAGTGGACTCGGACGTGATATCAAATGTGTTCGAAGTGCGAGTCGACATGATAGACCCATTAAATATTATAATGATATTTTTTTTAGTTATTTTGCTATGTGATGGATTGATGGATTGATTGGTCGGTTAGACATGCAAGTGGATAGAGAGAGAGAGAGAGGTAGATAATGCAATAAAGAAGAGTATTTAATAATAATAATAGAAAGAATCAATATCAAGAGAATACGACTAGCGTATTTCTTGTAAAAAGTGCAGGAAAAGTACTTTGGATAGAAAAGGGAGAAAAGGAGACACTAACAAGGAAAGGAAAGCAAACACTTTATAATGGACACTGAAAGCCACTCAAAACATCCTTGTAGGGCAAGGTGGAGCTGAAGAACATGTCAATATACCATAAATGGTAATTTGAATTATGTCTAATTTCCAGGATTAGATGTTATTCCATCACAGATTGAATAAATAAGCCATTTGCCATATGGCTTCATAGAAATAGATTCGAACTAGTGTGATAATAAGCAATACAGCTGTAGTTTATTTTATAGGATTAAGCAAAGTAGAATTAAAGAATTACTACGACTGCGAGTGGTAGTTTATTCATGAGTAGCATCTGGGAAATAGTAGGGTATATCATCAATTACCGTGTGATTTGATAATAGTGCAGTAGGCGGTAGAGAAGATAAAGAGTAATTGTCATTTGGATCAGTTGTAATAGATGATGGTAGGGATGGTTTTGAGGTAGATATCAACTCATTATGAGATTGTTCATGGAAATACTGCAACGGATTAAATCGAGTAGTTTCCGTATTGCCATGATCAACCATGCTTCTATATTCAAGCGGTGCAAATGGATCAATAGTCGGTGATGTGTGTGCCGATAATGATTGTCGATGGCCATATCGATTCAAATGAAATGAATGTTGAGTGGATTGTTCATTTATACTAGTATTAGTACTAATAGTAGTAGTAGCAGTAGTGAAATGACTAGAGGGGTTACTAGGTAATTCTTCAGAGGTTGAACGTGTCATTAAAGATGGTATCGATGTTGCATTCCAACTAGATTTCTCTAATAAATGACGTTGAACATCAGATGATATCGTATTATTTGTTGTACACGGGTTACTACTATTTGTAATAGTAGAATTGATAGTAGGAATAGATGAAGGTGATTGACCATATTTACTTGGTAACAGTGTTGTTGACATTAATGATGATGATGGTGATGCAAATGATTGTGCTGGTGGTGTGTTCATATATTCGATAGGTATTGACATTGCATTCGATGTATTTACAGGTGTATTATTGATTGTGGCAATGCTGATAGATGTGAATTGATGAGAGAGTGAATCCTCGATTGGATGTATCGATGGTGATGCATGCGATGAGTGTGTCTCATTCAATAATGGTATGGTATTGTTATTAGAATTACTCGGACTACTCATTGCAGTAGGATGACTTGTTACTGATGTACCATTCAATAGATGAGATAGTGAAGATGATGGTATTGCCGGCACTTGCAATGGTGCATCCACAATAGTTACTGGTGTTACGGGTCTTGCCATACTAATTGATGGCTTGCTATTAGCTACTGATATGATATCCTTCTCTAATACTTTCAAATCCTCTTCTGATAATATCTATATCATAGTCAGTATGTATAATACACGATGAATCAATTATTATCATTGTCAATAGTAACATACCATATTGCCATTGGAACTTGTCGTCATGGTCAGTTGTTGTGCAGCCAATGATGTACGTAATGGCTCCAAGATACGTCCACTACTATCCAAGCCTGGTGCTCGTCGTTGTATCTCGACTTGTTCCCGCTTGATACGTTCCTGTTCCGCTACCTGTTGAGCTACCTGTTTCTTATTGAATTCATCATATGCTGCAATCGTCTCCTCTTCCAGGGAAAAGTCAATCTCTGGCTATATAAAATAGTAAAGTATCATTAGACTACAAAGAACAGCAATAGCAGCAGCAGTTATTATTTCTGTTTACCAATTCAGCTAGTGCACTAATCAATGCCTGATTCACGGCAGGTAGTCGTGTCTACAAAGAAGAAGAAAAAGAAGCATAGTTGAATAGACTATAGGCACGTATGCGACTATCATTTTTACATGCTTACCGCGTTCAGTTGACGACATCGACGAGATACAGTAATTGGTACATCCAATACTGGTGTGTACAGGGATGAACCACCTAGAGTGTATATTATGAATATCTAGTTATGATAGCCATATTGAATAGTTACCTTGATACATAGTGACGAGTAGATAGTAATAGTGAAGAAGTGATAGTGTAGACTAGATAGATTGCGGAATAAACAAAAGAAACGACGGTAAACGTCACATGATAGGCTCGCCTGTATCAATTTATCTTTTCGTTGTTGTCGTCGTCTCAGTAACTAATTCACAAACAATGACCACTCCTTATTCCATGGCAAGTCCATCTATTCCTATCAGTTCCTCGGTTGCACTACCCGATACAGAACGCGTTTATCGTATACTTGTGGCGGTGACGGGTAGTGTCGCAACCATTAAGCTACCACTTCTCATTGAGTATTTGTCGCAACATGCACCCAAGGTAAACACCGTAATAATAATAATAATAATAGCGAAATGAGCAAGCAGTGAACTGATGAACAAGCATAGAATGCTTCAGTAGATATTCGTGTAGTGAGTACAGAACGTGCACAGCACTTTTTTAAGCGACAAGAAATTAGTGTGCCAATCTATACAGATAAAGAAGAGTGGTCGGTAGGTCAAGGCCGATTATGATTAAACAATTCATGCTCACTAATAAATGATATATACATGTACATATACGATAGTCATGGAGGACGGTAGCCGATGATGTACTTCATATTGAGGTAGGTACAACTATTGATCTAAAGTAGAATTACTATTAGCGATAGATTGACAAGTGTTCCTTGTTGAATAATAGCTAAGGAAATGGGCAGATATTATGGTGATTGCTCCGTTGGATGCAAATACCCTAGCGAAACTTGCTAATGGACAATGCGATAATCTCGTGGTGTGTATGCAAACTCCATCTCTGTTCAAGTATTAGTTAAGTTAACCATAGTAAATCAAATTGGTAGACATGTATTGCACGAGCATGGGACGTGAATCGACCAGTGTTAATATGTCCCGCGATGAACACGCATATGTGGTCGCATCCATTTACGAAACAGCATCTCGATATATTGCAACAGCAGTTGGGATGGCATATATTCGGTCCAATAGCAAAAAGGCTAGCTTGCGGTGATACGGGTATGTGACAATTATACAAAGTGTTCATGAAACGCTATTGCTGATTGAATGTCGAATAGGAATGGGTGCTATGGCAGAGGCGGAATCAATTGCCAAGGAGACTTGGTCCATCCTGGCAAAGACATCATCTTGATTATTGTAATCGTACAATAAAAATAAGCTGAAATAGCTTGTATACACATATGATAACAATGTGAAATGATATGTAATAAGGTTTATTGATAAATGCATTTGTTAACTGACTATTTAGCAGTTGCGGTTATTAACATTGTCCACAGCAAGCGACGTTGATTTGTACGTTGGTTTTAACGACCATGTTACGATCATCGGGATTACGGCGTGATGGCACATAAGCCTCGCCTATCACCTGTACCTCGTACTTTCCTGGAGAAAGCGACTTGAGGGAAATATCTCCCATGTAATGCCAGTCGGCCTCCTGTGAGGGACGTTCACTGGAAGCCTGGTGACTGAGCTTTGTCTTTTCATCCTGTACAATATCGACCGAGATGGATTTCATGATGGCCATACCATTTCGCATATTCTGATAATCGATACTCATGGGTTTATCGATACAGAAGGTGGCGCCATCCTTGGGTGAGTTCACTTGAATAGTATCCGCATGGCTTGTCCAGACTAGACCGGCCAAAGTGAGTGCTACAACGTATAATTTGTTACTGATCAACATGTTGCAATATTAGTATCCTGAATTAAACTGGAAAGAAGCAATGGATAAGACTAGAGTAGGATAGAGTAAGACAATTGAATCAATCAATCAATGAATGAATGGATAAACAAATGAATGGAATGGAATGGAGTGCAATGTCGTTACTAGTCCAGACACCAATTACGAGCAGGCTTTTATACCTTTGATTATGCGAGAACTAACTACTTACATCATGCGGGTGCCACAGGTGTAAATTAGGCATGCGATGATAGATACAACACGACAATGGGATCGCGTGGTTGGCATCGTCATACTTGTGTCACAGGGATAGACTTGTGTTCATAATTTAACTTGCTGAATATCATGGAGTCGGGTTAACCAGCTCAAGCATGCTACTATCGAGGCAAAAAACGGTCCCCGATACTTGATTTCTAAAGGACCGTCATCTGCGTGGTATACATATCATCGTTTCATAATAATTGTTATGTAGTCCGGAGGACTACAATAACATTGAGCCTATAAATGCTGTAATCATTTTCTTTTATTATTTAATCGAAAAAATAAAATTTTAAAATCTTTTCTCCTATAAATAGGAGCTACATCTGTCATGTATATGTTGGTTCCTTGATCATTTCGTAACAGAAAATGGAGGGTGGGAGGGAAAGTTCATAGGCTCAATGTTATTGTAGTCCTCCGGACTACATAACAATTTTCTATCGATATATAAATATATCTCCAGAAAATCACTGGAGTCCATCAGACTCCAATAACATTGAGCCTATAAATGCTGATTTCCAGCGTATAGTGCGACAAATGTAATAAATATATAAATGACAGATGGAAGATAGAAAAAGCTATTGCAAGACTAAATGGGTAATGTTGGATGTTACCTTTCGT
The DNA here is from genome assembly GCA_025201365.1 of Syncephalis plumigaleata. Classification (NCBI taxonomy): domain Eukaryota; kingdom Fungi; phylum Zoopagomycota; class Zoopagomycetes; order Zoopagales; family Piptocephalidaceae; genus Syncephalis; species Syncephalis plumigaleata. Next base: position 889,953 of record JAIXMF010000004.1, on the reverse strand, counting down.
TGTCGTCGGTAGTGATTGTCAAACACTTGGTAAGATGACCAGTTACCGATAGTGATGACTTCATCCATAGTGGCTCCTCGTTGTAGAGCGAGATCGGAAGCCAGGGAACGAATAGATGGGACAGGTGTGATGTTTGTTGAAAGCTTTATCAGCCTCCTCAACCATGATGAAATGGTGTTGTCATGCAGCCTCTTGCTGGCCATGACACCGTGTGTGAATAGGCTGGTGGCAGGTCTGTTGACAGCTTCGGGGTGATCTCGTAACGCTATGAATGCTTGTACTGGGCATAGCATTGTTGAATTTTCGTTGGGATGAATCGTGATCGGCTTGAGAATGGGCGTATCTTCGCGTGTTTCTTTCGGTGACACGATTACTAGGTGGAGTAGATTGTGTTGAATCTTACATTGGGTCAAGTCGATTCTGTTGAGATCTGAGGGGCGAAGAAAGGCGGCCATGGATAATAGGAAGGCCGTTTTAATGTTGAGTTTGTGTAGGGAGAGGGTGTCATTGGGAAGGCGAATTGCGTTTAGTGTAGGTGTGAGATCCACTGTACCTCGCTGAAATGCACGCGGTGTTGATGAGCGTTTGTAATTGCGTATTAGTTGAGTGAGGTGGTGATCGTGTTTGATGGTGTCAGGCGCTTCGTGTAAGTGAGTAACTGCCGCGCGGTAAAGAGCAATAGTGTTTGGTTTGTATCCCTGTGCTTTGGCCTCTGCTAGAAAATTGGCCAGATCGACTGCTGAGAACTGAGTGATGTTGACATTGCGGTCGAAGGCCCATTTAATGAACAAAAGTTGAGCGCGTCTGTATGGAATACGCTTGCCGTTTGTTGTCGTGTCTGATCTCATTAGGTCATTGATAGCGTGTTCCGAAAAACCTAGAGCTGCAAATTTGCGCTTTTGACCTTCCACACGGCTAGCTTCCAATTGGGATTTGTCCACGGGTAAATGGCGAAAGGAGTAGTTAGGCGAGTTGTGATGTGAGGGTTGAGTATCATTGGTGGCTGGCAAGCTAGATCCTGTAGCATGGGATACCATATCGCTGACGGCCAGAGCGGAGTGACAATGGTTGCTTGTTGGATCTGCTCGCGCTGGATCTTCTGTAGGCAGCGTTGTATTAGATTCCACGGGGGATTGAGGTACGGATTCTGGAACTGTGTCCACGATATCGATAGCGCATCCGTCTCTATTGCTTCCGGATCCAGCTTCCATGATACATATCGGGGTAGTAAGTTGGACGTCCTGTCCGCAAATAGATCGACGTCGTGTTTGCCCCATTGGCGCTGTATTGAGTTGAATATTTGCGGCTTGATTTGCCACAAATTCTTGCGGTAAAAGTGACGTGACGCGTAATCGGCTTGCACGTTCTCCACTCCCGGTATGTGTTGGGCTTGGATTCTCAGTTCGCGGCGTAAACACATTTGCCATATCGATGTGGCGAGTTGGCTGAGCTGACGGGATCGAGTGCCGCCTTGCTTGTTGATGTACGCCATGGCTGTTGTGTTGTCTGTTCGAATCTTGATCGTGCAGTGGTGTAAGGTGGGGAACGCCTTCAGCGTCAACTGTATTGCTTTGAGCTCGCGCCAGTTGATTGACTGATCGGCTTCGTTGTGCGGCCATAAGCCTTGTACCGTTTTGTTCCGGTACACGCCGCCCCATCCCATATCGCTGGCGTCCACGTGTATGGTGTGTGTTGGAGCTGTCGTGATGAGGGACCGACCGTTCCATTTGCTGAGGTTGTCTTTCCACCACATCAGTTCCTGCGTGCAATCCTGCGGTAACAATTGCGGCTGATCCCATGCTGCTTTGCTGGTGACATGACTGTTCTTGAAGAACATGAGCGCTTGGGTGTATAGATTTGCCGGGAAGATTGCTAGCGTGGCTGCTTTGATCCGCATGGTGAGACTGTGAATCAAGCGTGGTGTATGCGACGTTTTGGTGAGCACCGATTCGATCGACTTGCGTAAACTGCGTAATTTCTTGGAGGGGAGGCGAATCGTCATCGTGTCTGTCTCGATTTGGTAGCCCAGGTGATCGAGCTTTTGCGTAGGGGTAAGGTGTGACTTCGCCAGTTTCACAATCCAACCTAGAGACTTCAACAGATCGAGAACGAACCTCGTGTTGTTGTCCGCTTCCTCCTGTGACTTGGATATTATAATCCAGTCGTCTAGATATGCTGATACACGAATTTGATGTTGTCGTATCCATTTGAGGACTGGTTTGGTTAATCGAGTGAAAATCCATGGGACTACTGACAGTCCAAATGGTGTTGTTCGGAACTGGAATGTCTGTCCTTCCCATTGAAATCGGAGGTATTGACGTGACATTTTGTGAATGAGGATGTGAAGGAAGGCGTCTGAGATGTCGATTGATGTGAGATAGTCCCCTTGGCGAATTAATGATGTCACCTGCTGAATCGTTTCCATTTTGAACTTGGGTGGAGCGATGAAAGAATTCAAGGCTTTCAGATTGAACACTGGTCTGAAATCGCCCGTCTTCTTCGGGATGACGAACATTCTGCTGCAGAAACCGGGTGTCGAAGGGGCTGGTTCGATGGCTCGCTTCAGCAACAGACTGCTGATTTCCTGTCTGAGGAGGTGACGTTGTTCGGCTGAAAAGGGTACGGTAGGGAAGGATCGAGTAGTGAGGGGAGGTGGTTTGGTGAAGTGTATGCGGAAACCGTCGCGTACAACCGAGTGCACCCACTTGCTGTCGGTCAAACGCGTCCACGCCACATAAAACTTGTGTAGGCGGCCGCCTACTGGTTGTTCTGTGGGTGAGGGCCGTTGTTGTTGTTGTTGTTGCCGGCGTGATTTGGCCCTCGGCGGTTGTTGTAACCGTGGTGGTTGCCTCTCCTGCCCCGATTCTGGTTGTTGTGTTGCCGTTGAAAATGTTGTGACCCGCCATCTGCCTGTGGCGGGCCTGCACGAAAAAAATTTGACTTGTGAGTCAATTTGCGAGGTTTGGCATCCGCGACTGCCTTTCTCTCAGCTGATTGTAATTGTATGGATTCCATAAATTTTGTCGGGCTCATGGTGTACTCTGCCTCGTGCTCGATCGGCGCTTTAAACGAGGGGTTGACCGCACGTGTCGCCAGATTGTTTCGGGCGTGATTAAGAGTTCCACAAAGATTCAGCTGTAATGTGCGTATATCGTTGATCATGGTCATTACCCGACCGATGTCATTTGTGGGTAGTATAGATGTTAGAGTGTGAGCTAAAACATCTAACGGCCTGAATACCGCTGAAGCTGCGTACTGGGCGTTACGATAATTGGCGTCTTCCGCTCGTTGGGCTGCGGAAAACTGCTTCTGCGCAGGCTCCAGGGTATGTGGTGGCTTGTAGGAAACGTCTTCTCTTGCAGGATAGCGTTCGAGTATACGCTTTCTGCTATCCTCCGGTAGAGTTTGCGTGAACAAACTTCTCTGACGAAGAGACTCAACGAGCTCGTATAGTCGGTCACTCGGAATCCAATCGTACGTTGGGCGAATAGGTAAGTCGTGTAGTTCGTAATGTTCCATGCTTGCGATGAATAGAGAAATAACGAGTATATATCAATAATAATAAGTATACTTTTGGAGCACTCGTTTCTGGTTTTGACCTGTAAACGAAAAGAAAATGATCAAGGAACCAACATATACATGACAGATGTAGCTCCTATTTATAGGAGAAAAGATTTTAAAATTTTATTTTTTCGATTAAATAATAAAAGAAAATGATTACAGCATTTATAGGCTCAATGTTATTGGAGTCTGATGGACTCCAGTGATTTTCTGGAGATATATTTATATATCGATAGAAAACCAGCTTATTAACAACAAGGCCCTAGTCATAGGGATAAAACAACGTTTTATATACGTGTATTACAGGCTTTTTCCATCCAATTTGCGCAGTTAGCCATTTGTCTTTATGAATAAATAATAGTTATCGCTATCAATAAATGATCCATTACTAATACTGAATTGTTATTATTATCGTGCTGTATCAATTGGCATTTCTATGGTGATAATGGTGCTAACAATTGTGTAAATCTATTTATTAATAAACTGCAAATGTTAAAGGATAAATGCGCAAATTGGATGGAAAAACACTGTATGTTACAATAGCCAACAAAGCAAGTATAAGTGTTCTATATAGAAGTTGTATGGTTGCACCATTAGTACAACGACGAGTACCCGTAATCTATCATGTACCTACCTGCTAATTGTCTCATCTTAGTACTCCATGATGTTGCAAGCTTGTAACCACCCCCCTCTATTGCACTGCTCTTTTCTTCCGATAAAATTAGTACACACCTAATTTCAATAGATCACCAGTCAAAGCTGACTATACATCGACATCTACATATTTATGCAAGTCTAGCCTTTCTTTTGTATAATAAACAATTCACAAGTAGCATAACTAAGCACAAATGATATATCATCCAGTAATAAATAGATAATATGAGCAAGAATAGTTTACACTTTAATATTGCAGTCATCAATTCAACAATGCCATGGCAGAGCAATGACAAAATCGTAGATCTAAATACAGCCGCAATCGATAATGACGAGTTACAATCAATTGACATCATTTATCTGTAGATCATATATACAACACGAATTACTAATTATTATCACACTTGCACTCGGGTTTTCTATTTCTGCTGTATACGAGACGTGGTATTTGCAGGAATGAGCATCATGCCAACAATCCTTAAAGCCATCTAACCCCTTCTTTTTCCAGTTAAATGCTCCTTGACCCGTGTGATTTGTTTCTATTATTCTATTGCTCCAACTTATTATACCCTACCTACATACCTATATATCCACTTACATACATACACTATAAATATAGTAATTACCATACTGCATGATGGTACAGTTACAGTCGTTTGAAAACATATTGCCGGACATTGCGTTTCACCTCGTAGAAGTAGCCGATGCTCGTACGAATATCATGTTGGCGGCCACTTGTCGCTACTGGCGTTGCATGGTGTATTCGGATTCGAAAGACATGACAGAACAGCACTGTTACTTTGCCAGACGATATCGACGTCGTTATCCGGGTGTCGTCTATGGTGCCGAGGCGGAACTACTCCAGTATATCATGCTTGAATTAAGGAAATCCGGATTATCGTCCAACTGGTTACTGGCACTTTATAGTCGAGAGATTATTGGTCGTCGCTGGCTGGCACCAGATTGTATTCGGCCGTTCCCGCCAACATCGACTATTTTCCCGAAGGAGCAACATGTATCCTACGACCTATTAATGAGACAATTTCATAATTCACGCATTGCTATGCTGCCATTGGTAAATGCGAGCAGTCTGCTAAACGACTATAACGATCGTATAAATCGCATTATGATCGAGAATAGTATATCGGAGGCGAACCAATCGTCCATTGAAGACGACCATGCGAATGAAGTGGAGAATGATGCGCAAATGGCATTGTCCTTACTGGAAACGACAACACCCGAGGAGGTCGACTCGATGACATCTAATCAAAGCACGGTGCCATCAACACATTCATTGTCATTACTATCGTCATCAGAGAGTAATGCATCTAATAGCGAGGCAAACTCACTAGTAGCCAGTCTAAAATCCATCAAGGGTGAACGATGCTGTCGACCAATATTCGTTGCTATGGGACACATAGGAATACGGGATGCAACAGGTGTACGAATCTATGATTGTATCAATGAGAAGCAATGGTATTTGCCATTACCATACAGCACTGAATCCTCACTAGATTGGGGCGGTGTTATCGGACAGCGTACGGCACAGCATTTCTCGGAAAAGGATGATGCACATGTACGAGTTTGGTCTCTAACCGATAATTCAGAGTATTGGTGTGATATGAACACGCGTAACCATCAATGTCAAACGATACTAAGCTCGGATGTCTTGTATACATGGGGTTCGTTTCCACTTAGAATCAATTGTTGGCGACTAACAAAGCCTGATCTATATCCATCAGCATCATCTACTAGTAATACTGGTGATAATAACATGAGACAAAAAGACTCATGTAGCAACTCGTTTTTCTCAAAAAGTCAATCTATTGAATTGTTCGTACCACAACACGATGGAAATACGGCATTTATGATAAGCGAAGCAGTTCCAGGTCTATCATGTGCACTAGTTACGATGGATCTACCCGAGGATCAAATTGACAGCACGACAAGGGATTACATCCAAGATCTTGCCGCTATCGAACCGAATATAAAGAACAGCTGTTTGACCGGATTTATCGCTACCGTATGTGTATGGGATCTGAACGATGCATCAGAGGAGACACGCATCATTTGTCCAAAACGCATCATGCTACACCTGCGACATCCGGAGAAGGAGCCAGTCATTTGTAATGAATTCAGCAACACTGCCCTAGTAGTATGGAATTCCTATTATGAATTGGAGAAAGATGGAGCACGCGACATTGCCTTTATTGATTGCTACTCGCCATCCACAGGGGAAGAAGTGTGGTCGACTTGTTTATTGAATCGATTTATAAATAATGTCATCACTAGCATCTCACTCGAACGGGTAGTCGCCATCGGTGATGAAGAGCTGCTAATATTGAATCTACGTGATGGTGCGATATTATACACGCTACCGGCAAGTTATCGTCTATCCATTCAGTTCGGTTTGGATGGCTTGCTCATCTGCTCCAATCGACGTGACACGACCGTGGTCGCCATTGACATCTATACCGGACAAATTGTCTGGCAATTGAAAGCATTCGATAATATCTTCCATGACGATTTCTTTCCATGTCAAATGGACGTGTACGTAACGGCAGGTCGTATCTCCTATATCTTCCCCATTATAAATTGGCACGAGAAATAGGATTCATTCATGGTAACAAGTCAACGAATGGGGAATATGACCACCATTGATCATTCAATCGATACATAGACGATCATTCTTCTTCTTCCTCTTTCTCTTCCAATAGCATTCATTCATCATATAGATCCATCATCAAGATATCTTTTAATTTAACTAGTTCGCTAGGTTTATACTTTTTGCTATTATACATCATTTGGATATTTCTACGATTTCGTTCAACTTGAATGAATCTAGATCGCCAAATATTATTTGTTAATTAGTTTTGCTGTTATTGTAATAAATTGTTATTTTGTAAGTGTTTATGCAGTGATAGTCTTTTGTTCCTTGATTACAATTATATCGATAACTGAACAACTGTAGTAGATGTTAAAGCATGAGTTATGCTGTTCTCGCAAGCAATCAACAAGCAGTTGATGATGCATATCAATTTTCTCATCTCATTTGTTGATACATAGAGTGGCCGTCATGTTCGTTGCTATCTTTCACATGCACGTTATCATGAACATGCTGCATCATTCCATCCTGTGCGTGACCACTAGGTGCATGATGTTCTCTTATCAAAGATAAAAGGATGTATGTATACGAGTGGTATACTTATGTCATTCCAATCAAGTATATGTAGAATCTATATCTCATTGCTTTCAATTCTTCTTCTTCTTCTTCTTCTTCTTCCTTCTTCTTCTATATCTACTGCTTACATTTGTCTATATCTATTAGTGCTACTTTCAATTCATATCATTTACTCAACATGTCTGATTCCTGGGTACAAATTGATCCAACGGGAGAAATCACCAGCTTAACCTACTTACTCGAGGCGAAAGATGGTGATATCAACGAACTTCGTGAACGATTCATTGGCCAATGGCGACAAATGGTAATTAACGCACTACTTTTATGTTTATTTGCTATGAACACGCGAAAAGCCATCGAGTACACGCTTAAGGCTAGGCGTCCGCTTATTCCGTTGCTTTGCTTGGTTCAAGCGACCACTGGTGTCATTTTAGGTGTCTTCTCCCTATTGACCACTCTTGTCTATACGAGCATTACTTGTCGTATGGTTATATGGTTGTGTGTCACGGGTATGGTTATATCGAGTCTATGTGTAAATGCTATTCTGTTGAATAAGGTGTATAAAGTTTACAATTGTTCTCGCTCAATCCTAATTATGGGCATTTGTCTATCGCTTTGCCAATTCTCATTCGTCTACGTGGTGGTACACCAAACTGTGACGCGTCAAACACCCGCCGATGGCTGTTTCATCGATTATCCATTCTATTATCCGTGGCAACGACTATTACTCGATCTACCGATTAATATGTTTTCTCCATTTCGTTCCTTGTGGTTATCGTGGAGCAGTATCGTCGATTCGGATCACATGCATGGGCTAAGCTTAGCGAGGAAGGCTTGATATTCATGTCTTTGACCGCTCTCTCCATTATCGTGTCGGCATTGGTGGCCGCCTACACGGACTAGGCGATTACTCGGATTGGGTGTATGTATTCGATTGTAGGTTGATACATTCATGGTTATACGAATTGTTATAATGTTACTAATTGCCATTGGATTCCACTAATCAATAGGGTGGTTTACCTCTTGGCTGTTACTTAAGCAGCAGGAGCGTACTCGTAATATCCTCGCCATGGAGAATCGACCACGTACCCCATTCAAAATGCCAATCTCGTCAATATCGAGACACATCAATCGACTGTTTATCAATACCAGGAGGAATGGAGTCTACCACAGGAAACACAAACATGTCCCAATAATTATCCATCTATTCTATATGATAATATAGAGGGGCACATACAATTCCAATAGGTGTGGATCTATATCAGCAATCGTATGATCCCGCATCTTATCAAGAACATCGAGCCACACCTAATAATGAAAAGAATCATATTAGCAATAATTCGGTAAATGCTACAAATGACACTCGCTCATCATCCAACTCGCATCCGTATCATGTAGCTAGTTGGGATCATGACAATACACGACAGCATGCCAGTTATCGATCAATGCGTTTGTTAGACTTTTTCGTACGAATTATACCCAAGCAACAGAGGTAATAAATGGTGTATTCGATAGTTGATTAATGCATGTGTTTAATTTATTTGATATTGTAATACACTTTCATGTACGATTACTACTGCCTATACGATCTAATTCACGTTGTAATCGTAGTTCTATCTCTTCCATTGATAGCAATTCACGCTCTGTAGGGTCTAGTGTCATGTTATTCATATCTGCTAGTTGCGCGACATTACGTCCACATCGTAACACGCGTATTGACTCTGGTTTCAGATAGATAACACCGCGTCGTATCTCCATTTCAGATATCCATATCTAATAGTATTGCATGTAAATACATTATCATTATCATCATATGCTTATTTCCATCACTGTTCACCTTACTACCAGGTGGCATACGTAAATCGAGCGCTGCTACGTGTGTCTTCTCCAAGCCGAATAAAAGTTCATAGCCATCCGTTAGCGTTAATTTAAGTGTACCACGCGGTAAACGCCGCGTTTGTTCATTTGTATTCGTATTTGTAGAGGCATTTGTTACAGCACGCTCCGCTTCTTCCGTGTCTTCCTCGTCTTCTTCCTTGTCTTCATTGTCATTTGACGTGACTGTTTGCTGTACACCACCAGGTAGGATGGGACCTGCAAGGGCATCCAATAAACGCGGATGAGCATAGCCGATATCGTCGACAGCAACCACTTCAAGAATACACGGTTTGATGGTGATTTTATGCGCATGTAATGCATTGGATGGTAGAATCTTTTCACTAGTATCCTTGAGTGAAAGACGAAGATATCGCTGCCAGAGTGCTTCCACTCGCTGGTTCATATTGTCGCCAGTGATAAGCGTACGCGACAAGTGTGCCATACCTGTCTCCAGCCAGGCCATAGCGACGTGTGCACCTCGTTCTCGGAACTGTCGAATAACTGACTCCATTATCGTTAATTCCTATGCTCTATATAATGACAACAATACGAATGAGTAAATAAAGTTGAAGAAAGAAGAGAGAGGAAAGAAAACTTGCTCAATAAAGCACGTCGATTGTTTTTCCTATTTGAATTGACAACACTTTTTCTATCATTTATACCATGCGACCAGATCCTCATAAACAGCGAGCATCTCGACGTTACCAGGCTAAAAAGTCGGCCGTGCGGATACGTCTACTACTACAACGGCAACTGCAACAGCAACGCGTGGCTCTAGTCGATGCAATGCTAGACCGGCAAGACCGAGTAAGTTATACTAGTTGTAGCGACTACTACCCTTAATCAATTGGTTCACGCTCTAGTTAGGGATACACTGCCAGCGACCAATATATTTGGCGAGATTGCCGCTCAAGCTGGTGAACTGCCACCTAGTGACGATGAAGACACACTACTAGCCCTAAATGAGTTTGATACGGATGAACTACGCAACGAGGCACAGGAAGCGTATGATCTTAGTCAGCTATTAGATATCATCCAGAAACAAGGTAATCATACTGTGCAGCATATGTTAAATACAGAGCAACCGTAGTAATATCGTGATACTAGAGAATGCAACCCTCGATCAAAGTGCTTTCTTTCAATTTACTGATGAACAAGCATGGTATGAAGAATCGGACACTAGTACCGACCAGGTGAGTCCTACATCATAAATAGCAATTGCTCCTGTTGTTACGTTCTAACTGTAATAACTCTGTAGATAGAGGATGTCGCTGGACTAAAGTAGAATACGGTGACTTGGAGGCTTCACTTAACCCGCTGTCCCTCTGGGAGCAACTTAATATTAAGCAATCACTATTAGATGACATCTCTAGTCAATCTACTACTCAAGAATATGCTTGCTCAATCAATGATAATGACAGTGATGATCCATGGCCGAATATTAATATAGATGTACGTTTATTTATACTGAATAGAATGTCGACCTACTTACATCTTCATAGGATGCAGATCTAATACCGCTTGATGAACCGTTATCATTCAAGATGCCATGACAAAACTTATGGAGACGGTGAAACAACGTCGTCAGAATCTAGTAAAATCCACATTAAAGCACAGTAGTGAAGAGCAAACATCAGTTGATAAGGACATGGTAGATGAAGGGTCAACGAATAATCTACTAGGAATACAACAAGGTACGGCCTTACCATCTATGAAAGTAGTAAATCAAGGAGGAACATCTTATAGTAAAACACCAACATTACACACTGGTTCACCAACAAGCGCGACATCAGTTGATAATCAAGGTAAGCCGTGATTAGTTGTTATCATTGTTTGTGATCATGTTGAACTAATTAATAAGAAATAGTACATGCGACTTTATCTAATACAAACAATACAACATCCACTACTGGTCGCGGTCGTGGTCGTGGCCGAGGGCGAGGACGTGGTCGTGGTGGCATAGCATCAACTAGCAATGCTACAACCAGTTCCACTGCACAATCCTCAACGGAAAAGAACATGACTACCTGGCTTGATGATGTACTTGGTGATTAAATGAACATGTAATCCACTATGCTTTCATAGGTAGAAATAATACAGAAGCAAGAAGCATGCCATAATAAAAATACGTGTATAGTTAATTCATCTTCCTAGATGATTACCATAATAGAAGAAGCCTTCTAATGTTACAAATAGAGTAATACATACATGTGCACTGACTGATCCTATTAGTAAATTAGTCAATTGTTCAATGGAATGACGTGTTATACTACCCTTAACACCACAATGAGGTTGACAACTCAACTGCAATTCACAGCTTAAAAGCTTGCCTTATCTTTTCTTCTGTTCACATACCACAACAACTGCTTAACCACACACACACTCGGACATACCATCGCCCTTATCCCACGCTTCTCTTTCTGTTATTCCACCATTCTCGATCTTACTTGTACGGTTTTTATTGAACATTTTATTGTTTACTACTGAAAATGAGGTAAGGAAATGGAATAGGACACAGGCTCCATTACCGTTCAACTAACCCTGCCATACGCTTTCTAGTCAGCAGCCAAAGATATGCAACACCATATTGGACCATATTGGCAACACGCCACTTGTACGTCTCAACCGTATTCCTCAGTCGGAGGGTATCGAGTGTGAATTGCTGGCCAAATGCGAGTTCTTCAATGCAGGTGGCTCGGTCAAGGACCGTATCGGCAAGCGTATGATTGAAGAGGCGGAGAAAGCCGGCATCCTTATACCTGGCGTGTCGACCATTATCGAGCCAACCTCCGGTAATACGGGTATTGGTCTAGCATTGGCCGGTGCCGTTAAGGGTTATCGCGTGATAATTACCTTGCCTGAAAAGATGAGCAAGGAAAAGGCAAGTGTATACGCCAATTGACCATGTATCGCAGTAGATTGTTAATCCTCGTAATGTTGTTGTTGCTATTCTTCCAGGTGGATGTACTGAAAGCATTGGGAGCCGAGATTATTCGAACACCCACCGAGGCAGCATGGGATGCACCAGAGTCGCACATTGGTGTGGCCAAGAAACTGAACGCAGAAATTCCTAATAGTGTGATTCTCGATCAGTACTCGAATATTAACAATCCATTGGCGCATTATTACGGCACGGCGGAAGAAATTCTAAAGGCGTGCGATGGCCATTTGGATATGTTAGTGGCTGGTGCAGGTACTGGTGGTACGATCACCGGTATTGCTAAGCGACTGAAGGAGGCTTGTCCCAATGTCAAGGTAAGTTATATTACTAATATTCATTAGTAATAATGTTTACAATTAATGATTGCTATTTTTAGATTGTTGGTGTAGATCCACATGGATCTATTCTAGCTGAACCAGCATCCCTTAACGATCGTACCGGTTCATATAAGGTGTGTGTGTTTACTTTGAGCATATTCCTCACTTGATAGCAATTTATTAATCCGTTATAATACTAGGTGGAAGGTATCGGCTATGATTTCGTACCTGAAGTACTAGAGCGTAAATATATCGATGAATGGTATAAATCCGAGGATCAAGAGTCGTTCACGTTGTCACGTCGTTTAATTCGTGAGGAGGGCATTCTATGCGGTAATAACTAGCTTACTATTATGCTGTAATAATAACAACTGACTGACTGACTAACTATCTTTATTGACTAGGTGGATCATCTGGTTCAGCATTAGCTGGTGCACTCAAGGCAGCTCGTACTCTAAAGAAGGGCCAACGATGCGTGGTGATTCTAGCAGATTCCGTGCGCAACTATATGACCAAATTCCTAAGCGATGACTGGATGCGTGAAAATCAACTTTTATCGCAAGTCGAGAATGCAACCACTTCTTCCTCCTCTGCTCAACCGGCGGCAGGTCAAGATCGTTGGCATGGTGCCACCGTGAAGGATCTTAATCTCCAGAATGCTGTCACTGTTTCAGAACAGGTAAGCTCTATCATTTTATCGCTAGCTCTGTAATTGAACACGAATGCACATGTATCTAACATTGCCTGCTATCATGACGAATGATCTGCTTCCATATAGACCACCTGTCGACAGGCTACTGAGATCATGCAACGTGACGGCTTTGATCAGTTGCCGGTTGTCTCATCGAGCACGGGACGTCTAGCTGGCTTGGTTACGCTTGGCCACCTATTGTCGCGTGTCTCGTCGGGACGTGCCACACCAGAATCCACGGTTGAGCAAGTGATGTTCCATTTCGAGCCATCTGTCAAACATCCATTTACTGAGATTACGATTGACACGCCCCTACGCGATCTTGAAACTTTCTTTGAGCACCATAGTGCCGGTATAGTTACAGAGCGACCAGTTGACGCGCCAACCAGCACCGCTTCGATGACTGTCAAACACGTGGTTACTAAGGTTGATTTGCTCAGTTACTTGATGAAAATCTAAACGGAAAACAGACCATGACATGTCTAGGCATCTTGCCAACTTATGAATAACAATAATAAGCATGATAATAAAAAAGAAGAAGTAGTAGCGAGTGGTTGAATGAACATTAAGTGATGCAGATGAGCTAGCTCTCAGCAATCAAATAGTAAATGAATGGAAAAGCACTGTACTTCCATTTCCTATGTATCACATACATTTAATGTAACTCATCCCTTTCTCCGATTAATGTTTGTTTATTCAAGAATGGATATGTACGTTGCAACATATGTGTACACACTTACATCAGAAACAAAAATGTCATCATGTGTGCAAGTGCCCCGAGTAACTCGCGTTAATAAACACGTATGGTGTAGAAATGAATAGATCAGATGCGGGGAACCCAGAAATGTTTGTCTCTTTCTTTTGAAACAGAGATGCAAATCACGTTACTCTTATTATCTCAATGTAAACTGTCACAGCACCATGAATATTGCTTTGTTGTCCTGTCATCATAATGCATTTAATACACGTAATACTACTCTGGAACAAATAGATTAGCCAATGGATTAACATTACTGCACACAACAACAACAACAACAACTAGCATCTATACAATGATGTAAAGCATTAAGAAGACTATTGATCTATTAGACTAGCGTGGCTTATTGTGTTTGCTTATTTTATTTACAATTGAACTGCATTTTCATTTTGCTATATAAACGCGTTTGTAAAATGACATGCTAACTTTATTTCTACATCAGCGATCACATGCACAAGTAGCTTCTTATTTCTCTTATTTCTCTTCCTCTTTCTCTGTGGTAGACCACTCTATTTATAGTAGCAAGCTACTATATTATTTTCATTATTTCTCGATTATATCCCTTTTTATTCGTAACAACAACAAAAAAAGATGTTCGTAGAAGGTTTATACAAGTATGTTGTGATTGAATCACCGGTTAACTAGTAGTACACCATCACTAATTGACACATGTTACACGTGGATATAGAATTTTAGACGACGGCAACTACAAGTCGCTTATTTCTTGGTCGTACGATGGCAAGACGTTCTTTATTTGGGATAAGGAACTATTTACCAATCATGTCTTGAAGGAATTTACAGCTCAGAATCATTTCGCTTCATTTGAACGACAACTCAATGTAAGTATGCCGCATCACCGATACTTGGATGTATTTAACCAGGAAGCATGACCTTTTCTCCCCGTAGATGTACAACTTTGGCCGTATATCGGATGGTCGTTCGACGCGAAAGTCCGAGGAGTATGAGCCGGTAGAATTCGGGCATGATTACTTTCAACGTGGAAGAAAGGATCTGCTAAAGCTTATCAAGCGTCGTCCACGCTTAGCGAGCGATAGAGCGTCCTGCAAGAAATCGACAACGTATAGAAAACAATCCATTCATGCTATTGGCAAGACTCGTCGGGCATCATCGACAGGTAGGCGATTAGCTTGAATGATAAGCTATTTAACATTATTACTCACTGTGAACTATTCCACCCTAATAGGATCGGACGTGTCAGTCAAGTTAGACCCGTCTATCGCTAGTGTGTCATCGAGTTGTAATACACAAGAGCCAGCAATGACCCATGTGACATTCACGAATAATAGCAATTATTACGAAAACAATTTAGTAACGAGCTTTAATCTTCAGCACCATTCAGTCAAGCCAGAATACGCATATTTGGACCCTTGTCCTCCCGCGTATTCCCCATTCAATTTAAACAGCCTTTTAATTGTACTCAATACGCTTGGTATCGATGTGAACGCCGCCTTGTGCGATCCATGGATGACCCAGTTTTTACTTTCACTTGTTAATCAGATACAATATACACCAACTCTAATGCAATAAAACAACTTGCTCTTTTATACAATATTTATATGTATATATATATATGAGCTTAGTGCAATTTATTAGTAAGCAAGCTAGTAAGCTACTAAGCTAGCTGCATAATTGTCTTTCTGAAGTTTCTCCATTGAACGCGTGTATTGAACTAGTAAAGTCATGGTAACGGCCCTACAACAAATGTCACATGAGTTGTCGTTCTCTTTTTAGCTAGTTAGAGTTACTCGCTCACACTTACCAATCGGTTATAGGAAGCATGATGGTCACACTTCCTAGAAGGTATAGATTGGTGCAAACAAAAAAGAGCAGATGTGTTGCGCAAATCAATAGCATGGTTATAATGCCGTTTTGAACGAGTTTCCTCCAGGCGTTCGTACGTCGACGGCGATACATTTGGATGGCAACGTGAATGAATAAGGCGAAGAACACGGCGCTGAATCCAAAGTCGAAAATGAAACGCATAAAATAGGAGTAACTGGGCAGGATGGGCCGACACATGCCAATATCGTCGTATATAAGCGCCGTGTTATATCCGGAAAATATACTGAAGACGACACGGCCTAGGATCATTAGAATGCAGAGAATTAATATGAGCTTACTTTGACGATGAGCAACGTAAGCGCGTTCCACTAGGTACAACGTATTAACGACACTACCGATGACAATAAATATGTACAATATGGGAGTGGCAAGGGTACACGACAAACCAATTGGCCATTGATACACTAGTGTTAATATACAGTATAGAATACCGGATGTTGAGGTAATCAAACAGCAAATGGGTGCGAACTTGTAACGATAATTAATCGTCATTAATATCGAGTAAGTGGTATTACGGAAAGCTACCAAGAGTATTATTGTATGCAACAGGATGACGATATGAATATTATGGCTAATACGACGACGAACTGAAATCGACTCATTAGGATCTGCGAATTTGTTAAGGGCAACTTCGATGCCAACTAAACCAGTCATACTGATACTGATGGTACTGATGATGTACTGATGATGATGATGATGACGATTATACGAATAAATACTGTAAACAGTTTAAAAAGGGAATTCAACACGCGGAATCAACACAATATGTATCCTATAAGCGGAGTAGTCGGAGTACAGTTAGTGCGCCAGCGCTATAAAGAGTAGAAATGAAACAGAAAACAGAACGCTACGGGTAAGCGACGACGAGTGATGAATGCCACCAAAGTGATACCAGCCGGTATCATATACTATCCTGCTGCTAAGGAAGCATGATGTGATGCGATGTGATACGATGTGATACGATGCATGAATTGACTATGGAATAGGATGCATTAACCGGTCTTGCATAATGAGCAGGTATAAAAGCATGACTAACTCGTTCCATTATAGTTGAATCACATGTACAATTATCAAGTATTGAGTATATTTGGATGTTATGAACAAGACACCACGAACTATCCCACTTTTATTGTAAAAAAAACCAATAATCGATATCGATGATGATATTAATCGAATGGCATTAATCGTAGATTCTATTAACAAAATCTAGTGGATATGGAATGATCATGAACACGTGTTGATAATGATCTCATCTACATTGATGAATGTTTACTGATGGGCAGCATGTAACCATCAAACGTATACTCGTTTAACTCGCTCTCTCCCTCGTTCTCTCTTTCTGTAACCGGTCATGTCCGTCGTACCATGTTGAGCTGTCACATGTAACGCATCCTACGGATGACACACCCAATTCCAGTCATCTTGGCGGACCATTCGAAATAACCCTATTGATCTCCGCCGTTTATTTAAAGACTCTCATCTTCGTTATACCATCTTCCTTTTCTTCAATCAATTTAGTCAATTTAGTCAAGTTAGTCAATCAAGTTACGAATATGTCTTCCGTTCTGTCGTTTTACGTTACTCTCGCATTAGCATGTCTATCCGTTCTCTACCATGTCACGCCCATCAATGCCACGCCGCTGCCAATGTCGAGTAATCAGCCGGCACGTATACCATCTCCACCTGCGACAACTCCGGTTACTTCCTTTCAGAATGTACTACCATTAGATATTGCACAAATTACGGAGGATGGGAAGAAGGAATTTAACGATTATCGTTTGCACTTCCCGAATGATTGGGATCATCAACGAGGTAGCAACTGGTATACGCATACTGCAATCCTAGTGCCCAAGCAAAATGGTCAATGGATCCTTGGTAGATCTAGACATGTTTACGTCATTTGTTCAAATCAATCAGATGAATTTCATTCATTTAAAATGACCATGCATGTAAGTACTATCCGTTAAATTTTAATTGTATTTTTTATTTACTTATTTACTTGTTCCAACTTATACGACAACTGTTGTTAGTCACATAAAACGTTCATACCCTATAGCAATGAGCAGATTAGGGGCCATAGCGAAATATTTCAATTTAACTCAGGATCTCAAAACTGTCTAGTTGTAGACTACGTGCCCGAAGGTTCTGCACGTAATCTCGATACAAACCGTCCTCGTAGTGTACCAATTCAACAAGCAAACAATAGACCTCAAATGCCCTTTAATTCATTTGGCAGCACTCACTCATTTGGTGCACAAGCATTCTAACCAACATCGTATTTAATCATCATCGAGCATTTATTAATGTCTTATCATCCACTTTTGATTTACACTTAGCATTTAGTAATAAAATGAGTTTGTAATAACAGATACCCTCGCAATAAAAGTGTAACTAAATATTGACTATTAGTTATCATGCAGAATCATAGCTTTTATAATTGCATATATAATACACTGGTAATCCATCATTCAGTTCGATGGATAACATCATATTGTCGAATGTAATCACATTAATGTAGCATATAAATAGAAATACAATATTTATTATACTATACTATACTATAACTGTACAAAGGAGATAACACAAATCACGCCAGGAATAATCGTCGAAAACTACGTGCATTAAGTGATACATCGCAGACGGGACATTTCTTTCGACTTCGCAATGGCTTAAGACAATCATGACAAAAGACATGACCACATTTGGCCGCGTGAATATTAGTAGTACCTATCCGCTCGAGGTTTGGCGTGTCAGGTGCGTAGATAGCTAAATCATTAGCGCATCGTGCGCACACATAGTCACTCTCCAGTATGGCTACCTCTTCTATTTCCTCCACTATATCTTGTGACGTCATTGTTGTTTTATCGTTGTCGTTGTCGTTGTCGTTGTCGTTGTCATCGCCATCGCCTTCAATTGTCGTATTAATCGGTTGTTTTCCCTTTTCATTAATCATTCCAGTTGCTGCATCAGTACTTGGCACATTGGTAGTTGCTGTCTCGGTGGATGTCTCTACCAAATTAGCATTTTCCGGTAATATATCTCTCGAATACCCATCGCGTGCCGAAGGTAATGGTGTTCTTGCTCGTGTCGGAGATCCGCTAGACTCTGTCGAACGATCTTCATACTCACTGAAGAACGGATCCATGTATCTAAAGCTAGCCGCACTCCATGCCATGTCAAGTTCGTGTAAGATTACCGGTTGCATGAGTGCTTGCCATTGACGTAGATTCGTTAGATCATTATTAGAGTATACACTCATAGGCATCGAGAATAACGAGGATCTTTGTTGCTGTCTAACTAACGATGAAGGTGATAGTATGCTACGCCTACCGCTCTGTCCAAATGTAGTCGATCGTAATTCGGACTGATACCTTGTTTCTCCGGGTACTGATGTTGCATCGAGTGCTCGTGTTTGACGAGTGCGTCGTTGTGCCTCTAAAAGTGCGTTAACTGCTTCGATTTCACGCGTATTAAACTCATCATCATCTGGATCGAAAATCCATGTATTAGCATTTCGTTGACGATTCACCGCACGTATACGTGATCTAAGACCGGCTCTTAGTCCAACAATTTGTGGAATTGTTGGTCCCTCTAGTCCCTCCAGTGCGTCTAGTTCGTCTATCTCGTCGAAAATATGTCGCCGTAGTCGTCGTCGTCGTCGTCTGCATCTTCTTCTTCTTCATTATTATAATCTTCCCCTTCCTCATCACTTGAATGAATAACCACAACAGATGCCTGATTTCTCGTAGTTATAGCAGTATCATCAGCATCATCATCAAGTGTAGTCAAATCAATAACACGATCACTACTTGTTGCTTGTGTTGTTGTTGTTGTTGTTGTTGTTGCTGGTGTAGTAGTATTAGTATCGATTACCATTTGACCATTTCATTATTAACTATTGGCCGAGTGTTATCATCTAATGAAGGTATACTATTGCTGTCATTAATCGTCGATGGCATATCATTGTCATTAGTTGTTGATGGTACATCTGTTTGTGTAGTCGACTGTTCATTTACTTGTTGTGTAGCTGGTTCACTTTGACTACGTCGACTAGTGGTTTGACGAGTTCTCTTACGTCTGGATTGTACTTCATCTAGCAATATTGATAATAACAATGACAATGATAAGTTATCTACATCATATGATATCATGTATACTCGTTGTATGGTCTACTACTACTACTACTACTATTGCTGCTGCTGCTAACATAATATCGTTAAACATACCTTCCTGAGTGCGTTGACTGTGACGATCAAGGCTGTCGGTATTGTCTGACTCGGCATTTACAGGGTCAGCGGTTGCTGCTGTTGGTACAGATTCATCTATCGGTGTACTAGTTGGTTGCACTTCTACTGAACGCAAGCGCTTTGATCGCTATTAGAGAACACCAATAGTTCACATATCAGTGTCTCGTATACTTTCACTAATTATTTATCTTACTGTTAGCATTCTTATAATAGGCTGTATGCCATATAACTGTTAAGGTAATTGTTAATAATAAAAAGAAACAACTAACAAATTGTTCAGCATATAAACGAATCAATCAACAAGGAAACGAGGAGAAAAAGGAACGGCACGCTTGGCTCACTTCATGCCAGTAAGGAGTTATAACAACTTTATATCCTGCATTTGTCACATCCATTGAGTTTAAATGTGTAATTCTCAATCATTTTTACAGCTTCTTTCAATGTCAACATTACAAACTAGCTGTTTCTTCCTTTTTAATTAATTAATAATTGTAGTAATCATCATCATCTAGAAATCATTAATAGATATCTACTTTCTTCGTCTAGCACGCGTGGATTGCTTCTTGGGTTTAACTGGCTCGTTGCTGGTCACATCCCGACTCACTCCATTGGATTGCTTGATAACACAACTGGTTTCTTGCTGCTTTCGCGACTCTTCATGTATGCCTCGATGGTAATGCCGGCGAATACCACGGCAACACCCGCCCATTGACCCGAGTTCATCTCATGACCGAACCAAAATACCGATAATAGCATACTAAACATCTTTCGCGTCACAGTCACCGTGACCAGCACCAATGAGCCGAAACGCGCCAGAGTAAAGAAGATGAAGCATTGTCCGAGTGCGCCGCAACCCGAGAACACAAGGATATCCATGATAACTGATGGATGACGCGTACAAAAAGCGATGGCTTGCATTAGCTCAGGATTCCATGGATTAAGTAGCCATAAGAACATTAGTAAACCGCCGAATAGATTCATGAAACACATCATTTGCTGGCCGGTGACGCGATATTTATGGAATATCTGATCCTGTGTACTATTGGTTGCTCCATCAAGTATCAGATTGATTATAGGAGCGATAGACCGAATAGACTGCTTGTTGCGGTGCTGCCTGCCTTTGCCGGCTGCAATAACATGAACGCCGAGACACCGGCGGTAACGGCAGCCACCGAGACATACTTGTAGAGGGGATAGCGCTTCCCGTAGAGCACGAAGCTAACCAGCATTACCGGTACGAGTTTGCACGACTTGCCGAGGATAAGTGTCGGGTAGTCGATGTGTTTAAGGGCAGCATAGCCAAAGGGCGATGCTAGCGCGTTCGTGCACGCTGCCTGAATATATTTCTTCAGTAGGTCGGTCGATGGCCAGCCTAGATGACGTCCCGTGAATTTGATGTAGCTCAGTGCCACTAGAGAGGCGCACAATGCCTGAACGCCATTGAGAACGATAAAGTAGCGGAACCGTTCTTGATCCTCGCCGTAGGGCGTCGTACTAATACGCTCCTGAAGTATCGACCAGGTTAGAAAGAAAGCATAAATGCCGAGAACGCTGCCTAACAGCGCAAGCATGACTGTATTGATTGAGAAAAGTAACGGGAATTCAAGTGCTTTTTGCTTTGATGAATAAAGAGATGTAAAATGAGTGCAATATGGCGCGATACGCGGAAAAAGAGAACATGTAACGATGCTGTTTACTCCAAGTAAGCTGAACGATATCGGGATAAAATCCAATATAGTCATCGGGGGCACCAATCAACGTTGCACACGCTCTTTAGCGGTGTAATCACCTTCTATAATAAACATCCTGTAGTCACAATTCTTGGTATTAACTTGTTATCCATCGCATAGAGAACAAGCATGCTCACCATCGTCATTCCCTATTCTACTAGTGCCGATATTGTTGAGAATAGACTAGTATATGAACGTGTACCATCGTTTATTTTGGTAGAATCAATAGAATGATGCAATGGAAGATCAATATCATTTCTGCTATTAACGAGATGGCATTATCCATGACAAAGAATAGCAATAGTTTTATTAAGATGAATAGTGCCGTTATTATTTGTCCATGGTTCCAGAACTTGCAGACGCAGTTGCAAATGAATTTGCTCCACTAGAGCGGGAACTAGAGAAGGCTGACGAGCTATTACTATCGCTACTAGTACGAGATATCGTTTGTGGCATAGGGTGACATTTTTGCGGCATTGTTGGGCATTGTTGTGCATTGTTTGCGGCATAGGGTGGCATAGATGGCGGCATAGGTGGAGTAGGCCACATCACTATGATGTGTTTGTTATGCTGTTAGCGTGTTTAATGCTTTAATGAGAACGTACTTTTTTGCTCGGGCATAAAGAATGGATCCCAGTCAGGTAAGGGTAGACCATGTATTAAGGATAGATTAAACGATAAAATCAACACTATGACATGTGGACAATGATACTACGCTGCATGGTAGATTGACAGTTAGATATTACAAAATGAACTACACTGAAGAGATAAGTAGTCGCGAGGGAAAAAGGGAGTTTATTAAACGAAAGGTTGGTAGTTCTTTACACTGTAGTGATAAGTTAACGCGTGCACAGTTCTACTCGCATGAAGCCACAGCATAAACAGGATTAGCGTGCTTCTTGTTCGCAAGGTGACACAACTGCTGTACGTTTCCAAGCTTGCCACATGCAATACACATAATAATTATCATAACAATAGATATAATAAATGTTTATTAGTTAATATGATGCCAACTAAAGAGTTAAATGACAAGTGTCGTCTTACGACTGGCATGTGTCATGATGGTCTTGGAGCGTTTCAAGTTCGAGGTAGTCGCTTGCTCATCCTGATCTTCCGTGTAGCGTGCATTATACCAAAGATCCGAATAACTGTAGATGGAACTCGCGGGTCTTGGCTTCCTATTGGTAATGACGGTCTGTCGACTGATTCCTATAATAATGCTGGAATGGGTGACAAACTCGATGATATCGAATATAAGGTAGATGTAGAAGCGTCCCGAGGGATATTCCACGGTCTGTTGCAGGAGTAGCGGAAAGCACAAACTGATCACCCAGTAAAGGGAAATAACGACCGATTGCATATAAACTATTGCAATGGACATTAGTGTTGCTATTCGTATTTGCCATTTACGACATAGCCATAACAATAATAGTAATAGCAATCGATTACTTACCGGTTGGAGATTATCCTCTTCGTATTCCTTCTTGCCAATGAGATGACGATTACGAGCAAATACAATGGCTATGGTAATCAATGGTATATTCTCGTCAGTAAATAATAGAATGTGCATTGTATGGTTTACTCACCATAATAGGAAAGGATGATAATCAATAACTTTGCGATATTACATTGGCAAGCTTTGTCTTCGGTAGTTGCGCCATGAATAGATCCGTCGATGTAATAAGCCACATGAGCATGCCGATTACGTAGCACAGATTGAGGATGAGGAAACCGGAGAAAATCCACGATGCAAGCTGTGTCGTATACGGCATACGCATCGTCCTATTCGCAGTTGAACAGCGATAGATAGTATTAGTGTTGGTTGCACGTTTACGTAGGAAACAAGACATGTCATCATCCTACT
The DNA here is from genome assembly GCA_025201365.1 of Syncephalis plumigaleata. Lineage (NCBI taxonomy): Eukaryota > Fungi > Zoopagomycota > Zoopagomycetes > Zoopagales > Piptocephalidaceae > Syncephalis > Syncephalis plumigaleata. Next base: position 866,269 of record JAIXMF010000004.1, on the reverse strand, counting down.
TACCATAGCATTAGGATGATTATAACGGCAATAGCTAGTACCAGTTGACTGGCATTAAATAGAACTAAACGTCTATTGTACACGATATGTTCAAAGTATAGTGCTTTGTTCAGGCAAAGACTAACTAAATCGATAACGATAATGAGAATACGAATATAACGGAAGGTCAGGTATGTCTTGAGTAGCTGGTAAATGATATAGATGCCCATCATGAAAAGAATAATACTCTACGCGTTCATGCTTATTGTCAGTAAAAAAAGGAAAGATACAAATATGCGCTTAGTATAAACACGTCTAGTATTACCACTCACCGAGATAAACACCAGATACTGCTTGATTTCGTAGTTATGCCCGACAAAGTAGCGATTCCAAGGACCGGGTTCCACGCTAATAGTCGCCTGTAAGGTGTGGACAACGTCGCTGTCCAATTGCTCGTTATACCACATCTCGAGTGCTTCTATCATTTCCTGTTGAGTATCACGACAGCTATCATTTCCTCGTTGATGTTCTTATAAACTGGACTGTGGCATGCGTCGCTGGCATTATTCAACGACTGGGAACCTACTTCCAGGATATCGGAATGACTTGCCGTGAAATTGCTATCCCTACCACCGCCGCAATAAGTGTCATCGGGTCCCCTGCTGCATTGCCCGGTAGTAGCGATGGAAGAACAACGCCACGAACTGGAGGGAAACCCGCCTTCTTCATTGCTTCCTGCTTATTAAGCACTTCATTGACAATCTGATGGATTACGTTAGCTAGCTAATATACATATATACATATATATAGCTATAGTTATACTTGCTTGATAATAGGATTTACAACCGGCATCCCATATACTTCTCTTGTCGAATGAGACTATCGTTCCCTTGAGTGTCTTGAAGTGCGTATGCTTCGATATGTCGTCCCATTGCTTGATCGTGCAGTTGCCAACTTCAATCTCGGGTATCGTCCATATGGCCGGCTCATTAATGGCGACCGGATCACTTTGAAAGGGAGTGATTGTTTGTATGGTTTTTTGACTATTAACAGAGGTGACATTAAATACGATTTCAGCCGTGACCGAATTCAATCCAACTATTACTATCGTGATCCAGAGGAGAAGCCATAACAGCATCCTCCTAGTGATGATTGGCATATTCGAACGAGAATAGATAGTTGGTAACGAATTTCGCAACGACTATCGATTTGCTTGATGAAAGCGTATCAATATATATGTGCGTGTGTACAGCTTTAACGGAATTTTACAGTAGACTAATCAATAATACGACTGTTGTTGTGCAAGTTTTACAAGTACGATTAACCGAACCAGCGGCGAGTAGATGGATATCCACAAAGAAACGAATATCTTTTTCAATATCGGATGATCAAATGGAATAGAGAATACGTGGAGGAGGATAATGAACAATAAGCGAACCGGCGCTTTGAACGACGAAATAGAATAAAAAGCACTAGGACGGTAGGGACGACTAGCAATGATGTGACCGCATGATATGTATAACAATGCATAATGGTTACACTAAACAAGGTGGAAACATGCAACAATCGCTACACCGTCATAAGTAGAATAGCATGGCGTGTTTCAACAAATTCCACACGCATATAGATGCATGATTCTCTCTCTCTCTCTCTTTCATCAACATTCTAAACATGAGCAACTATCGAATAAATTATTAATGAGTTGTTAGCATTAGCTTTCGAGATTAGGATAAACTAGCAATTGTAGAATCATTCAAATTACTATATGTATGTATATGTATGTATATATTTCGAATATCGAATGTTTGCTTAGTCACACGTATACACTAAACGCGACAATTGTTAATGTTCAAGACAAGGATATCGGTGGCCTTGATCTCCTTTAACCTGTCCATAATATCTGCCACTTCAGATTTCAACACCATTGCACTAACTGCCACAAAGTTATCGTTCTCTAGCGTGCTAATAGTTGGGGCAGTGCGACCTGGCGTAATTTTCGTTGCCTCTGCCAGACGAGAACGCTCGCAGTTGTAGTTGCATAGCACGTAGCGTTGTGCCATGATAACACCTTCTATACGTGCGGCCAATTTACGCACTAATCCATCGTGTTTCGTACGTGGATTCCTAATGAGAATTGCCTCCGTCTCTAGTACTGTGGCGATTTCATGTAATCCTGCCGCTCTCATCGTTTCTCCGGATTCTATCATTGTTATTGTAGTTATTATTGTATTAGCAATCAAACTAGTCATCAGTGTTTTATTTATCGCTACTTACCAACAAGATCGACTACAATCAATCGTATTATTCGATTCAACTACCATTAATAAACTATGATGCTGGTGTCTATATCATTCACTTACCGATACAATCGGCGAGACCAAGTGCACATGCTGCCTCAACACTACCGCCCACGTGTTTGATTTCCGTTGGCGATGAAGAAGGCGTACCATTCTCGGCAGCCTTTGCATCGAGTGTATCAAAGTAGCGTTGCGATAAATTAACGAAACTCGTAACTACACGCTTGCCGACGAGCGAGTCGATCGATTCTACCGCGTGTGGACCGCGAGCTGGTGCTTGCACCGATAATCGACAACGACCGAAACCGAGTTTCATTATCTCCTCGACCTTGTTGGCTTGCTCGGTCTCCTCGACAATATCGCGTCCCGTTATGCCCAGGTCGATATTACCCTCGCCAACGAACTTGGCTATATCCGCAGCCGGTAGAAATATAAGTGCAACCGGTAGGTTGTGCACCAAGGCAATGTCGTGTCTGGATCGTCGGTGAAACTGAACGTCAGCACCCGCAAGCAATTTCAAGCAATGCTCGTGCAAGCGCCCCTTCTTAGGAACGGCAAACAAAAGTCGATCCGACAAATCGTTGAAGAGATCCATAGTCAGGTGGTAGTTGTACTGCAGGAGGTGTATACGAAGAACAAACAAATAAACAGCAGTGTCGTGTTTATATATATATATATACGTAGAGCGAGACTATCGACGTAGTAAATAGTAGGGGAGAAAGCGATAGAGATGGTACACGAATGTGGATTACGTTCCTTCTTTTCCTGATAATAATCAATCTAATCTTCTCCTAGATATCTACATCATCACAGTTATTGATCAGTAGTAGTAGTAGGAAAGCTCCAAGCCATTCATTCATCATGCAAGGAAGGGTAAATCGTGAACATCCCTTGCTGCACTAATCATCAAGGGATAGTGCATACATGTTCTATAATACGTTTCTTTTGTTTATACTCAATATAGCGTGTAAATATTTGAATATATATTTCAAACGAATAAATGTGGCTTTATTGCTTCATATGCAATTACTGTTTCTTTGGTGGTGCAAGTAAAATGTTCATGATATTCTGCACTAGAGCGTTAACATTCTCATTCGGATACGACCACTTATTGTAGAAACCAGCAAGGAAAGTGGTCATTCTCCTCTTGTATAGGGCAATCTTTTGCTTAGGATCGACAATTGGTGCCATGTCGACCATCTCAGGAATACTAAATTGCGCATCCATACGATACAGTTCACTGTATAATTTGAGATCGCCATTATCGGTTATGGCAATATCTAAATAAAAAAGCGATTCGTCAGATATATATGTATATATACCAAATAGCAATGCATCATACTACTTTTACTTACGATTTGAGTTCCAACTTAAATACCATTGCAAACTATTGGCATACTTATGCGCTAATGACAAGTTAATTACACGTTATTCCTTATGCAAATGTAGTTATCGTACATACCTTGTATAAGTTGGTTGATAAACTTATCACGAATCTCTCGTCCTCTCTTATCCGCTTTAAATCGTTCAATAACACCGTCAAGGAATATCGACGCTTGATCTGGGATTTCTTCAATGTAGCAGCGTCTCTTCCTTTCATCAATGTAGCTTTCCAATGGACAACCGATAGCTTTTATTAATGGAGCCTTATCGCTCTTCCGATCGAGTGTCATGCACATCTAATGTTGATACATTCATGTTAGGTACGAAGCGTGCTAATGAGCTTACAGTTGGTCTACCTTGTAGAATCCTGGATTTGTATTACGTGCGTCTTTCATCTTGTAAATTTGATCCAACGCAATGTCCTCGTAGCATGAGACTCTAACACGCTGGCCATTATATGTTCCGGAATAGGTGGAATCCGACTGCTTAAGGCCCCGCATAAACTGAGGAATTCCATAGCTTAGATCAATCGGCTGTGTTGCATCGATAACATTGACCATTACCGATGCCAGCACAAGTGAAGTGGCGACAATTGTAAATGATGTCTTGATGTCGGTATACATTGCGATAGATCTTTCGAGATAATCTTGATGAGTTCAGAAATGATAGGAGATCGTTTCAATCGTCAAAATGTTGCAATACGTAGAATGTTTTCTAGACGATAACGAGAAGAGGAGGCAAGAAATAATGATAAGTATGGAGCAATTGCCTCGATAGCATGATCATTTATAATGGAAAACATGTCAAAATCAATGGTGAATGTATTGTTACAGAGTAACGTGCTTGTAGCTTAAACCGGACAGGCATAGTTAGAAATAAATGCACGCCATCTCTAATTGGAAAGAGGAGTATTGGATAAATTAGTACATCTATATATACTGATAAGAAACATTGCCATATAAATTATTCTACTATAGATGCTTCGAATAATAGAAAAGGGGAAGCTATCTCATCCTCCATGTTCTACATTTAGCATTCTTTTTTGTTACGCTTGGTTAATTCGAGAAAGAAGAACTCAAAAATAAAATAATAGATAGATATGTAGTTCAACTCATTTCATTGATCATTTTGCAATATTAAACTAATTTATATGTATATGTATTCTATATTAAATATGTCTTTATAAGTAATAAGTAATAGTAGTAGTAATAATAAAAAGAAAAGAAACAACTAGAATGTAGTTGACACAAATAAGTGTGTTATTGAATGACAAGGGAAAAGAGGTTAACACGAAGAAGACGCATATTAATAAAGAGAGATAAAGAATGCTTTTATTGACTAATAAAGATAATAATGATTAATTGATAATTAATTATCGTTCAAAACCGCATAATAATGGTAGACATTCGTGATGCGGTGATTGTCCCTCGGCAAACATATCAATTACCTCGTTTCGACGTATATATCCCGTGTAGCCTACAAGGCCGCTTAATGCCAAGAGTGAACCGGTAACTAATCGATCACTCGTGTCGGACGATGAAGAAGGATTGTCGTGCTCATTTGAATTGGTGTTATCTTGTTCACCAGCATTGCCACGACTACCATTATGAGCACCGCCGGTAGTAAAGCCTGGTGATGACGACGATGATAATGTTGCATCAAATGATACCGCGGTATAATTAGTAGGTGATTGTTGCATGGCCAGCATACGTTCGCGCCCTTCCAACATATTAAGTACTCTATAAGAGCTGGATAGGGTCGATTCAAGTTCGTTTAGCATACGATTGGCTCGGATAGCGCGTGCTCGTCGTGCCTCTGGTGTTGAAATACTATTGGCGAATGCGTCAATGGTAGCATTAGAGGCTGGTGTGCGCGACGATAAAATGAAACCGAATGCCGAGGTGGCTGAATCGTATGGCGAGACAACGGATACTCGTTGTTGTGTATGCGATGATGTCGAGCGTTGTGCTACACGAGCAATCGATGGATTATTATGCTTTGACGATGCTGTATTAGATTTAGCGGAAGATTGAGTCGGTGTTGGTGAAGTAGTGGCAGTGGTAGTGGCAGTAGTGGTATTGACTGCTGGAACACAAGTTAAAACACTAGCATGTCTGACTGCCATCTTAGTGGCGTAACGCTGAGTGCGCATAATTAAAAGTGACGAGCCTAGCATGATAAAGTGGTAGCCGTTTAGCAATTAGCCGTTGAAAAGAATAAAGATATGGAGAGAGAGAAAACGAAAAAAAGTAGAAACCGTAACCAAGTCACTTCTTTAGTGAATGAGCGGGGTTTAACACCGACAACGGAAAAAGAAGAAGAGTAGTAAAAGTAGAAGGAGTAGAACGCAAAGTGATAATAGTGAAGACAAAAGAAAGAATCTATAATAGAGAAACGTTGTTGGTTCGCGGACACTTGTCCTTTTTCAAGGTGTAGGATGTGTATGATGGCAACGTGAATAGTCTATATGTGCGTGTGTGTAGAGAGAGAGAGAGAGAGAGAAAAAGGTCACGAGGAGTCACGCCGATGGATGTGCAAAGGAAAGATAATGATATGAAGTGTGGGTTGCACACAACCAAGAGTCGAAACGATTAAAAGTGAAGAAGAAAGAGAACAAAGAAGAAAGATCAACGAACACAAGTTAAAATGTGACTGTTGTAAAATACGAAACAGTTACAGATTTCACTGAATATTTATTGCATATTTTGTCAGAACACAACAATGGTAGTAAATGATTGTCCGTGTGAGTTCAGGGACAAACAAGATGAAGCAGGAACCGGTAAACACAGCTTCTTGTTCACATCAACAAACTATTTATAATCGGAGCTATACAGTTAGTTGATGTAAAATTCACTTGGATACGGATGTACAGGACTTTTCCAATCAATTTGCGCAGTTAGCCTTTTGCTTTACGAATAAATAATAGTAATGCTAACACTTACCGGCATTTTGTATCCCAGCCCCCCTTCTCTTTGGGGGAAGGGCTGGGGCGATAGCGATAACCACCGCGAATGAGCAAAATTTTGTAATGAGTATTAATAAATTTATTAGTACTTATTAATGCCATTCTTTATGATTTCTTCTTAATTATTTGCTAACGCTTTATTAACTTCCATTAGTAGACTTGTTAATGCTTCCATTAGCAAGCTCTCCTTAACTATTTGTTACTACTGTCTAATGGCATTAATGGTCTATCAATCCACTTCCAAGTATCCATCTCATCGTTGCTTCTCTTTCCTTTTTCCTTTACTTCGTTACCAATGACAATATATTTTCATTCCTCATTATCGACTAATGTATATACTCTTAATTTTCTTTATTAGTCAATAAAAACATTCTCTCTTTCTCTTTACTAATGCTGTCTTCTTCGTACTAATCTCATTTCCCTTGTCATCCAATAACACACTTATTTGTGTCAACTACATTCTAGTTGTTTCTTTTCTTTTCTTTCCCTTTTCTCTCTCTTTAACAACGTTGTCAACATCCCAATGAAACCCTAGAGCATTCGTTTTGGTCATGCCCTCCAGTTCAGCAGTTTTGGACAAACATACTAGCACGATTATCAATTACTCCGTCAGCAGATTTCAATTGGAAGTCAATCGTCACACTTTCTTACATCCTACACTCGGGCAAAGCCAGTATTACTAACCATATATCTATCATTAGCGCGCTGTGGGCCATACACAGCACTCGTATAGCCAGCATCTACAATGACAAACCGTCTGATCACCAACATATATTCAACTCATGGTCCTATACATTACAGAATATTATACGAGCAAAATATCGCACAGCGTTAACGCTTTCGTCTACTTCGACATTTGGTCACAAGTGGCAATGGTTATGCGATGCCTTAAATGTAAATTTTCACTCCCCATTATCGACTGATGGATAAAATTTGTTAATTTTCTTTATTGGTCAATAAAAACATTATTTCTCTCTCTCTCTTTAACAACACACGCCTACTTCTTCTTACCTATATGCTAGTTATTCCTTTTACTTTCTAAGTAATACGCGTCTTCTTCGTGTCATTCGCATTCCACTTACTTCCTCTTTCACTTTAGCATACACATTCCCAATAGCAACTATTCTGTCATACTATCTCTATGCCTTTTATTTATCTCTTTGTTCTCTTCCTCTTGCTCTAACTATCTACATGCTAACTTGTCGTTATTATTACTATACCAATAAGCCTTGTTTATTGTTCGTTCTAGTTCTTTGTTTCTATCACTGTCCTGCTTATTTATCAATGTTTAGCGTTTACTCTCTCGTTGTAATATGTACCTTTACTTTTACCATTCTTTTCCGTCATCTGTTTGTATGCCACTTTACGTCATGCTTTTATTTGTATTTTATTTGTTTACTGCCATCCATACTCTATCACATACAAGCATATACTGCTTCTTCAAATAAACTGGTATACATGTTCATGCACCCTTCTTGTTCATTCCTTGCTCTTCGTGACAAGTCAGTCATTCTACTAGTTACTGCTTGTTTATTACATCGTTTATCGTGTATTCTATTTGTTCACTCGTTGCTATCTATGCAATAATCGTAACATTATCATCATAATTATCTACCATACTGATTTATTACTACTTGTAAGTACATGACATGGCAATATCCAACTATACTAGTACACTTGTATCATCTACCTTATAGAATTGATGATGATAGTTATGCTATCAATAAATGATCCATTACAAATACTGAATTGTTATTATTATTATTATGCAGTTAGTTGAATAATATGAGTAAGAGGATAGTGAATGAGTGTAAATGATGTTATGCCACGTGCCCTATAGAAACCGGCAAGTAAAATGCCGTATTATATCCGATGGAATTTAAATACACTTCACCATCATAGCTAACCAACTCTTTCATACTAAATCCTATTACTTTTCTATCTCATACTATTGATACCATCGTTTATTGTAAGCAAGTAAGCAGGCAAAGTGATAATGAATCGACAAGCTAATCCGCGCCACACAACGAATGCATCATTAATGGCAAGATCAAATTATCAGTATGCGTTTCCATCATCATCTGGTACAGCTGGTTCACCGTTTCCAGATGTAAAGCAACAGTATACAGATGATATATTCGAAGCTGAAATGCTATGGAGTTTCCAGCATAATCCAAATGTGTTCACATCATCTCAAAGTACGGTTATGCCATCTCTAGTGGCTCGTAACCGATTAGCGCAATTTACCGGTCATTTGACAACACCACATCATTAATCTATATACGCATATATAAATTATTATTATTATCCATATATTATTTATATATAGCATGCTATAATAAATTATTATTAATTAAATTGATTGATCAGCTTTAGTTCATTAATTTATACATGGATCTGTAAGTGTTTACTACAAAATGTGGCAATCAGACGAGAAAGATCAAGGGTTTGGTTCTATTGCTAGATGTGCGTAAGTATAGCATAATTAATAAAAACTATTCAATATATCAATGATGACTGTCATCATGATTGATGCATAACGTACATGTCGATTGCAAATATCGTCATGTCATACAATCTTTCGGTGTACTAACGGCTCATACGCTCATAGCAATGGTATATACAGCGTATAGCTATTACTATACAATATAACAGGTATACAACAACCGGTTACAGCTAAGGATATCCTGTAGTAGACTTGACACTCGTCTCCGTATTCTACAATATCGTATGAAACACCAAAGGTCATTGAACAAATTGCACCTCTCCATTTTATTCGTTTCCTGGTTCTCGTGCTACATGCAGCCGAAACTAGTCTATGTGAATGGGAATACGAACAGTAATGACGACAGTAAGCATTTACTAGTGCAATGAGAAGGCGTCTATAAGCAATGTGCGGAATACACCAGCAGATGTGATAATACCTTGCAAATACACGATAATCATGATTAGTATGCTTAATGACAAGCAACGTTTGTTATTATTCTATGCAACAGAACTATGGTAAATATATCGATGCATCAATTGGAATGTTTGGTTATTTTACCTGGTGCTACATTGTAACAGACGTTTCAAACGGATACCCTATTAGAATGGCGAAATACCAATTGCTCGTGTCTTCCTTGTAAGTATCGAAATGTCAACCAGACATAAATGACAGCTGTATTTTGAAACCATCAAGGAGTATTGTAACCGGATAGTAATATCCAGCTTTGCTTCATTGTAGCAGCCAATACTATATTTAGCTATTCATCCTTACTCCCTTGTTTGAAGTATGGTTTAGTTGTCTCGCTAGCAATTATTACTCGGTAATTTTACTATAAATAAACACGCTGACATTACCGTCTGTACAACTACAACACACTCTAATTTGCTTTGCAGGCTATAGCTTCATTTCATAATATTTTGCATTAATTCGCATTTCATCAACATCATCATCAGCATCATCAACATCAACATCAACATCACCATTAATATCAACATCGTCAGCATCATCATCATTGCTAATATGCACTCATAATTTGCAATCTATTTCTTGTATTCGTGGCAAGCACGGCTGGCATCGGCTTGCTTAACAAACAAGGTAAGCATCGACTAAATCAATCGTATCTTTGCTCAATGCTAACTACTTTACACTATTATTACTATTATTAAGACACTGTCGTTTGGGGTTTTGCCTTACCAGCCGATCCAAGTCGTCCGAATTCCGATCTACGTGGAAAAGGGGACCAGTTACCGAGTCAACGCCATGGAAATATCCGACTGTATTCCGAAATGAGTCTACAAAGGAAACCTGCATGGCTACCAGATTGCTGATCCGTATCGCTGGCTGGAGGATCCCAATAGCGCCAACACCAAGGTTAGTGGACAACTGATCATCCTATTTCATTACTAACTTGCCGATAGTCCTTTGTAGAAGCGCAGAACAAAGTCACCAAGGATTATTTGAGTAAAGACAAAAATGCCAAGGCCTATAAAGCCGAGTAAGTAGTTTGGTCATCCATGTTTGACATTGTCATCTAACCCGTTGATGATTAGATTCGACAAATCTACGCTTATGAAAAAGTATCCTTACCAAAAAGGTAACAACAAGTATTTTACTTTTGTTACTGCACCAGGGAAGAATCAGCCAGACGTTTACTATCAAGAATCGTTGACCTCCAAGAGAGAGATGTTCTTTGATGTCAACTCATTATCTAAGGATGGCACCACTACCATTAGCACCATTCGTTCTCTCCCTCTGGTGACTTCTTTGCCTATGCAATCAGTGTTGGCGGAAGTGACATGTCTACCATTCACATACGCTGTGTGGAGGATAATGCCTTGTGCAAGGCAGGTGCTCAACTAAAGGACACGATCGAAGATGTCAAATTCCAAGAAATGGCATGGACTAGGGATAACAGCGGCTTTTCTACATGGTATGTTTGTAACATTTATGTATGTCAACTTATGCGCTGACTTTTCCTAATTAGCGTCTTTCAAATGCTGACGGAAATGAAGGTGGAAGCAATGCCAAAACGGACGCCAACGGAAATCCAATGCTCTACTATCACAAGGTGGGCACACCACAATCCGAGGATCGTCTTATGTTCAAAAGCACCAATTCCGACGATAAAGCTTACATGCCTACCATTACTGATGATGGACTTTGGCTAATTCTCGGTATTGCTGGTGGCAGCAGCGAAGCCTCTAAAATGCATATAGCACCAATGACTCAGAGTAAGGGTGTGCCTGAGAAGCTTGCATTCACCAAAGTGGTCGATAACTTTGATGCTGCTTATTATTAGTAAGTGAAATTATCTGTACGAAACATCAAACATTTGCTAACATTATTGTAGCCTTGCCAATGAAGGAAAAACCTTCTACTTTGTTACCACCCTTAATGCACCACGATACAGGGTTGCCACATACAACCTGGATGCACCAAAGCGGGGATTTGTCGATTTAATTCCTCAGCATGAAACAAAAATCCCCGGGAACGTAATTTTACTCGGCAAAGACAAGGTGGCGATTAACTATCTCAACTATTCCAAGAGTGACGTAGTAATTCACGATTTGAAGACCGGTAGAAGAGAGCGAGATATCTCATCAGTATTGCCTGTTGGTTCTGTATACTCCATGAGTAGCCCTTACAACAGCACCGAACTATTCATCAAACTGATTTCATACATTAGCCCTAGTACCAACTATCATTATGAGTACACTACCGGCAAGCTGACACCGCTCCATGAACCAGACTTACCAGGCTGGAATAGTTCTGAATATCAAGTTCGCAGCATCCTTGTCCCCAGTAAAGATGGCGTACAATTCCCGCTCACTGTTGTCGCACGCAAAGACATCAACTTGGACGGCTCACAACCTGCTCTACTATATGGTTATGGCGGATTTGGGATAAATAGCACGCCCAAGTTCGATCCATTATGGGTTGTGTTTATGAAACATTTCCGAGGTGTCGTTGCCATCGCCGGAATACGCGGTGGAGGTGAATACGGTGAAACATGGCATCAAGATGGTATGCTACACAAGAAACAGAATAGCTTTGACGATTTTCAAAGTGCTGCTCGCTACCTCGTAAAGGAAGGATACACCAAGCCGGAATTGCTAACCATTGAAGGCGCATCTAATGGTGGATTGCTGGTTGCCGCCACCTTTAACCAAGCACCCGAACTGTTTGGATGTGCACTGGCCACGGTAGGCGTTATGGACATGTTGCGCTTCCATAAATTCACAGTAGGCAACTTCTGGATACAAGAGTATGGTAATCCCGATGTTAAAGCGGACTTTGAGTATCTAAGAAAATACTCGCCACTACACAATGTGTGCAGTAAGAAGGCTTACCCGGCCATGCTACTGAAGACCGGTCTCAATGATGATCGCGTCGTGCCAGCTCACTCGTACAAGTTAGCAGCCGAGCTACAGTACAAGCTTCCCAACAATCCAAATCCACTAATGTTGCTAGTCGACGACAATAGTGGACATGGCAGCGCATCAAATGCGCAAGTAGTTAACGAGATGATCGCCGATCTATCATTTATGGCATTATCTCTCAAGTTGAAATGGTATCCATAGTTGATGTAATACAGCAGGATATTGCATAGCTATACAATAAATGTGATTCAATCAATAACCATTTTGAACTATGCTTATACATGTAATCAAACGAAATATGTTTATTTATGATCTTTAGATTTTACAGGGCTTTCCCAACCAATTAACATTGTTACTCTTTAACTTTTGTTTTTATTGATAAGTAGTTAGCATATTAGCTAGCATCTTTGTCATGGTCATTATGTGAGAATGGAATGTTTTATTTAGAATGCTAATAAAGGATCATATTTATAAGCATACGATGCCCAGTGTATAACACTAAGATACTTGTCACGTTTTAACTGGTACGTGTTAATCTTTAGAGCGATGTTCACACATAGCTCCGTAACCGTAGCTTCTTAGCAGTGCTAATAGGCCTTCGGTTGATACGTTAGGAGTCTACAATAATAAATATACACATAAGATAATACGGGTTTATTATGAGAAAAGGGAATCGGCGTCTTGTTCTTTTGTTCTTGGGGCATCGAGTTTGCCTTGGTCTTTATAGGCGTCGTCCTTGCTATCTATGCGCCTTGCCATGGGAGTTCCTCGGTTCGTGATACACCATCTTTTCCGTAACGCGAGAAGATATTGATAAGCAAGTGCTTCTACCGAGCTGTCGCTACAGCAAATACGATAAATCCGCTATTCCGATATTGACACGGTATGATTTACTTGTCTACACAAAAATATCGTCACAATACTGTATGCGCAGTCATATAATGAACACGATTGATAGGGGTTATAAGGCGAATGTACTATAGAGAGGGTTAATGACGTACACGGACACTAATATTATACATTGACTTCAACAATAATGATAATGCTAATGAATGCGCAAGATTATTTATTAATAAGAACAAATGTTAATGATTAACTGTGTCAATCGGTTGGAAAGCTCTGTGGTGCATCATTTTATTTTTTTTCTTTCTTGCATTCAAAAGCATGTGTAGTTTGCAGGATAACGAATTCCCCGCAGCAGGTAATACTATTACTACTAATATAAGCTGGTCATACATATATTTACGCTAATTAACTGCTAATAATACAACAGTGTCTGCGCAACCGCAATCGTCAGTATCCTCTTCGTCTGCAGTGAATACTCGGGTCGTAATATACGTGATCGTCCTTGCGCCAAGTGTAAAACGGCCACACCTGTAGTTGTTATACGCCACGACGGATTCTGCAGGTATGTCGTTAGCAAACCTTGAACTGTCTACATCTGTTATATGTGTGATAAATCGTACTAACTATGCAGATAGCGAGTGTTTTCAGCGTAATGTCGGGTCAAAATTCCGTACGGTTATTGGTAAACTACGTACACCGGTGGAGGATGCAGGCGGTAAGGCCACTGTTTATTAGCGTACTCGGGTGGACCTGCCTCTCGGTAAGTATCATCGACGAGTACCCATTGCTAGCTATACCGGATAGTAACATCGTACATCTAGTGTATTGCTTCAATTGGCCAATGACTATAACATGGCTACTCGATCGCATCGATTTACCTCGTATACAATATGTCATGTGGATGAGAGTGCTTTATTCGAAAAGGATGAAAGAATGGTAAACAATAATAGTAGTATAATAGTAACTTGTAATAGGATATGTCATGCTAAATCTATCTATCTATCTATCTATCCATCTAGAAATCGGCAGCATCCAAATTCATTAGCGATTTACGTAATATTGCAGCGGAATTCCCCTTCGAATATGAACAAGTACCATTGGAATGCGTGTTCTCCCTTGGTAATGATAATGATGATGGCATTGCAACAGCAGAGGCTTTCATGCTGCCTGTACGACATGATGCTAGTAGTATTTTTGCAGAAAGTAATGTTTCCACATTGATTGCATGATTGTATACTCATTTTGTTGCTATTAGGTTTTGAGATGACTCGTCAGAATACCACTCTATCTAATAAGGAGAAGTTACAATGTCTATTTGAGAAGGCGGAAAGTCTTTCTGCACGTGAAGATTTACTATTTTACTTGCGACAAGTGGTTTTACAATCAGTAGCCATACGTAGAAAGTAAGCGTATAAAACTAGAAGGAATGACAAGCGGATAAATGCTTACTAGTTATCATTCAAGTTGTGCCGCCATTTGGATGGCAGACACGGCTACACGCGTAGCTATACGTACAATTAATAATGTGGCAAAAGGACGTGGTCTCGCGTTGTCATTAGAAACGGGAGCTCAATCGGATGTACGACAAGGCAAGTATACATTGATGAACGTGTAGACGGATGTAATTAACATCAGTATGGAATGTAGGTGTTGCTTTTTGGCGACCTATTCGAGATGTTCTGGCAAAGGAAATAGGCTTGTACGTGCACTATCGTCAATTATCGATGCCATCATTCCCAGCACTACTTCATACACGTCGACCGGCAAAATCTAGTATTGGCAGATTATCAGAAGGTATATATATAGATAGATATAGATCTCTTAATAATCATTGTAACTATTCGTCTAACTATTGATTTATGTATATATATATTAGAATTCATCACAGGATTAGAGAAGGAATTTGCGTCGACTGCAAATACCGTTACACGTACAGTGGGAAAGTTAACACCATCCTCTAATGTGGACTACGAGCATCGATGTGCACTTTGTCAAATGTAAGTGAATACATGATTGATTGATCGATCGATCGATTGATTACTACTAGTATTAATTCATCGAATATTGTATAGGCCAGCTGATCGGGATTCAATTAATTGGTTAGAATTGTGTACTGTCACTACTATGGAAAAATTACGCGCTGCATTACCAGATACGCAGGAACTCTCAATGAACATGAAGAACCTTACCGTAACGACAACCGATTCTCAGAAATGTTGCAGTAGCAATAATGTCGACACACAGGATACATGTTGCATCGATAGCAATTGTTGTTCAACTAATCGCGAGAAACAGGCAATACTCGATTTGATGCCTGCATTATGTTATGGCTGTCTAATTACATTGCGTGACTTTCCTGTATCTACTCAACAATCAACAACAACATCAGCAACAACAAGTAGCAATATGGTAGCAGAATCTGAGTGTGCTATTCCATTACCAGTATATGTCGAACAGTCAGCACGACAGCAATTAGATCAAAAGACGCTTCGTGATAAGATTGCTGATTTCCTTATTGATGATGACGAGGATGAGGAAGATTAAAATAAATATAATGGACCAATTGTGCACAATACCTGGATTACAGTAGTCTAATCGTTACTAGTATCTCTTTAGAAATGAACCACGTGTAGAAGACCAGGTTAGTAAATGTACGCTAAAGATAGATTGAACCTGAATCGGATGAGGATATACGTACAAGTATGATTACAGGGAAAAAAACTACGTAAAACTTTTCCTTCTAGTTTGTCGCATCGACTGTAGGTTACACATTCGTTCGTTCCTTACATATCCGCCTAGAATACTTAGAAATGAATCATCTAGCCTTGTTATCTGGTCTCTTGTGCATGCTTATCGGCAATAACATATTATCGTTTGTCGTAGCTAATCCAGTGGGGGCAGATCATTTAATCGGTTAGTCGATGTGTGCCACTATAAATGGAGCGAGCGTACCCTAACGGCTAATCAACATTGACAGCGGAACAGAATAGGAAGCATTTTCTGGGTGAACCATTGCATACATACGGTATCCTTCATAGAAAAGAACTTAGGGTTGACAAGGTGATCGCACACAATGAAGGGATCAGCGTAGGCAAAGCTAAATGGAATATGGAGGATGCTATTATCAAGTGTGCACAATATGAAACGCGAGTCAATCATATTACCGCCGAGATTAATGCGTACAAGGTATGTAAGCATATTCGTAATATTGGATTGGCTAGCTATTAATAAGTATGTACATGATTTCCTGTTGATTAGATATTAAATGAAGCATCCCAGCGGTTAAAGAATGAACAGGCAGATGGAGAGGAATATATAGTAAAGTATAAGACGAGGTTTGCAACGATAGCAACCATCAATAGAAAGAGAATAGGCTACTATTGCTTTATCACTTCATATGATGGCGATATTCTACTGTCGGACTATATACACTCAGTGGCTTTGTAGAAAGACTTTTCACGACCTCGCTATTTTCATATCAACTTTTACAAGGTAGGACAGAATGGATTGCGAATACTTGTCCAGTTCATTGAATGTATATACTACTCCCATTAGGTATCAATTATCTTCATAGAGCTGGTTTAATACATGGCGATATTAAAATGGAGAGTAAGTGAATAGTTTGTTTGACATAAATAATCATTGAACAAATGCTGATCTTTTTCTTTTTATTGTCCTCCTCTTGCTTAGATATTATCATTAAGAAATCGCCTACACTAAAGGCGACATTTATCGATTTCGATCTATCCGTCCCACTCTTCTCCGCCGATACAAAGGACGTTGTTGAGCCCAAGCTCATTGTGGGAGGCAATCTAGCCCATGCCTCACCCGAGATATTTTGCAACATAAAGCATGATCCTCGTAAAACGGACATGTGGGCACTAGGCGTGCTACTCTATGAGATACTCTACAAGCAAACGCCATTCCATCATTCGTTAAAGGAAGCGGAAGCACGAAACAGGCTATGTGATTATATGAATAAAATTGGTAAACTCCGTGATAGCCAGTTGAAATTACCGGTTCCCGTAACGTTAACGCGTTATACGAGTGAGCAACAAGAACTGGCCATTCTACTTTTACACGAGGTGTACACCATGCTGATTCCTAGGGTGGAGGATCGACCAACACCAAAGGATTATCTTCAATGGAGGGATAGTCTACCAACAATTACCACTAAGGCTTACAAATTGAGATGGGGTATTAACGTTGATTTACCACATTGAACTGAACTGGATTGAAATAAACAAATGACGCCATCTCTTTCTCTCTCTCTTTCTGACTGCTTACGTATATATATATACATGACTGTTAACCTTTTTGCTTTCTTATCTTCTTTACATTGTAATGACATGGGTCTAAACGGTGGCTATTCTGTTTCATTTTCCTCTTTCTATGATAATTCGTCTAGTCTAACCCATGCCATCAGAATGAATGGAATCACAATGAATAGTACAGTTAAGGAAAAACGAAAATGTCCTCATTTCGATAGTACACCCGGATCAATGTCGGATAATTTAGGAAGATGAAAATGATAAAAATACACACAAACACGAACACGAACACAAACAAAACAGAATAATCAGGTATTGTGTGTCATGAACAGATTGTTGTGAGGAGCATTCCATCTATGTCTCCACGTGTATGCTGATTTCTTACAGATATTGATATTCACAGTTGTGAAACATTATTGTTACCGTCTTTTTTTATCAAGCATAACCATTATTCATCCATACACGCACACCTTGCACCTTACACCTTACATTTATCACATAAACTCTGTCATAAATAGCCATCGCCCCAAATGTTGGCTACAATCCTCTTGTCGTAACATGCTCTCCTATTAGTGTTCTTTCTCTTCTAAATAACCTCACCATTATATCATCATTTGTGAGTGAGTGCGTGTGAGTGCGTGAGTGTACGTTTATACGTGCAAGTGTCTCTCCCTCTCTCTCTTTCTTTCCTTCTTTCTATCTCTCTTGCTCGCTCTGTTTAGTATCGGCACATTATTGTTGCGATGCCATTCTTGGGTAGTCCTAAAACGGTTGTAAGCATTGAGCTTCAGGAAAATGTCACCGTACTGCGCGGTAATCCTGAGGAATCCGTAGGCACTGTACTGCGCGGTGCGGTAGTGGTTACGGTAGCCGAAGACTACCGCGTACGCTCTATTCATGCACACTTTCGTGGACGTATGCGCGTTTCTTGGAATAAAGGTATGCAATTAAGGTCGCATTCGCATTTCGGTTCTAGCACCTTCTTAACACCCGACTGTCAATGGTTAGACGGCGAGCCGCATTATCAAACGACTCGAGAAACGAAGCGCACCCTCATCGAGCGTCATTGGGTGTTCCTACCCAGGGTAAACATCATCACGTATTGAAGGCGGGCGTGCATCGTTATGAATTCGAAGAATTACTCCCGGGAGACTTGCCCGAAACTGTTTCAGTAGAGTATGGCTCGGTCCGTTATCAGATTCATGCCACGGTGGAGAGGCCGATGCTTCATCATAACCACACGGCGGAACGGGAGGTGCGTATCGAACGGCATCCCTACCCGATTCCTCTAGAGTGGCTCGACACTTGTCAAGTATCCGACGTCTGGCAGCATCGTGTTGCCTATGCCATGTCGGTACCGGCACGGGCAGTTGGTTCGGGTGATGTTTTGCCCATTCGAGTGGAATGGCGACCGGAACGTGAGGATACGCGAGTACGCGGTGTGATATTCACCCTGGTGGAGCACGTTCAATACCGTCCTAATGAATGGGTCGTTCAACGAGATCAACGCTGTGTCGCACAACACTGGAAAAACTAATTGACGAAAATGGCGGTGGTGGTACCGGTGACTGGTCGCGTACGTTCTTCTTCCGCTTGCCTGACAGCGATTATCGTCATCCGATGAATCGAGTGCAGTGCGACTCGCGTACACCGTGGATCCGAGTAAAGCATCGATTACGCGTGCATGTCGTGTTTGAAGATGGTATCGGTGCTGCCAAGGTATACGGTATCATACCGATCATCGTTCTACCCCATCCACCGCGTAGTATGGCGGCAGAGCCACCTGGTTATGATAACTACCAAAAGGGCACGCTTATCATGAGTGCACCCGTTACACCGAGACCCGCGTCAATTGCTGAGGCAGATGATGACGAGCACGCCGAGAATATCGTTATTAATCCTACTGACGACGTACTCACCGGTGTTCAACGACGTCTACTACGTCGTACATCATCTATTCCTGCATTGGATGAATTGACACGACGCTCTCAAACACAGTCAACCATACGTGATGAACAGTCAGAATTGCATCATCGACTACAACAGCAACAACCACAACAGCAACAATGTCCAACTAATGCCAATTCGTATATTCATCATACCATTCCGGAATGGGCAGGTAATTTCGCCTCATTACCTTCATACGAGTCTGTCATTCGACATCGACAGAACTCACTACCATTATATAATGATATTGTTGCGGAAATAGCTGCATCCACTGTAATGAACGCTGGTCGTCGTCGTCCCTCGTAATTATAATAATTATAGTATTCTATTCATATGTTTAAAAAGTTATTAGTTATCACTAAGTTAGATAATCACAAGATTAATTGAAATAATACACGATTCATTGATCATATTAGTTGCAATACTTGTAATAAAAAAAGATACTATTGCTCTTTGTGCTATCATATAACGTGTTAATTGTATTTGGTAATAACTTATTTATTCATGTAGAATATTACGCTATAGTAGTGTTAGTAGAGTGACGACATACACCTCTCCTTCTTTTAGTTTGCCTTTTTATTTGTCTTCCGCTTGATGGTAAGACAATAGATATCGAGATAGTTGCAAATATCACGAATGATTGTCATGCAAAAGTGAACGTAGGTGGCACCTACTAGTGCTAAACTGGCATAAAGATAGGCTGTCTCATGAGAGAACGGTATGACTGGTTGTCTAAAAATACGAATGGTTAGTTGACTATAAGACATGAATATGACATGACACTCGACTTACATATTGAATCGAGGTAGTAGTGCGTTGATGGCACCGAACAGTAAAGGAACGTAAGTTACGTGGAAGTAAGGGAATGGCGATTTGACCACATGTGCCAATATAATACGACCGACCATTAGGCCAAATGTCGCACCGATATAAAGAATGAACGCGACCAAATGATGCGTGAGCAATTCTGGCGATGTATTCAACCAAGAGTAAGCTACGAGGGAGAGTGCGGCAAATGGAAGTAAGCCCGAAAGAGCACCGACTAATTGAGCCTTAGTCTTGTGCTTGGCGTGAATCACATTGGCAGCGCTATATCAATAATAGATGAAGATGAAGAAGATTAGTGAAAAGGCTTCATCATACACATGACTTGGATATTGTTACTTGCCTGCTAAAAATATTGTAGAGTACAAGGAAGAATGTAACGGCAATGGTTAGATGGTTAAATTGCATATTGGGCACGAGAGTATCCGGTAGAATATGTTCCAGTCCTAATAGTTGCTTATACGGTTGTAGCCATATGGAAGGACCTAATGATGATTAAGAATAGATATACAATTGTTAATACTGCTATTGAATGAATACTCTCACTTGTAATCTACCTGCATAACCAGTAATGAATAAGCAGCATATAAGAACGATGACACCCTCTACTGGTCCACTTATGTAGCTTAGGTAAAGTGTTCCAGTGTGATACTCCTCCCAGGTGGATAAGTAAAAGTTGGTAAGTGCTATACAAGCAATAGTCAATGACAATACAAATAAACGCACATCTATACCATTACTAACCGGTGAATACTGAGAGAACTGTCCACCATGATTGACGTAGCTGTAATGCCTCTGATACAATGATGGCTCCAACCTAATGAATAATGAAATAGTAAGTTACTATCTGCAAAAGAGAGCCAATCCACTCCACTTACTGATGTGTTAAGAGCATCGCAACCTAATCAAGTAGGATCATTAACATGTTGTTGTATAGCAGCCATTTCAATTAGTAACCTACCATGATCGAATAGTTCACCCAATGGACCTGAAGTACCCGTACGACGTGCTTGTTTACCATCAATGGCATCGAATGACTGATAGATCCAAACACCGAGTGCAGCACTATATAGTTGCAGGTATATTCGTATGATTATAGCATGATAGACTACGTATTACTCGTTTACCTGTAGTACACCCAGTTGGGACATTGACCAGATAAATCTCGATCGTACGCAAGGACTAGTAGCATGTTAATTACAACACAGCCAAAACCTAGTAGCGTAATAAGATTTGGTCTAATGAACAGAGAAGATTAGCTATGCATTATTTATACACTGCGTCAACTATATCGACTATGTCACTTACGCCATCCATAGTGGAAATAGTTCAACGAGACGTGTCCAGTAGGGTTGAAGTATGTATTTCGATACTAGCGACTTATCCACCCGCTATACTTGTATTTGTGCAAGTTTTGCAGTTGAGTATCCGACAAGTAGCCATAGTATCAATATAGATAGATAGATAGATATATGTACGTCTGACTTGTCAATATATGAACAAATGAGTAGGAGAGTAAGGTGCGTATACACGTAAGTGGCAAGTTATTTTGTGGAATAACAATGGTTCAACCAGTAAACGAATAAAGTGCGGGGATATGATGATGATGCGTGATGTTATTGTTATTTTTTCTAATTTTTATTGTTTTGTTGCCAAACTACATTGGTCAGCTGATTGACAACATTAGCATGTGATAATTCTTTTATAATTAGTGGATCTCTTCATAAACAACAGCAACAACATGTATTAATGAAATGATATCATTACAATCTAGTAACTAATTGTATAGAATCATT
The DNA here is from genome assembly GCA_025201365.1 of Syncephalis plumigaleata. Lineage (NCBI taxonomy): Eukaryota > Fungi > Zoopagomycota > Zoopagomycetes > Zoopagales > Piptocephalidaceae > Syncephalis > Syncephalis plumigaleata. Next base: position 844,092 of record JAIXMF010000004.1, on the reverse strand, counting down.
ATCCTTTCTATATGACATTTAATAAATAGCAAACATGTTTGCTTCATTCAGTGACTAATTCAATATGGCAACGTGTTCGTTCCATAATTATCGCTCATTAACCAATTTACATCATGACATGTATGGTACGGGTAAACTTGAGTAGAATAAACTTGGAAGTTCCGCGTTTTATAATTGGCTTTTTTCTCTTCTGGAACTCGTCATATTCCTATTAGTGTCTTCTTTTCTTTCGGTTATCCAATGAACTATAACCAATCATTAGCGAGTCGCGTGTATCAATATCTAATGAGGTACTAATTCCTTATGGGCATCTAATACAACTCTATTCACCTGCAACCTTTACCTATTTATACGTGTATGCGTATTTAGTAAATGATTGAACTAGTTGCCATTGTCATTAATATACAAACTTTATTTATTAATAGTGGTAGTAGTAGTGGCAATACTTCAATTGACTACTCATTAATTACTGCAATCTATTCATTAAACGTATCCTCCCCTTACTGCCACGTGTCTAGATACTCAGTTAGTTAATCGCACATTACATGTCTTACATCTCACGACATGCAAATCTGGATGATGTACACGTGCCATTTCAAGGTAAACCACCAAGCTAGTATTTTCCTATACTTTTTACTGCACTAGATGTCAGTCATATGGTATTTGACAAGCATATTTACTATAAATACGTGTAGATTCCCCAATTGATACTAGTCTAATTCGTAAACACATATCTATTATCGCTTTTCCTTTTGTTAGCCCTTTATTTCATAGTTTATTCAGATAGATATGTCACGACTTTCAATGATATTCAAATCGAATTTACACATTACAGCCTATGCACTAGTTGCTGCTATTGCTGGTAGTGTTGCTATCGCGTCCTTTCCTCAAGTGTTGGCGGGAAAGAAGGCGATAGACAATTCCTTAATCAACCATTGAGACAATGGGGTGTTCTCGGTCAGCCTAACCTGAAACTTACCCGAGTACACGACGACAAAGATGGCTACAACGTAGCTACGGGTCGTACACCCGAATACAATGTGGTCGTGCATTGTAAGGTAGATAATAGATACCGAAGTCCAGATCATAAGGTGTACAATGTAAGAGCAAACGTATTAATAAATGAGACATGCAATAATACTGACGATGATAAATAGGCATTGTCAGATGCTGAAAAAGTGCCACTACTAAACAAACATCCAGGTCGTGAATACGTTAGCAAACCTGTTAATGAATTCAATTTCGGCAACCACCATTGTTTCCTACTGAGTGTCTATGCAACCACACTTGCTACTCACTTTGAGAAGCTGCATTATAAGAAGCGAGTTCATCAACTACCCGATATACTAAATCAGATCCTACTTGGTAAATGTCATGGTTCATCGTTTCATTAACACACACACACCGCTAACGTCGTCGATATAGGCACTAGCTATTTGCATCAGCTCAATATGGCCCATGGCAATCTCACGGTGAACAGTAAGTCTACGCGAATGTCGCATTCTTCATAAGCAATAACCGATATCATCTTTAGATATTTATATCAATAGTGCATGGATGAGTAAACCGCGTATACTCATATCAAACTTTGGTGCAGCTCGTAGCATTACTTATACTACTAATGAGAGTAATAAGCAAAGAAACGTTGATCTTGTTCCAATATCCGTTCAAGATAACTACAATGCACCACCGGAGGCCTTCCTAAATATTCCCGTTGATCCACGTCGATACGATACATGGTTCATTGGATCACTTGCTGTCCTATTGCTGTCGGGCAAGTATCCGTATCAGAACTATTACGAGCAAATAAGTCAATCGCAACAACCGGATTACTTTATCACGTTTATGAGTCGACTACGTGAATCGGAACTACCAATGCTACCGGGTATACAAAAGGAGGAAAACAAGAATAAAGCATTACATATATTACGCGCGGATATGATACTACCGCGTATACTAAAGGAGGGAGGCAAGGATGAAGTATTGCGCACACTATACGAGGATATCAAGGTGCTACTAATACCATTAGCCGAGAAACGACCCACGCCATATGTGTTTATATCCACTCGTAAACAGAGAATATTAATTTGAAATAATAAATACTAAATAAACGCTATTCTTATTAACTAATTTCTATGATAAAGCAGTAAAAGTAACAATAATATACCATTCATTTATTATTTACGCCAATACTGAGCCCATTTATGAATAGTCTCAATGACTTGAGGGAAAAGCGCGCTAACACTCTCGTTAATAAGTCCTTCAAAATGATGAATGGCCTCTTCTTCCGATAAATCTAGTCGGAATTTCTCCTGTACCTATAATACAAATAAATAGTATGTGTAAGTATAATCCCATTAGATAGTTTATTGTTACTTTAAGTACGGCCTTATCCCGTTCCACTTGAATATCCGGAATGTTAGCATCCACCATAAGTGCAAATAAATTGAGAATCAAATTGGCAGATTTCCTTAGAATACTAAATGCGATATAGCAGTAGGATTTAAACAACTTGTAATGATCAGAGTAAGCACCACCCATGGCATCGACCATTTCACGGGCTAGTTTCATCGGTGGTGGAAATGGTTTAGGATCACGACCTAGAATGAATCCAAAATCGATATGGAACATATGACCTAGTTTAAACAGATATGTTGTTAAATAATACGGTCATACATATATACATTTGTATATAACAATTAATCTACCATCTTTTGTAAGCAATAAATTATCCAAATGACGGTCTCCTACACCGAGTAAATAGGTAATAACACAATAGCCAGCTATATACACAGAGAGATATAGTTAGTCAACTTGTGTAAATATAACTGTTCCATTCTATCTTACCACAACTCTTAACGTAGGTATCCATGACTTGTGGATGAATACCAAATGTATTAGTCGACTCGGGACAACTATGATGTTTGCGGAAATAGACAAGTAGACTATTGTCATTTTCTGCCAATATTGTTGCCAATGGCATTGAATCGATAAACTGAATTAAGCCTACATATATGTGTATATATTAGATAAGTATCAAGAATGTTGTCATTATTATGTAATCACTAGGAATATTCATACCTGAATTGGGTCCAGTAGCAAGTACATTATACGGTGTTAACTTCAAATCAAGATTCTCTTTACGTAACAATTTGTCCATTAGTGTAATCATTTGCATCACTAATTGATCTTGTCTGTAGTAGTAACGTATAGCTCATCAATGGATTAATCATTCAGCTATCAACATTCTACAATTGAATTACCTTAAATCATCTCCCACTTTGTAGATAGCCTGATATTGACTATCATTCTCACAAGAGAATACAAGACGTAATGGTTGCAAACTACTCTTGAACACAGATGATTTCTCTAATATACGTATTACTCCATGAGATACTAGTAATGATGAAATCTATAAACAATCACTCACCAGGAATAATACCGGTAATCTTGATACGTGGATCCAATGGTAATGGAATAGTAGGGAACTAGTTAGATTATTCTTTGGATCCGATAAATAACTACGTAACCATTCGATCTGTAATCATCATTATAAAGAGTCAATGTTAAATTACTCAATAAACAGTGTAGATTACATTGACATTTACCTTTTTGATTCTTGTATCAAATTTACTTAAATCTACGATAAGTGCCGAGAATATCTCTAATAAACGACTCTGATCTCTAAACACTTTCTGTTGATTCTTATCATTCTTCTCCTATAGTCATTGCTTAGTAACATCGTCTATATCATTGACAAAGCAAGAGGGAGCATTATATTTTCATTTACCATTGCTGTCCTTAGACTCCAAACTACATTGCCAAACAATTTACCGAATAGTTTATCTTCACATTCTATAATCAAATACCTAAATCATCAATGGTGTTAATAGTCAGATGATTGATTTGAATGCTTGTAGCATGTAGTATACAATGCTCTACAACTACCTACCAGTATAGTTGATTGCACAATAATGGATTACGCATTCCACGCTGAATGAGAAAGTCGGCCAATTTCGAGTCTCGACGCAGTGTACTCGATCCTTCAATTCCTTCGAATCGTAATGCTTGCACTAGTTGTAACAAGTATAAAACGAGTTCCTACTCATTGCGTTATAGTAACTGTAATAAATCAAATAGAGTCCCCCTCTCCTACCTCATCATCGGCAGCGGCAAGTCGTTGTACCGCATAGGCTCTAACCTGCTTATTCTGAAATCCTTCTCCTAGCAACTCCAATGCATCATCAATGGCTACAGGTGCCCATGCATGCAATAGGTCGACCGCTTGTCGTGTCTCGATGGAATCCGTCCATACGACACATTTCAAGAACTTGGTCAAAGCCTGATTACACGATAATGTCAGCAGTATTGCTAGCTATTCTTCTTTGTGTTCACATTCTACATGATTACTTACACGTCTATCGCGTGATAAATAAAATCGGAATTTCCATAGTAAATCCTTTTCCTCGGATGTCAACGGTTGTGTCGGTGCATATTGTATGATTGCCTATTGCATATCATTCATCAATTATATATATATATATATACTGCTACAAGTATGGCATTATCACAATGACTTACGTTAAGTTGATCGCGTGTACGGCTTCTGGTTTTAGATCACGATCCACCGCTCCATTGCGATGACTACGCACAAGACGACGATGCTTTGCTTCGACAATGTTCTCCGCGTCTAGTTCCGGGTCAAGTAATGATAAATACATGGGTGCAGGATCATTTAATTTTACAGGTTTACGCGTATCATCCATCTATTGATGAGGATAGCATATTATTTCATAAGTATTACTAATACAATCATAGCTAGGATAGAATAGAAGACTGATTACTTGCCTGTTCATCGCCATAAACAAGTGGAAAGTCAAACTTTTGCAAATCAATATACAGAAACATTTTATGTGATTTCGTCGCTTCTTCCTATATATATATATGTATGTTTGTATGTATGTTTGTATGTTATGATCAGCTAATGTGGCATATTCGTAATATCATGTACGTACACTATGTATTCGTTCTATCTCACGAATGCTAATTTGTCTAGCCAATCCACTCGAGTAATATCACTTTCTTCATGTCGTTTCACCATCTATATCATAGCATGAATACGATTAGTACAACAACGAATGTCGTTACATGATTGAGAAGGCTCATCCCACCTTTTCTAGTCGATCCATGATATCTGGTGTCTTGGATTTGGCCGGTGTATCAGTTAAACTTGGCTTTGCATCCGGCCAGAGCAGCAACTTTTGACGACCACTCTTCAACACACTAGTGCACATTCATGAATATGTTAGTTACTCATATCTTCTACTGGACATATATACTCACTTTTGTTTGCTAAATAATGGCAAGGCAGTGCTGGCAGTAATACGCGATCGATGAGGTCCTGTAATCTCCCATAAGGAGAATGCCATCCATGCATCTGCTGGCAAATCACGATACTTAATCGGCAATGTAATCCATTCATTCCATCTAGAGTTACAAGAATGATGATATATATGTTATTATACTTATAATAATTGTATAACAAGTAATGGCTACTACTTACGTCCAACGAGTCTTAAATGACTTGTACGCTGTCCGAACAGGTAAGGACAATTCCTGTTGACCACTTAATAGCTGACAACTAACATACAATTCCTGTAGACTGTACAACTTGTCAGTCAGTATATCGCTATGCATATATACATGTATGCATGTATGCTATTTACTTTTCCGTTGCTACAACTATATCACTACCACGTAGTTGTTCTAACGATGAACTATCCTTTTTATTATTAGTTATTGTTTAATAAAGTTATAAACACACTAGCATATTACTTACATACGTACACGAAGAGGCAAGTCAATATCTTTGGTAAAGCAAAAGGAAAAGTCCTTGAAGCCTTGCGAGTTACCAAATTCCATTACGAGATTAGCATGTACAATTCAATAAACAAGATGAAGGGTGAACTACAGGTTTCTCCCAATCGATTAGCACAGTCAGTCTTTATCTTTTGCTGTTTATTAATAAATAAATTTGCACATTCGCTGACACCATTATCACCATAGAAATGCCAGTTGATATAGCACGATAATAATAACAATTCAGTATTAGTAATAGATCATTTATTGATAGTGTTAACTATCATCATCAATTCTATAAGATAGACGATACAAGTGTACGAGTATAGTTGGATATTGCCATGTCATGTACTTACAAGTAGTAATAAATTAGCATGGTAGATAAGCTATGATGATAATGTTACGATTGATTGCATAGATAGCAACGAGTAAACAAATAGAATACACGATAAACAATGTAATAAACTAGCAGTAGCTAGTAGAATGACTGACTTGTCACGAACGAGTAAGGAATGAACAAGAAGGGTGCATGAACACGTATGCTAGTTTATTTGAAGAAGCAGTGTATGTTTGTAGATAGATAGAGTATGTAGACGGCAGTAAACAAATGAAAATACAAATAAAAGCATGACGTAAGGGTGGCATACAAACAGATGACGGAAAAGAGCGGTAAAAGTAAAAGGTGCATGTCGATAGAGATCAAATGATTCATGTTTATTAATATTGCTAGTGGATGCTTGTCAATGATGGATGGCAATGAGTGTTGGCATAAGCATTGCATGATTGATTATCCGTATGTGTCGTTGTTGTTGGATATAGTTGATTGATATTTAGAATGGGAATTAGTACATATTTCTGGATGTTGTCACTTGTGTTAGCAATGAATAGAAATGTCAACTTACCGAATAGAATGGAATAGTATGCAGTCAATATCGTTGACAGTTGGATGTTCTAATTGTAACATTGTTAGCGTATTGTAATAAATGAACTTACCTGTGATTAATTCTTATGAATAAATGAATGGATGAATAAAGTGTTAAGATATGTTATGTCCCCATCATATCCGCAGCCGCACCATGGGCCATGCTGGACGGTCACGGACATGCTACGTTAAAACAGTTGGAAAGCCTTGCGACAATATATCGCTATATTGTTGAGTGCTAATGTAATGCCATTTGCTAGTCTTTTTCAGACAGCCACTGAATACTATCAATCCATTGCTGAAGACCGTAGTATAAACCATGGATCTATAGCAGAGATCATTAACTGACCGTCAATGCCATAGAGCCATGGCGCAGCTAGCATTAGAATGCTTCGCAAATGAGCATTACAATAGCATCAAGCAATAGGCACTATGGAGGGCAGGTATACGACCATTTATTACCAATGGCCATACACGCATTGACAATATGGTAGTGATGTCGGCGAAGCATCACCGCCATAGACAATGGTTGCCGCATCCATAGTGTTTCGCAATATATTCAACTGTAGTACGTACAAAAGGGATCAGTAGATTAGCACATTTATACAAATGTATCTGTGCTAATGGGACATAACATAATAAATGAGGGGATTGGGATATGGAGATATGAATAAAAGTACAATTAGAATGCGATAGGATAGCGCAAATAAAGAATGATTAAACATACACAAAAACATATCATTAAATAAGGCCAGTCACAATAATATCAAGTAAACTAGGCTTCCTTCTCCCAGCGAAGGCAGCAACATGATAATCAAATATCATGGCAAAGCGTCGTTTAAATGATACTATGGTGGCAAATATCTCAAACACATATCAATAGAGAATAAAGATACGTATTCAAGCATTTGCAAACCGATACATTTCATAATATTCATATAATAGAGAGGCTACCCGGCTACATTAGCAACTTAATGACCTGTAGAAACAATGATGCAAAGATCTAATCGCATGAATCATTAGACTTTGACACCATGTTGATCGATCTTTTATATGTATTTTAAAACAGCATTGTTTTGCAGTAGCTTCATATTATACCAATATATGAATGTCCGCAAGCAAGTAGCGTAGAAAACCTACACCCGTTACAGGTACTGACATCTCACTGAGCTGGAAAAGAGTCAACTACGCTCATTACCACACTCAGCGCTACGCTACACGCAAACAGTTTACAGAGCACTGACCTATTTCGCTATGTGTATGTTTAAACAAAAAAAGAATAAATAGCTCATTTGAATGACAAAGAAGAGAAGAAGAAGAGAAGCAAAAAGTAAAGAGAAGCGAAGAGTAAAGAGAAGTGGTGTGGTGTGAGTCATTGAATAGCTCACTATGTAGTGAGTGCTATGATGCCGTCATCATTGGCCATTAGGTTATACAAACTTCAGTATTTGGTAATAAATGTTTCAGTGATAGCGATAGCAATCGTCTACCTTATAGCATTCGTGACGATACAAGCGTAGCAGTATAGCTTCATATTCACATGTCATGTACTTGCAAGCAGCAATAAGCAAGTATAAAAATACGATACAAAGCATACCGTGTAGTATACGAATACTATTTGCTTTGCAAAACATATACTCGAACTACCTTTCCTTAACATCATATATTTTGTATACATCCGTGCAATATTCTCCGTTTCGTTTATATTTCTTTCCTTCTTTTTTTTGTATAGTTTACGACCACAATACCTTTCTTGCCTGTATATTCCCTATCACATTCCACAACCATTTATATACATACCTTTCTTATAGCTTTATACGCTATAGTATCATTAAGCTAGCACGCCTACCATGGAGCAAGTGAGTGACAGAGGAGCTACGGCTCGAGGGAGAAGAAGACGCTCTCAACGAAGCCGACGAAGCCGAGCTGCTGCCACTACTTCCATTTCGCCATCTCCTTCATTGTCGTCGTTGGATAGAGTGGCATCACAACTGTCATCACCACCACCAACGGCAACATCACCATCATTGGAATCAACAACGGCGAAAGAAGCCACCACAACAAATGCATTGACCGCTGCAGCTGCATTGCTGCCATCATCGTCATCTGCGCCAGGAACAGCAGATGTAATGTCATCGCCATCATTATCAGCATCATCAGCATCAGCAACAACAACGACAAGTGTGTCAATAGAAGTTAATACATGGGCATCGGCGCAGGCGGGATCATCCTCTGATAGAGATACATATCTTCTGTCGGAGACTTCGACAGGGTCCACCATCAGTGAGTGATAATATCATCTAATTTCTTTATTATAATGATTACTAACAAATTAAGTAATACGTAGCCCAGTATTATGATTGTTATGATAGAGCTTCGCATATTACCGTGTTTGGCGAAGACTCGCTCAATTGGCCATATACGGTAATCCTAGATACACCTCCGTTACGTTCAAGCTATCATCGAGCTAGTCCATCATCAACGTTGATGTCATCTAGCGGAGAATCAGAATTGTATTGGTCGCTGATCGACGATTACGACGAAGATGATCGACTACGCAATGCGCCAACACAGAGTTATCAGTCCAATGTGGTTCATATGCCCCGTGCGACTATACGAAAGTTCGGCTCACCATCTCGATCGGCCGGTGATCAACTACGCAATGCGTCAGCACATAGTTATCAATCTGACGTAGTTCGTGTGCCCGTGCGACTATACGAAATTTCGGTCCACCATCTCGATTGGGCAATGGTCGACATTACAATGTATTCAACTATATAGATCATACTGATGTACCACGAGTGTCACCGGGACAGTTTGCATCGACATTGGTCGCATCGGCTAACATCTTCAGACCAACTAGCCTTAGTGTTTTGGCACAACCACGCATGCCATTAGTGTCGGCATCCTCACGCCCAACCAAGATGCTAGAAGCACCAGGAATGGCCGATGACTACCATCTAAATCTACTAGATTGGTCTAGTAGCAATTTATTGGGTGTGGGACTGGGACGAGATGTTTACATATGGAATGCGGCAACAAGCGCTGTAACAAAACTAGGCGAAGTAGACCGTGACGATTCAGTTACATGTCTAAGTTGGGAGCCGCAGGTAAGTAGTATAGAATATTTTATTATACAATAGAAACATTGATACTTATCATTTATTTAGAGCGAGCATTTATTCGTCGGTACAGAAAAGGGCATAGTTAAATCATGGGATGTAGAGAGCGAAACTATATTACAAGAGTACCAACAACAGGATCACCGCATATGTGCGATGGCGTGGCGCGATTCGATACTTGTATCGGGTGGACGTGGCGAAGGACTTACACAACGAGATATACACTACCCACAAGGCTTTATGCAACCATTAAGAGGACATCGTGGGGAAGTATGTACTTTACGCTGGAGCCCATCCAACACACTAGCCAGCGGTGCCGATGACAATCAGGTGATTATATGGGACAAGCGTCGTTTCTCCAGACCCTCATGTCGGTTCCAAGAACATAACGATACTGTGAAGGCTATCGCATGGTCACCACATCAAGGAGGATGCTAGCCACGGGTGGTGGCACACAAGATGGGCACATTCGATTTTGGAATACACTAGATGGTCAATCCCTTGATTATGTCGACACACAATCTCAGGTATGTAATCTTGCATGGTCACGTCATAGTAACGAACTGGTATCTACTCATGGATACGCGCAAAACGATTGCGCATCTGGCTTATCCCGATCCACACCAAGTGAATACATTCAAGGACACGCAAAAGGTGTTCTTTACATGGCAATGTCACCGGATGGTCGTACGGTGGCAACAGGCTCGCCTGATGAGTATATTTGTTTATGGGACGTGTTCAACCATTAGCGTATTGATACGCTTTAAGCCAACATAGCACCATCTAACTTGGCCATTCATTAATGATAATACACGACAATACTTTGCAATTACTAACATTTGACTTGATCCAAATATGTGCAATCATTACCAATAAACAATTACATTTTTAGTGAAATAGTCAATCGTATGAAGCAATGGACAGCTTGTCTTTATTATTATGTGTATAATGGTAGTAGAGTGGAATAAATGACTTGCATTGCTGATAGAAATGTCAACTTACTGAATAGAATGAAAATAGTATGCAGTCAATATCGTTGACATTTGGATTAGTACTTGTGCGTGATGATTCATATATTGTTCGTATATTACTTATAAAGCAGAATAGATTATTACAATGATGTCAACACATTGAGAATAATCACATACAATGTGTGGACGGTCGAATTATGATAATATCCAATACCGATCACTCTGTTATTAATGTTTATATACGCAAGAATGCTAGATTACGGCATACCGTGCAGCTACCATCCAATCTTTTCATAATGAAATATGCAAATGTCAATGATACTAACTACGTATCCCATATTATACATGCATAGCTATTATTATTGAGTAGTTGTCATGATCATAGCAGTTGAGGGAGATGTTAATGATCGTGATATCATATATTACAATTAGTGATAATAAATAATAGTTATTCCTCATTATTAATTCACATTATTAGTTAATAGAAACATATTGCTCGCTCTAATGTGATCAATAACATTGTGCTATAAGAAATGATGATGAATGCTAACTGTTATTTATTCGTAAAAACAAAAGAATCATTGCGCTAATCAGAAGGAGAGAGAGATCCTGTATGATGACGTTCATATCCATCCATCCATTTATGAGTGATATGATACAATGTTTTTCCATCCATCTATGCATCTATGCATACAATACTGATAGTATATACATTCATCCATCTAGCAATGCATCCAACTACTCTATAAATGTTAATAAAGTTTATTATTCTACTGTATACGTATCATCCACGTTGTATATACAGGATGATGTGATAGTAGCATGTGTGTGTATGCATGAGTGCGTGTGTGTGATGCGCGTATATGCAGTTTTACAAACGAGATTCGTATAGTATAGTTCTATATCCACCCACTTTGTCGATGAATACAAGACGACGTCAGTCTATTCACATTAATATTTATCTCCAGTACGTGTTTATTCCATTTCTCCTATTTGATTATCGTTTTCTGGTCTGTCGTAATCCACAAAATATACAAGCATGTTTACCAAAGACCCCTCCAGTAGTTTATTCCTTGGTGGAGAACGCACTAGCGGACAAGATGTCCGTTCACAAAATGGTACTATTCAAGCGAAATATATCCAGATGATACATCTACTAATCGTGATATTATACATGTATGCATTCAACATCATCCACGTCGTTTACAGTGTTGGCTGCCCAATCGATTGCCAACGTTGTAAAGAGCTCGTTGGGTCCAGTTGGATTGGACAAGATGTTGGTGGATGAGATTGGTGTAAGTATATAACTAGCTGGTTAGTTAGCTAGATTGCTAGATGATGACTAATGGTTATATGCCACTAGGATGTGACAATCTCCAATGATGGTGCTACTATTCTGCGTATGCTTGAAGTGGAACATCCAGCAGGTCGTGTTCTAGTAGAGTTGGCCCAGCAACAAGATAAAGAAGTAGGCGATGGACCACTAGTGTAGTGATTGTAGCAGCCGAGTTATTGCGTCGTGCCAATGACCTAGTAAAGAATAAGATCCATCCCACTACGATTATTACGGGTTATCGTTTGGCCAGCAAAGAGGCTTGCAAATTTATCGCCGATCAAATGACAATTAAAGTCGATGCATTGGGTCGTGAATCGCTATTGAATGTCGCCAAGACTAGTATGTCAAGTAAAATTATTTCATCGTACGTATGAACATGATCATCTTCATATAGTATCTATTGACTAATAGAGATATCTGCCCTGCTAATAGTGATAGTGACTTCTTCGCCAATATGGCTGTGGATGCATGCTGGCGGTCAAGACGTCCAACTCGCGCGGTGATGTTAAATATCCCGTCAAAGCGGTAAACATTCTAAAGGCGCATGGAAGAGTGCCACCGAGAGTGTACTCGTCAACGGATATGCACTTAACAATACCGTGGCTAGTCAGGGTAAGTTAATAAATATAGATGATGATGATGATGATGGTAATAATGACATAACCATTGTATTTCGTATAAAGGCATGAAGACAAGGATTAAGAATGCCAAGATCGCCTGTCTTGATATCAATTTGCACAAGGCACGTATGGCATTAGGTGTGCAGATCTTGGTAGATGATCCGGAACAGCTTGAAAGCATTCGAAAGCGTGAATCGGATATTACACTAGAGCGTATCAAGAAGATTCTGACACCGGCGCCAATGTCATCTTTACCACCAAGGGTATCGATGATCTTTGCCTAAAGTGCTTCGTTGAAGCCGGTGCCATCGCTGTTCGTCGTTGCAAGAAGGAGGATCTACGTCGTATTGCCAAAGCTACTGGAGGTAAGTATATATATGTAACTATGCAGATATAGTGTATACTAATTGAAATACATATAGCCACTCTTGTGTCTACATTGGCCAATCTGGAGGGTGAAGAGTCATTCGAGGCTGCTTATTTGGGTCAAGCTGACGAAGTGGTACAAGAACGCTTCAGCGATGATGAATGCATCCTTATTAAGGGTACCAAGGCGCATAGCTCATCGAGCATCATTCTACGTGGTGCCAATGACTACATGCTCGATGAGATGGAGCGCAGTCTACACGACAGTCTATGCGTGATTAAGCGTACACTCGAGAGTGGTAGCATTGTACCAGGAGGTGGTGCAGTCGAGACAGCCCTAAGCATTTATCTCGAGAACTTTGCCACTACATTGGTAAGTTGATTGTAGCATCAATCATTTACATATATAATACAAGTAACTATAACGAATGAATGAATGTATTTATTATATTAGGGTTCACGCGAACAATTGGCTATTGCGGAATATGCCAATGCTCTATTGTCTATCCCCAAGACATTGGCGGTAATGCGGCCAAGGATTCCACGGATCTAGTGGCCAAGTTACGTGCCTATCATAATGCCGCTCAGAGTGCTGTCGGTGAGAAGGATAAACAAGCCTGAAATGGTAAGCTAGTTGTGCCTATTTATATGACATTCGAGTAGTTAACAAACCTATGTTATTGATTAGGTTTGGTCTCGATCTTATTAAGGGAGAGGTTCGTGATAACATACAAGCTGGTGTATTGGAACCGGCCATGTCTAAAATTAAATCACTTCGATCGGCCACCGAGGCTGCCATCGCCATTCTACGTATCGATGATATGATCAAGGTGACACCAGAACCACAAGGCTCAGGAGATCCACATGACCATATGTAGGCACGATAAATAGAGATTGATATTTGTCCATTCAACTATTGTTGTAGCTAGTGTTTTTGCTAAATGATGAATAGTAGTAGTAATAATAGCATGTAATTTATTTACTATAGAATCATCATATGATTTAATTAATAATTGAACAATTATGCACTACGAATTTTAGTGGATAGGTAAGCCGCGTATAACACGCTAATACCACCCAGTCGTAGAATCCATCCAATGGCCGCTGGACTATGTGATGACGTCGAGGATGCCTCATCATTACTAGTGGTAGATGCGACATCATGTTGCTCACTCGTCGTAGTATAATGATCAAATAGGGCAAATAGAATGCTACTAACAAAAGTACTAACAAACTGTGGAATAACCACGTAAATATTATGAATACCGAGTATTTCACCGGCACAATCACTTAAACGTCGACCATCTATCATGGGACCCATAAAGTCATCATCTTCAATTACATCTATATTGGATGCATCATGATTTGTTGGTATACCTACTACTCGATGTTCATTTGTAGTAGTAGTAGTGGTAGTGGTGTCAGCTAAAGGATGATACTCTGCTGTTGGTGACCATTAGCACCACCGGTTAGACTAGATAGATGTGCAGATACTGGATGTGTTACATGGAGTGCCTCCTCCTCCTCTTCACCATCACCATCGTCATTACTATTCATGTCGTTTATCGTGAATTATTGGTACTGCTCGTATAATGATCAGCACTGCTATTTACAATCTCGCCAATAAGTGCAAATGGTGCCCACATCATGATAGCCCATGAGATACCGCATATTGCGATTAATACTGTCGCATACCATACAGCCGATGCAAATATCGTGGCTAGCATGGCCATACCAAATATGATATGTGCTAGCGTGTAGACCGATGCAGTGTAAGCCATCTACTGAACGATAGGAATGAATGGCCAAATCCAAGTCGTGTGTGTACTCGCCCGAGGATGTCGCGGTCAACTTGGATGGATGTGGACCAATGGCCACTGTCATAGGAAGTAGACAAGCGGTGGCAAGCGATACGATCGAGTGAAGTAGGAAGGCGAATGAACCAGCGCGTGTTGATTCACCTACCGTATCTTGTTGCTGTTGTTGCTGTTGTTGTTGTTGCATATCTTGCAATGCTATAGATTCAGATGATGAATTGGCTAGTTCGGCAATCCAAGTAGTTGAATAGAATAGGAATGGGAACCAACCGATCCAAGCAAAGAATTGTGTATTACAAATACGTTGAATGGATGTCGGTAGTTGACGCATAGTACGAATAAGTTGACGACTAATTGCACTAAATTGTTGATAAATAATCAGTAGTATACGACTATATTCAGTAGAGATAGGTTAGTATTTGATAATTGTAATAGTAAATGACATACATACCATGGATTAAACAATGTTGTAAGTGATGTATCCGATGCAGTTGGTGCATCGAAACTACGCTCACCAGTGGTTAGACAAGTGATGGCAACCGTGCCAAAGAGGGCAATTGCTGCAAACATACAAAGCACCTTCATTTGCGTATTACCAAAGTATGGAAATGTACTGACAAGATTCACCATGCCACTAATCATGAGAGTGTATTAGTGTAGAATCATCTACGTAAATGATAACACTTACAGGAAATAGCCACCAATACTGCCTGCACCAATCATACCACCTGCCCAAGCATTGCCTTGTTCTTGTTTATCCGCAGGCAATACATCAACAATAAGTGCACGTATAGTGGCTTGTACTATAGGTGAATAGACGAATACAATACAGATGTGGTAAGTAAGTGATAGATTACTGTTAAATCGGATGTTTTAGATTACTTACCAGTATTTACAGCAAAGTCAACGAGATAAAAAGCGAATACCGCGATAATAACACTTAAACTACTAGCCTATAGACATATATGTTATTAGTATGGTTAAACAAGCAACACTACTATACTTACTCGTACTTGATCATCACTTAGTGTATTGGCAATCTCTTTGGTCCATCCAATAAGTAGTAGACCCAGAATGACTACTAGAGTACCGCCTATCATAAATGGTCTACGACGACCAAATCGACTGGTGCAACGATCGCTAAACGCACCGACCAGCGGTTGCATAATCAATCCTAGTTCGTAATAATAATAAAGAAAAGTGAAAGCAACATAGTTAGCATCGTGTATCCATTATAGATGTCCATACTACGTAATAAAGTATTAATAGTAATGTGTATAGTTCCCCTTACCAGATAATGGACCAGCCAACCATACCAGTGATATTAGAGATCGCTTCATGCCTAGAGACAAGAGATACGGTGTGCCTAAATAGATAATCAGTTATAATCAGTTATAATAGTATCAGCAGGATACTCACCATAACCTAATTCTACCGTCCCTATTTACATACAAATATCGTACATATCATATATACTGTTAGTTGTGCTATTGCATAGGCCACATTGCCTATCTAATAATGATGCTTACACGTTAATTGCATTCTATAGATAGGATTAGACTATTTGCACGTGTATATCCATTTTGTTACAATAAGCCAACTTACCCTGCCAAGGATATAGTTAAAAGACAGAGTTTCCAGCTGTCGCGCCACGTTGTCCTAACAGGCAACCTATTGCTCCTTTGCCCTATCGATGACATAGGACCGCCACCCGTCATATTTCTGCTACTATCGTGTGTGTGTATAGAATTAATGTCACTGTACAACGTAGTATATATATAAAAAAGAATAGAGAAGAAGCCCTACCAAGAACAAACCAGTAATAACACTTGACTAATGAACAAATAGAAGAGTGAAAGTAAGGAGAGTAGGAGAGAGAGAGAGTAAGTATCCTATATACGTAGACGAACAGCAGACAGATATGAAGAGTTATAACAGAATAAGTAGGTCGTAGACGTACAAACAGTGCAATAATAGACTTGAAGAAAGGGGTATAATCGCTTATCGTCACTCGACTTATTTGACTGATAGGTAAATCACAATGTCTACGATAAAGAATACGACAAGGACAACGACTATAATAGTAGTAACAATGATGATGATGATCATGATGATGATGATGAATGTGGTTTACCCGAGTGACGTGGTTTAAAACCATTTAACGTAGAACAGGTTTACCCGTTCATTATTGGTAGTAGTACTGCATTTAATAGATATACGCTCATATACAAATACTATAATATACATGTCAAGCATAATAATAATGATTCGTATATTATCAATAGGATAAAGTAGTAAATAAAATAATGTTGTATTTCATCTATAACATGGTGCTTATCATTCTCGCAGTCTATTATTACACTTGTTTCTCTTTCTTCCTTTGAATGCGCATTTAATCTTCCTATCTCTATCTCTATCTCTATCTCTCATTACTATTTATTATTCGTGTTGTAGAATACTTGTGTAAGAGTGCGAGCGTACGTCTACATTACATCATGTCGTTACCTTTATCGGGACGTCGAATGACGTTTCGTAATCGTGGTATTATGGAACACTCGCCCACCTATCAACAACTGGCCGCTGATCCTGCTGACAACGTAGCGGGTGACAGTGCAAGTGTCGGTTCACCAGAAACACTGATGCCGAAACGTAGTGACTTTGCTACCATTGGTAGGTTGTATGTGTGTGTCGCGGTATACACGTAAACCAACAGAGAGTCCAATGTTAACGCGATTGTTAAACTAGACTGGATTCGTGATTTGGCACGGGAACGTCAACGGAAACTGCAACTACTATCGATAGGCGGGATACGTGGTATGATTTGGCGTTGGATTGATGCTACACAAGCATGGTTTCTCGTATCTGCTGTTGGTAAGCGTAGTTTAGTTATCTATGTGTGCGTGTGTGTGATATACGATGATAGTTACTGAATGAATGAATGAATAAATAAATGGCCATCTAGGATTATCGGCTGGTTTACTCGTTGGTGCATTGCATGTTAGCGCGGAATGGCTAAGTGATATACGACTCGGTTATTGCAAGACTGGATTCTATTTAAATCAGCGTTTCTGTTGCTGGCAACTTGCAGGTAAATAATAGTAATAGTAGTAATAGTGATACACTAGCCTATAAATTAATGATTTATATGTATTATATATATATAGCTAATGAGCCATGTACACAATGGGCATCATGGAGTAGTGCCATGGGTATTACCTCAGAAACTACCGCATATTGGGTTGCCTATGCTGCCTACTTAATTGCTGCGGTAAGATATCAATCCAATGAATAAGCAAGTTGATCACTAATAGATGCGATACTGATATTGATATTGATGTTGATAGGGTATATTTGCTGCATTGGCTGCCTATCTCGTTGATAATTACGCGCCATTCTCATCTGGTAGTGGTTTAGCAGAGATTAAAACTATCCTTACGGGATATATCATACGTACATTCTTAGGGGCTCGTGTATTATTCATTAAAAGTATCACTCTAGTAAGTAATTTATCTAACTATTCTATGCTATTATAATATGAGCAATAACAATATGGAATACTAGGTATTGACAGTGGCATCAGGTCTAAGTGTAGGCAAAGAAGCGCCATTTGTTCATGTTGCCTGTGCTATTGGCAATGTTCTATCCCGTTTCTCCAGTAAATAC
This sequence comes from Syncephalis plumigaleata, assembly GCA_025201365.1. Classification (NCBI taxonomy): domain Eukaryota; kingdom Fungi; phylum Zoopagomycota; class Zoopagomycetes; order Zoopagales; family Piptocephalidaceae; genus Syncephalis; species Syncephalis plumigaleata. Next base: position 825,416 of record JAIXMF010000004.1, on the reverse strand, counting down.
GCTACTAATGAAGGTAAGTCATAGTCATTATATTGATTGATCGCTGATATGTATATATATATATGTATATTGTTGTCATTGACTACTAGCTAAGAAACGAGAAATACTATCAGCGGCAGCAGCAGCAGGTGTTTCAGTGGCATTTGGTGCACCCATCGGTGGTGTTTTATTCAGTTTAGAGGTAAGCATCAATTGATAGCTGATGTATACACATATAGTAGATGATTATTGATAATCCCAACCATTTATTACTAGAAAGTATCCTATTACTTTCCTTACAAAACTATGTGGCGTAGTTTCTTTTGTGCAATGTTTGCTGCTGTAGCATTAAAGGTAATGTATTCAATGGCCATTACATCAATATTCACTAGTATTCATATATGTATGTCATATCAACAGGTAGTAGATCCATTTCGTACTGGTAAACTAGTGCTATTTCAAGTAACTTATGATCGAGTATGGCACAACTTTGAAATGATATTCTTTTGTTTACTCGGTGTTCTTGGTGTAAGTATTTATACGGATTAGTCATTGCATCTATTGTTAACAGCATCATCATTTATTTAGGGACTATTGGGTGCTTTCTTCAATCGTATGAGTCTATTTCTAATGAGTGTACGAGAACATTTGAGTCTACGTGGATTAGCCGTATCAGAGACTGTTACTATTGCACTTGTTACAGCAACTATTAGTTTTCTAAATATATTTATGCGGTAATGATCGTAGTAATGTCTATACAGTTATATTGATATATTAATATATTGATATGTGTGATTTAGAGTTGATACAGCGGAACTTGTAGCCTATCTCTTTCAAGAATGCTCAGCTGGTGATTTCCAAGGATTATGCGAGTAAGTGATACATCGGTAAGATGTGAATAAATCAATAGGTTAACATTTAATCCTACAGTCAAACAGAGGTGGCTTCAACGGCAGGTCTACTCATCCTAGCTGGTATGGCCAAGATCTTCTTGACTATACTTGCAGTTGGTCTGCCAGTTCCATCTGGAGTGTACATGCCATCCATGGCTATTGGTGCTTGTTTCGGTCGAGCATTGGGTATGCTTGTACAAGCATGGCAACGGTAATACGCGATGTTTATCGATTAACTCGCACTAATTTATTTATTGCTCACTCTATTTCATAGCAATCATCCAACCTCTTGGTTCTTCTCTAGTTGTCCACCCGACATTTCCTGTATCACTCCAGGTACTTATGCACTTGTAGGTGCTGCAGCAGTTCTAGGTGGCATCACTCGTATGACAGGTAAGATGATATTTTGTTGTTTACTAGTAACAGGAAATCATTAACATTTGCTGAATATTACACAGTATCACTTGCAGTGATTATGTTCGAATTAACCGGTGCCCTTACATATGTTCTTCCAATTATGGTAGCAGGTAGGTTGAATAATAACAATAATACTAGCTAGCAATCTATCAATATCTAATTGTAATAACGATGATCAATAGTAATGATAAGTAAATGGGTGGGCGATGCTTTCGGTGATGGTGGATTAGACGATGCTATCATTCGACTTAAAGGTTATCCATATCTCGAGGACAATGACGATGAGAATCTACATACAGATAGACCAGCTGAACGGATTATGACACGAATGGAGGATTTGGTCGTGTTATTTGAACGCGGTCACATTATTCAAGAAATAGGCAAGTAAAGGATATCTGTTAAGTAGTAGTAGTCATTACTTACATTGACATTAGAGGATTTATTGGAATCGACCGAGTATAACGGATTCCCTATTGTAAGATCTATCCAGGATATGAAACTAGTTGGTTATATTACACGAGTGGATCTTAAGGAAGCACTAGGTATTTATATAGATATGTATTGATATACTTATCATTTAATGTATCATATTATCATTAGACTTGTATCATAGTCAGAATGAAAGTATTAGCGAATGGCCATGCGTATTTGCCAATGAAGAAGTACCGGATGAATGTATTAATCTGTATCCTTGGATTAATGAGGTAACTAGTACAAATGATCACAATCTATATAGTTTATCACATATTAACGACATCCTAGACACCGCTTACAGTAAAGCCTAACTTCCCCATGTCATCGGTCGTGGATATGTTCACTAAAATGGTATGCTAATATTATTCAATTGTCTGAGCATCTATCAACGCTACTGACCTCTAACTATTATTCATACTAGGGACTGCGATTTGTATTGGTAATTGCGCAGGGTCGACTATTAGGATTGATTACTAAAAAAGATGTCATGTCTCATGTCTACACGCAACGTGCCACAATGCTACTACAATAAATAGATAGAACAACTCGCGTTTTTTTGCATGTATTTATCAGTAGCCCTTATTAATGGATCGACTTTTATATATCGCATAATACATACATGCAGATATATTCACTCATTGCATTATAGTTATTGTATTTTATTCACAAGTATCTTCTCTTTCCTATTTGATTACTATCTCCTTTGCAGTTACATGTTGCTTGTGTTTGTGTTATCCACTTGATAGATAGATACATAGATTAGAACAAGTGCATCAATTAAAGTTTAAACTAGTGGCGATATTTGATTGCCTATCCACTCCTCTACTCTACTCTACTCTGCATAAGCGTGTCTACTCCTTTCCTATATCATTGTCGTCTCCTTTCGTTGTTTCTTTCCTCCTAACCAGTCGACATACTATTACACGCTAGTCATTGGTATTCTCTTTATACAAGTGGTTGGAACTGTGCTACTCCACGCGTGTATACCTTGTTCATCTCTTCACTAGAACGCGATTCTTTACACGTGCCTCTTGCTTCGACAATACAACAAAGGAATACTTGCGTGTCAGACTAGTCACTAGTCACTTGTTGTAAGGAAGCGGCGTTTTCTATACACGTATTTCATAGCGTGTGCACCTTCTCTCTCTCTCTCTATCTCCTATCTCAAATATCTCTCGTTTACCCTTACTCTATTGGACAAGCAATAGTAATCTCTATCTCTCCTTTCTTCTCCATCACTTACTACAGATATATGTATAGCCAGCGATCGGTTCTGGTACTAATACAATACTATGCTCCATGCCACTCGTTTAACACTCATTCGTTGGCGAAACACGCTATTGAATTGTGTTGCTTCACCGTCTGGTTCATCTCACCGAACGACGTATAATAACAGCAATAGCAATAGTAGTAGTAGTAGACGAATTCAGTCGTGTATGTTGACCAGTGTCATCCTTGCTCTCGGAGCACTTGCAATACTCTTCCTATTGTCGTTTAGACATTCAACGGGTATTCAGCATTACACCTCGTTATTGATTGAAGCCAACCTCGACGATAAAGGGGCAGCAACGTCGTCGTCGTCCTCCTCGTCGGTACTTCAACGTTTAGAGACCAAGCCTGATACCGCTATGATGGCTCGAGTAAAGGATGATTCGATGCAGGAAGTGTCTCAGCATCCACACGTCTATTCCATGGATCATACACAGTATCGCTACTATATCTTGTCATTGCCAGATGTGTATGTTGATGACGCGGCATCATTGTTAGAAATTGAATATGTGGGGCCAGTAGGTGAACTCGCCTCATATCATCTATTCCGTACAGCAACGCTAGCACATCCATTCTACTATTCGGTAAAACCATCAGATTCATTATTAACAAGGATTAGTAGCAATAATACGTCAAATGACACGTATGCTAATATAAAGAAACGATCATTAACGAGACGTGATATATCGACCGTTAGCGAGAATGATCCAGTCATAAAACATTACAATCAACTAAATGATGCCACTCTTCGTAAGACGCGTATTAATCGACGATCAGACTCTATTATTCAATCTATCGATCATATATCGCTGCAACTGCCGTATAAACGACACAAACGCGGTATCATACCCATTGATCATAATGCTAAGCAACAAGATGCCATCATTAAGGCACTCGGTATTCATGATCCTGGCTATCATAATCAATGGCATCTCTACAATTATCAGCAACCTCATAATGATATCAATATTACTGGTGTATGGCAACAAGGTATAACCGGTAAAAACGTAGTCATTGCCCTAGTCGATGATGGTATCGATTTCACAAGCGAGGACATTAAGGACAACTTTGTAAGTATATACTATAGTGGATATATATACTATAGTACTAATTAGATTGAATAGTTTGCCAAGGGTTCCTACGATTTTAATGATCACGTTAAAATGCCAATGCCTCGATTACCGGAAGATATTCATGGTACACGATGTGCCGGTGAAGTGGCAGCAGTTCGTAATGATGTATGCGGTGTAGGTATTGCCTATGAAGCTAAAGTAGCCGGTAAGTAATAACGACTAGATGCATATATATATATATATATTGACATTGCTGTAATGATACTAGGCATTCGTATATTATCAGCTGATATTACAGATACAGATGAGGCACTCTCACTGAATTACGGCTATCAAGACAATCATATCTACTCATGTAGTTGGGGTCCACCTGATGATGGTCAATCGTTGGATGGTCCACATCCCATAGTAATGGATGCCATGATCAATGCTATCAAGAAGGGTCGAGGCGGTAAAGGCATTGTATTCGTGTTTGCCTCTGGTAATGGCGGTGGATTCGATGATCATTGTAATTGTGATGGCTACACGAATAGTATCTATTCAGTTACCGTAGGTGCTATCGATCGATTTAATCAGCATCCCATTTATTCAGAGGCATGCTCTGCATTAATGGTCGTTACTTACAGTAGTGGTAGTGGTAGCTATATTGTAAGTAGTAGCAATAGTAGTAAATATTATGTAGCGTCACTAACTAATGATATAATACGACAATAATAGTATACGACAGATAATGGTCAGCGTTCATGTAGTCAACGTCATGGTGGCACATCAGCAGCAGCACCACTAGTTGCTGGTATCTACGCACTCGTTCTATCAATACGGTAAGTGTATTAGATGCTGTATCAAGTTTACTACTATCATTATACTAACTTTGCACTAGTCCCGATTTAACATGGCGTGACATACAACACTTGACCGTACGAACTGCCATACCATTCAATCTTGACGATAAATCTTGGTCAAAAACTGCTGCCGGATATTTGCATAGTAACATGTATGGATTTGGTAAAATAGACACCTATCGTATTGTAGAAATGGCAAAGAATTATACGCTCGTCAATCCGCAAACATCGATTGAAAGTAAATTGTCTATCGTCAATGAAACGATTCCTCATGGACATTCCGGCATTAATAACACGATTGTACTAACGGAATCAGAGATCACTACTAATGGATTTCAACATCTTGAACACATTACAGTAACTGCGGATATCACACATCAACGACGAGGTGACATTGAAGTCTACCTAATATCACCACAAAATGTTGTATCTAAACTATCAGCTATGCGTAGAAATGACGAGAGTAATGAAGGATTCAAGGATTGGACATTCATGACAGTGAAACACTGGTAAGTTATAATAGCAAGCTATTTATTACTATTACTATAAAGTAGCTAACTGAATGAATAATAGGGATGAACCTGCACTAGGTGCATGGACCATTAATATACGTGATAAAATCAATCCACTTCGAACGGGTAAACTCAATCATTGGAAGATCAAGTGGTGGGGTAGTGCACAACCGAACTTTGTTGTCAATGACACATCATCATCATCATCATCGTCATCATCAAGTGTATCAGATCAATTAGGCAATACTAGTAGTCATATCAATGACACTACGATGACTAATATGACAGGTTCACTATCTGATGACAATACAACAACAAGTAATGCAACTGGTGTGGATGTACACGCCATTAATAATGGTAGTGGTGTAGTGGATGCTAAAACAAGTCGATTACACTTTATTAGTTATGCTGCATTCGGTGTAGTATTAGCACTCATCATAGCGGGTCTCGCTTACTGGGCCAAGAAACGTTTCTATGATCGACGTCGACTAGGATTATTACGACGTGGTTACGGACAGGATGGCTATGAATTCCATGCATTGGATCCCAATGGAGATATCGATTTCAACGGAGGTCTCGATAATAATCATGCACATAGTCATGGTATTATACAACAGGCACGTCGTTACGTTACCACTCGTGAATTGTACGAGGCATTCGGTGAAGAAGACGAATACGATGAGGATAGTGTAGAAATGACGGGAGAGAGTAAAGCGATGCTTACCTCTCCATTAGCTAGATCTGCATCGTCGTCTGCATCGTCGTCTGCATCAGCACCATTACCTCGTGATACATTGACTACACCACCATCTACACGAACAATACCAACAGGTGAATTAATGTATGAAAATGAGTTACTGGCTCAAGATAATGAGTTGGACGATAAGGAGAATCATATCCATGAATAGATTCATTTCATATATATACTACTATTACTATAGCTATTACAATTATATACACATTCTTTCATATAAATACATGAACCTATTTTGAATTATAAATCATTAAATAGATATCATGGCGTGTAGTACATTCCATTCTATGTATAGATGATCTCACTCTTTCTTTCTTTCTTTCTTTCCACTTGTTTTTGGATTAAAATAAATCATATTTGTAATGTAATCAGTATAAAAAGATTCATGTTCATTACAATCGATCAATGACAGATTGAAGTTGATCCTCTGGATAAACATGGAATCCATAGGTGGATGTCACTGAGGCCATTTCCACGTTCGTTTTGTTTAGTCGTTCCTCCATGACTTGTTTGAGTACACTTAGAGCAAGTGTCTCACCCTCGGCCAATGTCATATCCTAAATGCAATACATTATATAAGCTATACCATTCCTATTATAGATGTGCTTATATTCATTACCTTGCGATAATTCTCTTGTAATTCAGTTTGCGCACCTTCCGATCCACTACCGATAGCCTTTGCCTCATATTGTACGAATGTACCAGATGGATCGGCATGGAAGCTGTATCATATAACAATATATAATATGGATAAGTATGCTTATAGTGAATTGTAATAATAGTAGCGACTTACAGTTGAGGTCCTTTCTCATCAACACCTGCAATTAGTAAAGCCACACCGAATGGACGACTCTATAATTCATCAGATGAATTAATCATTTATATATATAAATGAGGAGCATGTTGCTTAATGAACTATTCTATACTATTCTTACCATAATACGCTCCTCGCTATTACCACTCTCGCCGAAACGTAATGCTAGATCACATACGGATTGCGTTACACTCTCCACTTTTAATGGTTCATCATAAATGAATCGATGATTCTATCATATCATATCATAGATGTATGTATGTATGCATGTATGTATGTGTAAGTATTTAGCATAGAGTATTACTCAATTATTACTTACTAGAGATGAGACACGCGCATGCTCGATAATAATACGACTATCAGCGGTAAGACCGGACATGGCACAGCCTAGATGAGAATCAATCTCTAGAATCTTTTCAATAGATTCTGGTTCCATCAACGGAGATGGAATACGCTTTTCCACCGCTAATAATACACCGTCCTTGGTAGTGACACCAATAGCGGTAGAACCCAACTGAATAAATAAGAGGACGAGCAGTCAAAGTATCATTGGTCAGTAGTAGTAGTAAGTAGATAGATAGATCGTATCTTACCTTAATTGCTTCAATAGCATATTCCACCTGGAATAGACGACCTTCAGGTGAGAAGGTGTTAACACCACGATCATACTCGGAACGTGTCAAGAACATGGTAGACGATAGTGGTGTATGTACTACGAGTAAATAAACGAATGTAACAAGTTTGTAGTCGTGCTAGTGAAGCTAGAACAAAAGAATATGAGTAGCAGTAGCAGTAGTAGTAGTAGCAGTAGTAAAGAGCAAGGTAAGCGGTGACGAGAACGTAGTGTGGACAATTAATCGATTGTTGCGTCAGCACATTTCAACAATCTCGCCATCACAATTACAGTGTTTTTCCATTATATAACCACGTGATCTAATAAACTACTACTAATTAGTCAATATGACCATTCTATAAACATATATCTGTGTATTGTATTGCTTGAACTAATGTCAGCTTCAACAACTCGTTCTATTATACTCGTTTAATTAGTAAACATGCTAGATCTCCACGAATGTTGCTCGCTTCTTTGTTCGAGCAAGTCGACAGAGCGACAAGAAGGAGAATCACTCCTGTTGCGGACGTTAACCGCGTATCGACACGAAATGATAGCACAGTACACCGCTAGCGACTGGACTCAACTCGTGGAAGCACTATTGGAATCTATCGAACTGGAACGTGCCGCGTTAATAGGCAAGGAACGTACCGCCGCTGGTAATGCACGTTTGGAAACGCGTATGACGCGTCTTGCCCGTGATTTATGCACCGTTATTGATTTATGCTATACGCAAATAACCCCACGTCTCGCGCGTATTCTATGGGAGAGTGCCATTGGTGTGTTGCCACTACGTGAGAACGAACTATGCGAGCCATTACTGCTCGAGTATGCACGCGTACTCAAGTGTATTCTAAGACAGCCGCAATATCGTAGTCGTCTAGTGTCGCCGGCATGGGAGCAACTCGTCGATATTTGTCGGTGTGGTTTGAATCGTACCAGTCAACCGGTGACTAGACATCAGGGTCAGTCCTCTGAACAAGGTAAAACGTGTCATCGAGTAGTTGCATTAGTGCAGTAGATTAACGCGGCAAATCCTATACAGGTGCGATAGAGAGTGAACTAGCTCAGCTGTTCTGTGTACTACTATCAGTAGAGACGATACCTTTGACCAAACACACGACAGCACTACTTGATATACTGCTAAACTATTTCAAGGAGCGTGAAATAGAAACTAGTGGACGAGCATATATGTTAGCAGCTACTAATCATTTATTATATGAGATTGGTATGGGTGCTCTTGAGGAATTGCAACAATTTACGCGTGCTGTATTCCCATACATATCCACCGGATGGGATACTAAAGATTTAACGGTACGACGTCTTACTTTGCAATTTATGCAATGTCACTTTATTGATCTACACGGATTTGCCATGGATAATGCAATTAACGAGCAATATTGTATCGACGATAATGGCGACGACAACGATGAAGATAGCATAAATAGCAAGGAATGTGAGAATGCACCTACCGATCAACTAGTTCGTAAAACATTACAATCGATATCACTTCAACTGTATGCACACAATTATCCTATTACGATTATCTAGTTTCCGAATTAGCAGCAATGCGACTATGTACACCATTACGTATGGAGCATATTCATTTCTATAGTGGATCATAGTTAATCCATCATCATCATCGTCATCATCATCATCATCTAAGGATGGTTTGTGTCTATTCACTCAACCTATGATGACAGCTTCATCGCTATTACTAGAGGATAAGGTGCTAGTCAGCAGTTGGACATCACTGACACTAGCTGCACGTAATTTCTAATTGTTGGCACGCAACAACACTTGGAAGGATTCAGTGATACAAATTGTCATCGAGATCACGACGACCTACGAAGAAGAGTCGTACCACCGACTTCACCTCTCTATTCTTGACTGAATTATCGCGACCTTGTTCATTCACCACGGAGATACACGCACAAACATATCATCAGCTATTGTTCTTTATGCTACAAGATACTCGCTTGGCATGTCGCTACTTTAAAGACGAGCATTACTTGACATTGGTGCAACATTTATTCGATTGTGTTGAAACGGCTAGGCCCGAATTACAAGGTTGGGCGATTGCTTGTATCGCTGCTCTAATACGACTGGCATCTCGTGAACGTATCCCGTCATTGGCACGTTGTCTCGTGGATGAGTGTCATATTGACAGACTACTCGATGATATTGCTAGTCGATTCACTAGTGCACCTGCATCAACACGAACAGCTCAGCTATTCTATTATGTGTAGCCTATCAATGGCCAATGTCATTACGGATCCAGCACGACATATGCGATAACGCCGGATCACACACGTATTATGGAGGCACTATTGAATATTCAAACGCACTTCTTTAATCCCATCACATTGGAATTATTAGTTCATCTTAGTTGGCGATCTTCCTCGACTAGTATCCACGCCAACAACACCATGCTTATTGATATGTTAGCCAAACAATTAGTAACGTGTATTCAAAATGAATCAACTCGATCTGATCTATTATCCATCGACATGCTTAATTGGTTGCATCATTTTCTATCGAGCATGACAAGTAGCGAGTCATCAGTATGGCCACAACCTCAACCATTACTTACACCGACACATTTATCAGAGGAAATGATTTACGCCATGAGATCAGCCATCCTACAACGATATACATTACTTTTACGAGTAGCAATAGTTATCAGGATCGTTATTTCCACACATTACTAGTAGAATGTGATCAATTTAGTCAGACATTAGAGTCTAACATTGAGAGTGTGCGGGACAGTTATCTAAACTATGTACGGAATTAATACAATCATTAGCGATCAATAATAGTGATAGTAAGATATACGCACCACGCAGTTATCCATATTATACTATGTGTTCATCTTGGTTAGTCAGATAGCCACGCTAGTTGTAGATACACCGAGTGCTAAGGAACTATTCTTTACACATCAATTGAATTCGGATATGGAATTACTAATCGCAACACTACAGTCATCATTACTAGCGGTGGAGACACCATTATCTATACCAATACTATTGCTATTAGATCAAGCAGTAGTGTTGGATCAACGACTGCCTATTTACTCGATCCATTGGCTAGTCAAGTGAAGGATTACGAGAAAGCACATCGACAATGTCTCGTATGGCGTCAATGGTATGCTCAGCCTTTATTGCATCAACTCGTTGAACGATTATTAGCGATATTACAGGATAAATCAAGACCGTCGCTTAGAGGACATTCTTCCTCGTAGTTATGGTAGCTAGTGCGAATGTGGACACTGCCGTCATAGTACAAACAATAACGATAATGCTGCAGATGATAGTACCGGCATGGATTTCGAGATAGTCATCATAGTCGTAGTAGTAACATGAACATGAACATGAACAACAATAACACGATGGTACTAGAGGAATTCGGTGATCATGATACCATTCATTTATGGACTAGACTTGAACATGTTCATGCCAATCGAATACTTGCTGATTTCTTTGGTTTGCCTATATCGACAACATCGACGCAGCGGTAACATCAGCAGGATCGACATTGATATCAGATGTGGAATTATTCCAATACGACAGGCCATTACAAGTAATATACTAGCTGATCTATTTATCATACTTGCGAATTGGATGAACCTAGTCTGTTCTGGCCACGATTACTGGAGCATCTTACGCAGTACGATACGCGTCACTTACTTGAACATCCATTTATATCACTTGATGATGTCTCAATAATTGGTCAATACTGCCTAGCTACCAAACGCTACTTGAAAGTCGTCAAACGGAGAAGGATCGCGATGCACTTATTACCGTGTTGCGTGGATTTACAGGTGTACTCAGACTGGTACAGCGTAATAATCGAGCGATTACATTAACAGACACCATGCTAGAACAGATTAAGGTGGTCGTCGGTTGGTTTGACAAGCTTAATGGCAAGCAAGTTTTGCCATGGCGCGTACGTATCGAATACTATCGTCTAGTCGCTCGTCTTTGGTCCATAGACGATAGCGACAGTGAAGCAGCGATATCCGCGCTATTTGTTAGTTTACTTGGATCGATCGAGGATCCAGAATTTACCATTCGTATTGAGGCGGCCAATCTACTTGCCACCCTATGGCAGGAACAACCGGCTAGGGTAATGTCCAGCGGTGGACTCGATGCGATACTACATCGTCTCAACACACTCGATCAGAATATTCCCGCTTCATTGTCACGTATTTGGACGCTAGTTCAACTATCCAGTTTGAATCAGGGCGATTGGGGAACATTACACTACCGGAATTGTTCAAGTATCCCGTACCGTCGACATCTTGGATAATGGTTGGATTGCAGAAACTACTTGATATCGCGGCAAGTGTCATGGGCTATAGCACGCGTGAGCAATTGATGTGGGCCTATCGACGTCCCATTATTGTGACCGCGATTAACGAGGGACGACTATGGCAATTACCGATACGTTTATTCGAGTATGAGACTATGGAGAATTCTGCGAGAAGTTGCAGGTAGTACTCGCTTCATGCTTAGTCGCTCCATGACGATCGATTCGACCGATGATACGCCGGCAATGCGACAACTCATTGAACTCGCGCAGCATTTACAAATCCAACTTGATGCTTTATTAACCAATCATTACGCGGCCATTATCGCGGCTACCCTGCCCATGTACTTTACAGAACGTCGTAATGATGCCAATTATATCGTGAAACAATTCCTACGTCAACGACTCGGTGCCAATAGATTCGATCGCCTAATGTCACAGCAGATATCGGGTGTGTTGGGCAGCTGTTTGCATTGACGGCAAATCCGCATCGAGTCGATTTATTGGAGCGTCTAACCTCGCAGGAAATGACGCGTGATCGATTGACGCATATTCTAGCCGAGCATAATGAGGTTACGCCATCTATCAATATTTATACCGCATCCACTCTTTATTATTCTGTGGAGAATATTCTACAGGCTGTCGAATATCTAGCGCACATGTTCAACGAGCAAGCCATCGACGTGTTCCTTAAACCGTTACGTGTCACATTTATCCTGCACAGTCTATTCGAGAGTATCGAGAAGATACACGGCACCGATGAGCAGCGTCGTCTATTCGATATTATCTGTCTTATCATTGCCATGAGCAATATGGAGGAGGACTATCTATTACGCATGCTCATGTATCGATCTATTCGATTGTTAACGTTGAAATCCACATTGCATCTAGTTGGTGCCATTGGTCAGCTGCTACGCTATCTAGGCGAGCTTACCATCACTTGTGCCGTGATATCAACGCGTGTCCACACGACAACGGCCATTTTCTTGATCGAGCAAATCATTCCGGAAATGATATCGATGGCCATGTCTAACTCGTCGATGACATCCGTGCATACATCACCGCTATGGCAGACGTCGCGTCACTTGACTAAATTCGCTTTAGAATCAACGATGGAAACAACTTCTATACCGATTAAACAATCCATGGATCGTATATCGGCACTTGTCGATTGGATGGAGCGTGTCATAATGCAATCGAGCGATGTAACACCAACTGCCACTGAGGCCATTCTGCTTTATCGATCTCCCTATTTGAAGTTACAAGGGCCGTTGCAACGATTATACATCAAGGGACTACAACATCACATGTCGGATTACTTGTCGTTTGATGCGGCAACCGAACCATTGGCATTTCTTATTGATTCCCTGGAGAAAACAACCGATCCCAAAGCAAGAACCGACTTGTTACGCTGTATCGGTAAACTGGGCGTGTACTCCTATCGTGAACAACAAAAGACACTCGGTGTTAAATCAACTAGTAGTAGTAGTAGTAATACGCGTGCTACTAGCACTTCCGTTAACAAGAAAACGAATAGTGTCGTGGGACAGGCACGTTGTTTCGGTACTAAAGTGGTGGCGCAATTGTTATTCGATGACGACATCACAGTTAGTGGATTGGCCACGCGTACACTAATGCGTATTCTAGCCACTGAAGAAGGCGGTGAAGCATTCCGTGGTCTAGACGAAGAGACGCAGCGTATCCTGCTAATATTCTGCAGCGAGTATCAACCATTATCGGAATCGATACCTACCGTCGCGTTAAATAATCAAGTATGGCAGTACAAGAACAACTTCAACGCATGGATTAGCGCGGCCACTCGCGCCGTAATCGATGCATTAGGTGATCCGGTACTACGCCATATCGCGGCATTACTCGTTTATCAGCCACAACTTGGTGATGAAATACTACCCTCGATGGTCCATTTACTCTTATACCAGCATGCTACTCGTGAACCAGAATGTGAACACGTACAGGATACATGTCCACGACGACACCTATCAATTGCTTGTAATCGATGGTTATCACTTATTGCCGACAAATACGTAGTAGGATCTAGTATGTTGGAGGATGAAAAGAAGGTTACCGGTGCCATATTGGCGGTTATCGCTCATTTACGCAGTCAGATGAAACCCACGGAATCGACCATGTTCGCCAGTAATCGATGGCTAGATATTGATTACTTTGTAGCGGCCAAGGTTGCATTGATTAGCGAGGCACCGTATACCGCGCTAATGTATACGGAACTGGCTCGAATGCTACGACAAGATACACCGCAGCCAATGGAGCAGCAACAACAACAAGTCGATGAGGAATGCGCGCTATTACGTACTATTTACGCTAAAATCGATGACTCGGATAGTTATCATGGATTGGATATTTCCATTTCGTTACAATCACTTACGCAACGATTCGAGCTTGACCATCATTGGACGGCCAGTCTACTGCATAATGAGGGACAATTGGAGACTGTCTCCATGACTTCAATACTATCGAATACGATACCGGATGAAACGACAAACTACTTGGCGGTAATGCGTGCCATGGGACATCTTGGATGCATCGACAACGACTTGATTATATCACAAGTTGGACCAAGAATGTAATATCAGTAGCAGTAGTAATGCTGTATATCAGAATACCGAAGCAATTGATATGCAATTAGAATCAGCATGGCGTCATGGTCAATTCGATGCATCGATCAATACTATGGGACGAGTTAGCGAGCAGGCCAATCTATTCCGATGTCTACAATCGATGCAATCATACAACGTGTCCGGCAGTGGTCAATTCGAGCAATCCATCAAGGAGACACTCGAGTATATTGGACAACAATGATTGCAACCAATATGCATCATATAGCAATTGTACCGAAATTACGTTATTTGCAATCATTAATTGAACTCGAAGAGATGATGGCCTACTTGAGGCAGCAAACCGATTCCATAGATGATATAACACAGCAATGGAATAATCGATTGACTACCATGCTCATGTGAATCGGTAAGCATAAATCATATGGATGTCTACTATTATGATTATATGTACTAACTATTGATAATCTAGATTCGATAGTGTTGAACAGGTGGTGGCAGTACGATCGACAGCATTGCTACTAGCACTGAATCAATTAACCAATGGAGCTATCGATTTCAATAAGGTTGAACACTATTTATACCAACATTTATTAAAGATATCCGGATTAGCGCGTAAGAATCATCAGGTACACTTGGCGCAAAATGCCTTGCAACAAGCAAAAACGGTAGCTGCCTGTTCGCCGAATCTATCATTCAATCAGTTATCACTTGCCATTGAAGAAGCGAAACTACTATGGAAACAAGGTGAGCGTACATTAGCCATGCGACAAACGGAAAAGTTACTCGCCGATAATCATGTACAAGTTGTACATCAAGCAACCTTGCTTCGTCTACTTGTAAGTGCGCTCATGCCATTTGAATTTTAACCATTGCACTCACAGTATCGAATAGGGTAAATGGAAAACGAAAGAGCAAATGGAACATCCGGAGAAGATTATACGACGCTACTTTGAACCGGCAAGTGCTCACTCGGACCAACTGGCACCGAAAGATCTAGGCAAAGCAGAGTACCTTTTGGCCATTTATGCCGATCAACAATTGCAACATATACGGATGCACCTGAATTGCAACAACTTCGAATGATGCACGCTCAGAAACAAGCCGAAGTACGTGCGTGTGATACCATGCTAGCCAATGCGACATCCGACAAGGAGAAGGCCAATTTGTTGCGACATCGTCGACGTGTGGACATTCAAGCGCATCAAGATCAAGAGGAAATCGAACGTGAGCATGCTAGGCAACAATTGCTGTTAGAGAAGAGTCTAGAGAACTATCTACGCTCCTTGAAACTATGCTGTCGATACGATCTATCGGTGTTTCGTGTCATGTCTCTTTGGTTCAAGCATAATGACAATCATGGTGCACTATCCGTTACAGCTCGATGGCTACCGCAAGTGCCGAGTTACAAGTTCATCCCGCTTGTATATCAACTATCGGCCAGAATGGAGGATATCCCCGGTCGTTTCCCCGAACAGCTGAGATCACTTGTACGACGAATGACGCGTAAACATCCATTTCATACGTTGTACCAAATCATCGCCTTACGTAACTCGGTCACCAATCTAAGTAGTAGTCATGCGGATAAGAGTGGCACACAATCAAGAGCCACGGTAGCTCGTGTTATACTGAAACAACTGAAGAATGACCCGAAAATGAGTGAAATTGTTAAATCCATGGAGATACTAGCTGATGCTTATATGGAGATTGCACTATCACCGGTGGCGCGTGACAAATTAACACCAAATGCCGTAAAGGATGGCATTCCATTTGAGCGTAAACTTAGTCTACCACGATTAGAAGCAATGCCAAGTGTACCGATTATGACGCATGATTTAGCCATTGAAGCAACGGGCAATTATTCCAATTTCGTATCGATTAGCGGATTTGGTCATCGATTCCGAGTGGCAGGTGGTATCAATCTACCGCGTATTATTGAATGTCAGGGCAGTGATGGTCGTTGGTATACACAATTGGTAATGTTGATACACATAATAATCATATATATATATATACATATATATACTCATTGAAATGAATTAGGTTAAGGGCAATGATGATCTACGACAAGATGCCGTGTTAGAACAAGTGTTTGGTATTGTCAATCAGCTACTATTGAAGAATGTAGCCACACGAGAACGACGATTGAAGCTACGCACGTATAAAGTGGTACCATTGTCACCACGGGCTGGCGTATTACAATGGGTTAATGATACCTGCCCATTAGGAGATTATTTGTCACGAGCACATAAAATGTAATACTAGTAATAGTAATAGTGATAGTAATTAATATTTCTATTATGTAAATATAGTTATCGACCCAAGGATTGGACGGCAACTCATTGTCGACAATTAATGAGCGAGGAGCATAGTAAAGCGGAATCGACATTGGCAAGTAAATTACAAGTATACGTTAATATACAGGCACACTTCAAACCAGTGTTCCGATACTTTTTCATTGATCAGTATCAGGATACTCAGTTATGGTTCGAACGTCGTAATAGTTATACGAAAGTGTTGCCGTATCATCCATGGTTGGCTACGTGTTAGGTATTGGCGATAGACACGCGCAGAACATACTCATCGATCGTACGACCGCCGAAGTCGTACACATTGATTTGGGTATCGCTTTCGATCAAGGCAAACTACTACCCACACCGGAACGTGTACCATTCCGCCTCACGCGTGACATGGTGGACGGTATGGGTATTGCCGGTGTCGAGGGTGTATTCCGTAAGGGATGCGAGGAAGTACTACGCGTACTACGCGAGAATAGTGGTGATCTACTCGCTATACTCGATGTATTCCGTTATGATCCTCTTTACAGCTGGTAAGTATACGTGTACACACACACTTATTCGATGACAACACTATCATTACTGATGCTGATTGTCGCATAACTAGGGAGATATCGCCGTTAAAGGTCATTCATTTACAAGAGGGTGACACGGTACCGATGCATCGTGAGAATAATCCCGATAATACACCAGTGTTGCCATCCGTTAGATTCAATGCTAAACCGGTGAATACCGAGGCAGAAAGAGCTCTAGCAACAGTTCAAGCTAAACTAGCTCGTACTGTTGATGTCTCGTGTAAAGTAAACGATCTAATTAGAGAGGCCACCAATGAAGAGAATCTATGTCGTATTTTTCCAGGTAAGCCATTGCCATTATCATCATATTTAATTTATCATTTATTCATTTGTTCATTATAGGATGGCAGCCATGGTTCTAAACAAATAAACACATAAATATCTTGTTAAATTGCTGTGTTCCTATGTTAATCAATGGATCGTTATTGCTTCTTTATTAATGGTAATATAATGCTATGCTTTACAATTGGTAGGAAGACCATAACCCGGTACCAATTGCTGCTGCTTATCGATGGCATCATAGCCAAGACCACGCTTAGCAAATCCACGCCATAATTCACAGGCATGCTTGCCACCGGTTATAACATGTTCAGCCTCGATGATGGCATTACGAGCAGTGATAAATGTAGGATTACATGGCTGCATCTTCAAACCATCAAGTACCAATTGCAATAGCAATGTGTTACCCTTGCTTAGATCGGCCGAGAATAGATTCTCTTGAAATCCCAGCTTGTTCACTAGGCTCCAGTACACTTCATACAATATAGTGGCCCACAATGTGCCAACACTGTATTTATCCCTAGTCCAGTTTTTATCGTTTAACTTATCGACTTTTAAGGGATTCGCCGTTAAATCCGTCGAATATGGATGAATACGGAAACTGCTACCAGCGCTATAATGGCCGAATTCGACTTGTTTCGTCGGTTTATCGGTTGCCTTCATCTCCATCCAGTAGGCGTAAAAGTCGCTCCAGCCCTCGTTCATACCAGCGGCATAGCCATCGGATAGACAATCGACGTTAGATGGACCACCGGTTAATCGATTGGATACACCATGTCCGTACTCGTGAAGAACGACGCCATTCTCCATGGCACCGTCTCGTTCCGGTTTCTGTCCATCGAACGCGTACATGGCCAGCATCGGGCGCTTGCCATCCTCAGTCGATTTGAAGAATGCATTATTACGATAAGCAGACGATTTGTTATAACCGTATAAAGCATGAGCGATAACGGCATCTCCTCCTTTGCCGCCTTTTGTACCATTGTCCTCCTGGAAATTACCCGCTACCTCGTCAAATCCGTATTTGTAGAAAAGATCATGCGCGGTATTGACGAGATAGAAGAGATTGGTAATGGAGGCATCCACATTGGATTTGGGTGCCTTCTTCGTATCGAACGGATAATCGAACTTGAGATCATTTCCACCATTAGGACGATAACCATTTTCCCAGTTGGTTCCTGTTGCTTCATATTCGCCTGAGCAAATACATTATTACCAATGGTACTGGTAAATCGTTTTGATCCTTGTGTGCCATCCATTCGGTGATGCCGTTTTATCGGCAGGATCAACGAGCAATTGACGTGGTGTATCCACAGGATTATTATCGCCAAGTTTCACTACACGATAACTGGCGAAATTAACGAGATCATGCAGGTAGAGTAGCTTGTTGCCATCTGCCGATACATGGATGGAAAAGTGATTTAACGGCATTGGCACGTAGAATTGCCAGGTTGGCACTAGGCTATGCTCGTCAAGTTGAAGATACGATTGTGACACGGTGACATTGCCATGTTCCGTGAAATCGACATTCTTAATGAGATAGGATTGACCGGTGGATTTAGTGTCTCCTTGCAATGGTACCACCTGCACTTTATCCGCATCAAAGGGCTGCTTAATATGCGAGGCAAATGTACTTAATGCCTTGACGGGGGATGCAAATCCGTTGGTTCGTCCATTCCAATCGTTAATCTGACGAGTTACCAGTTTATTTGTAGACGATGCCTGTTCGGTTGTTGTCATTTCCTTGACTGCTGTACTATTGAAGAAACTGTTGTCATAGGCCATAACACGATTGGCCCTATCCACATGAACACTCATTCGACTGTTGGCTATTTTAACACCCTTGATGGTTTGTTGTAGGTAAACATGCGTGATACCACTCGTCTTACTAAGATATGAATCGGTGATAATGTAGTCATTTCGAGTAAGTTTGAATTGACGTTGGGCAAATTCGATTGCAATGTCCTGCGCACTACGAGGAGCAAATGATGGTATCGGATGATAATTACGTAAATCCGCTGACATTGAATGAACTGCCGCGACTTTATTAATCTCGGGAATAATGGGCGTGATATCGATATGCTGCACCTCACTTGACACCATACCGATCATGGCCAATAGCAATGAAATCACTCGCAAGTCGGGTAGCATGATAATCGTTATGAATAACAAAAGATTGCACAATAAGCAGGAATAAGCGGTAATAGTAAGGATGCTCGAATGGGTTACCTTCTTCTTAGGTCACGTATAAATACATGAATGCTTCGTTATTTCTTCTAGGTACTAATGTTACCATCATTAGTCGGTGACACATCACCTGTTGGGGAAAGTCCGTCAGGTCGAACCTGTCCTACTTGTCATGCAAACGATAATGATAACGCTATATCCCAGTCATTATTCGTATTTCATCATCTCAGGCCTTGAATCTATTCTATAATGTACAATTGGCCATTTTGTGGTACAACAAAACAGAATATTCGTATTCTATGCACGGCAATGCTCATCAACCATACATATTCGATAAGAACATACCGAATAATCAATGATATTGCTACAAGTTATAGGCCTGTATATGAAACAACTCGACTATTGAGTTGTATACATTTTACTGATGTTTGTCATCGTTATTAAATCACGCAATACTTTTCTTTTTTCTTTACATACTTGCTACATTGCTTACACTAATAATGAATAATACTAGATTGAATTGTTATGTTTATTGAAATTGCTATTTAAATATGTAATTATGTAATAATACGAATGTAGATTCATGGTATGCTTCATTAGAATCCTAATCCTATAGCAGGTCGTGCATCATCCCAATCGTTGTCATTACTATCTTTACTGTTGGTGTTACTCATTCCTATACTATATGGTAAGTAATAAGGCAATAATAAGCAATAACGAGTATAACATTACCTAATCCTGCGGTAACAATGCCCGTTAATCCACTTTTATGCTTTAATCTCGCAGCAAAGTAATCAGCCGTACTAACTTGACTAGTCTTTAATGATATAGCCAAATCAACTGCCGTATCATTTGTCTAATCAATGTTTTAGCTATAGAATATCTTGTACACTAGTAATAATAAATAACTTACTGATTCATCACTATTATCAGTAGTAGTAGTCTTTGATTCAACTGTTGTTGTAGTAGTTGTTGTTATTGCTCCACGTACACCCAATATTTCTGCTAGATCTTTAGCACTATAGTTATCCACCTTCTTATTACGCAAGAAGCGTGATCGTGATCTATTAAACTCATTTAGCGTTATTCATATGTTGATATCATAATAATACTTACGCAAGACGAATTGCTCTAGGTGCTGCTGCAGTTGTTGTTACTGTTGGCTTCTCCTCTTCTTCTTCTTCGTCTGATGTCGCTTCCTTCTTTGCCTTCTTTACCTTCTTGCTCTTTTTCTCTTTCTTTTCCTTCTTTTCCTTCTTCTTCTTCTTTTCTTTCTTATCCTTCTTCTCTTTTCGCTTTCGTTTTATTCCTTTATTTTCTTTCTCCTCGCTTGATGATGACGAGTCTGAGTCTTTGTGCTCACATCATTAAGACGTTTGAGGACATCCTCAAAACCTGAACTATTTGAGATCCAATTATCCACCGTCTTTTTATCCGCTCCTATTCCTAGCTGATCTTCCTTAAGACTGACTTTCAAGTGTTCAACGGTGCCTTGTTCATCTTTACCAAGTCCTAATATACATACATATATACATATTAATAAACAACATCATTATTAGTACTAAGCAATATTAAGCATCTCTATATCAATACTTACCCTTTCCTGGTGCCCATCCCATCTTTTCTAACATTTTAAAACCAAATTTACCCGTATCTACAAGTAGGCAGTAAGTATATAAGTAAGTGACAAATCAGTATTGCTTATTCCACACATACCATTACTCCATACTAAGTTATTTGGATCGCGTGAAATACGCTGTTTAACCTTACGACCAGCAAGACCCATTTGTTATATGTATTTCTAAGCAAATAGCAATAGTAATAAGGAACAATAATAGAAATAGTTGATGAATTCAAACTAGTACAACACAATAAAAAGAAATAAAAATAAAAAAATTCATATTTTGCCATTCGCCTTTTACTATAAAAACAGATTAATTGTCCATACCCAACAATGTATGAATAGATGACATGATTATCATTCATGTTCAATTATACGATTCAATGTACTTTACTTGATTCATTCTTTAGTATAATACTATATTAATATGATTATAGATATGTTTGTATCTTATTTATATTATTATTAACATTTATTTATATATTATACGCATGTCTACTAATAGTGATTGACTTGATGATATTAATGATATTGTGATATCTCTAATAATAGGATTGCCTTATCAGTGTCATTATCATTGGAATGACACGTAGCATTAGCGATGACGTATATTAGTAGCCAATCAAATGGCGAGTGTATCCAATATAAAAGTAGCATATGTCTGTCTCGTATCCCGTAACTAACCAACTAACCATTCAGCCACTCTTTCGTCTATTACGTATCTTGTTCTGTTTTTCTGCTTGCATTGCAAGAAGCTTTATTGTGTTTCTTTTCTTTAACTCTACCTCAAAATGTCTGATAACAAGCTAAGCAACAAGCTTTCCATTTCCGACGTGGATGTCAAGGGAAAGCGCGTGTTGATTCGGTGAGTTCTTCTATGACAATGACCAATATTGTATTCATTGACTTGTATTGAATATATACATATATGTAGTGTCGACTTTAATGTTCCCTTTGAGGATGGCAAGATAAGCAACAACCAGCGTATTGTGGCTGCTCTGCCCACCATCAGATATGCGCTTGATCATGGTAGATATTAGATGAATAGCTACCTCAGTAACACGACTAATCATAATATCACATTTAGGTGCACGCTCTGTGGTTTTAATGAGCCATTTAGGTCGTCCTAATGGCAAAGTGGTGCCCAAGTATTCGTTGAAGCCAGTTGCCGAGGAATTGAAGAAGCTACTCGATCGTCCGGTAACCTTCCTCGATGACTGTGTCGGTGCTGAAGTTGAGAAGGCATGTGCCAATCCTGATGACGGTGAGTTAGTGTTGCCTTCCCCCCCACTATATCGATAACTAATTGTTTTGTAGGCCAAGTCATCTTATTGGAGAATCTTCGTTTCCACATTGAAGAAGAGGGTTCAAGCAAGGATGCCGAGGGTAATAAGGTGGGTTAATGTTATAATAATAAACCATTAGCATTATTAACTGATTGTTATTTAGACTAAGGCATCCAGTGAAGATGTGGCCGCTTTTTGCGATTCTCTATCCAAGCTTGGTGACATCTACGTCAATGATGCATTTGGCACGGCTCATCGTGCTCATGGGTAATTAGAAAAGAGAGAAATTACCATTCCCTCGATGTACTAATGATACTACTTGTGGTAAAGATCGATGGTAGGCGTAAACTTCCATTGAAGGTATCCGGATTCTTGATGAAGAAGGAGTTGGATTTCTTTGCCAAGCACTAGAATCACCAGAACGTCCATTCCTGGCTATTGTTGGCGGGTAACGTATTATTTTACATATACTATCAATATACTATAGTTTAACTAATTATTATTATTATTCAATGTTGATATCAGAGCTAAGGTGTCCGAAAGATTCAATTGATCTACAATCTACTTGATAAAGTAAACACCATGATCATTGGTGGTGGTATGGCATTCACCTTTAAGAAAGAGTTGGAGAACGTAAAGGTAAGCGTATTGAATATTGAATACAGTCTATATAGTTTATTCATGTATTATTACTCTATTCTACTAGATTGGTGATTCACTCTATGACAAGGACGGTGCCAAGATTGTTGGCAAGATCGTGGAAAAGGCCCAGAACCAGGGTGTCAAGCTCTACTTCCCCAGTGACTATATTACTGCTGATAAGTTTGCTAAAGATGCTGCAGTAAGTAAATGATTTGATGTAGAACGTATGATATCTTTCTAATCATCTATAATGCCATGTTAAATAGACTGGTACTGCTACCGATGCTGAAGGTATTCCCGATAAATGGATGGTAAGCAAAAGTGAATAATCACGATGATGTTTATGTATTAATCATGTGTGTGTACAATAATTACAATAACAGGGATTGGATTGTGGTTCAAAGAGTATCGATGAGTTCCGTAAGGTGATTCTTGAATCAAAGACCATTTTATGGAATGGGTAAGTAATGCTGCATGAATATCAACTATTAGAAAGTGACAATCATGCACTATTGTATATTTGTAGCCCACCTGGTGTGTTTGAATTCGATAACTTTGCCAAGGGAACGCGTGCCGTATTAGATGCTGTCGTTGAAGCCACGCAAAACGGCGCCACGTCAATTGTTGGTACGTTTTCTCGTTAATCGAATCATTGTATACTCGACTAATAAGCATAAATATATATATACATAATCTAGGTGGTGGTGACACGGCTACCGTTGCTGCTAAATGGGGCGCTGAAGACAAGTTGAGCCATGTCAGCACTGGTGGCGGTGCCAGTTTGGAACTACTTGAAGGTAATAGTGACAACTACCAATTTATTATGCAATACAATGACTAACCCTATCATTCTATTGTGTGATATAGGCAAAGAACTACCAGGTGTTACTGCTCTTTCTGACCGCACTAGTAGAATACAAGCGAATGCTTAAATAAGCTTGATCGTTTCACTAGTTTAACGATCAAATGCAATACGAATGTGATATCATTACAGATGATACACGTAATAAAGCAGCATTGAATGTCCATACTTTACTTTCAACAAATATATACATGTCAAATCATAATAATAATAGTCTTTACACATTAGATAACCACTAGCAATCTATGATACCATCATAAATTTATTGTAATAATCGTCAAACGTATTCAACAACCACACCAACAGTATTAATCAAATACGTAATGAAAAGTAGAAAAATCAGGAAGCGTATAAGAGGAACAAACAGCAGCAGCAACAACAACAACAAGAATAAGAAGATTAGAATGCTCAATTATTAGACAAGCACGTAAGCACGCGTACTATTCCGTTTCCTATGATTGGATGATACAATAATTATACGCCACCTCCACTGCGTCTTACGTCATCACCAAGTCGATTTTGTCGATCCACCCAGTCGCGATCAACGGCAGATTGATGTTCTCCAGCAACGGTTAATCGACGATGATGTCGATTGTAGTAGACCCAGGCAGAGTAACCGACTACAGGTATTGTAGCCCTATTAAACAACAACAAGAACAACAATAATCATAGTAAGCATTATATTATATATCTATCATGTATCTAAGAATAAACATAAACAACACTATATAAAGTGACATTGGCGTGCCAAGAATACAAACAAACAAACACACACACCACATTCAAATTTACTAATGAAACAAGGGATGTTGTATTGTGTAGTAGTACATAGTACCACCTTTTCTAACCTACCAGAAGAGAAGGCCTGGACGATATCCACTACGTGATGTTCCCAACATATTAGAATGTTTGATGATGCTAGTAGTAGAAATAGTTGCAGTAGTAGTTGCTATTTCCAATACGATTATTTGACCAATGACACTATGGACAAATAAGCTTATGTCTTTGCCTTTTATTGGCTACGTGTACAAGAACAACAATAACAACAACAATGTAATAGAAGAAGATAGCAATAGCACAAGTTATGACTCGTGGCAATAGCAATAGTAGTGACAGAGGAGTAATAGAGTAGATACACTTCGTTAACAATCAAGTATTGCTGTTATTGTTGAAATAGATGCTCAATAGATAATGGCAATACACGCACACAGGTGGTAGACACTCACTCAAGCTAGAAAGTGCGTGTGTGTGTGTGTGAGAAGCAAGAAAAGAATAATTTGCCAAGTGAATAGACAAATAGATAGACGACGAATAAAATAGAACGACAATACGTTGGTTGCGAAGAGGAATAGGAGGAGCAAGAAGAGGAACAGCAGAAGAAGAAGAAAGATAGGTTACGCGAAAAAGAAAGGGGCAATGAGAGTGAGTTGGTTTCAATAAACAGATCACATGGATAATGTGTAATAGAACAACAGTCTGTGGGGTAAAACTTGGATTAGTTGGGTGGCCAATACATCAACAACAATAAGTAACGACATCATCGACAACATCATTATTGATCAGTCAAGTGTAATAATAATCACATGACTTTATTGAGTCATTTAACAGTTCATCATAAATAACAGTTTTAACTAGCAAAATGATCCCCTGAAAATTTTTAGTAAAAAAACACCACTTTATTTATTAGTTTCTTATAATAAAATCATTTGACATTATTAGTGAGAGTGTGTGAGAGTGTGTGAATGAGTGAATCAGTGAGTGAATGAGTGAGCATCCGATGAATGGATCCCCTGTCGAAACAGCGAAAACGACGACCACGATACGCGGCACACTTCAGTCTTTCTTTTCTTCCTCCTCTTTTCCACCATTTACTACTGCGGACGGCCAATAGTTGCTGCTCGTACTTGATTAGCCATGTAAGTATATATACGATATATCTACAAGAGATACGTCTGGTCGTTGTGCGTGTGTGCGTATATGCACTAGTGTGTCTGTAAGATGTAGCAATATTCAGTTGATTAGTTGATTAGTTGGTTTTTCAGTATGTGTATATATACTGAATAAGGTTACGGATCTAAATAGCAGGATTCTTACTGATCCAACTCATGGCTAGTTTAATATGTATAATAACAGCGTCAACTATCTACAACTAATCAGCTTACTGATTAATAGAAATATAGTTGTACCATTGCATATATATATAAAATATTGAATAGTATACTAATATACTACTATGTCTTTCTTGTTTATAGGGTGAACCTTACTAGCCAAAAGCGGCTCGCAGCTAGCGTGTTGAAATGCGGTCAACGCAAGATCTGGTTGGATCCAAATGAGGCCACCGAGATCTCCAACGCCAACTCACGTAAGTATTATCCTCGGATACAACCAGCAAAACAGAACAAAACAAAGTAGAATAGAACAGAATACTAATAGTATTGATTGTGATTATTGTTGTTGCTACTACCATTTAGGTCAAAACATCCGCAAGTTGGTCAAGGATGGTTTTATCATCCGTAAGCCAAATGTCGGCCAATCGCGCTTCCGCATGCGCGTGCGTCTTGCTGCTAAGCGCAAGGGTCGTCACAGTGGTACCGGTAAGCGTCACGGTTCCGCTGAGGCACGTATGCCATCTGAAGTCATCTGGATGCGTCGCCAACGTGTCCTCCGTCGCTTGCTCCGCAAGTACCGTGAGACTGGCAAGATCGACAAGCACTTGTAAGTAATGAATGACACAATATTCATGAATAATAGCATGATGTGATATGATATGAATACTAATTACTGTTACTATCATCATCATCATGTAGGTACCACGCCCTTTACCTTAAGGCCAAGGGTAACGTATTCAAGAACAAGCGCGTCTTGATGGAATTCATCCACAAGGCTAAGGCTGAAAAGTCTCGTGCTAAGTTGCTCGCGTAAGTATTTACTTTTTACAACAATGATAATGATGATCATCATCATCTTATACAATAATGGATTATTGACATTTGACTGATATCCTTATTTCTATTTCATCTTACCAGTGAACAAGCTGAAGCTCACCGTCAAAAGGCCCGCGCTGCTCGTGAGCGTCGTGCCCAACGTGTGGCTGCCAAGCGTGAAGCTTTGGGTGATGCTGAACCAACACCAGCTGCTACTGACAAGAAGTCAAAGAAATAAGCGTGCGTCACTTTGCTCTCAGCATGAATTGCTCATGTTTATGCGTGTGCACATTTGATAAGAATACACTTTGTCGCAATTTCTTTAATATTGTTTATCGTGTACACATGTAAATGTCCAATTATAATGTAGAATGTAGTTGTAGACTACTTGAGTGAAACAAATGATAATGCTAATGAGATAACTACTATTACTATTACCATTATTGTATTAAATTGTCATTAGTGTCAATGGTTACAACATGTCCATTTTATTTTGCGTCTTTCTTTTTCTATATTGTTTTATTCCTGAATTAGCGAGTTCAATTTAGCTGATTGTCACCACTATGAACAACCCATCGTCTGTACTCTACGGTTGGTAAGTAGTAGTGTTACACTTTTAGTTAGAGCATAGTAATTCATGTTTAACTTGACATTTATTCATATAATAAAGGCTTGTACTTATTGCTGGCAAGTAATCAATAGTAAACCAACATTATAGTAATATCTAACGACTGCTACTACTACTACTAATAGCTGGTGGTGGCGCGTACTATTTTGCCAAGAAGGATATTAACGCACGCTGGCGTGAATTTGCCGCTAATAATAAACGTCCAACAGAGAAGCTTGATTGTACGTGGTATAGTACACTTAGTATAGTGGATGACTCATCGTTGTATCAATGTGTGTGTGTTAACTCAACGCGATACTCTAGGGCAGGAGCGTGTTCGACGCGAGGAAGAACGTATGAAGGCCGAGACACCCTCTAAGGAAGAGACAACAAGAGTACACGGCAATAATGATCATGGAGTAGTCGAGTCAGCAAATCGTACATCTACTTGAGATTAGCAGCTTGTTATCATTAGTAATAAACGGATTATTACACTTAATATTTTATTAATATGTGACTTTGCATCGACCACATTATCATTATTGTCTCTTTCTCTTTCTCTCTCTCTCTATTTCTTCACTCGTATATCTTGAAGATTATTGCAATCAGTCTTTTCTATAACTGATTCCTATCTTATTCACGCTTGTTCCTAAGTGCTATCTTAGATCTTGTATACGTACACTTGTTCCCGTTGTATAATGTCTAGTAGTGCAGTGAAACGAGCACGAGCAGTAGCAGCGGGTAAAGAACGACATAGACATATTATATTGTATGTAATAGTATACTGATACGCTACTATTTGTATCTAGATGCAAATGCTAATCGTAAACGGCGACCTAATGTCAAGGAGACTTCCGATGAAGTTATTATCGACGAGATTGTAGATCCAGTTAACGTTGACGCTAACATAACAGCACTATGTAAGTGTTACTATTCTAGCCTGTTTGTTTGTTTTTGCTTGCTTGCTAGTTACTTACTCGTATTGATATTATCGATTGCTTTATTAGTGCCACGTGGTGCTACTCTGGATATCTCTGATTTCCTTCGTTTGATGCGTCGCGAGTACGTGTCGATGCCGTGTCTCGACTATTCGACCGACAAGACTACACGTATCTTCCGTTGAAGGCTGATCATGCCTCGCGGCCTATTTGGATCAATCCGGAGACGGGTCATTTTATCCTAGAGGCATTCTCGCCGATTGCCGAACAAGCACAGGATTTCCTTACTGCCATCGCAGAACCAGTTAGTCGGTAGGTAGCAGTAAGCGAGTAGACGATGATTCTCTTGTAGCATGCACACGCTAACTAGAAGAAATGCAATCACACTAGTCCATCGCATTTACACGAGTATCGCCTTACACCGTACTCGCTCTATGCCGCTGTTTCCGTTGGACTTGAAACCAACGACATTATCGATGTGCTTAATCGTTTATCAAAGGTAATCTTGTTTTGAATAATCGATTGATATTTTAGTTATTAATATATATTGTATCAGGTACCTGTACCTGAATCAGTTGCCAAACTTATTCAAGAGTGTACACTAAGTTATGGCAAGGTGAAACTGGTATTGAAGCAAAATCGTACTATGTTGAATCGCAACATCCCAGTATCTTGCAACGATTACTGAAGGACGGTATCATTCGTAGTGCTCGTGTGCTAGACCACGGTGATGCTATTATTCCGAGTAAGGCACCTACTGCAGATGGATTAAAGATCCCGGGTACGGGTAGGAAACCGGGCAATGAAGGTGAAACCGATATGTTCAATGCAATTATTGAACTGGATAAAGGTATTTCCAGCTATATTATATAAACGTGTTATGATTAATAATATATATATATATATTATATGTCAATAGAGGATGATGAGATGATGTAGGAGAGGATGAGGCGAGAGTGTACATTCATTCGAGATCATGTCGAGTCAAGTAGAGGTAAATAACTATCAATATTACTATATGAATATCTGTATATTTGATTAACCTGCGTTGCTATAGAATGTTCGTAAACGATGTAATCAACTAGATCTGCCCATGTTGGAGGAGTACGATTTCCGTAATGACACGTTCAATCCTGATCTTGAGATTGACCTTAAACCCATTACCGTAATTCGTCCCTACCAAGAGAAGAGTCTAAGTAAGATGTTCGGTAATGGTCGTGCTCGTTCCGGTATCATTGTATTGCCATGCGGTGCGGTAAAACACTAGTAGGCATTACCGCCGCGTGTACTGTAAAGAAGAGTACACTCGTTCTTTGTACTTCATCGTACGTGTAGCGTGTTATTAATATTTGTGTATTCTATACTGTATCACCGCTAATATTCCTTGTGTCATCAATCTAGGGTATCTGTAATGCAATGGAAACAACAATTTCTAATGTGGTCCAATATCAAAGAGAGTAGAATTGCTGTATTTACTGCAGATCAAAAAGAACGAGTAAGTTGACTAGTTAGCATGATTATTATTGTTATTGACATGGCACACTAGTTTGCCGGTGATGCAGGTATCGTTATCTCCACCTATAGTATGGTGGCCAATACTCGTCAACGATCATACGAGTCTGCCAAGATGATGGAATTCATCAAGAGTCGTGAATGGGGCTTTCTACTATTAGATGAGGTGCACGTAGTACCAGCTCAAATGTTCCGACAAGTTATTTCAACAGTAGCAACACATGCTAAACTAGGTCTCACAGGTAATACTAATAGTAGTAGTAGTAGTAGTAGTAGTAGTACTAGGATTAATACTAATTACCTGTCAATCGACTATTGATTAATAGCTACACTCGTACGAGAAGATGAGAAGATTGATGATCTCAACTTTCTAATTGGTCCTAAACTCTACGAAGCCAATTGGATGGACTTGGCCAATCAAGGACATATTGCTACCGTACAGGCAAGTAGAATTGAATGTAACACATCTCCTTAATGATTGCTATAATATACAACAAAATAATAATAATAGTGTGCGGAAGTATGGTGTGAAATGTCACCTGAATTCTATAGCGAGTATTTACGAGAAAGTCAGGTAAGTAATTACAGTATACTAGTTAACAATGTAATAATCGATATCAATATATCAATATAGAAACGTGCCTTGTTATATGCCATGAATCCGCGTAAAGTACAAGCATGTCAATATCTAATTAAATATCATGAAGACGTGGTGATAAGATTATTGTATTCTCGGATAATGTATATGCTTTACGAGTAAGTTGTGTTTATGAATTATTACATGTTTATCATAGATACTCATTAATTATTTCATTTATATGATAGGAATATGCATTACTATTAAAGAAACCATTCATTTATGGTGGTACAGGTCAGACTGAACGTATGAATATTCTACATCAATTCCAACACAATCCCGCACTCAATACGATGTTCCTATCGAAAGTGGGAGATACATCGATTGATTTGCCAGAGGCTACGTGTCTTATTCAAATATCCTCTCATTATGGTTCTCGACGACAAGAAGCACAACGATTAGGTGAGTATAATTGATATAACAATTGTAAATGAATGGATTACTCATATATATATATATATTATTAATATAGGACGTATTCTTCGTGCTAAACGACGTAACGACGAAGGCTTTAACGCTTTCTTCTATTCACTCGTGTCAAAGGATACACAAGAAATGTACTACAGTACGAAACGACAACAATTCTTGATCGATCAAGGTTACGCGTTTAAAGTGATCACACATTTGGAGGGCATGGATCATATGGAAGACTTGGTGTATCGTGATAAAGCATCACGTCTTGATTATTTACATACAGTTCTTATGGCTTCTGAGGTAAATGATGATGATGACACTATCTTTATGTATTGTATACTTATGCTTATTATTATTCAACAATGTAGAAAGACGCTGTTCTGGAGGATGTCGGTGGAGACACAGAGGATACATTTGGCAATGCTACAGTTCGACGTACTACTGGATCATTACCCTCACTATCAGGTGGTGATAGTATGGCGTATTTAGAAATGGAACGTAGTAAGCAAAGAAAGATACACAGCATCCACTATTTAAGAAATACAAAAAACGACATGACGCGTAATCTTTATATAATTCAATACTCCATCAACATCAACATCATCATTATAGTAATAGTAATAGTAGTAGTAATAGCAACATATAAAAGAATAAACATTTCCCCTTCATAGTGTAGTCGCTCTATTCTTTGTCTTCATCTTATTGATCCGCGTATAGTATCCTATACTATCCTATAATTGTAGATAGTAGTAGCCATTACAATAAACTTCTTATTTGTTCTTCGTTTGACGATAATGGAATCGCTTTCTAGTTGCTGCAAATTCTCCCAATTTATGGCCAACCATTTCTTCTGTTACTGTTAGTGGTAGATAATCTTTACCGTTATGAATCAGGAATTTGAGTCCAACAAATGACGGTAGAATTGTACAAGCACGCGCGTCCGTCTTAATAGGCGTACCCGAGGCCATATGTTGTCTAATATTGCGGAATGCAACAAAGAACGGTCCCTTCCAAGCGGAACGTGTCATGTTTATAGACGTAATTACGATCAGAAAGAGAGCGAGAGAGAGCAAGAGCAAGAGCAAGAGCAAGAGCAAGAGCAAAGAGAAGGAGAGAGAGAGAGGACAAGCATAGACGAGTGACGAGTATGCTTTAACAGTTTTCGTAGTATATTATTATTATTATAAATATTGTGTAGATTATAGTAGAATATGAGTGTGTGGTGTGTGTGTGTGATGTGCCTGCCATACACACCGATCACGCAGCCAATACGCCCGCCACCTATTCAAGCCAATAGGTCCCCTCCTCTTTCGATTGTACACGGTTGCATTCTACACATCCGTCACCATGGTATGTACAAATCTATAAGTGACCATCCACTATTCATATGAATATGGTAAAAGTATACAATTACAATATTGGATGGCAATAGAGACAATAACATATAGTATATATTATATATAATGGATGGATGGATGGATGGATATGAATATAGAGCGTGTATATGTATGCATACATCCTATATGCTTAATGCCATCTATATGCTTATTTATTTACTATCTACCATTCAAATACAATATGAATGAAGGAATAGATGGATGGATGGATATATAGTGAAAGTATGAACGCGTAAATGTGGAATCTATAAGCATATATACGGTTATGGTGGTGGCGATATCAGCTATTTATATTATACAGTAGTATTAACGTATTGCTCATGTCTATAGTCGCTCGTGGTCCCAGAAGCGGGTCAATTCCAGCACATTCTGCGTCTTCTCAACACCAATGTTGAAGGCAAGCAAAGAATCATGTTCGCCTTGACCGCCATCAAGGGTGTGGGTCGTCGTTACGCGAACTTGTGCTGCAAGAAGGCCGACATTGATATGAACAAGCGCGCTGGTGAACTCACCAACGAAGAGCTTGAACGCCTCGTCAACATTATCCAGAACCCACTTCAATATAAGATCCCCAAGTGGTTCCTCAATCGTCAAAAGGACATCAAGGACGGTCAGTACGCACAAATCCTTTCCAACGGTCTCGACAACAAGATGCGTGAGGATCTTGAGCGTCTTAAGAAGATCCGTAACCACCGTGGTCTCCGTCACTTCTGGGGTCTACGTGTACGTGGTCAACACACCAAGACGACTGGTCGCCGCGGTAAGACCGTCGGTGTATCAAAGAAGAAGGGTAAGTAATTGTTATTAATAACGATGTCTATATGCATATGAGATGCAGTAGAGATAGCAAATAATGGCATATCAGCAATGAGACAAAAAGAACAAGCATATACATGTATATGATGAATATATTATTCCTTACCTACATTATCCGACAATTATCCAATACCGGGATAACTCGAGGGGATACCAATATTAGTTTCTGATACGCGTGTATATTATCATTGATGATATGACATTACTTGCTATCTATACTGCTATCTATAATATATATGATATACGGTATATAATATATGGTAATACTAACGAGTGAATACTATTTCTTTCTCTATACGTATTGTATGTTATTAGGTTAATACAAAATGGAATGGCGACAAGTTATCTGGTATATCGCATCTGTCACGATGGTCATCAGGAAACATTTCTATTCTATGGTGTATACATGGTGGTTGGATGTTTTACAGCAGTGTCACTTGTCATCAGACTGCCTTTTCTTTCGATGCTTCTATACTCATTGCTGCGATTACGTTGGTTATCCTTAGTGTTTCTAACTGGAGATTAGCGTGGTCTGTTGTTTTGAGAAATAAATTGCACACAAACTGGATAGTATTTATGCGCATATAGTCCATGTGAACAAGATGCATTCACATTCTATTGTATAATAATTAATTTAGTCGATGCAAAAAAGTCTAGCTATCATTATACAAGATAATAATCATTAATGCTACTTGTATTGAACTATTTTCTTATTCTATTGTCGTCCATTACAATCATGCTATACTATCATCTAAGAGTTAAAAGCTAACAAATGCTTTCGACTAACTAGTAACTAGTTCAGATGTATTGAAAGGACAGTTTATTCAAGAGGTGTATCACTGTCCTATAACATCGTTTAATACATGATATTAGCTAGTGGGCAAGTATGGTGATGGATTGCTCTTTGACATATCATTTTGGGATGCCGTGTAACTCGGTGGTGGTTCTGGCAGTGCTTGCTCTGACACCATTTCCAAACGAGCAAAGGTATTATGGGTGTACATCAAAAGAAAAGTAGATCCATCAGGGTTTGTATACTCCTCACCAGTATTTTTAAAATGAACGCCAGTCGTCTGTAGAATATTTTGTTCATTTGGTCGATCATAGTGATCTTCCCTACTTGGTCTATTGCTTGTAATTTAGCGAAATTGGAAGAGTATACGTTAAATAGAGCGGGAATTATAACGCCCTCAGAAATGAGGCAGGCTATATGACATAATGGTTACAAAAACAAGTATATATATAAAGCATTCATTGATATAACACTTTCACTATCCAGTTGATTCTGTAAAAGCCAACCTTTTTTCTTGGGAATATTCAGTTGCTAATGATATGAATAACTGTTAGATATACGCAAGTATCAAACTGCTTCTATGTTTACCTCTAACGATTTGAAGGAAGATTCGCTTAGCAGGAATTGCACTAAGATTCTCGCTTATTTCTTTCGACTGGAATAAATAGTTCCACAATACTTTCACGCAACGAAACAAGTAATCTCGGTATTTGGACGCTTAACTGCTATGGTATCGAAAGCCGTTTAATCAATGCATTCTCAGTAGTATCACTCATACTAAGCAGATGCTATCGATTGCGTTGTACGAGTTAGTTTATGTTAGAAACGGCAACAAACTATACGTGAATAAGTGGGAAAACGTTCGTCGTAATGTACACGCTTATTATTTTTCTTTTCCATTATTCTTATACATTTTATTTTATTCGTAAAGCACATGTATGCTTCGGTATATTAGTCTAATAGATTGTGGAATATCAATTTACTTCAAATATTCAAATACCGGTAGCTGTATTCAAGTGCATACATTATCGCTCATTGTCAATCTATAACAATTGCTGATCTCCGTATTTATCTAATTATGTCGATTGTATATAAATTGCACGATGATATCAAACAGCGACCTTCCCCTCATCTCTGACACGAACATCCGATACTATCCTCGTTATAGTCAATAGCTGGAAATGGAAGATGGATGTTCACATGTTAAGCTTTTTTTGCATTGAGTATTATTACAAATTTGTAGTAGTACCATGCAATTCATTCCATAATAGTAGATGCACTTGATGTTTTTTTCTGCCGAATTTTACGTTAAATAGCGGGCCATTTGTCGTTGAACTTGTGTGCTCTACATTCCACGCAGTCTCTATCATTTCTCATTAGTGATCAATTAACGACTACTACTACTACTATCTCCTTCTTCTTTACTACTATACGATTGACATTTCTACTAGCTGAAGCTATTCATAGATCGATCACCATGCTACTTAGACTTGACACCTTTCTTGCCACTACCACTGCCATACTGATGGCAACATCGAATATCGTTGATGTCACTGCGGCCGTACCCAATTGTGGCATCGGTCCAGGTGTCACAAGGGGCCTTTCGATCTATCCAGAGACTATATTTGGTGAAGCGGCACTTGGAAGTCTCAACGGAAAGGAGTTTAGTTTCCATTACGTTGAGAATGTATCGGATGAATGGTCGGAAAGTCATGGTGCAAGATCGGACAAAGCACGTCTAAAGTTTTACAAGGTTAGTACATCGAATGATTTGTATGCTACTCACGACTAAACAGCATGTCATTAGGATTGTGTCAAGCATCAAGCTGCTAATGACGTTGAAAGGGAAGGTAGGAAAGTTCTCGAATGTCCGTTGCCACTTGCATGCATTTCAACCGGACCTGTCATGCCGTTCCATTTTACTCAGAGGCAAACTCTGAAATAATACCTATTATGGCGGCAATTAATGGTCCAGACGTAAAGGGATTGCGTAATAGTGTCGTAAACCAACTGATTGCTGGTATGTTATAAAAGCAGTGTGACATGCATCTTTCTTTGTAAACAATACACTGACCTATTCCACTTGATTAGCTCATCAGACGGCATTTAAACTTGGATGGTACTTGAGCTGGAACCCCCAAGGTATAGAGGATGATTGAACATCATTGTACCCACGAGTAACACTAATCATTTCTCGTTCATTAGATATTGCATTGAGGGGTGGTAAACAGCTTGTAATTAGCACATACGAATTCTGATGGACGTGAACTTTAAATACTTAATGGCCGGGGAACAAGGCTGGATATCTAATCCGCGGGAAAAGGTTGCGCACTACAAGGAAAGCATGAGGAAGTTCCTTAATTTATTCTTCGCCAAATACACGGTTCCAGGAGAGAACAAAGATCGATTGATAGTCGATGTTATTAGACAACTACCTGGTGTATTAGGACCACGTATAGTAGATAATAATAATAATATGGCAGCAGCAGCAGCCTAGATTGCCATGATATTGATTATCATGAGGAGTGTACCAATTTATTTTGCATTAACATCATCATTAAATATTGGATTTGCTCTCTTTAGATTAAAGTTATTCTATTGAAAAATGCTTACATGCTGATCATCAATGTCAATGTCGTAATAATATGTTACAAACAAATGGTGTATATTTCAAGTTCTTTTTATTAACTATGATTATGATTACGAATAATGTAATTATTACGTTGATGATGATGATGACAGATGTGGATATAGTCACGCACATATACGATATTCTATTCAAATAAAAAGATACTCCATCCCATCCCATATCATATTACTGCTACTACTATTATTATTGCTGCAATGGTAATCGATTAGCATTGAGTATATCGTGTTTGCGTGGCAATTAAAAGTTCTCCTTATTATAGATGAATCGAGTGCCTTCACGAGTTGGTTGTGTGTACTTGTTGGCAGCAAGATGTAGTTGACGACCTAATGGTTTAGGACCACAGAAGAAGACGCCAACATCCGTTTCGGGATGTTCATGCGCGACACCGCTAAAGATTTGATCAAGATTGGGACGACCGTAGTGGGTGGGTGCGCGTAAACCAGTTACCGCATCTTCGAAGCCTTCTTCATCATTCTGGATCACATTATGAATTTGATCCTCCTTGAGTCGGCCGGTTAAATAGGTGTGGATCTCAATGTACTGCTCGACATCCTCGTCTTCAATGGCCTTGAGCAAGTCTTGGAACCATTCAAAGGCTTGGTAATCACGACAGACCCAGAAGAAGTAGACCTTGGTCAGCTTGGTCGATTGCGTCGGATAGTTCATTCGATACCAGATCGACTTGAGGATAGAGGCAAATGGCGTGACACCGATACCGGCACCGAACAACATGGCCACTTCGTACTTGAACACGTCCTCGCTGGCCGAACCAAACGGACCATCGATCATTAGACGAGGTAGTAGTCGATTAATGTCGCCATCGGGACTGGAGCTCTTTGGGTTCTTGCTGTTCACGTCGCAACCAAGCTTACTGGCGAATTCACGGGTGAAATCACCCACCACACGAATATGCACGGAGATAAAGTCCTCCTCGGGTGCCGAGGTAAGCGTGAACGGATGCCATTGCCAGAGACTGACCTCGGGACAGTTAAGGAAGATGTACTGGCCTGCCTTAGTGCGACAGGTAGGTTTCTTGATTTGTACCTCCACGACATTCGAGGGATGCATGACCACCTTGGTGATGATGGTGGATTCACGGCCACGCCACTCGCGTAGGATACGTTCCGTCAAGTATAGAACGCCATTGACAATCCAGTACTTCCAGAAAGCGGCGGCATTAGCACATTTGGGCTCACGATCGGGTTGAACCAAGCAGAAAGCACCGTGGAATGCCCAGAAACCGAAAAAGACGATAAACAAATGATGGGTGTACCAGAACATCTCGAAATTACGACGTCGCACCTTCTTGATGGCGGTGGCCACGATAGCAATCAAGGAAAGTAGCATGATATTGCCCGTATAACCTGGGCCACTAGTGAACCATTGAACGGCCCAGTTGCCATTCTCGGGCATAGCATTCGCCAGTGTAATGTAGTTGGCCACATGCGCGCCTACGTGTACTAATGAGAAGAGGAGGATAGTCCATGCAATCATTTTGTGGAAGGCGATAGCATCATCGAATGGAATCACACTGTTCAACGGCGTTGTACGTAATAGTGAGATGAGATTACGACACACGGGGAAGAGAATGATACTGGCGCAGGCATGAAGACAAAGTGCCGATGCACGCGCTATCGATAAAGGAACAGTGCCGAAAAGATTACGCATTGCCTTGAAATTGTCGCTCACGGCATAGTTGATATACGCGAAAGCAAACACCATTGCCATGGAAATACTCCATAATGCGGTGAATACTACTTTCTGACCTATAGACAATCATCATGATTAGTACTGATCATGTTGATATATATATATATATATATATATACACCATTATTACGAAGAGTGTTGCATAAAAATACTTACCATCATTGACCATCCATGCTTGTAAACGAAACGCTATCGTTTGTTTCGCTTGTGGTGCTTGCGAATACTGCTGATAAAGATTTAACATCTTGTCGATGATATATCAGCGTCGCGCTGTTATTCCTATATATAAGATATATATGAAAATAATAGAATTATTGGCACAGCCAATAAAACGGTAAGAACAAGTGATAGCAGATACGTAATAAGGTCGCAATAATAATGTAATGAGATAGAATAAAATAAGGATATGCTATCAAGTAGTAGCAACTGAAATCTCTGAAATAGAGAGCAATATTGGCGATGGTAGTGCAGTGAAGCGAGGAGGAAGAGGAAGAAAGAAAGAAAGAGGAGAACAAGAAGAGGAGGAATTAACGATGAAACAAGTGCATACAAACAGCTTTGGGAAACAGTTCATATAGAAGAAAAAGAATGCTAAAATACGGAGTGAGTCTCCGTTTGAGTAACAATTGTCACCGAGTACATGCCTACTACCCAATCAGATTGGGTAATACACCGTCCAATCACATTCACGAATTACAACATTCTATGTAATCTCACCTCGTTATTATATACTGTGTGGCCACTACGTTAGCGTATTATGATGTACTGTAACGGTGTAGAATAGGGATTGACACTACTATCGCTACTATTAGCGTAATTTGTCGTACAACAAGGCGTGGCGTATGAATAGTTAAGGATGCGTACAAGAAACGTCGTTTCTTATTGTTATGATATCACCACGTATTTATCCGGTTTCTTATATTAATATAAAGAGCGGAGAGTGTCACGATTCAGTTGATGCAACAACAACAATGATGATGATAGTAGGTTTTAGATACAATAGCAGATATCTATGTACAACCTGTAGAAATACGTCCTTAAGCAATGACCATAAAGAAAACACCGCTAATTCACGTGTCGAGATGAGGTTGCCCTTGTTACGAAACGACAAATAATAACTATAATAGACGATGATAGATATATGTATAGGTATATAGATAACAGTTATAATATGGGCACAGTAGATAAAGCAAAAAGGGATAATTCTGTAATACTAGGTGAAAGTAAGTTGAAGCAAGACAAAGAGATAAATAGATAGGAAGGTTGAATGAGGAAAAGAGAGGAGAGAGGAGAGGAGATCATATTGTTACTTGATGATAAAAGGAGTAAATTGCTGCAGATTGGGAAAATCACGTGTTTCTTTCTTTCATTTCCATTACTACTCATCAATCATGGCATCCTTGTCTGCTCAACGCGAAAGCTTTCGTAAACGAATGGCTGCTCAGCCAGTGCTGCAACGAGCAACACCGGTGGCGAAACCTTCTGATACACCAGTCAGTGGTACATCGGGTAGTAATGATGCAGTAGGATCGGCTAATCGCCTAAAGCGTGGACGTAACAGTGAGTAATAGAAAAAGAGAGAAAAGTGGCAACTGTGCTGTCTAGATACGCACATATACAGCAGTATGTGTAATAGAAAGAGGATAGTAATACTAATCATATATGTGCTGTTTAACGATAGCTACACTCGCCATGGCTGGTAGTAATGCGGACGAAACACGTATGCGATTCTATCGTATTATGAGCCATATTAAAGCAAGTAGTAGTAATAGTAGTAGTAGTAATAGCAGTACTAATGGATGTCATCATGTATGCTAAATCAT
Organism: Syncephalis plumigaleata; assembly: GCA_025201365.1. Lineage (NCBI taxonomy): Eukaryota > Fungi > Zoopagomycota > Zoopagomycetes > Zoopagales > Piptocephalidaceae > Syncephalis > Syncephalis plumigaleata. Next base: position 784,904 of record JAIXMF010000004.1, on the reverse strand, counting down.
TAATATCGTATATAATATACGCTTTTGTATGGGAACAACAACAATAGAAACAGGATGGACCGTTGACAGCAGCAGAATTAAAACGAGACACCAATGTGGATATTATGAAAGATGCCGCATTACTAAAGGCACTAGCGCAGAATAGTAAAATAATCTATGATGCGGATAAAGGCACATTTGCCTACAAGGTAAGAATATAAAGTGCGATGCTACCCGTAGATGATTACTCTAATGCATCGAGAGTAGCCTGATTATAATGTACGCACAAAAGAGGAAGTACTCGCCTTGTTACGCGAACGAGGCAGTCGAGGAGGTATTGAGATCTGTGAACTAAAGGATTCCAACGCCAATGTAGCCAAATTAGCTGAGGTAGATTGAAACGAGATAGCAACTAGCTAGGACAATGAGTAATCGTTTTATTAGGAATTATCAGCTGCTGGTGAAATATTGATTGCACGTAATAGAGATGGTACTGCTCGTATTTTATACTACAATGACACATCACTTAATACTGAGATGGATGAGGGTAAGTCGACATACTATTGTAATTACTCAACTATCTAGAATGATTGCATAATAAATACATGTACACGATATGTACACGATATATATATATAGAGTTTCAAGTTATGTGGAGGTCATTAAAAGTGCCAGATGAAGCTGATCTACCCAAACGAATGGCTGAAGCAGGATTGAAAACCATGGAGGTATTCGAGACAGGTGTAAAGAAAGAACCAAAAACAAAACGACCCAAGCAACGTACACGCAAGGGTAAAATTACCAATACTCATTTGGAGGGCATTGATCTGACTAAGGATTACATTCCTACCAAGTAACTATTACATATACATATATATATACAACACTATCATGTTTAGTATAGCCATTTTATTATAGAAATAGATATTAATTAGCGAATCAATTACAATGCAATTAATGTAGTACTGTCGTATACATGTAGATAATAATCACTTTGTCTCCATCGTTTGTAGTCTATCAAATGCTAAACGATGATAACGATTTAAACATTGCACCATACGATATCCATTCTAATGATGATGATGATGATCAATGTTAATCATGTTAATCTAATAGACTGTCATTGTGATTCTCTTTTATAATGAACACTTACTGGATTCATACATATTTGCTGCAATAGCATTACTATACCCTCACGTATGATAGACGATGTGTGGAATAGACAAGTGGCCAACGGTTGTAGTCCACCTTGATTTTGAGGGAAATACGATAGTAACTAATAAGTAGTGTCGTTAATAAGTAAGAAAGCTCTAGCAATGTTATGGATAGATGAATAGATCTAGGAATAGAAAGTACAATACCTCAATAATTTGCATATCATCACATGTACTACGTAGCATAGCCTCGATAATCGCTTCAATCTCATCGTTCGTCAATAGACGTGATGATCGTAACTTGGCAGTTTGTCGTTGAATGTCCAATGCGCTAATACTACGTGTATGTAAATGTTGTTGAAAATCCTAGATGATCATTTCGTATCAATACTATTAAATGAATGATAAAGTAGCCTACCTCGACGTAGTAGTGATACGCATTCGTTTGACGCCATCCTTCGATGCGTGCCTTGTTTAAGCGTAATTCACGCTTCTTAACCGTTTCATCCGGAAAGTACATTCCATACCCGAGTAGACCCGATATATCTGGTGTATTCTGCACTGAATACTCGATCGAACTATGATTGAACAAGTTCATTTCATAGAGTGCCGCCAATCGAACGAATCGTTGCACGTAGTCGTGGAATTTAGTTCGAATAACAATCTCGCTATAATGCGATTGAATGGCTGATGTCACCTCTTGAATGAATTCCGTATCGAATGTATCTCGTCCGGTGGATCGTCCGATACCTGCAACACCACCACCACTATTGCCACTACCACCATCATCGTCGTTGTTGTTGTTGTTGCTGTTGCCTTTCTCATTATCGCGACCTGTTGTTTCACTCATATCCGGTGCGGCTATTTTACTACTAATGGTGATTTTACCTGTTTTGACATCACATAATACATCCCACCATTCTGGATGATCCTTGAATGCTGGATTAGTAACACCGGCTATATAACCTGGACTATAATAGCAATATGAATCAGTATACATCCATGTATGTATTTATAATGTTATTACTGTACCAGTCTAATAAATCATCCAAATGTGCTAGATTGGCATAGGGAAATGCTCGATCGGTGAACCCGCGTAGTACACCACCACCCCCACTGCCCATGGCACAAGCAGCTAATACGAAATTGGCCACCTCACCCGCTGGTCGTTCGTGACCCAGGAATAAGATACGTTTCTGCGTAAGAAGTGCATTCATTAATAGGATAATCGGATGTGTATGAGCACCAGCTGTGGTGAGATGAGCATGAAATGGTGGCGAGATAGTTTGTGATGGTGATGTTGGCGAGAAGGTTGAAATGAGCTTAATCAATGAAAACTAGTAATAAACAGTTAGTTGGTGGATCAATTTCTCACTTTCCTGTTTAGTATATACGTACATCGCCCACTTCTTCAGTGTAATTAGTGAGTGGTACACGAATAGGAATATTAATAGCATCATAAGCGATTATTGTCTCATAGAAATAACGATCTTTACGTGCTCCTGTTATCGCTAGTCCTGTATCGGAAACGGCAGATCCACTAGTTCTACCCGTTGCTAGATCAATATACGCCGTATTACGCTTGGTTTCTACGCCTTCGTCTATTTGATCGAGTGATGAGGCGGTAGATGGATTCGTCACTCCTTCCGCGCGTGTTTTCTTATCCGTCGATGCTGCCGCTATAAACTTTTCCTCAAATAAATCGGGAATATCCCAAGCACGTAGAATTCGTTTTTCTGCCAATGAGAATTGTGGCATATTGCCAAGATCAAGTGAGTTCACCGTACGGAATAGTAATTCTAACACTTCAATGGATGGTGCAAGAAAGTACTTTTCCATAGCTAATAGTAATATGGCCTAATACATGACATGTGTATAATCAGTGAGTAGGTCGAGAGAAGAGAGAGATCAACACAAGTATTCTACCTTGAATATATCGACAGCAGGAAAAGTGACACAGATGGCCATTGCTTTAACAACAGCTCCTCTAAATTGATGTATAGTTCAATAAGCGTATATTCTTTATAGTATTATCCCGTACGCTTACCGTCTAGCCTGCGAGTCATGCTTAGTTCGTACTAGATTCAACACATAGAGTAACGGTTGGTCAGGCATCGACACGCTATCACGGTTTTTTGTTCCTTCGCTCGTTCCTTGTTGCTGTTGCTGCTGCTGTTGCTGCTTTTGTTTACGATTTAGAAAGAATACTGTCCAGTCTTCTTCGCGTAAATGAGCACCGTCTGGAAGCATTTGCTCTGCAAGAAAACTAAATAACAGCCATAGTAGTAAGATAAGGCGAGCGTCGTATTGTTAACTATATTAGCACCACCTACTTTTCATCAGCTCCAGTCGGCTCTGGATACTGATGAGCTAGGGAGGAGCCGCGGTCAATATCGAATTCCGCCAATAGAATATAACGAACATGGTTAGATGAAGACGACGACGACGACGAGGACATAGTGTGGTAGAGATTATATATAGAGAGAGGAAAGGTAAACGTGTAGGTCTCTCGCTCTCTCGTCACTCCGCGTGGTCACTCATTTACTCATTCATTTAATCACCTGACTTTCAATAATGATAAATGGTGGTGCGATGATGAGGAGGGGAAATATACGCGTCCTTTTTTGCTTATTGTTTTCTTTCTCGCGAATGAACATCGTAATTCAAACAGCATTAACTATCCTTGATTCTGCACTTGGCGAATACAGCCAAACACAAGACCCATGGTCTAGTATCAGTGATGTACAAGTACGTGAATAGTACGCGAATATCCACTATAACTAATAGCTAGCTTGCTTATTTAGTTCGAGCAAGGATTGCGACTGTTACTGATAGCAGCAGAAGAATGCGAGCAACTAAGTGTGGAAAAGCGTACAAGTTGCGTGCGAGCATTGATTAATAGTAAGCATCCATTGTTTATCTCATTCATATATACTAATATACATATGTATGTATGCATGTATGTATGCATGTATGTAGCGGCACTTGCTAGGATTAATGAATCGGTAGATCGAGAGAACACGCTTTTAGACAAGCTATTCCATACGACTTTTGAATGGTACATTATTGTGATAACTAGATAGTACTGCATTAACATAGAACAACAACAAAATGAATTTATACAGGTTGAATGAAAATGATCTTGAAGACAAGGATGACTATACATTTGCGGAACAAATAGTTAATCTATGGATTCCACATGTAAGTAGCGAATACTGGACCATTCCATCCAATTAATAACTAACCATTATGATGCGATAGACTCATTCACTATCTCATGTCATCCTAACTAAAACACTCGAGTCGATTATATCAAATATCATCACGGATGCTGCATGTGCGATCAGCTGTATCACTACACTTTACGCTGCATTACTATCCACTACGAATAGCTCACTTGCTTTGTCAATTGAATCTAGCAGCAGTAGCAGCAATAGTAATAGTAGCAATAGTAATAGTGCCAAGACTATACTGATGAGAAACGATAAAATAAGACAGCAACATCTTATGGATTTATGTCAAGCGGATATACCTGATCGTTTCCTAATACCATTGATTACAGCATTTCAATCCATTCCATTGGGTGGAGAACAGCTAGAACTATTACTGGAATGCTTTCAGCGGTAAATGCCATCCTTGATAGATTTGTACTTCAACTAAGTGCTATTAGCCATTTACCATTAGTGACACCGGATAACCCACGTTTATATACCAGTTAATGCTTTATGCACCAAAGGTTATATGATAATGATGACATAGTAGAAGTAAACTAATTATAATCTACGTATATACACATAGGCACCGCGTACTTCCCTAATATCCGATATTTTGACATTCTTTGCGGCAGATCATCAAGCATCAATGGAATCCGACACGGAGATAAATGACTCGATCGAGGGCACGGTGGCATTTCACTTTTGTTTTTCCATTAACCAAGATCCGGTTAGTGAAGCTGCATAGTATTGAAGTAGACACAAGTACTAATCAAGCATCATAGAGATTAATGGATATCTTCATGAAGGTCATCAAAAAAGATCACGGATTGATATGCTCCTCCTTTACGATTGTATGTTTACTCTTATTGTCAAAGAATTATCATTATCAGGAACAGGTAAGTTGTACGAGAATGAAAGCAATAACCATTCAATGATGAATAACCGCCATTTAGATCATGAATATACTAAAGACATCTCTCATGAACGATGCTCAAATGCAACATCGTCTAGAGCATTCCCCATGGTTAAAGGGTAAGAGTCAATGTATTATCCATGATGCACATTTACTTATTACTTTGTGTAGATTATGTTGAATTAAGACCTAATACCTGGGAGACCGTTCTAGTCACGACCATTGAACAAGTGGCTTGTGGCATTGATAGAGCAATCATGCCACTAGTGCAATTCCTAACCGAGACACTCGACCAATGCTGTTCCATTGGAGGCAACACTCGCACAACTAATGCAAACGATTCACTATCCTCGCTAGCCTATCAATTGACGTATATGCTAGTACGACTGTTTAAGGTATGTTACATTGCAAATAATCACAATCATAACGTGTATTCATCATTAGTTAATACTTTGTATACTCATAGAAATGCGAAGCTGCTCGACACACGATACTTGATAGTATTATTGAACATTTACTGGCACGTCTACCATCGGCAAACTTTTACGTTGAATTGTTGGGTCAGATTGTTCAACAGGCTGGTGCCACCTTAATAGAGCATACGCAGAAAGTGAGTACTAGTGCTGAAATAGATCATGTCGTCGATATTATACGCTGCTAATGCTCTCTTATGCTTGATAGTTAAAGGAACTCACCAGTCTAATGTCCATGCTATCATCATCTGCTGCCTATAGTATATTTAATGCGCTAGCACCATTACTCGTTTCTAGTCATGCGTTACGTGATGACCTAGTGATTACCCTACGTAAATATCTATTCTCGCGGTAAGTGGATAGGAAGTAATACGCGTAAATACGATTTTAATCCTTTCCCAATTAGAGATGCCAATGGAAGGGAGAATGCACTGCATGCACTCACCGTACTCATTAGTCTGGATCTAACCCCGGCATTCATGAGTACGGATAGCATTCAAATCTATCAAAGTGATCTTACGAGTATGTAATAACGCATATATGATAATCATGGATTAATTAATTATGTATTCAGACTTAATTGGTCGATGCATCCAGTCAAGGGGAGTATTGCAGGCAAAGGCATTTACTAGTATGAGCAAACTCATACAGAAACAAGTAGACTGCACGCTTAAACTTGTGGATAGTGTGTTGCAACAGGTAATATAAACACGCCCATTCATCGTAGTTTCCTTTAGTAACACTCCTCGAATAGGCCGATAGTGTGTTTGAGTTCAACACGGAACCAAGTGCCATACTACGCAAATGGCAATTCGACAAGACTTACCAGGATACTAGTACTAATAATGATGGATATCATACTGGTAGTAATGGCAATAATAGTGATACTATTAGTACTACTCGTGATCCATTGCCATGTCTTTTATTATTACTTTCATGTATATCTGAAGTATTATCTACTAAGGAATCATCACATGGTGAGTACCTATGATTACACATATACATAGTATTAATGCTATTGTTATGAATTAGCAAATGCTGAACGATGTCAAGAGATATTAGTAAACACGGTTAACTATCTCTCCAATACCGTGGTAACTGATTATCGTTTAGCCAAGAATCTCGATTATACGGCATCATTGGATGAGACTCAACGAGTCATATACATTCGTCGATTGCTCGCTTTATACGAAGTAAGCCGTAATGCTCATGCTTAATATCAATTTGCTAATTATATATATATATATATATATGTATCTATTAGAGTGCCATAGTGGTTGCACTTCATAATTTCAAAAAAGCGGAAAGCGTTGAATTAATTCGTAATCTTATCGCTAAACATTGTCAAGCGTGTACACTATTGAGGGACAAGTCAAGTAAAGGTAATGCTGACACTATTAATATAGCTAGAAAGCAGTATGACTAAAACAAACTTGCACTCCTATATAGGATGTGGATGCACATTGTATAGCACTTGTTTGACATCAACATCAGTCCATAAACTATGCAAGCAATTGATTCAACGCTCGGATACTTCATTATCATTCAGTTATCGTGTTCATTTACTTAGAATGCTAGTAGCCACCGCTATGGATCATGCTCAACAAGTAGGCAGTACATCATTCATAGTTTATTGATGATGACGACTAACATGTAGTTAGACATTCAACCATGCAGATATCGACATTATCATCATGAAGAGTGTTGCCCAAATGCTTCTACGAGAATTAGAGGAATGTGCGCAGAATGAACGACGCTTCAGTGCAGTAAGTAACAAGTAGTAACAAGTAACAAATAGTAATAATAAATGATTACTTTACTTAGGGTTCACCCGATGTTATTGTTTGTGTCAATGGTCTCAAGGGTCTACTTGCAAGTATAATGAACAAGGGACAGGAAACGATCACGCAATGGGTCGACTTGTTCAAAGATATCGATAGTACAACGGCGATACTTACACCAGAACAAGTGATTGTTAATTTACTAACTCGATTACAGGTAAGCTAATGTCCAACTAATAAGTGACACAACTACATGCTAATGAAGTAGACCATAATTAATGCACTATTCGAACGAGGTGTTTGTATGCAAAAAGAAATTGCCACCATAATGGATTTGTATGAGTTTATTCGATGTCAAGTTTATCCCGTTGATTCGACATACGCACTAGACTGGAAACAAAAGATCATATCGAATTACGGCATTGATGACATGCAACTGGCCAAATCATTAGTAAATGCCTTACTACGAACGGAAGCCGGGCAGGACACACTCACCAGACACGTCACTATAGCATCCGATGTCAAACTAGTTTACGGCAATATCGGCACTATACACGAGGAACCCGAGAGTCAAATGGAGATCACCTTTAGTGTGGTTAATGATCGTACAGGATTGACGGTATTCCGTACTATTCTCGAATCAATTGATGCAAGTATCGAAGAGTTGAACTATTGTCTAAATCACTGGTCTAAACCTCAATTCTCATCTTTACTGGGCAAAGGTAAGGCAATAGTAGTGCATACTAATGAGCAATATATCTCCATTTGTCACTTATCTTGAATGTTAGAAATATCACCAATTGAATCTCGTACCTACGTGTTGCAACGAGCACATGCCATTTGTGAGGTGTGCATTATTGCACAACAGACCTACATTGTTGGATCTATGGCTGAACGACTAATACAAACATTACAACGCTTGTATAAACTATTAGGCGGTATAACGCGTAAAGTAATTAGCTAGCATGATTAGTGTGATTGTACACTTTTACCATGATGTATTGACATATCCACTTGACCATTAGACACAAACACTCGGGATTAGACCTAATCAAGCAATGCGAGAACTCATCAAGATAGCAGGCGGTTCATTGTCACAACATCTATATCAATTTATCACTTATGTACAACAGCATGATGGAGCACAAATGGCAGTCAACGACGTACACGAGAGAGATAAACGTAAAAAGGATAAACACAAACCATTGGCTAAGAAGGTAAGTAGTATGATATCAGATGAGATACGAATTACGTAGATCATCATCTAACCTACAATCCTCTCGAATAGGCACGTATTGCTCGTGAGTCACGCACTATCCCAACATTGATATTTACGGTAGAGCAATTTGAGAAACATGTTATCGCACTATCTAAACAATCTAAGGTAACACTTTTATGTTAGTATTTTACTATTATTTCTTAGCTAATCATCAAATATACATAGATTGATTTTGTTTGTCTATTACGACGAAGTACAGCTCGTGATTTCCGTATTCAAATTCAACGTATCATTGTAGATGAAGAAGAGCAAGAGAGTGAAACTGAAGAACCAAATGAAGAAGATCAGGATGAATGATTAATGTTTTAGTAAAAATAAAGACGCGTTTCCCCTTTTCTTTCATTGATCACGCTTATTATTATTATTACTTTTATATCTTGTATCTATCATGGCATTTACTGATCGTGCCATTCTATTTACCAATCTATCATTATTGGGACTATTTGAATGTAGTTCTATTCCTACTGCTTATCAGAATGTAATACTTGAACCCACTATGTTCAATGGTCCTGCACCTAACACGAAGGGATTAGAAGTTGTGTTATGGTTTCTATTCACACAACTAGATGCGAATACTACACGTCAGGTAACTAACAAGCATAGAATATATACCTAGCAATAATAGTAATAGTAATATTGTTGTGATTACGTAGAAATTCGTACAATGTTGGCCAGCATTTGATAGGAAACAAAGTCGTGAACTAATAGCGGTTGCCTTTCACTGGCTCGACCAGTTAAAGAAAGACGGACATTTATGGCCAACAGTGGCTATACGTAAATCTTACCTCGAGGATGGTCAAGGAGAACGGTGTGTGTATAATGATAGCATAGTTTATATGAATATCAAGTGTAATATACGCTCATATATGAATATAGATTAGAACGTATTCTTTGTGCATTTTCGAGTTATGTACTCGAACAAGTAACACGACGTAATCATCCTAAAAGTATTAATGGTAAATAGATGACGTGTATATGTGTGCATTAATCATTTATAATAACAACGATGCATGTTATAGATATAGATCAAGTGATGCCTGTAAGGTTCTATGTCATTAGTAAGATTGCATATCAATACTAACACTTGACTAGGAGACATTATCACGTGAAATGGAGGATTTTATTAAGGAGGCACAATTTAGACGTCAAGTTAATGATCAACTATTAAATGCGGCACATCAAGTTGAAAAGGAGTTGATGGAGTTGCAGGAGAAAAGTGTGAGTTACATCAATGACATGATAGAACACTTGGAAATGATTATCTAACAACATGTTGCTGTTGTTATTATTAGATTCAATTAAAGGATAGAAAGCGTAAATTAGTGATATCAGATCCTAGTGAATTGCAATCAACGAACAGTCTAGAGCAACAACAACGACAACAAGATCAACTGGATACACTTCGATCAAGATGGCGTATATTCGATCAATGGTCATTGGCACAAATGGAACACTACGGTAATAGTGCATCGAATATATATATATATATATATATTAACTCACTAGTAAATAGATACATTAAAGACTGCACTTGTTGATAAGAAGCGACATCGACTTGATGGTGATAATCTACGAGTTGACACACCGAATGAAGCACTACGTGTATGGCGTACCTTATGTCAACCAGTAAGCAATCATTGAGTATAGGAGATCAATACAGATTCATAATCATTGTATTTAGACTGAACTACGCACATTAACAGATCCACAGCAATCAGTTGATATCATGACATTGACTAAATTATGGCATGCTTCCTATGTCGGTGCACAAGCACCACCTAATCCATTAACAAGTAGGAATATATATATATACATATACCTATATTAATTATTATACACTATCATGTATCTATAGATAAGCTATTGGATACTTGTCAACGAGCAATGCAACTGACTGAACATCATCAAGATAATCAATCAAGACTCGATACAATGAAGACAAGTTTACAAGAACGTATTCAAATGCTAGAACAAGCATTTAATGAAGACCCCACTAGTGATTCATCTACACGGTAATGTAAATGAATAATCAACAGATGATTGCTAATACATACTGAATACAGGTCAACAACACGTATATCATTATTTCCAACATCATCTAATCAGATGAAGTATGCACAACTTAACAAGGATAATGAATCTATAGTAAGTGTATAATAGTGCATTACATGATAGTGCATCAACATGTCTAATCGTTTATAATACTTCATGCATGATAGTCACCTGCCTTGACAGCTATGCACGTTCATCTCATCGACGATCCTCATTCACAGCATATGTAGTTCATGTATTTTCTTATTCATTATTATTACTATTATTTAATACACTGATCATTTGTGGTATTTTGATTACAATGTAGAGTGCATGCATAGTATTAAATACTGCCATAGATATAAGCATATATGCAATTCAACTAGGAATACTACTTTCGCAGATCAGCATGGCACGTGCTTTGTTGTTTCAACTTGATTATCCTTTTCTTTTCTTTCTTTCTTTCTTTCTAACTAACTAGCTAGCTAGTTAATACTAGATGTATGATTAGAATGCCAATGGTTGTCATTATATCAATAGCATGATCACGCATAGATGGCCTTTTTCTTTCCTTTATCTGTCCTACACTGACTACTGTTGACATGCCTTTTTCTACTTCATTGTGGTGTGTGTATGCGCATGTGTGTTTCCATGTTCTCTTTCCATTTTGATGATTACATCCATTTTAAGATGAAGCATAATAAACTCGTAATAAAAAGGAAAGTGCTCAGCTTCTTTTCTTTTCGCCCATTATTCCTTTGTTGTTCCTTTACGCTAGAATTCTTGACCACATCCTATTTGCATTCCTTTTAAGCATATTCTTAGTTGAAGTTAGCATGTGTATGCTTATAGTCACACGCTAGTCTCTGCTCTAACTTGTTTTCTTTTGTTGTTGTTGTTGTTGTTGCTCTCCTCCTCTTTATTCAAGTCGTGACTTTTTATTAAGTGAAAGAAGCTGTCTACTTTTACTTGCGACTGGTATTCATTTTTACTTTCTCTTCCTCTTCCTCCTCTCATCTTAGTCAATATGCGATTATTACGACCAGCACGAGAGCGTTGGCTTACACCCGTATCATATACGCCTTTGTTAATGATATACGGTTTATTGGCATTGAGTTATTATGTGTTTGTTGTTCAAGTACAGCTGGGCTACTACATTCATCGGAATAGAGTGGGTGCTATCCTATTACTGGTAGTCTATCACATTCTACTATTGTTGGTAGTCTACACGTATACACGATTAATATTACGTCAACCGGGATTTTCGAGTGATATTCATTGCGAGGTAAGCTATAAGTAACGTGACTATTATGCTATACCTCGATATTGATGATGGATAGATGACTTCATTGCCGTCTGTTTCGGAGGAGGTGCCATTGGTATCTGGTGACACTAATGAAGCAGCGGGCTATCCACTTGTATCCACTACCGCCACCACGCCTTACACCACTGCTCCAGAAACAACACCGTCAGACTCAGCATTGGCAACACCGCATGAAACGGGTATAATCACTACTGCTGAACATTTACCAAATATGATTAACAATGATGGTTCTAGTAGAACAGGCAGTGAACAAACACTGACCTATTCGACAAACCCTCATTCATTGTTGACACCATCATCATTGGGTATGCCAACTGCTTCCATTGTCAATGATGCATCTACTAGTCATTTGAATGAGCATGATGAACATACTGTGAAGACGACACCTCATATGAATGAACCAGCATTGACTACAGATAATATTCAACAACAACAGCAACAGCAACAACATCAACATCAACAGCATAATCATAATAATGAATTGTATCAGTCATCGAATACACCTTCTTCTTTGAATGATCATGCTGTGACTAGTACTAATCACACGGGTAACAAACGTATACGCTACTGTCACATTTGTCAGCGTGTTAAACCGGATCGAGCACATCATTGCTCACAATGTAATGAATGTGTTCTACGCATGGATCATCATTGTCCATGGGTTGTGGGTTGTGTAGGCTATGGTAATCATAAGCTATTCTTCCTATTCCTATTCTACGTATCGATGCTTACCCTTTACGTGTCGATTACCATTGCTATTATGTTGGCACTCTACATGGATGATCCCAAGGTGAGTCACTCTATCAGTGAGACAATACAGTCGATTCAGATGATGTAACCATGATTTGTCTTTGTGTAATGAATAGGAATCAAGTGAGATCAATGGTTTGTGGGTTGCCCTTGCCGTATTGGCCGGTATATGGTCACTAATGCTTGTACCATTTACGGGTATGCACGCGTTTCAATTGTTCACGAATCAAACGACGTTAGAGTACATGAAACGGCAGACGGCACAACGACGTTTGAAACTACGTGAACGTGTGTTACGACGACGTATGGCGAGTAGTTCCAATGCCGTATTAGAAGAGGATCCCGACATGACTGAGGCTGCTCGACGTGACGAGGAAGATCTACGTAATCCGTGGCATCAAGGTCTCCTACGTAATTGGATGTCGATTATGGGTGACAATCCATGGTTATGGCTTGTGCCCATCTCCAATAGTCTAGGTGATGGTGTCACTTATCCACGTACAGATGATATCATTCAGGATGATGACGAGCAACAACAACGACGACATTCACCCACCACTGATTCTCTTAACGCTTAGTATGACACTGCTACTATCACTGCATTGCACTAATATTCTACATCATTTATGATGAGGGTTTATTTTATTATTTGTATGTATCATTATTGCTTCTTAACTATTTTACTTGTTTTTCTTCTATTAAATTTGATTGTTACCGGAAATACATGGAACAAAATATGTAATGGTCAAAATAGCACATATTTATTCAATAAATGATTGAATAATGATCTTGTAGATATATTTCTTGGTCCAAGGAATAATGACTTGAATGGCATGGACACTAAAGGGTCTTGCACCAATACATTCTTGACTTGAATACCTATAATATCTACTTGATAATATCCTCGTCTTGCTCTGTAGTTATAATGGATTAGTATGGGTATGATTATTGTGGATTATTACTTACCGCTTACTATCATTCAATTAATGTGGATTGTAGTGTGATTAGTGTCACATAGATGACGGTTGGAATGTTTACTTACGCACTGTAATGAACAGCCACACATAAACCATAAGTAACATTGTGATTAGCGCATTCATTCATTGCATATTCATAAGGGTAACTTACTTTTTATCATACGGGAACATATGTGGATCGTGTATCATAGCGAAATTAGCGATTAGCATTGCAATAGTAATGCTAACTTACACACTGTCATTCACAGGCATGCGTGGGTCATGCACCAAATTGTAATTAGTAAAAGATTATATTTGTTGGGGTTACATTGATAACTTACGCCCACTTAAAACGGTAATCACACGTGGTTTTGATTTGTATTACAGTTAGTATAGAACTTGTTATGGTCAATAGGATAGCTTACCGGCTATTATTAACATATCAATATGTAGAATAAACAATAGACTACGATTAGTACATCAATTGATAGGGTCATGGCCAGACATACCACGACGATCCAGAACGGGACTAGCTTCAACGGCGACCATACTGGTGACAGCGACAACGGCGAAGGCAATAGCGATAACGGCAGAGAACTTCATGTTGATGTTGACCCAGTGGAATGGATAGACAGATAAACAGAATAGAACGAGAGTAGAAAGTAGTAGTGGAAGAGAGTAGCTAGAGCAGAGTAGAAAAGCGAGTATGAAAATGGCAAGTTGAGTGTATCAAAAAGTGCTCGATTTATAGCCGAGATGATGGTGATGATGGTGGATATTGGTATAGCGGCGTTGTTAATTCATTGCTTGTAGGTAATGCACATAGTAGGTTAATACCAATTAGTGATGAATAGTGAATGTCTGTCATGTCGTGTAACCGCATGAGCTGTCAATTGTCTGAATCCACATATCATTCTTTATTATTAATAATTACAATGGTTAATATTACAAGTTATGGTTTACGAGAAAAGGTACCAAATGAATACTATTGCATTAGATTTGACTTGTATTGCTACTCTGATAATTGACATATCAGCTGAAGCTACTGATAAGGCACAAAAGTATTGATAAAGAGTTATCAGACTGAACACCAAATATAGATGATAGTGATAGCATGTTGTACACGCTATGAATTACCAAAAAGAATGACGATGCCGACTAATATTATCGTTATAGTGCGTATTCAGTCCGAATATCTCCATCTATTTATCTATTTGTCTATGCGTAATGAACCCCTCGTTATTCTTATTCTCCTCCTTCCTATAGTTCCAACATTATCATCTTTTTATTCCATCAATTCAAGATTAATATTCTGTTTACGAGAGTAGACGTACGGATAGAACAATCATGCCGTACAATTATCTAGTCTATGATTACTACTATTGTTTACATAGGCATTATATATCGATTAAACTTATTACTGTTCTAGTATTGCTATGTTCTTTATGTGTTGACGCTAGTGTAATAACCGGATTGTATCGTAGGACGACTAGCAGCAATACGTCATCCAAATCAATTGGTCATGTTTACACGGTGTCAGTGGGTGAACGATGCGGCCTAGCCCAGGATCTTCATCGTTGTATCGAGTCACTCGTGTGCGATATTAAACCAGGTCAATCATTAGGATTGTGTAAGCGAGCATGCGACACACCGATCTACTTCAATGATCAGGCGGTGGAGGTTGTTAGGGAAACAACGCACACCAGTCCATCTGGTGGTAACAATCATCATGAACCATCGATCATCCTGACGGAGGAGATAACCGCCATTGATAGTAATGGCATCGTTTGGCATACTATCGACTACGGTCGTACGTGGACGAATACGACCCTATCAAATGGCGATCAAGCAAAAGTTTGAATAGCAATATAAAGCAATAAGCCGTTTAGATTTATCTTATTACTCTGTAAATTCGATTAACTCTTTTGTATTCTTTCAATAATAAACAATATACCTGAAAATATACGTAATTATTACTTTAAGCATTGTCTTGATGGGACAATGTTATCAATATAAATATTACAATAAATTATGGTTAGATCATCATCATCATCATCATCAAGCTATTCTATTTCTTTTCTATCCGTGTTATTTATATTTTTAGTAAACTTCGGAATGGAACTAGGTTTGGAACGGGTTAGCGCTCTTTTGGCACTATTCGACCAGCCACAACGTAGCGTTCCGTTTATTCATGTGGCCGGCACTAATGGCAAAGGATCTACTTCAGCATTCCTAGCGTCTATCTATAAACAGGCCGGTCTACAAGTAGGTGTCTTCTCGTCTCCGCATTTCCTACATCCACGCGACGCTATTCGTATTAATGGCGCGGCCATTTCATTGGACGTGTGGACGTATTGGCGGAATAAAGTCGACGCTATGGTGGCTCGTTCACTTAGTGAAGCACCTCCTACGGAATTCGAACGAGAAACCACAATAGCCTGGTTGATCTTTCGCGAGACCGCAGTAGATTTGGCCATTATTGAGTGTGGTCTAGGCGGACGTCTTGACGCTACCAATGCCGGTCATTCGGATGGAACAAGTAAACTCGCTTGTGTTGTCACGTCGATTGGCCTCGATCATCAACGATTGCTTGGTGATACTACAGCATCTATCGCTACGGAGAAGGCAGGGATATTCCTACCCTATCTACCGGTAATATTGGCCGAGCAATCAGACACGACCGCAGAGCGTACACTGGTCAATATCGCGCATGACATGAATTGCCACGTAAGTATTCCTATTGTGTTTATTCTATAGCATCGATGTAGTAATTAACCATGGTATAATAGCTGGTACGTGGCATAACAACGGCCACTTGGCAGGGTTCACCAACAGCGGCTAATGCGCAAATTGTTCGTACCGGGAATGACACACTACATGTTCATATGGGATTGGTGGGCAATTCACAGTTAGTCAACGTGTCCACGGCTATTTCAACGGTTGACACTCTAAAATCGCTGGCATCATCGGATAGTTATCATTACAACGAGCGTATACCAGATCGATTAAGGGAGAAGCTACACAGTATCACTGATGACGTAATAGTGAAAGGTGTCGAGATTACACGCTGGCCATGGCGACTTGAATGGCTTAGTATACCACGTCATTTATGGTCATCACCAGGAGTGACATCACGCTTATTACTATTGGATGGTGCTCATAATCCTGATGCAGCACGACTTTTACGTCAATATGTTGACGATCAAATTACTACATCATCGTCATCGTCATCATCATCAATACAACAAGTCTTGTGGATTGTCGGTCTAAGTAAGGAGAAGAATGTCGATGGCATACTTGCACAATTATTACGAGCAAATGATCATTTGTGTGCAGTACCATTCACTAGACCTATAGCAATGCCATGGGTTGAGTGTCAATCACCGGATGATATTGTAGCAGTAGCTCAACAACAGCAACAGCAACATCCTACTATCACTGCCATATCAATGCCTAGTCTAAAAGAGGCATTAGATTATTATAATGGAAGACTCAATCATCAAGGATCATTAATAGTTGTATGTGGATCATTGTACCTAGCAGCTGATGTCTATCGTTTATTCAATCGTACGGTGGATGATTTATACCGGATAGATCAAGCACAAGTGGTGACAATAACTAATGGACACACATTCAGTTATTCATTCCGATGCTATTTGTTTGCGTGTATTTATCAATTAACGTGTAATCAGTTTTTCATTACTCGTTGTATACTAATACCACTTGTATATAATCTATAGTCAAATGAAGTGTCACTTGAAATGGTAATCATTAATGAAAGTTTAAATTACATTATCAACATTATTCAACCTAAGCTTGAATATATGACATGCGTAAAAGGGATTTACATTCCTCGTTATTACTACTTGACGTATGACGCATGCTTATCACTTTTATTACGTAATAGTTTATGCATAATTATAGTGCTATTGTGATATCATTGAACAATCGAATAATATAGTGTACAGTATCTATTGCAGCATTCATTCTATAAATAATACTTGCGTGCCTAGACACACAAGTGAAACCTTGAAATAACCCCAACAAAAAAAGCGAGAAATGAAACCACTAAACTTTACATCAAACCATTTGGATTCATTCATAAGTTCATGACGTTACTCTTTTCTTTCTCTTCTTTCTTTTGTTTCTTTGCTCTCTCTCTCTCTTTAGCCATTCCGTTAACATCCAAAATTTTGTATAAATCAATTTAGAATAGTCATTGATTACTGATAGCTTATCGAACAATGAGCAGGCTTGATTCTCGTAGATACTCGACTCAACTCTATCAACACGACCTATGTCGCTCGGAGATCAGGTAAGTTATGGCGATGGTAAAAACAAAAGTCACAACATGCACAGCTTAATCTTTCCTTATGCATGACAAAACGTAGTCATCCACCTTTCCCGAGCCACAGAAAGGACCGGAACCCATTCGCCTATGGAGTACGAGTGGTGCCATGGGCGAGGACAACGATAATGACAACGGCAAAGACATCGCTGACAATAGCCAGCGTAACAACAACGGTACACGACAATATCGCTCGTCTAGACAGCGTGATTATGGTAATAGTTTAACAGCACTATTAGGACGTCGTGTCAGTATGTCTGATGCCCCTGATAGTCGTGCTGGCTCGACTAGTATCGGTAATCGATCTCGTCGACGTCAAGTAAGTGCAATTATTACGAATTGACGAGTTAGCATCATTCATTTGTGCTATTGCTGTACCACTAGTCTGTTCATCGTTATGTCGTTGCTGGATTGAGTAAAACATATCCGGAACAGTTACTCGCGCCGTACAAGATTGAGCCGGCATTTTGGCAACGATTTGTTGCCGCGGTCAATGCGGCACTCTCGGAATTCCCGGCCTGGAAGGATCCGCACGAGTTGGCCACAAGTCGTCGTCGTCGTCGTTTCTCGTTTGACGCCAGTATGTCTTCATCCGCGCATGATGGCGGTCTCGTATGGTGGACCGATGATATCAGCGGTGCTAGCGGACGAGATCGAGCGGAGAAGGTGCTACGCTGGTGGAACGAGGACTACTTCAAGCATAAAGGCTGTTGGATCACGCTTGGATTTCATCGGGATGATGTACCCTCGTCCATGCAGAATGACGGCGAGGAAAGTGTTTGCGACGTGACATCAGGCCAATCACTCGAGGACAACATTCGTAACGAACAGATCAGGAGGGCATCGATACCAAGCAGTGATGCCGATCAGAATATCTCGATGTTAACGGATCAACAACGAGAGCCGCCTAGTCTAGATAAACGATACTCCGGCAATGGCAATGTTGCCGAGTATGCTGGTGGTAATTCAACGCTTAAACCATTTCTAACGGTACATCCCATTTGATCGATGATTTGACATCTCCCTTAGGTGTTGTATATAGCAACATAAGAACTACTAATAGTTGTTGCTTTGGTTATTCATATTAGTATAAATGATATCGCTTTATTTCTTTAACAATTCATGTATATATTACGATAAAGACGGCGATAAAGATGATGTACTGATGTTAATACGAATAGGATATTGTAGCCATTTAATGTTTGTCCTACAAAATATCAAAATAAGAAAAGGCATAGAGATTCAAACAGATTTGTACGAAATAAAAGGTATGTATATAGGAGATGAAAGAAGAATATACGACAAGAAAGTGAACTGCCACAACAAGCAGTTGTAGAAATCCCAAAGACACAAATCAAGAAATAATGAGAATGAAAATAAGAATACAGAAAAGACACGATTAACTAAAAAGAAAAAGGTATCTCATATAAGAAGACTGATTGATAATACGTTGAACTATGATGTGATGTTTAACGCGATTTATCCGGTAATAATTCTGAAGATGTAGTATTAGCAGTAGCAGTAGGATTGTTATCCTCGCATAATCGATCCAAACCCGATAGCATTGTACTAGTTTTCTCTAATAATGATTGTAAACGAGTCACCTCCTCTCGTAGTGCATTTCGATGTTGTCGTAGCATGTCCGGTGTTAGACCTGCTGCTGCCGCTGTTAAACCCATCTCTGCCACAGAACTACCGGGACCACCTGATTGATTGGCTTTACGTAGTGCTGCCAATGCTTCAGTAGCGGTAAGTGATTCGATCCTTGATGATGCAGATGATGCAGATGATGATACGGGTGGTTCATTGGGTGAGGGTGGTGATGAAGCAGGAGATGCCAAGGCAGACCAATTTGTTGTTTGCTGTAATGAACTATCCATTGCTGTTGTAGTAGTAGATGTCATACTAGGTGTAGATGATACAACAGTAGTTGCAGTAGATTTGGAGATATTAGTCATGGCCATCGATGATGATGCTGATACTGATGATGACAATGGCTCTTTAATCGAAGCAGCAGCAGCAGCTACTGTAGCCGCAGCAATGGCAGCAGTATGACTTTTAGTAGTCGTAGTAATATTGGCAGGTTTATCATGT
Organism: Syncephalis plumigaleata; assembly: GCA_025201365.1. Classification (NCBI taxonomy): domain Eukaryota; kingdom Fungi; phylum Zoopagomycota; class Zoopagomycetes; order Zoopagales; family Piptocephalidaceae; genus Syncephalis; species Syncephalis plumigaleata. The sequence goes on along the minus strand of JAIXMF010000004.1, from coordinate 764,607 downwards.
GGACTACTATGATTACCATTATTGAGCAATGAAGCGATAGAGTTGACACGCGGACGTATTGATGTCATCGAATGATGGACAGTAGTAGCATTATCATTATCGTCATTGTCATTATTATTATATGAATGTATGGACGGCAATGGCGATAATGATGACGTTATTGAAGATTCAGGCGACATTCTACGCGACATTGATTCGGCAACAGCGGCTAATGAAGCAAGTGACGAATAACCACGAGGTGGTGAAGGTGACATTGGTGCGGCAGTATTGCTATTAGAACTATTAGCACTAGTTGTGGTTGTATTTGCCATTACACTTGATCCTTCTTCCAAACTCTCCGGTGATTGAATGGCCGAGTCATGTTCGTAAGAACAAGTGGGTGGTGTAAAAGGGAGGATGAAGGACCCAATGGTGGTGTAGGCATGGCAGCCATATGTGACAAATGAGCAGCCAACGGAGGCAGACGTAAGCTAGAGGATTGTGGCGTTGAATAAGCATGTGATGTTGATGATGTTGATGTAGATGATGAACGTTCATGAGCTATTATATCGTAATTACTATGACTACGCTGACTAATATAATGATGCTGATTATGTTGTTGATGTTGTCGTTGTTGCTGTTGTTCCTCCATCAATGGCAGGATAGGCGATGTTATTGGTGGTATTTGAGATGAAGAGGACGATTGCATATAATGATCTGCCGTGTTATGACTTGGTCGATTCAATGGAAGTAATGTACGCTTAGGAACAATGTAATCTTCAATGGCCGGTACACGAAGTGGAGAGAATGACGACGGTGGAGAGGAGACGGACGGTGTAGACTGCCTAATAGACGCCATATGAATCGATGACGATGATGGTAGACTTGTCGTCGTCGTCGTCGGCAAATGATCATCATAGGCCACTTCTACTCGACGTATTTGTTTCGAACGATGTAACATTTCATTATTACTATCACTATTATTACTATTACTATTACTATGGTTATGATGATTATGATTATCACGATCATTATTGTTCATTATAGGCGATAGGGAAATTGCTTTAATAGCCGGGATAAGCACGGGTGAATCTCTCGAGGAAGGTGCACTATGCAAAGGTGCAACTGCAATTGGATGTGAGTACGAATGATGTTGATGTTGATGCTGTTGATAATGATGTGTTGATGAGGTAACATGAGTATTAGTAATATTAATAGTGGTATTAGCAGGTATATGGCTATTATTTCCTCCTCTAGATGCTGGTGTGGCTACATTCAATGCTTGCTGATGCGATTGATTCATAAGACCGGTACGCTTACGACGTTTAATGACCGAACGACGCATAGTCATAGGACGATGTACGCCGTGCAGTTTGTAATAGAGACCGCAGGCATTACAAATGACATTACCACCGAGATCACGTCGCCATAATGGTGTTGTACTAGTACCACAATTGGAACACGTCATGGTAGCCTTGACTTGATGCTGATTGAAGGCGGGACAACCGGCGCAACTTTCAGCACCTCCCGTACCATCACAATGACCATCTCCTGGACAGGTGCCGGGATCCTCGGCTGGTCGTTTATTACATCCGCCACCAATCTCTTCGACATCATGATGAATTACACGATCAACAACCGATAGTTCCGAACCAGTAGTGATTGTTTTAGCATTAGCGACTAATGCTGCTGATGACGATGACGATGATGACGATGATAATGCAGAGTTAGCGGAGGTGGCATCAAGATCCATGACTATATCACGATCCGGTGTAATACGACGTGGTGACCGTTTAAGATGCAATGGACGTGTGGCATTACGTGCTTTTTGATATAAACCTATACAAGAAAGAGAAAGAGAAAGTAGCATGTCATTAGTAACTAAATCATTATAATAAATGAAATACGAATGATAACTGATATCATGCTGTATAGATTAGACTAGACTAGACCAATAATTATATCATTACCATCATTATCAACACTAACACTAATGATACTATTACTAGCCTATGCTTAGAATTAGATTATGATCATTTGATAGGTCAATAAACGTGTCATAAGCATAGTGTAATGTGTGTGTGTATGTATGTATATACATATAATGGATGGGATAGTGTACAGTGTTTCTTTACTGGTAAAGACCAATGATGATATCGATATATATGATAGCTATTATGATATAAATACTTACCACATGCATTGCAAATAGTCTCTCCCGTTGGTGCTCGTCGCCAAAGTGGTGTGGATGTAGTACCGCAATTGGCACAACGAGTAGCGGATACGGCTGACGATGTCGATGATGGCAATGGTTTTATCAAAGGCATCATGGGAGGTTGTATAGGTCGTAATGCTTGTACGGGAAAGTTATTCAGGTACTCGACATTACGAGTGTTGGTTGTAGATTCATCGATGGCCGTTAAATTGGTTGTTGTTGTTGTTATTGTTGACGACGACGACGACGACGACGAATGAGGAATATGTTGTGTTGGAGAATTCATGGTGTTGTATAGAATAACAACTATTGCTAGAAAGTGAGTAAGAAGTTCAAATAAGCAGAGATACGCACACACACACACTTTCTCGCTCTACTAACACTAAACTATCTAAAGATAATTAAACGAATAGTAGAGGAGAAAAGGCGTGTATACGAGGTAGTTATGTTGTTGTTGTTGTTGTTGCAGTAGTAATTATCTGCAATTTAGAAGACCTAATGATTTAGTGTGATGAAAGGTAGTTGCAATCGTAATATCCTATAAACAACGTAAGGAAGCAACAATACCTACAAGGTAGAGAAGAAAAAGCAATACAAAATAACACGTAAGTATGTATGTATATATATCTACTACGACTAATAATATCAACGATGAACAAAGGCCAAAGTTAAAATAATATCACTGCATAGATGATCAAGAGAGAAAGAGAGGAAAGAAAGAAATAAAGAGAACATATAGGCTACTACTGCTAAACAACCAAAACCCTTCAAAGATCGTTAAGAAAACAGGAAATGGATCATGTGAACAGATGAACTGCAGAGCATCAGTGTCCCATGACTGCGTTAGATGCATTCCGTCATAATATGTATGAGCTAATTGATTGATTGATGGATAGATAAAAAGGTAATACGTGTTCACGGGGTAGGATAGAAACAGACAGACACAGACAGACAGACACAGACAAAGACAAAGACAGACAGATAGATAGATAAAGAGAGAGAAAATGATAAAAATAAAAAGATAAAATAGATCCGATCAAAATACGTTAAAAGATAAATGATGATGAATCCATTCATCTCCTATAAGATAACAAGAGAGAAAGAAAGAGAGAGAGAGATAAGCTAATAGTTATGACATGTATTGTTATCATAACAAAACAATAGTAACAATCAAGTGTGAGCACTAGAACACTATACGCGATATAATGGTGAGTTCTACATCCTAAATATGATGCTATTTCATGAATGATATCAATGATTTAATGGGGATATTTAATATAATAGTAGCATATATCGTATCTATCGTGTATGTAGATTGCATATATACATAGTAAGGCAGCAATAATAATAAGAAACACCGCTACTACTCTTATTATATGTTATTATTTGTTATCTTATCTTACACTCTCTCACGCTACGTACATGCGCTAGACCAATAATGACTCGAATAATAGTGATCAGACACTAGAGTGACGTAGAAACCATAAAATAAATGAAGGCTACAAGAAAAGAAAGAAACAAGAAATGACGACGACAATCGATACAAGTTGTAAAAGTGAAAGCAAATAGAATTGGCTTATACGGCGGTAGTGGTAGTGATAGTGGTAGGATAGAAGGAAGCAATGGAACGTGGGAATAGTATAGACGAGTAAGAGAACCAACAGCAACTGCAGTAGTAGTAGTAGAAGTAGAAGTAGACTAGTAGAGTAAAGAGAAGAGATAGAAAGAAGACGTGTTGTCCACTTACTAACAAGGACGATATAACAGATTTAGAGAGAGAGAGAGAGCAGAAAGAGAAAGAAAAGATGTAAGAGTGAATGCGGGTGAGTATATCTGGTATCGGATAAATATGAATGAATGAATGCGATGATTGAATTGATTGATGGATGGATGAGTGTACGCGTAAAAAGGTGAGAAATGAATCACAGTGTAGATAAAATACTGCCCCACATCTACCTACACATCTACATCTACATAATACATAGACGTCTAAATGAGCTCATTATCTTATGAATCTAATAGATATACTCATAGATGTACACATATTTTGTATGAATCGATATGATATGATATGATGATGATGATAACTAAATCTCGGACAAACTAATGTGCAAGTCCGTACATATCACTCGCCTATTGGCTTTCTATTAGGTTGCTTCTTTCTCACACATGTACACTCGTACATTGATCTCGCTGTCTCGCTCTCTTCTATCCAGACGGTGATGTTGCCATTCGGGAATAGAGATGGGAATACCGATGATGCGGATCAGAAAGCGTTCCTGTCGACGATTGGACGATAGTAAGGGTTGCATATGAGTGCCGTCCAATCAATGCTGTTATTGATGTGCTGCATCCATTATTGTTGCTGTTATTGCTGTTGCTGTTGCTGTTCTCTCTGCCGTCAAAGTGCATGGGGTGTGAGGATGTGAGGTGTGTGTGTGTGTGTGTGACGGCAACACAAAGAACGTGGGTATGAGTGTGACAAATAAAGGCCTGGAAAAGGAAAATCAGTTCATGCCCATAGAAGAGATAAAGGGAATCATATCAGTTCTAGAAATCGGGTTTATCCGTAAATAGTAGAAGGGTAGAAGGAAGAGAAAGAAGAGTAGGTGAACTAGAATGGTAGGCTAATGCGTGGTTTACTTACTATTCATGTTACTCTTGCTTTATGATACAGAATCGTCATAGAACAAGATAAAGATACCAAATAAGATGATTGAGACACACGATTGAACTAACAAATGATATCATATAGTAATAGTGAGGTATTCACTTTAACTGATGACCTAATAGTAAAATAGATAAATATCGACTATTAATAAAAGTAGCCTATCGTATTACTATTATGTCTCATTGAGAATAGGCCAGTTTGTTACTGCTGTTGTAGTTATACAGTGAATATATGATGCCTAGTGTATACACTAATGATCTTCTCTATTCATAGATGCTTGCCTATATCACTTTCAAGAACCTAAGTATTGTTTCAAGTATTCACTAGTAAATAATGTGGATTATGTACTACGATAGAGTGGCAAGTTTGGCATTGTTTAACAGGAAAGTGCATCACTATCATCATTAACCTATTGTGACATTCTGATTTGTACAAGACTCGAAATGGATTCATGTATTTCAATAGATAATCATCTACGCATTATTATTTTTACTGCTATTATGGCTATTACTATGCCTTTCCTGTATATTTATGATAAGACATGTAGTCACGGTACACGTCCTTGAGACGAGCACGTCCTGCTGCATCGGTGGACGCTTGAAGATAATGACGTTCATGCTCTGTACACAGATCGAACAGTGCGAATATGCCCGGTTGTAGTGCTGTACGCGTTGAGGTCGGCAATTCCGAATGAGTATCCAATTCCATAGCTAACCAACTAGCGAGTAAATAAGGCGCGTGTTTGCCAATGGCCCGCTGATAATGACTCGTTGTTGTATTACTCGTTGTTGTTGTTGTTGTTGTATCACGATTACCCGCTTGAATTGCACCTCGATCCACCAGTGCCGATAATAGGCGAGCAGTCCAATGAGCACACGATACGGAAAGTGGTGCATGTCGTGACACGAGCGGGAATGCCAGTTGATGGTAGAACTTTTCCATCTGTTCAATGGTAGCATTTAATCGTGGTGCACGCAAGCAATGCATCAATCCATTAACTTGTGCATTGAACAATGGTACAACATCAAGTAGCGTGGCCCGTTGATGTCGTGCCATATCCAGTAGAATACGATAGATTGCGGCGAAAATGGCTTCTGCCATCGATGTTATCGTGTTACCAGCATGATTGACAATATCGTTTGTCATACCACTCGTTGCGTCAAGGACAGTATCCGCCGTATTAGTGTCCTCGGCAAATAGTAAACCTAACCAACGATGATCATCCCATGCTGACATGGACTGTTGTGTCTCCGTGTTACTAATTTGTCCGGCCATACTTGTCGACATTAGCATTGTTAGTATTTGCAAGCATGCGGTAACATCTGTTGCTCGCATTGCAATTGACTACACGTATACATGTTAATAAATTACATGATTATTCCATTAATTATGTATATAGTATATTACCTTATAGGAGCATAGCTGATAGACTACTTGTAATGCTCGTAAGATCACTCGACTCGATGATGTCACGTATAGTGTACTAGATATACACGCAAGTATTTGACTAGTAAATCGACGTAATCGTTGACGTGTAGCTAATCTCACATCATTAGTTAATTATTCGTTAATTGCTATCACATACATATCACTTACCATCATGATCATGATCACCTAGTACACTAATAATGGTCAGGATAGACCAGCAGCGTCGATTGACATCATCTGATGGTGTACTTGTTGTACAGCTTGTGCCAATACATTCAAGTTCCTGTAGTATAAGAGTAATCCATGCTGAGAATGCATCACGCGATAATTGTGAACTAAAGACAATAATCGTATCGTATAATGAATCTAATGCATGACGTATGGTAGAATACGCTACAACAACACGCGATAATGTTAGACCTCTATGTATATGTATTACTACTACTATACCATTTCACTACTTACTATAGGATATCTCATTCCATTCACCAGTAGGCACTAATTCCATTACTTGACATATCGATGTGAATAGTATACCAAATTGATCCACATGATTGTTGTTGCCACTCGAGACAAGTTGCATCTCCACTAAACGTAGTGCCGATGTCATTAATATCATGTATTCCTTTGAATTCATTCGTGTATCCAATTTACGTAATAATTGTACGTAGAATTGAAGATAATCACCAAATGCAATGGATGCTACATCTATTGTATCTATTATTGTTATAATGATGTACATCAGTATCATATATGATAAATAACAAGACAATTAGCATTGCTTTCCTTACCTGTCATCCTATGATCATTGCCTAGTTTATCTAATGAGCGATATCCCATCAATACGGCATTCAATAGATTAATAGTAATCTGCAATGGTTCTAGCCATTGATACGTCGATTCTCCACATTGATAATCGATAGTTGAATGAATCAATTGACTAGTTTGCTTCATTATTTGACGTGTTACATCATAGCTCACAAGCAGTAGTGCATCAAATGAAGTAAGCATTTGTTGAATAGATTGTGTATATCTAATTGCAAACATCAATGGTTACATAATGTAATGAATTATACTGATATGAATAGACTTACTCGACTGAATGTACACCATCATTGCTCGATAGACTAGGCAATGCATCTAAAGCATTAAGGATAACTTCAGCCAACAACCAGGCTGATTGATGCCATGGCCATGTCATGCTTATTAGTTTCTTGTCACTATTACAATCTGATTCAATTTGCCAATAATCAATAGTTGGTCGCATTAGTAATTCAATCCAAGTTAATAGTGGTTGTATGAATTCTACCACAACTGTAGATACTGAATCTACATTACGTAAATTATGCAATTGCCAACTAATATACAATTCAAATAATAGCAATGATGATGTGTTAGTAGTTATCCAATACTTCATATGATCAATAATGCCTACCTGATGATTGACGAGATAATGTTCCTAGTAGTCTTACGCCATTCAATTTGCATCTTAATAGCATCATCAGTGTTGCCGTTATTCATTGTTGTCAATGACCATGATTCACTCATCCATAACACGAAATGTGCCGACTTTGTCAATAATGCATGACTTTCTGGATAGTTTCGCAATAACATATAAAGAAGATGACGACCTTGTAATGCACTAGTTATGCATGAATTTGCCCTAGTATCATTACAAGTGTTATGCCATTCAACTAGCAATCGATCTAGTAGTAATATAATTGGAATAATAGTATTACGTGTCTTCTTTGATTGATACCAGGCCATAGGCATACGACGTAGTAACATAATCCATTGTGATAGTTTATGTAGTAATCCCTCTGTATGTTCTATCATCATACTATCAGTAGAGGTAATCGTGACAAGTGTAGATGAACTATGATTGTCATTCCATAATTGTTCGAAACTCTCGTTCAACTGATGCATATCCTTGGGGAGTGTCGATAATAATCCAAGTACTTTATCGATGGCAGGATTCGTTCTACACATACTACTCGTGTCCACTTGTTGTATCCATGAGGCGAGTCGTCCTATTAATAAGGGAAATATGATATCTAGTACAAATATCAATATATAATAGTTAATCATAGGTTGATATGTATTTCAGCTTGTTATAATAATTACTTTGTAATCGAATTGACTCAAAGAACCATGGCTTATTTAATAATCGATCAAATAGACTAGAGAATCGTACTAATTGATGACTATGCTCATTACTAGAGGCTACATGTACTAGTTCGAGTAAGAATGTCAACAATTGATCTAATTGCTTATCATTGACATAAGTGCTATCATTCACATTAGTCGATACATTCAATGATAGGTAAGCAATATCACTTACCTGATGAGTAAGAACCAGTCACTAAAGATTAGTAGCCATTGTGCAGCTGCTCCTGTTCTATCATCAAGAGTAACTAATCGTTCATCCCAACTGACAATACTATCTAGTTGTAAGTGTATATCATCATTGTTATTATTATTATTAGGTATGGCTTGTATAATAAGCTGTTGTAATAGTCCATCAAGTTCTAGTGTATCATTACTAGCAACTACTTGTGGATTCTCCATAATCCAACCATTCATCCATACTAATATCGCATTAGTCTATATTGTATATCACCATGTTAGTATAGTAATGTATAATATTATTCATATTAAAGTGTAATTACCCATGTCAATGCTAATCGAGCATTATTACTGGTAGGTAGTGATTTCAACATATTAATCGATGCATACTGTTGCCAATACACTCGACATGATGCCATTAATTCGGCGTGTAGACTAATCACGGCATAAGTGATTGTCGAATCATTGACACCTTGTCGTTGACATTGTTCAAGAGTGGGTATCACGTATAATCGACCTAGTTCTTGAATTTCCTGTTGTATACCATACGTGTCTGTTGTGCCATTTAATGCAGCAGATGCTGGAAGTGCACGTATGATATGTCCCAGTAATAGTAACAATAGTTGTGATGTAATACTTGCTGTCTTGACTTGTGCACGAGCTGTTTTCTTATCCAACTTTTGTCGCTTCTTTCCTTCATTACTCGATGACGTGGATGATTGTTGTTGTGATTGTTCAATCAATAATTGACGTATCGCTGCTAATACACGAGTAATCTGCGCCATTGGCACTTTACGTACTTGTTGTTCCAATCTATTATGTCATAATGAATTAGTAAAGGTAACAGATTAATTAGTATTAAACATGATACTTACACTGATGTAAATTGTGTTGATAACAATGGTGTAGTAGTTAATATTGATTCATCTTTTGGTGACCATGAATTCAATACGGCAAGTAACTGTTCAATGTACACATCGAATTGACGTGATTTTACTTGTAATTGCAATAGTTCAATGATAAATGTACTCGCCATATCATTGTCATAAGTGGATGGCTATGTATATAAAAGAACAATTAGTATACATACACATATAATGATCATAATCATGAATGATATAATACATACTACTATTGTCTTAGTAATGACACGTTGAATAACAGGTTCTATAATGGAATAGTCAAGTGATAATAACACGGTAAATCGTTCAAATAATACCCATTGATCAATAAGAATAGCTATTATCAATATTGTCGTTAGTATGTGTAGATCTTCATAATCAATATTGATTTATGTTACTTACTAGTATTGTCTAGATCATTTGCGCTATTAATAGCAATATTATTGAAGAATGCGCGTTGTTGTTCGTAGACACTTTCATTACTTGACTGATAAACTTGCATATCAGCTAGTGTGCGTAATAGTGCATTCCCTGTTCTCAATGACTCTACTAATGATGACACGGTCATACTATTGATACGGTATAACTCGACAAAGAATGAGAATTCCAATTGCTTAACTAGCATCTCATTAGAGTCAGCATTCTGATGCTGTGCAGTCATGGTCTTTTGACGTTTTCGCGATTCATCAATGAATAGTCGTAGTAGTGTGGCGAGAATAGCATGCACTAACAATTATAGGGATCAGTTAGTGATTATACTCATACACGTATTGCATATATATATATGTATATATATGTATATATTACCTTGTTGACTAGTTGTCGTCTCCTTGATCATTGTCTCGAGTTGTGTGAATAATGATTTCTGATAACTAGCAATGTCTCTACTATCGTTGTTACGTGATGACTTTTGCGTATTTCTACTTCCTAGTACAGTAGAGAAATCCGCTAGATTATCAACGTGAAATAGACTTCTTCGTAGTAATAATTCTATGCTTGTTACTAATGCGGATTGATTCGTATCTGATGTACTCGATGTTGCGGACAAGTAGCGTGCCTCCAGCAATGTTGTCAATAATTTATCGGTCATCAATGTAAACACCTATCGTGATTATGTTATGCGTTATTAATACATTCATTGTCTACTTCAATGGTCACGTACCTTCTTCTGATTAGTTTGTCGTTTGCATAGTTTGCTAAATTCATTCAAGAGTGTCAACGCCATACTATGCAATGAATGTAGTCGTACTGTTTTGTCAGTAAAATCCGATTGATTCATAGTCTGCTTCCACACGGTTAATGCCAATATGATAGCATCAACCAAGTGTTCAGATGTCAATTGTAATTGCTCTCCTAGACTAGACACTAGACGTCTTAAACATGTAGTTGCTATTTCTAATACTTTGTTCAGCGATTGAATATCCTCCTCTGCCGCAGATGATTGTTCGATCTGCTCCTTGATAGCACGTAATGCTCCTACAAATAATGGTAGTAGTGGTGCATTGATAGAGGCAATTATCTTGTTATTGCGTTGAGTGGTAGTATCGGCAGGTGCTGTACGATGAACTGCGGTTAAACTGCTTGTACCATCGAATGCTGTTAAAAGAAATTGCCAGAAATTCAACTGACTAGCCGGTGTACCTAGCACGCTTTATGGAATACTTAATACTCACTATTATCAAGACTAGCTTAAATCAGCGTCTACTCACCTAGCTCCTTTCTTTGTAGCAAATCGTAGCATACTATGAACACACCAATCAAGTACAAATTCCTGTCGCTGTGGAAATGCAAGCGTATCATTGGACCACAGCCATACTGCGACTGCAAGTCGTTCATCATAAGTATAATGAGTAGATTTGAGTGTACGCACTACAGCCTCCGTCGTTGTTAGATCGGGTAACGGTGGTGTAATAGACACCATCATTAAGCATATACGACTAGAATGCAAAAAAAAGAAAAATAAATAGACACTGGGTCTAAAAACAAAAAACAAATGTATAAATTTAGACAATTAAAAGATTTTGCGGTCATACGATATGGCAGACATTAACAATGGCAAGTCAGTGTATATCTCATTGTTTGATTAGTATCAAGTAAATGTAACATCTGTAATCAATCAATAAATAGTGCTGTCATACTGATAGATACTAGTAGTAGTTATTGTAGACTAGGTAAATGTGTCTAGATGCGATCAATTCGATTGCGTATCTACTGTTCAATATCCATATGATTAACATGGCACAATTGCAGCCTGTTTGATGTTCATTAGGACAAAGGCGACATCCATGCATGGTAGCATCATTCAGAAGCAATTATTGGATATGTGATGATATCGATTTGTCTATTCTGCAGGGCATTGTTGTATTACGCCTATTCCACCTATAAATAAACAATGCTAATCGATTCATCTTACCATCATCATCAGGTGTGTCTACTCTTTTTATTCTATTCTATACTCATTACTCCATTTCGTTTGTTTGTTTGTTTGTTTATTTCTCTTGCTCTTCCATTAGGACAATATCAACATGGAATCATCTGCTGATAACAATAATAATAATAGCCAGCTTATAGTCAATGATACAGCATCTGTATCATCAAATTCCCCTGGTATTTCTATCATCATCATCATCATCGATACTAGTCAACATGCTAATCGTAATGCTACTATCTAATGGTCTTGCTAATGACAATCAATAGATGGTAAGTCTATATCGTATGACATTGATTGCAATGCTAATGATGATGCCACATATGATGCTGTCAATCATAGCTGGTGAGTTAAACAACGAGTGATCATGACATCTATCGTGTTGACTGGAATGTAAATCAAAATCATATGTCACTATTATAGAAGCAGACGTAAGTTGATATTCTGTCTAAATAAACATACAATGTACTAATTGCAATACTCCTATGATAGGAGGTGAGTTGTGAATCACGATGATGCTGTGCCATACGCTCATTGGAATGTGGCAATCGATTCCCGTATGATTATCATGCATAGGAACACGTAAGCTAATAGTATCATTGTAATGAGCCATTTGATTCACGTATGATTGCATGTATTAGTGGGTAAGCGAGCACTCGTTGGAATGTGGCATTCGATTCACCGATGATGACGCGTAATAGATTGTAAGTGGGCGGTATTCTGATTGCAGTATACGTCATGCTAATTGCAATGGCACAATTGCTTCACTTGTCATTTCACACACACACACACACACATACATGACAGTATGTAGGTGATCATTTCGATCATAGCATACGATGTGCTCATTACAAGTTGACATGTCATGATACGTGTACGATGACCTGTAACAGGATGTAAGTTGCTAGTCTAGCATTATCGTATAATGCACTAATAATAACAACAACGATCATCATTCTCTTCCCATATGATTGTACTAGTATGTAAGTGGACATTTCCATACTAATGCATGACGTGTTAATAACAATGCATCACACACATATACACATATATACATAATAGATTGTAAGAAGTTAGCATTCCAGTCTTACTAGTCGATGTACTCATTACCCTATGGTATACAATTCACATATGATTCGAGTAATAGGTTGTAAGTGATCATCGTTGCAGTGTACGATCGATTAATTACAAATTGATTGATGGTTCATGTATGCATCCATGTAACAGAGGGTAACTAGACATTCCTATCGTGATATGTGATGTGTTAATCGAAATGAGGAACATGGATCATGATGGATGATTACACGGCATAGATTGTAGGTTGGCATTCCAGTGTCAGTATACTGGCATACTAATCATAGTATTTATTATTATTACGAATAATAGGAGGCAAGTCATTATGATGATTATAGCATACAATATGCTAATTGTAGCACGATACATCATTGACTTGTAACAACACATGCAGAAGCAAGTAAGCTAGCATTTCAATAACAATCACAATAATCATAATGGATGACATGCTAAGTGAAATGCAACATACAATTCATATACGTGTGTATATGATGATCACACAACATAGAGTGTAAGTTTACACGTGGACTACAGCCCCAAATTGTAGCTCACCTATGACTATGGAATACAATAGGCCGTAAGTTATCATTTCGATTGAAGCATATGAGACATTAATTGGAGTATGGAATACAATCCACGTACTATCACGTACGATAGAAAGTAAGCCAACATTATAATGACAATAGACAGTGCACTAATCGGAGTGTTACATGTGATCTGCATGCGAATGCGTACAGCGAAGAGTAAGCTAGTATTATGATTATAGCATACGATGTGCTAACTGCAAATTGGTATACAATTCATGTATGATTATGAATGATAGAGTGTAAGTTAACATACAGATTTCAGCATGCAATCAACTGATTATAATTTGGTGGGCAATTCAATTATTGCTACACATAACAGGGAGTAGGTTCGCATAGCAATTATAGCATACGCGGGGCTAATCGTAAATTGATGTACAACTCACTTACACTTATGCACATCAGTTCGTGAGTCATAATAGTAATTACAACATACAATATACTAATTGCAAATTAATGTGCAATTACTTATGCCTATGTGCATCAGTTTGTAAGCCAAAGTAGTGATTACAACATACGACGAACTAATTGTAAATGATGTACAACTTACTTATGATTATGCACATCAGGCGGTAAATCATAATAGTGATTACAACATATGATATACTAATTGTAAATGATGTACAACTTACTTATGATTATGCGCATCAGGCAGTAAGTCATAATAGTGGCCACATCATACAATGAACTAATTGTAAACTGCTATGCAATTTACTTACGCCTATGCACATCAGTTGGTAAGTCATAATAGTAATTACACCATACGACGAACTAATGATAAGCTGGTATGCAATTCAATTATGATCGCATGTAACAGAGAGTAAGTCAAAGTAGTGATTGCAGCTTACGATGAACTAATAGTGGTGCTACGTCTTCTATATGATTATGAATGATAGGATGTAAGCTAGCATTACCATCACAGGATACGATGTGTTAATCGTTATGAATACAATCCATCTGTGATTACAAATGATAGATGGTAAGTTATTTTCGATGCTAATGCTGGACGAACTAATTGCAAGATGCCCTATGATTCATGTATGATTACATTTGATAGAAGGTAAGCTGACATGCTGGTTACAATATGTGACATGCTAATGGTAATGCCATTGAATGATTCACATAAAACTACAAATGTTAGGTGGTAAGCCAGTATTCCAGCTAATTTACATAGCGTATTAATTATATTGTAATACACTATTGACCGTTGATTGTGTATGAAAGAAAGTAAGTCATCATTCTGATTACAATATACTGTATACTAATCATAATACAATATGTGCTTGTATCATTATCATAGCAAGTGAGTTGATATCGGAATGATAATGCATCATACACTCACTCCAATGGGATGTACAACTCACGTATAATCATGCACAGAAAAAAGTGAGTTTTATCGTCTGATTTGGTCAGATATCTTGTGAAGCTAAACCGCTGTTGTATGCCCTAGTTGGAGGCTGAGAAGCAGCGTGTAAGTTGATGTCACCATTACAATCTACGGTATACTAATCGGAATGTGACAAATGATTACCGTATGGCTGCATGATAGCTTGTAAGTTGATATCCGAATGACGATGCATCATGCACTCATTACAATGGAATGTACGATTCACGTAGGAACGTGTGCGGGAAGAAGTAAGTTTTATTGTTTGATTTGAGCAAGCATCGTGTGAAGCTAATCCACTATTGCGTGTCCTAGTTGGAAGCTGAGAAGCAACGTGTAAGTTGATGTCACGATTACAATCTACGGTATACTAATCGGAGTATGACAAATGATTGATGCATGGCATAGTTGAAAGAAGCGAATCAACATGTAAGTTGATGTCAAGATTACAATCTACGGTATACTAATCGGAATACGACAAATGATTAACGTATGGCTACATGATAGCTTGTGAGTTAAACGTGTCAGCTTATAGACATGAAGTATTAATCATAGTGTGACATACAATTCCCGTATGATCATGGATACTAGGATGTAAGCTAGCATTTTTAACATTGATACGTCGATCTAATTGCAATGTGGTAAACAACTCGCGTGTGATTACATATAACAGCTTGTAAGTGGGCATTGCAATCACGATATGCGGCGTACTGATTGCATTATGGCACATGATTCACGTATGGTTGTATGCGGTAGTTTGTAAGTTTATTATTCTTGTTACTCCATACGAGACATTAATTGGAATGGGGCACTCAATCCACGTATGATTATGCACATCAGGGAGTAAGTCAGCATTCATGTTGTAATACGATATTGGTAGCTGATAGTGATTTGGCATATCATTCATATGTGTGTATGTGTGTGAATAATAGACCGTAAGCTAGCATTCTAATGGCAATTTGACGATGGACTAATAATCGTAATGACGTGGTGTACACTCACAAATGATCATGAATGATAGATGGTAAGAAAGTCAACCTATTCATTGGAATAGTATAGTCGCTAACAGCAGTATAATATCTCATTCGTGTATGCTTACGTGTCATAGGCAGTAAGTGGGCATTCGAATGTTATCGTATGGTAGATTGATTGCAGTATGATGGTATACAATTCATGTATGGCCACATTCTGTAGTTTGTAAGTGGGCAGTTTAATTGTAATGCGACATACAGCTCACCTATGATTATGCGTGATAGATGGTAAGCAGGCATTCTTATCCCGGTATACGACATGCTAATGGCAATGTATGGCATATGATCCATGCATGATCATGTATGGTAGAAGAAGGTAGGCTAGCATTCTAATGGCACGTATTCCCCACTAATTGCAATACGGGATACGATCCATGTCTATGTGATTGCGTATGATAGCAAGTAAGTTGACGTATTGTTGCCGTGTATGTCGTGCTAACAACAACATCGTCATGTCATATGATTGACGTATAACTATTGAACAGAAGGTAAACTAGTATGCCGATCAGAATAGACGATGTGCTCATTGTAATGCAAACACGATTCATGTACACTTCTATACGATAGGATGTAAGTCGATAGTGCTGTTACATTCTATGGTGCACTAATCACAAGACAACATACAACCCACATTTGATTACGTAGAATAAAGGGCAAGTGGGCATTTCAATGGCAATTTGCAATACGCTAATAACATTGCGACATTCAATTCACATATGATTGTGAATGACAGGAGGCAAGTTGGCATTTCTAATGACAATCTATGGCGTGCTAATTGCAATGTACGCCATATGGATCGTGTATACTCACGTATAACAGCATGTAAGTGAGCACTTTTACTTGCAATATGTGGCATGCTAATGACGATATGTGGCATACGATTCACTTATTGCCGGATTAACAGAAGGCAAGTCAGCGATTCGATCGTGATATGACATCTGCTAATGGCAATACGACATGCAATCCATGCATAATCACATACAACAGGAGGCAAGTCAATGGATTGATGACAAGCTATGCTATGCTAAATGCAATACGACTTGACTAATATACGATAATGGGCAATAGAAAGTAAGCTATCATCTCGACTACGATGAATGATTCATTGATAGCAACATGTAACATGGCTCATTCACAATGGCACAACATAGGATGTAAGTCAATAGATGGCATAGTCACGATGCATGATGTACGACTAATCGATGTGTGATATGCAATCCGATACAATCATATCAAATAGCAAGTAAGCTGGTATTCCCGATGACAGTGTATGATCACTCAATCATAATGTGCTACTCGATCCATGTGGATTGTAATAATAATAATAATAGGAAGTAAGTGGGCATGTCAATCAATGTATACGCATTACTCATTGCAATGTGACATGTTCTCCACGTATGCTGACATACATCAGATTGTAAGTTATCTTTCCGATTACCATAGACTATACACTGATTACAATCAATGTAAAATACGATATGCGTATGATTGTATGATAGCTTGTAAGTTGATAGTATGACGATAACAAATACCGCATTAATTGTAATGGAATACACGTTAATCGTTAAGGCATCTCGAGTAATGGTAAGGCAATAATCCACAATAATTATACTCATACTAATCCATCATGATTAAAGAACAAGACAAGGACATCATCAAGTAGATATTATAGGTATTCAAGTCAAGAATGGATTGGTGCAAGACCCTCATTTAGTGTCCATGTCATTCAAGTCATTATTCCTTGGACCAAGAAATATATCTACAAGAGCATTCAATCATTTATTGAATAAATATGTCAATCTATATTCGTAGTAATATAATCCAAAGATAAAGTAAATAATAAGCTTTATTGTTAATTAATTTGTACACGTTTATACGACCGCATTAGAATGAGCAAGAATAGGGGGAAGGAAAGGGGGAAATAATAAATGAGCATTGGACTTATGCGTGAGGCCCTGTGTCTGATTATAATTATGATAACTCGCAGTATCATCATCGTTGTTGTTTTCATGATTGTTGCACATTATGTCGATCGAGAAACGCTACCGCTGTACGACGTACTCCCTCTAGTAAACACGAGTAGGGGAACTTTTCGAACTTCGTATCTACTGCTTCGGCAGATGGTTGAGTCAGCAATGTTTCAATACCTTCCAGTAGTTCCATATCTACTAGTGACATCGTTATAGCGTCAGGTGTGGCAGCTCTACTGGTCATTGTCTCATCGTGAATTGATGATTCCGGACTAGCAACCATTGTCGTATTTTGTAATAGTGTGTCCGAGGGAGACTGTGCCACCGATCCTGATAATGGCGTCTGACTAAAGTAAGATGATTCCTGTGACATATGTGGATCCATGTCTTGTTGTAGTCGCCGGATATAGCCCTCGATTTGTTGTGCACGTCGACGTAAATCTTCAATCGAGGTTCTTCCTGTCCAGACACGTGGACGATAGCTTGGTATGGAGTGTACACTTATTGTACTTGTAATCGTAGTGTTTACTCCACTTTGCGTAGTTGTCGAACCACTTGTACTAGAGCCATGTCCCTCGGCCTTAACATTACCGGATCGTTGATTGCGACGAGCACGTTTAGGCGTGGACAAATGAGCGTTACTTGCCGTGACAGATGTATCCGGTGAGTCATTGCAGCTATCTGCTTGTGAGGCATTAGCGTCATTAGTTGGTGCGGGTGTATATTCAGGAGAAGTGTCAACATCCATGTCAAAGTCATTCTTGTTGTTTATCGAACCAGTTGATGATGGCTTAACCTTGACATCATCGCCCGATTGATCAGAATTGACTTTTTTCTTTGGTCGTTGTTGATCTATACTCGTAGTAATCAAATAAATATATATTAATACGTGTATATTAATGAATTATTGCTTTCACTTACTCGTTTCATCCATGCTCGTATCATCTAGATCGTCACCATCATCTGAAATGTCAGTTTTACGCTTACGTCTACTGGTTGTCGTCGATGTTATTTCATCTGACTTGGTAGCAGTAGTAGTAGTAGCAGCATTAGTACTACTAGTGCTGATAGCAGCAGATGCTGTTTCTACATCACGTCGACTAGCCGGTTCATCATCTGAGGATCGTTGACGTCGGGATCTTCCATTGGTTGAGTGGGAATTGTTACGCTTCGATGATTGAGATTCCGGTTCACGAGATCGACGAGAACGTCCATTTCCGCTAGATGTACCATTTGATGTAGAATTACTAGTGGCACCATTAGCAGTAGTAGCATTGTTGCCATTATTGCCTCGACTGCCATTTGTATGACTGGTCTCATTTACTGATGGTGACACAGATGACGATGACGATGTAGCGTCTTCATTCTGATTTCCACCACTTGGTCGACGTGATCTATAAATGAGTAATTAGACTATATGGTAAGAGATACGACAATAGGATATAGTGTTAACATTCAACTTACCGTGTACCCGATCGTTGAGACTGTGGCATGCTAGTGGCCAGTGTAACAAGCTCTTGATCTTGACACTCCGTACAAAGATAAAAGTCAGGACACGCTTCTTGTGATTTGATACCGACACAAATACCGTGTTGCCAGCAATAACAACGATCACACTGTATCATCAATGTGCCGTCGTATACTATTACAATAAAGTA
Source organism: Syncephalis plumigaleata (assembly GCA_025201365.1). NCBI lineage: Eukaryota > Fungi > Zoopagomycota > Zoopagomycetes > Zoopagales > Piptocephalidaceae > Syncephalis > Syncephalis plumigaleata. The sequence goes on along the minus strand of JAIXMF010000004.1, from coordinate 744,937 downwards.
AGAAGAGAAAAGAGTTAATAGGGAGGGATTGGAAGCAGTACAATTGCAAACTAAATGGTAAGGTAGATTTCTCGACCGAGTATAGGGAAAAAAAGGAAATCATCATTTTGTTGCTTTGCTTTGGCACTTACAATCATCTCCGCAAACGCAATTAATCACATCGCTGTCACTGTCGCCTTCGGGTCGGTCAGGTTCTACGGTCGATTTACTTGTATCATTGTTATGGTTGGACGTTGATCGACGTGAACTGGAACCACTACCGGAAGTGTTACGGTTGCGTCTACGTGTTGCTGTTAATGCTAATTGAACACAATATTCCACGTTAGTAAGCGAATAAAACGCGTGTCTGACATACTCAGTGGGACAACTTACACATAGTGACTGGAATGTCAAAGGATTGGTCGTCTAAACATAAAGTTTACAAATAACAAACAAACTGGTTAGCATACAGTCGATTGTGACTTTCACTATCAATACAATAGGCATAGGCATACAAACATAATCGAGCAAATAGGAAGTGTTATAAGAATAACGGCCACCACCCTTGCGTATATATAGTGATAGACCTACCTTGAAGAATACGTATAGGAGAGATAGTAGGAACCTCGTAATAGTCACAGTAATGGTGTTTAGCTGCTTGATAGACACGGAATGAGAAGATATGGCAAAAGACAAGAAAAGATAACTGAAAAACAGAAATGTAACAAGCAAACAAGTAGCAGGCAAGCAGTAGAAGAGTATGAGTTCGTCAGATAATATTCTATACGATATTCACGACCAAGGAAACTGGCTTATATAAAATAGTAGTGGCAATAATGATAATGATAATAATAGTAATATGATAGTAATATGATAGTAATAAAATAGTAATAATGATAGTATTGAAAGAAGAGTAACGTATAAGACTAAGAGATTGAAGCAAAAAATCAGTAGAAAAGCATGAAAAGAAGAACAAGCTTTGCCGTGAAAAGAGAAGTGGCAAGCAGAGAGAAGTGAAGTGAGAGAGAAGTGAGAGAGAGAGGTTGGTAGTAAAAAAGGCCACTGCCTACACACACACAAACGCACACACACAAACGCACACAAACAAACGCACACACTTGCAATGCAGTTCAAGAAGAGAGACGTGAAACCACGATTATCCACACGTATTGCCTATAACTCGGTTAATAAATAGGTTGATACGTGCTAGTGTCAGTACTGCTATGCGTAGGTTCTATTATGCGTGAGTGAAGTACAGTATAGATAGTGTTGACGAGCGCGGTAAAGCAATCACAAGAGAGAGCAACAATGCGCGAATAGTAGGAACAAGAACGAGGTATTGCACAGCTAGCAAGTAGAAGAATAAACCTATACGAATGCTGTTACTACTACTACTACTAGAGACACCAAGTAACAACTGATACTACTACTAGAGACACCAAGTAACAACTGATACTACTATTGCTACTACTATTATATCCAAAGCAAAATATATAGAAAGCAAAAACGCAAAATGTAATAATGTGGACGAAGGAAAGAAAAAGACGAGGTTGCGCAGATAACACGAATCCAACCGACTATGAAAAGGACTGTGATAACCAACTAACCAACCACACAGAGGAAGAAAGAAAGGAAGAGAGAAAGAATATATTATTCACTATAGAATGACTCTAGCTCTATTCTTACTAGAGTACTACTACGTGGTTTAAACAAGAGTAATTCGTATATTTATACTAGGAATGACGAATAAAAGAGTAAAGAAAGCAATATACTATTATCGATATTAATACCGGTCATTATTGTAGTAATAGTCTTTATTATATACCTGTTGCCACTTTCTATGTTCTCTCCCTCACACACACACCATGTACAAACAAGTGAGCAAGTGAGCAAGTGAGCAAGTAAACGAGAGAGGAAAGAGAGAGGAAAGAGAGAGGAAAGACGCGTCGTGATTGGTGCATCATCACTTGGTTACTCCTTATTCGTCTTCTTCTTATACAGAACTTACACCATCCACACGCATCAATCCATATTAGCTTATGAAGGCACACTCTGATGAGTCGTGTGTTGAAGAGTACCAATAGACGATAAATGCTATATCGCCATTAGATATAACGTATAAAGCATGAGATAGTTTAACAGATAGAACTAAGAAAGAAAAGAGAACGAGAGAGAGAGAGAGAGGCATAAACAAAATAAAGTAGACTACGTTGTTGTAAACTGTAGATTCCCTTACTTTTTTCACTTTACTTTTTCACTTTACTTACGATTATGCATCACGGCAAACATTATCGTCGTTTTAATCGAACCAGTAGTCATCGACAGCATATGCTGCGTAATTTGACGACATCACTGATTCGTTATGGACGTATTAGGACGACATTGCCCAAGGCAAAGGAATTGCGACCTATTGCGGATCATGTAATAAACAATCCTATCTATACTGATTCAACGCTAATCTCGTGTCTTTTCCTATCGTATTCCATTAGATGGTAACATTGGGTAAACGCGATACGCCACATGCCTTCAATCAAGCGCGTGCTTATTTGCGAGTAAGTAGTACGCACATATGAGTAGAATGAGCTAGTGTTCAAATATTAATTATTCCTCTTTCTTTTTCTCTTTTACAGGAACATGATATTACAATACCGCAACTAAAGAAACTGGCCACGTTGTTTAAAGAGCGACCTGGTGGTTATACACGCGTATTAAAGGCAGGATTCCGTCAAGGAGATCATGCACCCATGGCTTACATTGAGTTGGTGGGCGCGTGTGGTAACGCGGACTTTCGTTATCGTACACTACTCAAAGCGGAGGCAGGTCGTCGTATTCTAGCGGAAAGTGAAAAGGTTGAAGACACAGCAACAGCAACGGCAACAACAGCAAAGAAATCTGTAAAACAAGAACATGCTATTGCACGTACTGAGAAACTACGCCAACGAGTGATGAAAGCACAAAACATGTCAGAAACTGATTGGGAACAAGCACTCGTAGCGGAAATGAGTCATTTGAAGATACGTCAAAATATTGAATCGGAAAAAGTATCCGTATAAATAGGATCATCATTATTATTTTAATAAATATATATTATATATATAAAGGATGTAGCTAGTACTACTATGATCAATCAATCAATTCTAATTGTGCTAGTCGACATGTAAAACTATGTGGTTCCCTTACTAAAACTACAATCATATTAGATTGTTGCCTATATAAACGTGGTTAATATCGTATTTTGAATAGTATAATGATAATCATCATCATCATTATTATCATCTACTTACTTGCGTAATTGAATCCAATGCGATAGTAATCGATGAGCTGAACAACTACCAATGGCCGATCCTTTACCCTGACTGAATACCAATTGTCCTGTCGTTACATAGCCAAGTACACGATCTTGATAGGTTGTACAGAATCGTTCCTATATCAATTAGATTAGTTACAATTACTACTAGTAATAGTAAATATTGTCACACTTACTCCATCGATATCAAGGGATGCACTCAACTTGTGCCAGTTAATAGATGATCCAGCGGTAGTGTTGGGTAATTGTTGCACAAGTGTCGCTACATCAAATCCATAGATAATGGCATTTCTATGCACTACCCCTCGTGTCAACATGTGCAGTTGCACTCGTGCAAGGGGTATTGTCGAGATATCATGATAAAGTGAATCTAACTGATTCATGTTCGTTTCAGTATTTGTATCTAATTCATTATGCGTATCCTTATTGCCGTGACTAGATCGCATTGTCGGGGCCTTGGTCAGCCATTGTTTCATCGTAGTTCGAGGTAGCATAAAACAGAAAGGCACTTGTTGGTTTGTCACATTCGTTGCTGATGTAACGGCGTTTGTAGTTAACGTGGAGAATGGCGGATCAAATGGATGTTCCACTAGGAATTTCGTATAGTTGGGTCGTTTAGCAGGCGGTCGTTTCTCGTAATGTTCCCGTGCCGTAGCAGCTTCTTCTTGCGACCATTGTTGATAGGCCAGTGTTCCCGGATAATCATAGGGGAAACATGGTAATCCTGCCTCCAAGTGCATGGTATGCTGCTCTTGTAATCCTATTATTAGAATGATTAAAGTCAATGATTATGTTTATTACATCAAAGCGTACTAGAGTAGCTCATTACTTACCACCAACACGTATACCAGCAAATACAAATGACTTCCAGAATGCATTACCCCAACCTTTTGGTAGAATGATACGCCATCCGTTGACTAGTTCACGTCCTATCTGGGTTGACGGTGTGGATGACTGACTTCCACCACGATGTACTAATAGAATGGGGATACGAGCATCTGAGGGTGTTGGCGTTAATGGTTGACCAGGTACAAGTTTCTAGATAAATAGATTAGACACATAGATCAATATTGCCCGATATTATCCTAATGATTACCATTGAACGTCGTTGATGTAGATTCTTCTCAGGTAACATAGTATCAACAAGCATTTGACGTGTTTCTACATTCCATATTGTGCTAGTTGCCACATGTTCAGGCCATTGTACTAGTACCGTAGACAATGACGTATCATCTATCTCTCCTTCTGTAAGTGTAGATTGATATGGAAATCTAATGGAATATATTATTATTTCGTATAGTTACTAGTATATACATAAACAAGTCTATTTACCTTAAACGTGGATCATTCACCGTTAAGCCAATGATGACACCCGGTGGCAATGATTGCGTTGTACGTAGTGAAGTAAGTGTACGCCAAAGAGTAGTCGCAGTTGATGTGCTAGTCTGATCATCTTGACAAACATCTAGAACTTTTGACAGGTAATGATGGGTACGTGGCCCTATAAAGTCAAATACTAATAATTCAGATCGAAGATCACGTATAATCAACGATTCTAGTTGAGGCAGTGTACTGCTCCTATCGACTGATTCCGATTTTAGCTTTATAAACAATTGTTCTACTTGATCAAATGCCGCTGGATGAATCCACAACCATACACGTCGTATTACGGCATCTGTTGGTGTATCCTCTACTGGTTGCCATACTACCATAACAGGTGCAATGACTCGTTGTGGATAAGTATTGAATTCATGAATAGTGCATGTACATTGACGTGAACCTGCTATAAATCTATCGAATGTATGTTAATACTAATAATACTAATAGTAGTAGTGATTCACTTGTTAATTACCGTGCACTAGATGGGCCTGCCATCGATGATGTACATACGCCGTCTAGTATCTTTCTAAGCAATGATTGTGGTCCTTCCAATTCCAAACATCCAGTATAGGATGCATCGTGCATCATTGTCATATGAGCACCTGCTCGATAGGCTGCGCGTTGACCCTTATCATTCGGTGTTACCGCCTAATAGATCATATTATAAATGTACATATCAGTACATAGATGTATCATGTATATACATTCACATTTACCAGTCGATATCCCCATTGATCGGTCATTTTCATACGTTTAGCATGCCATATATGTGTTTCTAGCCAGCGTTTCTTTTCTAATTCCATCATCAATATATAGATATTAATATATATATTGCTATATTGCTATATTGATATATGTGCAATTTACCTTGACGTCGCTCATACTCTTTGATAATTGCTGCAGGACGTCTACGTTTTCGTCGATGTTCATGTTTGCCTATACCAATGGCAATTGATGGATTCTCCATCTAGTACATGTTTGTATTATTATTGCTAAACATTTCAATAGAGATGCTACTTACCTCGCGTAACGCCCTTGTACGCACGCTTACTGGTAATCGTTTTGGTTGATGACTGGCCGCTCGTCTTCGTAAGTGTCGCGGCATTGTTTGAAACACACGCTTATTCCCGCTTAGCCTATTGTATGTGTACATGTGTGTACGGGGATAATGGTCGATTATTAACCTAGTCTCAGCATGATACTTCAACAAACCGGATACTACATTCACTTACATTGCATTTCGCATAGCATTTTGCATAGCATTGATTTCAAAGGCACGCACCTATTTCGCCGTGAAACAAAAAGTATTAATCCGATGACGATTATTGTTATTATTTAAGAATAGTTAACGTACTTCGGTAAAATTCTCTACTGTCATAGCACGTTCCGAGTTATCACCTTTACCTATAATTCGGATGCATAAATATGTATGACATTAATTAGCATATGCTATAACATGACTATACAAACAGCATACCTAACTCTTCTCTAGTGGGTGGTACTATACGCTGCATTGCGGTATATGCTGTAGTAAAGTATCAGCGATTGTATCATTGATTGATAACGTGAGTTCATAGAGTATCTAACCATGTTTCTTTTTCTGTTTCTTTAAACCAGTAATTTGACCCTGACTAGTACTACTACCGCCGCTACCACTGCCTTCCGTAGTCCGTTTACTGGTTTGATAACCACGAATCGCATTGTGATTAGTGCCGCCACGTCGATCTGTACCGCTCTCCATAATGCACGCACTTATGGAAAAACAAGAAAAAACAATAAAACGTCTATTGTATGATAAAATGAGGGGCACCAATTATATGCCGATTTTCCTCACATCATGATTAATCCTCATACACACACACTCGCTCACTCTCCCCTTCATGGTCATTCTTCAAACACATCCTGTATTATTAACACACACACACAAAACATAGGACAGCTCGACTCATAGACGCAATCATTCTTGTTTCTCCCTGATGGTTGCTCCCTACCTTGGCTGAAGTATCGTCCTACCACGAGATACTCTTGAATCAATCTGGACTAATTCAAACAAATATCGAGCTGTGCAAGGCGACTGGCCCATCAGTTGTGTTGTTGACCTTTCGTCGAATTTTCCACTTGACCTTGAATTCTTGTTACGATGTGCACATGTTGTGTGTGTGTTTGCATTTTACTAGAGTGGAAGAAGGAGTAAGTCTAGTCAACGATAGGCTTGCCATTCATTCATACATTTGTAATTGTGCCTGCATTGCTCCTATGTGCGTGTGTGTGCCTCCTTTGACAAAAGAACTAGATCGGTCTAGTACTGCGTCATGCACCTGATGTACACACTTCATTGGATCTGCATCGATAATGTTCCCGGTTCAATTGAATCAATATAGTAATAGATCTAATTAGTAGAACTTGTTCATATCATCATCATCATCATTGTCATTATCATCATCATCATCATCATCATCATCACTATAACGATTCATTCGGAATGATGCCGATATAGAGTTAGTTTTAATGACGCATGGTATGATGTTACATGTCTAGGCCTGATGAAGTAACTGTGTCAAACGTATACCTGGCCTTGTCCAGTATACGGGACTGTAATCTTTTCCTAAACACGCCACAAAAGAAAGTGTGTATTCTGCGGTGAAATCAGTGATGCTTATTGATAAAAAATCCAGCCCCGTGGGTCGCATATTTGTTTGGTTCATGAAACACGTCGTTTTCTTTGCAAAATACTATAAAATAAACGATATGGATAGGTGATGATTACTTGGCTATACCCTATTATATCATCGTCCATCATTATTACATAGTCGCTCTTGGCTATTATACCAAGAGAGAAAGAAAGAAAGTCATTATTAAGCCACATATCATTCTTCTATTACCACTACTACTACTACTCTCCATTTCTATTCTTCTTCTTCTTCTTCTACATCATCATCCATTTGCGCGTATCTGTCATCTCATTCTTCGTTTATTCAATTCAATTTGCTATACACACCACACGCACTACAATTTCAAATTAATAGATCATCCATTCACCTTTTCCTTTATTTCTGACTTGGCCATTGTGCACGCTACACGTCATTAGAGTTTCAACATCATGCCTCAATATCCATATCTTCCCTCTCCCATTGACACTGATACGTGTCATTCGGTATCGACTACCGTAACGAATGAGAAGGATACTCGTCATTTTACGTATCCACCTTCTCCTCCTTGTGGTAAGTATTGTATACTACATGTATATATATCAATCAGTATCAGTATCAGTAATGCTAATCGTGCTATAATGTACAACTCTTGATATTACGCTATAATAGAATCCAGCACCTCGGTATCATGTCATTCGTACGATAGCCAATCAGGTAAGGAATGATACAAACATACGCCATAATATGAGAACACATTAGCTAACCTAGCCTTATCTGCACGTATTAGCTCATCCAATGGAACCCACCGCTTGCTACTACGAATACGTTCCACAGTCTTGTTGCATCGAATTTACAACTGATCCCATGGAGGCACTACGACACTCCAAGCTATTGCCGATTAATATGTATGCGTATTGTATGGACAGCCTACTCAAGCACACGCATAACTCGTGGATATTCGTGGCTAAATCCGTCGGCACATTATCCCTAGATGAAGTAACGGAAGAGTACACGCTAACGCCCTTTTACGAATCGTATAACGATCCCGCTTATAACGACGATCAGTTCGTCATCATCAAATACATACCAAATGTGGGGGATGCCTACCGAGAAATTGAAATACACCTTCAGGCGAGTGTCGACAATGCCGGTATCGTGCCAATTATCGATTATGGACAGGTGGCACAGGGTGCCTGTCTCGTTCTTCCCTACTATCTCGATGGCGATCTACGTCATTGTACACAGCGTATTTTCAGCAACGAATCAACACGATTGTTTGCCAATCAGCAACAACGCGACCATACCATCGCGCTGTGGATTTCAAATCTAGCCGATACACTGGCCAAATGCCACGCTAAAGGCATCTATCATCGAGATATTAAACCCGATAACCTACTACTTAATGCCAATGGGCTGCCATTATTTACGGATTTCGGATTTGCCGATAAAGCCGCGTTACATTGTCAGCGATTTATCGGCACCGATGGTTATATGGCACCGGAAATCTGTGCCAATGGCGAACGCACCAGCGAACATGATCCATGGCGTTTGGTGGATACCGCTAAAGCGGACGTATGGTCACTAGCCATAACCATTCTATTTATGCTTTCGGGTCGTTTACCATGGCGACGAGCCAGTCTATCCAGCGATCCGGTATTCCTTGCCTTTCTAGCGGGAAAGGTCAACCTTTGCCGTGAATTCAATCTGACACCCGAGGCTGGATTGCTACTCAAGCAAATGCTCGATGTTAATCCAGTGCAACGACCTACAGCCGCACAAGTGGCAGAGCGTGCACGATGTCTGACCAGCTGGATATCTTTACAGTAATCGCTTCTTCTCCTTCTTGTCTTCTTTCTGTGTTGCAGTAGATCCCGCTTGAAATTAGGGAAATAGCCCGCATTTTGTTTATCTTTTTATTCTTACGCAACCATGGTCATCATGATTAGTTAGAATAGTATGTTGTAGACAGGTAGTCAGCCGCTTAGCTGATGAACTGTCTAGTTATGTTGTATTATACAATAAGTGATTATTATCACTAGGGCTGCTATAGTTTCTTTTATACTTTTATGCAACCAATATTTATTTATTTCTATCCTTGACTGTTATTTTTACGCGTACATCATCGCTCCCTTTTTTGTTTTGTTTTTTTTACATGCTTGCTTGTTCGTTAAAGTTTATAAATATTTATCCAACTCCTCTATTTATTTGTATTATGTATAACTAGTAATCATTCATATTTTCATATTAGTTTATTACTGCTTGTAAGTACATGACATGGCAATATCAAACTATACTAGTACACTTTTGTTTGGATTCTATACTACTTTATTAAACTAAATGAATATACACACTAATACTAAAGTGTAGAAGGTTGTTTGGGTGGTGTACAGATGTTGTACTAATCTGATAAGAATGGCGGTGTGAGCAAATCATCATCTAGCATGTCGTCTAGTGATGATAAATCCTCCGGCTGTTCACGTAAACTTGCTAGTTGAGCAATAGGCATTAGTTCGGAAGGATAGGAGCTATTTGTATGATAAATGGCTCTTGCACTTACTTTGGTAATTGGCGCTAATACCGGCAAGTGCGCTACTAATATTTAATGATCATTTGTTGCTTTGATGTCGAGTATGAATTAGATGGTGCTTGGTTTGCTGGTATGTTTGCATTGGTTACATGTGGTCGATATGGAGTTGCACAGATAGCGTTATGAGGTGAGAAGATAATAGTGAAATCATCACCTTGAGGTAGTTCCAATATTTGGTCAGATGCTACTTGTTCTCGCAATTGATTTAAATAGAGCGAGGTGTCCTCATCTATTTCTTCGTCGAATTTATCGTTTAAATGGCCGCTTAAACCAAGATAATTTAATGAAGGATCCGGGTGAGGTTGTTGTGATGTTGTTCATGACTCGAGTATCTCTTCTTCTTCCTCTATGGTATTCAGAGTAGGAGGACGCATTACAGGTCGTCGTACCTTGCATATTCTCTTCATGCGACGCTTTATTATTTCAGCTGACCGTTGAGCGACCTTTCTACCATTCTTGCTACAAATAGCTTCTGCACAATCTCTCTTATGGCGTAATCGCTGATTGAGTCTCTCCCGCACTTTCTCGTAGATATTCGTGGTGCCAATGTCAAATGAAGCAGCAATATAATGATTCGAACGTTGCTTTTTGGTAGGAGGCAAGACCTTCAATTCTAATATGGATTGTTAGTGTATATTAAATAAACGTACGGTTGTTACTCACCTTCTTCTTCCTCATCCTCTGTTAAGCGTGATGACATTAGTCTTTTCGTTGAACGTAATGCAGAAGCGCGTACTTCTTCAAACGAACTCTTAACGCCATTATGATGCAAAAGCTTCACGTTGGCCACCATAATCTCTGCATTTGGTGCTACTTTTGCTTTACGTTTAGTAAGCGGTTTGGCTGCCGCTTTAGCTTCTTTATCGGCTGCATCTTCAGTGTGTATATAATGCAATGGATCACGCTTAAGCGATGTCGGTTGCAATGACGAATCATATTCTTTCGATCGTGTTGGAGCATCATGACTTGGTGTCTTCGGTGCTTCATCCAAAGTACCCTGCTGCCAAATTGTGTTAGTCTAAAGCCGACTGTTGGCCATCTAATCATTACTTACCTCATATTTATAAACTTTGGACTTTATGAGCTCCTTAGGCGCAACTGGACGCAGCTTAAGCGGTTTTCGCCAGCTATCGACCGCTGCTTCATTCTTTTTGATTCGACCAGCTTTTGTGCCCAAAACATTCCATGGCGCTTTAGTTTCACCATCGATAGCAGCAGCAGCAGTTGTTGTTGTAGCAATAGAACCAGATGGTGGTATATTCTCTTGATCCACATAGGCTTGGAGTCGACGTTTGCCGTTTTCGTTCTTAGCATTAGCTGGTTCATGATGAACTGCTGAAGCTGGTCGTTGATTAAGTGAAGTAGTCTGCTTGCTTAGCACGCCTTTACTAATATGGCGAACGGCTGGCTGTTGTTCCACCAATGGTGTCTTCGTTATGGCGTTCTTCTCGAACATGTGTGACACGCCCTTGACTGATTTGGATTCGGATGGTGTAACTTTGGCTGAAAGCATACGTGCTTGGAAAAGGCAGAACTCTCTCTCAATTCGTGTGAGTTGTTGAGCAAATCGATTAATCCCTAGTTTGTAGCAGAGCTCGGCCTCACGCCACCTATAAATAGAGCGTGGTTAGCGTGCGTTAGTATAACTAGAATGTATCGACATTTTTACTAGCGCCTACATCTTTTTCTTCTCTAAATATTCGGCATATTCCTGGTAGGCCGGTACTTGCTTCTGTCCGATGTTGTTTGTCTCTAGAAACTCGTACACAGCAAGAGGATCACTGACAAGCTCGGCGTGCATTAGCGAGAGACGTACGTAGCGTGGATCATTCGTATAACGACTACAATTACGGAACTTGCGTGTGCATCGTTCAAGCAATACAGGCAGCATGCCTGCGTAGCTATTGCTTTCGACACAACTCTGCAGCGTCCACTCCACGTATCGTTGGTAGACCTCCAAGGGATCATCGAGTTTGTCGGCATTGCTGATCTCTTTTTCAAATCTAGCACGCTGCTCTTCAAGCACAGCTGCACGTTTCTTCTCCGGTGTGGAAAACAGGTCAACCAGGGCTGTGGCACTTCGACCAGTCTTCAGCGGTGCGGTATTCTCTTTATGTCTTTCAATAGTCTCCTGATCAACTACACGTGGTACAGGTCCACGTTCGCAATTGTCCAGCGTAGTCGGTGCAGGTATACGGGTCTTGGTTGAAGTAATGCGAAATCGCTTTGGTTCGGGGCCGTAGACTTCCTCTTCTCCTCGTACAGGGTCGTCGCCAGGCTTGTACTCGGGAGCAATGGATATCGCTTGAGAGTTGACATATTTGGGTAGGTTAGAATTGCGCGCGGGAGTGCCATCGGCACCGTAAGAAATATGTAAGTCTGTCATGGTTGCTACTAAGCACAGGTATAGGTGCAAGAACACAAGGAAGTATGTGAATGCAGGAAGTGGTGAGAGCATAAGTAAGAAAACCAAGAAGAAATGCATACGGGTAAAAGAAGCAGTGAAAGCCGCGAGTGTTGTTAATAGTCCATTAAATAGCTCCATCTCATCATTCATATCCACAAATAAGCTCATCTAGATCAGCGCACTGGAGTCTATCAATACCCTTGCGTAAATTACCCTCGTCTCTTTTATCCACAACAGATAATCACTAGCTGGATCGGCTATTCTCTCTACAAGTAAATAGTGTATAACTATTTATTCTGCCTCAGTAAGTCCATCTATTGATTGGTGTACTAACTCCCGTATTAGTGTTCAGGTATATCTACGCATATTACTTTAACATCTTTCCCTATATACACATGATGATTAACTAGATGCGACACTCTAATCATAACTAACTAGATAATACGTAGTCACTTATTCTGGCTAGTAAGTTCATTTTATTTATTATTAAATTAATATTTGTTGTTACTCAGAAAAATACACGTACGCTGTTTCAATATTTATTTCTCAGTGATGTTTCACCGATATTACTCTATTAGACTGTTATAATATACATTATGTTTGTATGACACCATTAGCACATGCACTAAGATCTATTCATGATAATATTAAGTAATAGATTAATGGTACAGCATTTATTATTGGATTGCATGCAGAATATATTTAGTTATATGGATGCATAGCAGCAGTAATGACGTGTCCATTGTTATTGTTCACAACAAGTTGGTATCGATTGCATAGACATTCCAGTTGATCAGATCGATAGCTCCAACATCTAGGACATTTATGTCGTACCGATAAATGTAGGATCATTTGACCAGATGCACCACTCATACTGTCTATTACATTGTCGATCAATAGTCATTATCATGGCATACTCATACTGCATACTGCATACTTACTTGGTAATGATATTGTTTCACTAATAAGAACAGTGTCATTTCTCGTGGTTAATGTCGACTGTGCAGCAATATTAACCGATGCACATAAGAACAGTTCAGGTAGTAGTGATGCTAATGCATATTGCTTAATAAAATATGTACAACCGATATCACTATCGCTATTATTATTATTGTCGTCTTACCGTATTTATGTAGTAATTGGCCTAGTGGAGACATTGTATTGTCTTCTAGTTCTAGTGACAGATCGATTTGCTCGCTTGTCTTGATTCCCCTGTCAGTCAATGAGATTTGTAAATAAATCATTTGGTATACTGCAGATAGCACTTACTTGGCCTGTCTCATCTTCTCGACTAGCTGGTAGTACTGACTACGAAGGTGTTGTAGCACTGTCCAGTTTTGCTCCAAAGCAGTATTATGCCAACGATCATCCTATTCATTGCCAATGCTCGAGTGTTAGACCACACATAGCTCAGTGATTGCAAGTGTTTACCAGAGATATCCATCCCGAGTGGAATACGCTATCAAATGGTGTCGACCAACTCGACCAGGAAAAAAAGCTGAATCTCCTCGGCTAAATGACAAGTAATTGGTGCGAGTGCGCGTGTGTGTACACTTCAATTATCTATGCAGTATTCCTTGCTTAGCTACAGTTGCATATCAAGTATCAATGGTTTCTTACGTGGTATACGGCAGTCTGTGCTGATCTTCGTGCCAACGATAATTTGTCGTCAACGTAAAGCCGCTCCTTGATAGATTGAAAGTAGAACGCCGATAGTTGTGAGTTGGTAAAGCGATTCAGTTCTTGAATAACTGCAATAAACAAGGCAAGTATTAGTTCTACCGTTGCGTATGCTATTCACCCTTCTTATCGACATACCTTTATTGAACGAAAATACTTGCTAAGCATTGCTAATAAGCGTGGCAGAACAATGTAGTTCATGTAAAGTGTATTGGTCTATCAAGTAACGATGAGAATGCAAAAAGGTTGACGTAATCAATATGCGCATTATTGCATATAAGTAGCAACGAGTGAACAAATAGAATACACGATAAACAATATGATAAACAAATAGCAGTTAGTAGAATGACTGACTTGTCACGAATGAGCAAGGAAGGAGCAAGGAAGGGTGCATGAACACGTATGCCAGCTTATTTGAAGAAGCAGTGTATGCTTGTAGGCAGATAGAGTATGTAGATGGCAGTAAACAAATAAAAATACAAATAAAAGCATGACGTAATGGTGGCATACAAACAGATGACGGAAAAGAGCGGTAAAAGTAAAAGGCGCATATTACAACGAGAACAGTGAACGCTTAAACATTGATAAATAAGCAGGACAGTGATAGAAAACAAAGAACTAGAACGAACAATAAACAATGCTTATTGGTATAGTAATAATAACGACAAGTGAGCATGTAGATAGGATAGAGCAAGAGGAAAACAAAGAAATAAATAAACGGCATAGAGATAGTATGGCAGAATAGTTGCTATTGGTAAGGTGTATGCTAAAGTGAAAGAGGAAGTAAGTGGAATACGAATGACAAGAAAAAGACGCGTATTACTGAGAAAGTGAACAAGTAAATAGAAGGAGAGGAATAATTAGCATATAGTCAAGAGGAAGTAGACGCGTGTTGTTTACTGACAAGGGAAATGAGATTAGCACGAAGAGGACGCATATTGGTAAAGAAGGGAAAGGGAAACAAGGGAAATAACTGGAATGCAGTTGATACGAATAAGACGCGTGCTATGTAAAGAAGTAAATAACAAGGGGAATGAGCAATAGGTGGAATAGTGGATACATGCAGTGTGAACTGACAGTAGTGACAAGCATGTATATGTAGTGGGATAAGGTAGAATGATGGAAATAAATAAGTTATTAATGAATAGAGATAGTGGAATGAATACACTATACTAATGATAGAGCAAGGCAAATAGTATATAATGGATTAAATAAAAACGTATAATAAGATCAGTTAGTAGGAACGAGAGATGATGCCAATATTGGGATGGCAGAATAATGTAGAAGTGACATGAGTGAGCAATATGCATGATATGAAATGATATAATTGAATAAATAGAATTTATTAGTGAATTTATAACAATGTAATAAATGTTGTATCCAAATCGTATTAGTAAAAGCTAGGTGTAACATTCCAAGTAGTAGCCTTGTAATTAATAGAAAGTAGCACATCATTAAATAAATTCTAATCATTTGTGCTATTGTTGTGCGTTAGTAAAGTTATTAGTTAATAGATAATAAAGGCTTACCTTTAAGAAAGAAGACCCCATGCTCATTTAGTATCAAACATCTAGTAAATGACAAAACAGATTTGATAACGGCGCACGGCAGATCGTCACCTACCGCGCGTTGTTGTCGGTACCTGGGACGACACCCTAGTCATCAAACCTGTTCGTGACGGGATATCACACACCCCATGCCTTTTAAAGTCCCGCGACATAGGATTTCCGTCTGTCACCTTGCGGTCTAGTCACGATCATTTACTGCATCTCGTAGACCAATAACAGCTTTCAACAACAACAGTGATATACAGTATTGCATGCTGAAAACAATTGGTCGGTACCTGGGACGATACGCAAGCTATTGGCCTACTCGTGACGGGATATCACACACCCCATGCCTTTTAAAGTCCCGCGGCATAGGATTTCCGTCTGTCACCTTGCGGTCTAGTCACGTTGGCGATGCAAGTTTTTGATAAGCATTTAAAAGGGTGTACCTAACAGCAAATATGAAATGTCGTGTCCTAATAATAATTAACTTACCTTGTTAATTAATAAGCACTGTAGTTGTTCATTAACTACAGTGCACGGCGTTGATAGATAGATAAATAAATAAGAGAGCAATTTGAATGAAGTAGAAAAGGGCTATAATATAGTAAATGAGAGTAATGTAAATGGGAACAGAAAGATTTTGGAGAAGAAGGAGTATATATGATGTAGATGACGTAGATGACTCATACAACTCCTATGATTCATATGCGGTCATTATTACGTGCGCGCATTTGAAGGAGAGAAATGATTGGATAGAAAAAGAGTATATATGACGTAGATGATGTAGATGATTCATATGACTCATATGATTCATATGCGGTCATTATTACGTGCGCGCGTTTGAAGGAGAGAAATATTTGGGTAGAGAAAGAGTGCACTTGCTAGTATTAAGCGAGATTCCGTTGTACTACATGTAGAGTAAGCAGGTGATTTAATGAGTCATTATTAACTCATACATATATAAAACTTCCTGCTAAGCTAAATCCAATAGCTTCGTGCTGCAGCTTTTTGCGCTTATGCGATTAAAAATTCGCTTATATTTTTACTTTAATTGTAAAGCAACATGACGCGCTGTCCCAAAAAGTATAAGGACAAAATATTTGAAATCCGCGCAAGCGGTAGCAAAGAATATTTTGGTATTCATCCTCCGCCTGCGTGGAATTTTCCTAGCTACTTGGAATATGTTACAAACAATATTACGGGCTCACCAAAATGTGGCCAAGAGCTATTCCACCAATACAAAAACGACTTGGATTGGTTGAAACGACATGACAGTATCCCTGCACCATTAAAAGATTACATAGGCAAACTTAAAAGGGCAGCTTCCACTAAAGACTTACCTCAAGCTTCTACCGAAGACTCTCTGGCGGCTGAGTGTGAAGGGAGGAGAGCTTACGCTTTCGTCAGGACAAAGTCAACAAAGAACCAGTACCGATGGATCAGCTTTTCTTACCATTGCCGAGAAACTACACGATGCAATATTTCGCGTTACATGTGGCATTTTGCAGCATATGGACGTAAGGGAGCTGGTAGTTGAAATCAAAGAGCTCGCGGCTTCATTTAAAGCTTCCTCGATAAGCGAACGCTTAGATGTGGCGTCAGTACTTTTACTTGAAGGAAATTTAAATAGCGATTTAGTAGCGGACACATTTAGATTAACTTCCTCAAGAATCATTCCAATGATTAGTGAAAATATATGGAAGCAATTTAGCCATCACTTTTCAGAAGAAGAGCGTTCAACGTTTAATACGCTTTCAGCATTACCATCTGGAATGGAGGAAGCTACGCAAAAAAGCTTTCGCACAGTTATGAGTGAGGCTATGGGCAGCAATGATTTGTTGGATATTACGAAGCTACGAATATCTATTAGTATTAAAAAGCTAGAAATATTTCGATCCGGCATTACGGACAGCGAAGAATTGCAAATGCTAGAAATTCTTGAATATTTAGCGGCAAATGTTTGTATCAACAACAGTAGTGGCCCAGCTACAACACCGGTAAGAGAGGAGGAAGAGATAGGGGTAGGAATAGCAATTACAACAACCCGTCCCATAAGCGAAGCGACACACTATCGTAGGCTTTCATATATATTTGATACTCTGTTACGTGGCACTACGTTACGGCTGACAGATGGTGAACAGATCAGCTATGTATCAAAGAGATATCAAGAAAATAACTTACAATATTTTGATGTCAATGAAAAGTTTATAGCGTTTGGCCATCGCATTGACCTGATGATGGAGACGATGGGCGTGGAGCTTGGTGTTAACGAGTGGAAGAAGGGCGGCGTTGGCAAGAAGGCGGTCGCACAACAGCGTATAAAAAGTATGCTGATCAACAAAGCAATTTTAGTTGAAATCAGCAAACTATCGCCAAGTCCAGGATACTCACCAAGAGTTATCGCTATGGACTGGGTTGGCTCAAAAGGTATTTTATTTCAGGTACACAAGGTTGATGACGTATACAGCATCAATCATATATGTGATCTTAAAATGCCCGAAAAATTATCCGACCTCAAGAATTTTGAGTCAACCTTAAACGGGTTAATAATATGGAGAAATCACCATGTGGCGCTACATGGCATGGTGAAACAGGCACTAAACTTGGATCGACAAATTCAATTACCTATTACACCAGCTCCATCACCAAAAGAAGCCCGTCGTCGCGATTGCGACAACACATGCATTGTTCCCTCAAAAAAAACGCCGCAGCAAATGAATAGCCTTTGGTGGCTACTGTCTGTAATTTTGTAATGTCTCGTAAAATAAATTAACAATAAACTATTATATTATTATTTAGCTGCTTTATTATTAAATAAATGATTAACTTGTATTATACACATAACAATAAAAATAAGCTGTCCATTGTGTGCACATTTTAATACAGCGTAGACACAAATTTTATTATGATGTACTCGCTATGATATTCTTGCCAATGCTTTTACGCAATAAACATCCATCTTTACAATAACTATATGCTGATTCTTCGAGCAACTGCTGTTCTACATTGATGCAAATGGTGTATGTCGTGGATGAATTTATACTAGATGATTAGCCTTGCTGGGCTTTGACGACGACTGTAACGGTTAGTCCACCCACTGACCGAGAATAACATCCGACTCCATTCTAATTACCGAATACTTGCTGCGGTATGTCAGCCATGTGATATGTCCAGTTTATCTATTGATTGAGATGACGACTGTCCATACTCATATAGAAATACCATCAATGGTAATAATCGAGTGTTCGCTATGCTGGCAGTAATTAGTGTAGCGTAGATTGCATAATAGTAGTATCGCGTGTATCAATATCTATAATTGATCATATCATATGGATGTTAATAGATGATGATGATGATGATGATGGTATCATTAGTAGTAATAATTGCTAGCTGATCATTCTAATCCATTCAACTAATAGTGAATATCGTACGCGAATACAGTATGATAAAGTAACAATTTATAATTGGTATGTGTCTAACAACTTGGTTCTATGTATTCAGGATGATCGAATGAATCAGGTCGTTATTCAATAGGCTTGCTAGGACACCATCGATGGGATGTTGCTATTAGTTATATGAATGCATAGCAGTAGTAATGACGTGTCCCTTGTTATTGTTCACAACAAGTCGGCATCGATTGCATAGATATTCCGGTTGATCAGATCGATAGCTCCAACATCTAGGACATTTATGTCGTGCCGATAAGCGTAGAATCATTTGACCAGATGCACCATTCATAGTGTCTATTACGTTGTAGATTAATAGTCATTATCACGGCATACTCATACTGCATACTCCATGCTTACTTGGTAATGATATCGTTTCACTAATAAGAACAGTGTCATTTCTCGTGGTTAATGTCGACTGTGCAGCAACATTAGCCGATGCATATAAGAATGGTTCAGGTAGTTGTGATGCTAATGCATAGTGCTTAGTAAACTATATACGACCAATATTACTATCGCTATTATTCTATATCATAATCATCCCAATTATATGGCAATAACCTTGCTAATAACGCTTTATTATTACTCATATTATATGTGGATATAGCCTAACTCTGAGGTCCACTGCCGCCAGGAATCAACTATAGATAACGTGATTAATAAAGCAAAACAATACAAAGCAATACTTCATCATATCAACGATTACTTACCATGCAAATGTTATTGCCATTCAACAATAGTCTTTCAAGTTTTTGCGTGCGTCGTTCTCCATCAACTGCTATATCACTATATTGTATATTAATCATCCGTTATCATTGCATCATACCTAAGTAAACGCTTACAATTCAGTCACGTCACGTAGCAGCATATCTATTAGCAAAGTATGTCAAGGCATTATATAGTAGTATTGCTTTCAAGGCATCAATGTGGCCACTTGCCACCGTATAAAGGATACTGACATAGTCGTCGAAACCTTCCAACACGCCAACAAACTCTTTCTCATCCTTCATTACAACCCAGATTCTTGAACCGATGCACTTATCGATCAGTTCTATAGATAAACGTTAGTAGCGGTATTGATCGACGGGATTGCTACTTGAATGCACCAGTATCGCATAATTATTCCTCGTTGCAAACATACCTAACGGCAATAGTTGTGAGGTTGACACGGTAGCCATGTTTAACAATGAGAAGTGAAAGGAGAAAATATGATAGATTGAAAAAAACAACAACAAACACGCACACACGAATATCGTGACGAGAATGGGCCAAGATGGAATTATACGTCAAAGTGAACGATAACCTCCCCATTTAGTATCACCTGATAGGCAACTGTTCAATATTTCCAAATGACGTATGTATATCTAATCTCAACAATGCAATTATTATAAAATAAATAAATAAATAACTAGTATATAGGCATAATTTCAGTCTAGCGTAATTCTGATCGGAGCATACGTGGCCATGTATTCTGGAAGATTAACTGCAATACTTCGTATCGAACGGGCTCAAATGACTGGAACGTCAATCGATCCTCCATGTATGCTTTCGTGATATTTTCACGACATGCACTCGTGATGTTCAGCTCATTTGGCGAATGTGGGATGATATACTCGTTATATAGCTTGACGAGCTCTTTCCTCACTAGTTCCGCTCGTTGTCTGGCATATGAATCGTCGGTGGTATGCACTCGATGTATTCCAATATTACTTAATGTGTCCGACGCCTCATTATCAGTAATTGATTCTGATGGTGTAATATTCGGTGCACTACTACGACGATTCCATATTGTGCTATTCAGATTGCTAGGCAATACTTGCTGATTATTGGCACGATTGGCATTAGCGCGATTGGCATCGGTAGCCAGTCTAGTAGTATGGAGAGTGGCCTTGTTTTCGTAAGCGATTAACCGTCGTGCCAGATGTTTATAGTATGATCTTGAGGATGTAGTACCGCGTCTGACTAATAGTTGCTCCAGAAAGCGTAATCTTCGTAGAAATGCTATATTTTCACTTGTAAATTCGCGTATAGAATATCTGTACAGCTGAATTACGCATGATGTCTTCGTACTAAGCAAATAAACGATACTACTAGTCTAGATGATTACTTACCGCTTTTAGAAACTCGCTATTATCTAATGCTTCCATGAACACTTGAAATCCACTACTATTGCTGGATATGCTTTTCGATAGTAGTTCAGCTATTTCCGCGGATGTTCGCTTCCGCTTCCGTTCTAATTGTTTTCGTTCGTATAGCAGGTAGAACACCGGCCATGCCACTGTCATGACATGACTAACAACACGGATGACTTCTGTTAATATCTCGGGTGGAAAGTTAAATCGTGCACGCTCCCAGTTTGGACCTTTTACGTAGCGAAGTAGAAGATAGGTAAGCATACCGAACACGCCCACGACTGCCTGGATAAGAAACTCATTACGAATACCATAGGCATCGGTGGTATACCAAATGATGAGACCGATTATTGGAAATATAATAATGAAAAAGAATCCTACGGCAATGTTCGGCAGGAAAATTGGCCATTCGTCCGAGCATTCCGCCAGGGTTGCCCCTGGATATATCGAGAGTCGCGGGCTTAGTAGAACGATTAGCGTGGTGGACATTATGCTAAAGAATAGAATAAATGCCACTATGTAAATATGATATTTTGGTTGTAATATACGAAGAGTTACAAGTCGACGCATCATCTGTTGCATGGAGGTCTTCTCGTGGAGTACGGATAGCTGAGAAATGGTCGGTATTCTCGTTCTTCGATGGAATAATCGCGACGTAATATTTAATACAGCCGAGCAGACATCGACCTTTATACCGCAAGGTGTTGTACGAGCTATTTGGTCCTCCTCCGTCGAAGATAGTTCGTCGGATAGTGAACTCTGTTCAGATAGGATTAAGTTAAAGGGATCGACATTTGCAGCTGAACCCGATCTACTACGCGGATTACCGAGCGACGATGGACCTGCCTGACTGGGTGTCGACTCCGCAGTGGACAAATACGTACTAAAGGATTCCGCCGGCGTGTACGGACTAATAGTGCCACGACTTGTCGTTTGCGACTGATAGCCCTCGTAAGCTTGATGCGATTGCCGTCGAAGTTGCTGTTGCTTCCTCTGTTCGACATCCACACGTCGACGATTCAACTCGTAAATCCAGAGTAGCCGCCAAAACTTCAATCCTAAGCTTGTTGTCCACAGGGTGATCCCTAGGGTAATCAACCAATACTGGGTGTCGCACGAGAAACTCGTCCTATTGGGCAGCGGTATAAACGTGGCCGCACTGTAGAACATCGTGCCAACAACGTGAACACAAGTGATGAAACGACCTCGATGCTGTAGGGCCAGTTCATACCGAGCAAGATACAGGAAGATACTTATATCTACTACATAAATAAAATTAAGTACACCGAAGATTGTGTAGAAAAGCACGGGAAGATGATACTCGCGTTTATCAGCTTCGAATTGAGGCATTGAATCATAGATAACGGATTGTATTCATAAAGACAAAAATCAAGACACACGAGAACACAACGCTGCTAAAAGAGAGCAGACTAGCTTGACAATAGGATCGCATCTCCAGGGTAAGCTATAATAGTTTGCACTTTACTTAATGGCTGCTGCTATGTTATTTATTTTGATTTATTACTATTGGATTGTTTACGGTATTCGGCAATGTTATTAGTAAGATAAATAGTGGAACATTTTAATTCCGTTAATATTAATTAATTATGTCATAGAGATGCCCAAGTATTTAGAAAAATCATCATCCATTTGCAATGTGGAAAACACTCTTTCACCTTTCCAGACTCGTCTCATTTCACTCTACTAACACTAAATTCGTAAACATGCCCAAAGCAAAGATTGCACCCTCGTTGCTATCAGGTGATTTCGCCAATTTGGCAGCTGAATGCAAACGTATGATTGAGCTGGGTGCCGACTACTTGCATATGGGTAGGTGTTTGATGTAAGCATTATTTGTACAGCTAACTTATCTCTCATTCATTACTCGCTCGCAGACGTTATGGACGGGTAAGCAGCAGTGAATACCGAGTAGTGGTAGACACGAGAAGCATGCATCATTACATATTGCTTACCATGCCATGGGTTAGTCATTTCGTACCGAATCTTACACTAGGCCCGCCTATCATTAAATCGTTGCGTAAGCATACGGATGCTTTTCTCGGTGAGCTAATCGATCTAGCAATCGTTCATACGTTTATTATTAATTATGATATGCTACTACTACTACCATTACTACTACTATAGATTGTCATCTCATGGTATCGGAACCAGAAAGAGTAAGTATTGTTCCGTCATCCATCTACCTCTTCATACGATGCAGCACAACATATCCATTAATCATTCCATGTACATGCAGTGGGTTAACGATTTTGCCAAAGCGGGTGCTTCCATGTACACATTCCACATCGAGGCCACCGGTAAGTAGTGCGTTGCACGTAGAAGTAACAGTTTCTTAGCACGACTATGATTCCATCTCTAGAGGATGCCAGTGCATTGATCAAGCGTATAAAAGATCTTGGCATGCGTGCTGGTATAGCATTGAAGCCGGCCACCCCCATTGAGTCGGTGTACCCGTTCGTTGATCAACTAGATCAGGTACTAGTCATGACGGTAGAGCCTGGTTTTGGCGGTCAGCTATTTATGCCGCATTGCATGCCAAAAGTTGTAGAACTACGCAAACGATATCCTAATCTTGACATCCAAGTTGACGGTGGACTCGATCTGGACACCATTAAGCAAGCGGCCATTGCAGGTGCCAATGTCATTGTAGCGGGATCTAGCATTTTCGGTGCTTCAGACCCTAAACATGTCATCGATGGTTTGCGTGAATGTGTTGTTGCCCATAACACTGAATAATAGACCTATCTCTATCTAGATATCTATATATATAAATAAATAGTCACGCGATTAGCTATCCTTACTTCCTACATGATTGCTATTACAATTAGATTGGAATAGATAAAATGAAGTGCTTGCATGCAATGTTAGCGATCATGCATCCTAGTATTTTATTGGGGTAATGCACAACCACACACTCCTCCTATTTACTTGTCGTATCAATCGCGATATACACAATATACATTCCACAAGAAGCAACAGTCTGATATCGACAGCCAAATACGAATCCATATCTGTATACTGAACAGCAACATAGACTGGTAGCTGGACACGTGTCGCACCACTATCTATCAATGTTACACTATCAACATGGCCGTTTGATATCCCCACATTCATTGAAGTAGTCCATCCCCTAGGATAGGAAACCTGATAGAAATGAGTGCATGCTAGGCCATGCCTAGTTTTCTTTTTTTTAATAGAACGCCTTTTTCTTCTAGCTACCCTCTCTCTCTTCCCCTCCTCTTCTCTCCCCTCTCCTATTCGACTATACACCTTTATAACCTAACGAACCGGTACTTTCTTGCGGTGTTCTAGCTTCTTCTTCTTCTTCCTTTTTGTCCTACTCACTCTACTAATACCACTAGTAGCTATAGTAAGCACGCTTTCGTGTGCTTTTGTTGCTCACTCGTAGATCAGCATAATAATAGCGCTGATAGTTTGTTTTCTTCCAATTTACTATTTATCGACTATTCCGTCACACTAGTATACCACCATCACCACATCACCACATCATATCGATAAAACACCCACGTACACACACACACATACACGCCCTTTCTTGTTCCCCGTTCAGTTACTATTATTAAAAAAAGGATGTTGACCGCACTGCTCAATACAGCTCGTTTTGTATGGATGCTTATCTATAGCATTTCCGCAACCGTTGTAATATATTTTTACGAGCTGGCGCGCGGAAGTCGATCTCCTGGAGACTGGCCGAAATTAAGCGCGACGGCATACTACAAGGAATCCGCCGTTAAAGAACGCTCGCTTGCTACTTCACCGGCGGCCATTGAAGAGGCAACTCCTCGAGAGGCTTGCGCAAGCACTTTGTCCATTAGTTCCGTCCACAGCAGCAGTGATATACACCTAGCTGCACGACGTATGCAACGAGTGCAAAGTGAAGACCAATCATCGAGCAAGGTCAGCCTCACCCTATCCACACCAAAAGTGACTCCTGTTGTCGTTGCCCCACAAGCGCCGTTATCCCCTCCAGTGTCGCCGGTATCCTCGATCCGTTCGCACAATTCCACCACCACCACCATCGTGCAGGAGATCAATGTGTGGGCCATGTCTATCGAGGAATTCCTCGCACAGATCGGTAGTGGTCTACTTGATCAGTCGGCCATCAAGGTGATTAGCGAATGTTACATGGTTCTATAAAGAATATTCATCGCTAATATGTGCATCAATTAGGAGTTCATTGCCATTATGGAACAGAAATCGGAACAGGAACAAGCATGCATGGCGGCTATCCTCGAATCCAAGAGAATCAATGCGACGGCAATCTCTTCCTTGTTAAATAAACTACAACGTCATGTAAGCTTCTTAAACTGAAGGGAATGAAGACGATATATACTTAATGCAATCTCTCGTCTAATTTAGGAAATGGATTCATTGGATTTGACAGCCCTACGAACCGTCTTATTAGTGTAAGTAGTATTTGTTATACGCTTACCAGTATCGCTCATCTAACTCACTCTCCGTGTTTGTCTAGTCAATTCGCCTTTATACAGTTAAAGCGACAGGCTAATATCTACCAACTGTACGACGGTCAATTCCCTTCGCAATCGATTATCAAGAACAATCTAGAGTATTTGGCCCATCATCCTGATTATTTGACTGGGTAAGTAACTACTTGCTTTAGTACTAAAGATGCGCAATATGCTTACATCACTAATGATATAGCACGGTTCCCGACATTGCCGATCGATCGGCGGAACGAACGGCGTGCTCGCTGGTAAGTGATCATTCAATTTGCGATCATTCTAATGTCAATTAGCTAACAATCCACAAATACGATACTAGATGCGATACATGGCTTTGGCGACTGGTGCCAACTTGGCTCGTACACTCTCGGATCCAGGTGCCGCCAGCTACTACGAATCATGTGCCAATCATTTGGAGCAAGTCTTAGTGGTATGTTACATCGGCCGTGTGCTCATGATGCAATACTTTATACACACGTATACTAACATTAGTGCTCATTAGTAGTAATTGGTGATGCTCTACCAAGGCTACTGCTCATGATATGTCGGCAATACTCGCAAGCAGGTACACTTTCACAATTAGGATATTGGCCATGGAGTTGTCCATCTACCTTGGATTAACCACTTATTTTTATTTCACTATTTATAACGTATGATTATCTTAACGAAAACTATTATCCTTTATCTTAAAACATTAAATAACTATTCATATGACTTTAATACTTGGTTGCATGACCGTGTAATTCATACTAAATGGACGAACTAGTAGCGCACAGGAAGATACTTGACTCGGTGATGTCGTACTCGTATATTTTCTTTTCCTTTGTCGGTAACTGGAATGAGAATGACATGTAGCAACTCGTTAGCCTGTTTTTTTATTACTCAGATAATAATACTATACCGTACAAACTGCAATCATGCGAACATGACAGACATTGTAATTGATTGATATCAAAATAAGTACCAATCGCATGTAGTAAGCATTCATTTCAAAGTCGCATGGTACTAGAACAAAGGCTTTGGTCAATAGGTGCATGCATAATTGACAATAACTGGTTTATTCATACGTGTCACAGCATCGAATGGTATTCAGCGCGCGGTATAACATCAAGCGACTTGCAATACTCGATGTCGTTCATTTCATTCTCATTTTAACAACATGTATTGCTTTAAAGCTTGTCGATTTTACTTACTACTACTATCATTAATAGTTAGTCAATTGATTGCTGTTAATGCATCAATTACCATAACTCAGATAGGTGGTAAATCCGCTACCTATCCTACATTTGATAGAGTCCTTGAGAAGGTCCCCTATTATAAATATGAGGGTGTAATTATCCCGGTAACGCTAGTAGCCAAACTTGATGATGAATGTGTCGTTAAGCCGATCTATAACGAAGAAAATATGGTGGAAGCATTGGAAATTTCATCAAATTATTCAACCACAGCGATGGCTATATCTTACTTCGAGTTTACCTTTGGCGACTGTAAGAGTACAGAACCGGTAATTATGTTTGCATTGCTAAAGAATTATTAATACTAATTGCTATCTGAATAGTATACTCAAAGGCTTGAAGACTTTGCACGAAATCTGACTGGAATGGGATTTCCACCAGTTAAACTTGTGGTTATAGCACGCGTTAACAACACTATTATAAACTGGGATGCGGAGATGGTGTCCTTCAATCCACATACAAAATATGTTCATTCAGCGTCAATGGATGTTACTCATCTTGAAGACACGTCCAAAGCTTTATTTAGTCGAAATCATACTTATACGTTTAGTGCTGAGCAAGGTAACATCCAAGATATCTATGAGATAATCAACTAACATTAACATGGACATGTGATATAGAGGCGGGCGAATTAAATGACTTATTCCTCTACTCTGGCTATGCTATCTACAAATGGCTCTTCTTTAGCTTGGTATGTTACCGAATACAATGATTGGAGTGCCGCTAACACATTCATTGCATATAGCTATTGCTCATACTATCGTACACATTCATACGAGCTATCGTCATGATGATACGCAAGACAATGCACTACAATCTCATGTTTGCATCCTACATTATTAGCGTTGTCTACTGTATATGTAAGCAGTTACAATTGATTCATATTGATCTATGCTAATAATAGTTGTTACTTGCAGGTTTCCTCATCCATTTGGCAAACTACTTTACATTTAACAAGTTTGTAAATGATATCTACAATCTACTATCCAAGCTTCCATTTGATCTAATATTAATCCACTGGTAATCATCAAGCACATTCTATTAGATCAAGCTGATCGATTGACTAACAACAATAATCATAATCATGTAATCTATGCAGGTCAATTGTTGGTCGGAATCTTTTTTCCAAAAAGATGCTTATACTATTTAGAGTATTCATTGGTTTGGATATTACCGTGCACACAATTGCATTCGGGTTAAGACTGAAATTTTATTCACTTTTCCTTGCTATAGTTGAGTTGGGTAAATCCTTTAGCTTGCTCGATTTACAATACGTCACTGGTTTTGTTTTAATATTCAATGCTTTAGTTTTCCTAAGTTTCGGTAAGTGGTGCTACTATTGGAAATGCAATTCATTAATGTGATTTTCTCCTTGTGCTAGCCATATGGTTTGCATTCAATGCTTATCGATTAAAAAGACATGTAGAAGGCTATCATCGCTTCATGCAGGTAAATCATAGCAGATAACTATAAGATATGCATGTCATTATTAACCAAAATGATTATACTAGCTCATGTGGTTTTGCGCAATCTGTTTCGTCACGTATGCAATATTCAGCGTATGTGTTATTATATATTTTCAATCCAACCTTATACTATTGTCATCTAGTCAATACGCCACTTATGATGCAATCTATGATACCACCTATTTGATACGTGCAATCATACTATTGGTATGTCTTGGTGTAGCATGGCCCAGAGTTAAATGTGAAGACGAGAAACTGCCACATTCACCACTAGGTGGTATGACCACGGTTGACCATGTCATTAAGACTCATGTATATACCACTCATCATCCAGCAGCTGATGGATTTGTCAACAGAATCAAGCATAATAGATTATCCAGACAGTTATTTAACATTGCCGATTAATAGAATATATTTTGAAGAATAAATATTACCACATAAATCGTTGTTGAACCATAGGCTCTTGTGGCCATTCAAATGGATGTGTCAGAAATAGAGTAATCGTTGCCAGACTGATGACAATGTAAACTAAGCATTCAATAGCGTAGGATCTCTTCGATGCCAATGGTAAATGTAACCGATAAATGATGAACGGCAAGATGAAATAGCGAAACTCTAATAGCGGTGAGGGTACTAGCGTCAATATTAACGCTACACTATACCCGATACACCAGATTACAGTTTGACAGCGTGCTATTATCGAATAGATCACATTACAAGGATTAGCATCAAGCAATCATGTTCTTCCTTGGTTGTAACTCACCTAATTGCAAGTATAGATGCAGGATGAGCAATGCGTAAACTGGTGCCAATAAATATCTAACACTAAAATGCGCGGAATAAACGCGTTTCCACAAATAAAATGTAAAATGGCGATTATCACTTAGAATGAATGGATGCTCGTAACTACCTATCTATGTTAGTTCAATCATATTAACTACCAGCAAATATGACCAGTAACTTACGTGAAATTGTGTACTAGATATAAAATGCACGCCACACCAATAGCATATAATATGGGATGACTATGGAACATTAATCATTGCTATTGACGTATGATTATCCTGCACTTACTGAATAATACGCTTTAGTGTGCGTTGTACTCGATTAGCTGGCCAGACTAAATGAACAAGCGTGAATCCACCGGTGAAGCAGCTAAAGTAGAACAGTTGCGGGAAGTGAAGGGTTGCCTCATGATTAGATTTATCGCCTAGTCAGTGTGGCTCATTAGTATTCGCGTATTTCTATTAGCTATCTTCCATGACTACCTAAAACAATGCCACCATTAATTACGATGAATAGACAGAAGCCAGCCAGTACAGCAAGATAAGGTAGCGTTGTAGGCAAGATTGATATTAGATGACCACTTAGTTGCACGATTAATTGCCATAGTCGTATGGTTGACTCGGCTGTAGTACTCTTTTGTTAGTTCGTCAATAATATCGCTATCCTTCCTTACTAACCTAGACTAGATGTATTGGCAGGACGGAGTAACCAATGCGATAGCGGTGATTGCACATCACGTATAGCAATTCGATGTACAATCACCAATGCCATGATCCATGTCGTCCAAATAACATTCGTTTGACGGAATAGTAGAGATCCCACTGCTGCCTAACAGACAAACAATCAATCAATAATGCGTTTTTATGTTAATCCTACTAGTGCTTACTAGAGCGGCCAATGCATGACGCTGTTTTAACGATAGCAGATAAGCTAGGAGTACCAATGTTGTCGAGCCAGTGTCGGTATAATAGAGAAAGTTGAAGAAATAGCCCACGGGAAATAGACTCAATGCGAACGCGTTCCAAGCGTGTCGCGCCGGCTTACCTCGTGGATGTAATTGTCGACTCAGCGAATACAGGACGCAGAATAGTATTGTACTCCATAGGATATTAGTCGCGCGTAGCCAGGATAGACTACACCAACCGTCAGACGCGATAGATGCGCCATTATTTAGCCAGCGTATCGGCCATAATAGCAAAAGACTCGACAAATAACTATCGAATAAGACGAGTCAGTTATCATCAACAGCAACAACTAAAAAGAGCTTAGCTTAACGTACAGGCCAGGCGGTGTCGTAATCTTTGGGTCCCAATACGAGAAACGCGCTGCACAATAAGCTTGCGCTTGTGGTGCATGGAATGGCTCGTCCTATTCCACCGGAATTCAACCGAGAGTTAGCGCGTAAACGTAATCGTCAAGCTTAACTTGTCATATCTTACCATGTAGGGCAGCAGTACCTGCTTGTTAAACTGCTGTGCAATAAGCACATTGGCCACAACAAATACTATGCCAAGCGCGAACGGTGTTAGCGTAGTCATCGAGTAGTGAAAGGTACAAATTATTATAGGGAAAGAAGTGGCAGCTGCAGTTTAAAGCATATTCCGAAAGTACGTTTACGTTTATTGTTATTACTAAATAATCGCGAAGCGTAGAAACACATCAATCGTGCTTCTAGTCATCGCGTGGCACCGGTGGACCGCACGGCTGTAGCATTTTCTAGTAGATATCATTTAGTGTTATCGTGTAAACAATAAGAAGCAACTAGTCATCGCTTACTTGCAATAGGCGTGAACGCACTCTAGCCGTGCTTTCTCCTTCGGCCACGGCAATATAGGTCGTTAGATTGAAATGACCCAATAATGACGCGTACGTATCACGATGTTGGTTGGTCAACCACTCGCTGATAATACTCGTTAGTCGCGTAGTCATATCATCATAGATGGATCGATATTTTACGTACTATTTGTTTGTATCGGCATGTCCGGTACCAACGTGCTTTGATTGTACTATGAAAATAGATTAGTGTTAGATTCTATCGATATTGTTATTGCACAGCATACGTACAATGTTCAATCTGACTATTGATATTAACACGGTCCTGCGTCGAATAGTATTAGTATTTGTTGTTAGAAGAACTAATTCTACCGTTAAACTTACCATAGTAAATGAAGAATAGCAAGTCAAAGTGTGTAGAGAGAATGAATATTGCTGTTGTGATTTTTGAAGGAGATACACGCAACTTGCCATTTCTTTTCTCTTCCTTACCTCAATATGAGTCAGTCTCGAACCAATAAAGCTGACAATCGGCAAACATACTCGCTACGTCCACGCCGTACCAAACTAGCCACTGCCAGTGATAATAACAGTAATAATGAAGCGGTAAAAGTAGCGCTCGAGTCAGTATCGAGTCCGGTGAGGAAAAGAGCGCAAAAAACTTCACGAGTAGTGGTGACAACACCAAATAAAAGAGCGCGTAAGAAGACGGCGACATCAAGCAGTAAGACCGAGACAACAACAACAACAACAACAAAGCTCAAGGTAGGTTGAGTAAGGATTATAGCATCATACACGGATATTCATCAAGTCATGAAAGGATAGAAATCACAATCCACTGGTCGGTTAAAGCAGAAAGCAGTGGAATCTACGCTACATTCACAAGATGAAATGGTAGAATCATTACCATCAACGCAACGGCGTAAAGCAGCAATAAAGAAGAGAGGGAAAGCTTGTTTGGATGATGCTGATGCTGATGCCGATAGTAATAATAATACTGACACATCGAGTATGTAGTATATTTCTCGCAAATATTAATGATCATAGGCTAATTACGTCAATTGATATATATATATATATATATTACTATTTATTAGGTAGTAGAGCGAGTAACAAGGCGGGATTATCCCAGGTATTATTGAAAGATTTAGTCATGGGTTTATCGGGAGCGAGACCAGATCCGGAAGCATTGGAGGAGATTAGATCAGTGTAAGTGATGTAGCATATGAATTAGTGTTACTATTATCACTAATGATCTATATTGTTAATACAGGTCAGAGCAGTATTTTGAACAAGTAGCTAATGATTTGAAAGCATTGGCACAGCATGCCAATCGTTCCACGATAGACACGGCTGATATTCAACTTTTATTCAAACGGTGAGTTGTCTTGTTTAGTCGGCATCCTCGGGGGACTAATGCATGATATCAGACAGAATATGCTCAAGGATCAGGTGGGTATGGAGATGCTCAGCCAGCAATATCTACCACGAGAACTATTACGTAAAGTATATCCTGCTCCTTGTGCTTGTCGTACACCCAGTAACACGATAGATTTCATGGAAGAGCTAGATGATACAAATGACTCGATAACATTATAATAACAAATGTTAATAAATGGGCTTGATTGCAAATTGTAAATTTGATTAATTCTTTTTTATTTTTTATTTTTATTTTTCATATTATCATGTCAACTGAAGCTGCAATTACAACGAATAGTGGTCAGGAGAAACGACAAACGAAGCGTCAACGCAAGGCGGAAGCCTTCAGGAAGGGTGATGGTCGTAAGAAGAGTCGTAATGACCTGGGTGAACCGGTGTCCACTACACTTGATGAAGATGAAGTGGTTGCACCTGATCTTAAACAACTGGTAGCCGATAGTGGTGATATATTTAAACTGGATGGCGCAGCGAATACAGATACTAGTCGTGATAACAATAAGCGAGCAAAAGGGACAGCCAAGTCCAAGTCAAAAGTCAAGAATAAGGAGGGCGCAGTAGCAAGTACAGCCGTCAAAATAGCGACACCTATCGCTACTCCTACTACTGCTACTGCTGCTGCTGCCACTGCTACTAAATCAAATAATAATAGCAGTAATAATGATAGTGATAAGAAACGACGATACATTGTATTTGTAGGCAAGTCAATCCTAGTTGGATAGGATGGATCTTTATTAACCAAACTGATGAAATAGGTCGACTAGCGCATTCCACTACTAAAGACGAGATTAAACAGCATTTTGAATCGGCTGGTAAGTTGATCGTGTCTCCCTTTCATCTACTAGTCAACAATAAGCTAATCGGTATTACATTGATAGGAGGCATTGCTGACATTCGTCTACTCACCGAGAAGGGTACTAATGCACCACGAGGATGCGGATTTGTAGAATTTGATAATGCCAATAGTCTCAAGGTAATGACACGCATATATATATACATATATATATGTACTCATCAGTATTGCTAATACATTGTTATACTCGTATTCTAGGTAGCACTAGGTTTACATGAATCAAAGTTAAAAGGACGTAAGATTAGCGTTGAACTTACCGTAGGTGGTGGTGGTAAAAGTGAGAACCGTGCCAATCGTCTACGTAACAAGAATGAGAAACTTCGTAATCAACAGGTAATCATTTACAAATAATCACTTGTCTAGTTTATAACTGACTAACTACGATGTATGTAATTGTAATTATCATTATTAGCGTCAACCATCTCGTAATAATAAGCGTTGATTACCGCTACATGGTTTAATATATAATTAAAATCTACGAATATATATATATATCATAAGTTACAATAAACTATTACTTTATATATTTAACATACAGGCTTTTTCCATCCAATTTGCGCAGTTAGCCTTCTGTTTTTACGAATAAATGATAGTTAACACTTACAAGTATTACTACTCCGTATTTTGGGTGCCATTGTCGTTTGGGCGACAGTGTGGCGGTTGACGATACAACCTGGTTAATTTGTAATTTGTTGTTTGGATCCCGCTTGGTCTTGATCTTCATTTAGTGAATTTTTTGCGGACGTACTAGGCTCAGGAGGAGGAACGGCACCTCGATGGAATTGTGTTGGAACACCCTTGTCCTTACGAACACTGCGAATAATCTGAATGAAGTTCAGACATGCAGCCATATCCCGATTCCATAAACGATGATCGTATCTGTTAAATTCCGGATCCTCCTTATACTTCTTGCGCTTCTTGTCATCCACGTCCATCCTATCCTCTTGCTCCTCCTCGTCATCCACTTCCATCAGATCCTCTTGCTCCTCCTCGTCATCTACGTCCATCCTATCCTCTTGCTCCTCCTCGTCATCCACGTCCATCAGATCCTCTTGCTCCTTCTTAGCCTTTATATCTTTCATGGCTTTATTACAAGTTTGATGTGTGCATCTAATAAAATAATTAATTAATATATCATGATACAGTGGGGGAAAAAATTGTTCACGTGTTATATACTTTTTTACTTTCCCAATCACTACACAATTAATAAACAACATATCACTTTGTACTTTTACATGTTAATAAAGCTATTAATTCTCTTTCTAATGATATAAAATATGTGCATACTTTATTATAGATTTCTTGAGATATTAGTGTTGAAAGTCACGTGGTGCACGTGAACAATTTTTTCCATTACTAATAAAATTAACATTTCTTACCAATAATCAATTTTTATTCAATTTAAATGTAATAAAATGTTTATATATGAGTAAATACGAGCTGTCGTGCATCGTACGAGCAATAAATAATTATAAATCAAGTTGATGTGGTTGAGCAATATGGCTATAATTGCTCATTTTAATGTATAGTAAAAATGTTACTACAGTATGCTTTATTCACTTCCAAATGTTGTGCAAATGCTTATTAAAGCGCTTTTAAGCAATGGTAGCCTCCCTAGAACCACTGCGGGCAAGTTAGCTATGGTTAAAGATATGATTACATTGAACAATCACGCATGCAGCTGCTGGAATAGCGTTCATGTTACTACAATTTCGCTTATTACTCAGTGTACATTCGACCGATCCTACTTAAATTGCAGGTTATGATAAAGCACGTCTTCACGCAGATAATGATATAAAATAATGCTATGTCGATGGGAAAAGCGTCTAGTTATCATCCTACAAAGATGATGTCACATTAATGTCACTGAATAGCGTAAATTAATTCTTATTAAATCTTTTAATAAATTCTTTAACACTTTATTAACTGCTATTGTTATTGTTTATTATCTGCGTGAAGACGTGCTCTGCGCTATTTTTTACTATTATTTTTGGCATTAATTAATAAATTTATTACAAAAAATTAAAATTAAAATTTACGCTATTCAGTGACATTAATGTGACATCATCTTTGTAGGATGATAACTAGACGCTTTTCCCATCGACATAGCATTATTTTATATCATTATCTGCGTGAAGACGTGCTTTATCATAACCTGCAATTTAAGTAGGATCGGTCGAATGTACACTGAGTAATAAGCGAAATTGTAGTAACATGAACGCTATTCCAGCAGCTGCATGCGTGATTGTTCAATGTAATCATATCTTTAACCATAGCTAACTTGCCCGCAGTGGTTCTAGGGAGGCTACCATTGCTTAAAAGCGCTTTAATAAGCATTTGCACAACATTTGGAAGTGAATAAAGCATACTGTAGTAACATTTTTACTATACATTAAAATGAGCAATTATAGCCATATTGCTCAACCACATCAACTTGATTTATAATTATTTATTGCTCGTACGATGCACGACAGCTCGTATTTACTCATATATAAACATTTTATTACATTTAAATTGAATAAAAATTGATTATTGGTAAGAAATGTTAATTTTATTAGTAATGGAAAAAATTGTTCACGTGCACCACGTGACTTTCAACACTAATATCTCAAGAAATCTATAATAAAGTATGCACATATTTTATATCATTAGAAAGAGAATTAATAGCTTTATTAACATGTAAAAGTACAAAGTGATATGTTGTTTATTAATTGTGTAGTGATTGGGAAAGTAAAAAAGTATATAACACGTGAACAATTTTTTCCCCCACTGTAAATAGCAAAGTGTAATAAATTGTACTTACCTTAAAAGACCATGACAGATAATTCTATGGCTGTCTTTGCGTTTCTTGAGTCGAGGATTCGCGACCTTCTTGAATTTCTCGAGGGTGGGATTGTTGCAGGCTGGGCAGCACTTGCTGGTCTTATGCTCGTCGATTAGAAAGACTTTAAACCCGTGTCGTTTCAAAAGCCTTCTAAAGCCAATACCACGTATGGGCTCGTGGTATTTGGTGTGAGGAGCGGACCAGTTCCCCATCACAAATGCTGCATCCCCACCGAACTTCCCTCTTAAGTCATCAATCAGCTTTTGATCACTTTGCTGCTTGCTGATGTAGGCTGACAATTTCAACTTCCTGAAGAGAGGATGTCGGGCAGAATGGTCGGAGGGGAGGGTGAGAGTATCTTTGTAAAAGCTAGTAAGGACCTCCGAGTGCTGTGATCGGCGTCCCAGATATTCCTTATATTCCTGTAGAGATAAAGTGTTGCCCTTGGTTCCTGAGAGAGCCACCTCGGCCTGCTGCACCGCCAAATTCCCCTCCTTGCAGTCATCGCGAATCTTGCGGTATTTCTTCGTCCTCCGCATCTTGTCCTGATGTAGTTTCGTGTACCGATATTTGCGCTTATTTTCCACCGTCGAGTTTTCGTGTACACAAAACAGTAAGTTCCTTCTTCCCGGGTCCACCGCCACGCATTTGCCGTCGATTGCCTTGTGATCATCAGCTTTTAATTTACTGATATACGGGAAGGGATCCTTTGCTGATTTCGCTCCCCCTTCCTCGGTGACCTTCTCGATGCCCTTTTTGAGGACCGTGACACCAACGCCATCGGTCTCAATCGAGCCAGAAAACTCGAGCTCACCATCCTTTTGATCTCTGAATACCCTTCGATTGAGCTCCACGATTTCTCCCCAATGTTTCTTCTTTTTCTTCTTAAGGGCTTCCTTCCTCTCTTCATCAGTCCACTTCTTCTCCAATTCCTTCTGCTGCTCAGTCTTCTTATCATCATAACTGCGTCCTAATATGTTGTGGCAAAGAATAACTGTGTCGATATGAACGTAGCACGGCGAGAAGGATCGGCGCAAGGGAAAGCAGTTGAAAGGCTTCAAGTCGAGCTTCTTAAACAGACGCGCAAGTTCAAGGAACGCCTTAAAGTGCTTCACCGGGTGTTGTTTACAGTCGTAGTAAATGCCGTTTGTACCAAATTTGTAATCTTTACCGTAAGCATTTAAAACACCTTTAAATTTGTTGAATGCTCCAGCAAACATGCGACCCTCACCAGCCAACCTTTTAGGCCCGTCTCGCTGTACCATTGCTAGCTTGAACTTTTTTGCTGGCTCAGTGATAGCACTGGTTTTCTTGCGAATCACATCAGCGGTTACATCCTTGGGCAATCCATCCCTCATATCCTTTAACTTCTTCTTAACCTTGAAATGCTCGTTAATAGCGCGTCGAAGATGATCACCAAAACGCAATCGGACGTTGTTGGTGTAAGCGACGTACATCTTCCTTGCCTCATAGGTTGCTGATTGCTGAGCATAGGCCAACTCTGGCTTTTTATAGCCAGTATGGACAAGGTAAGCTCTAACATGGTCGTCGAGGAACGCGCGATATCGATCTGTTCTCTCTTGGGGCTCGTGTGCTTTTTTGGGCTTGATTAAGGAGAGCCATACTTCTTTGAAAAAGTCTACACGGATATACCTCTCCATGTCAAAGTGCCGATTATGCTGCTGTTCAAGAAAAATGTACTTTAGGAGCGAATAGGCATGGAAGGTCGTAGTATGTACGATGTTTACAAAATCGCGCAACTCATTGTGATGCTTCTTCCAACCAATGCCAGAGAGCGAGGACTTCACAGCCAGAACTCGTTCACTATCGGCAGAAGTAGACGAGCCATTAGTACCTGGCTGTGACGCCATGGAAGAAATGGATAGTATTCAATGTAATAGTAATACGGTAAAACGAGCACAGTTACAATATGAAGGGTTAATTGATCTTTTATTTTATTGTAGTATAGACGCTTCTTTATATACATGGCACGTTGGTAGTACTAACTGCGCGGATCTGATGACGTAGGGGTGAAACGCTCGTGCAGACACATACAGGAAGGGTGAATCTATTATGGTAAGTAGTATCATTTACAGCGCAACACAGTAAGACTCGTATCATCTAGTGTCATTGTAGCAATGGTATAACGCCGCTTAGAACACAGCAATCGGTAAGCATTAATAAGTACTAATGAACTTGTTAACACTTTATTAAATATATTCGTTATTAATAAATGAACAGAATTTTGTAATG
The DNA here is from genome assembly GCA_025201365.1 of Syncephalis plumigaleata. Lineage (NCBI taxonomy): Eukaryota > Fungi > Zoopagomycota > Zoopagomycetes > Zoopagales > Piptocephalidaceae > Syncephalis > Syncephalis plumigaleata. The sequence continues at coordinate 706,686 of JAIXMF010000004.1, read as the reverse complement.
GATGTTAATAGATGAATTAGCACTTATTAATGCTTCCATTAACAACTTCTCCTTATCTATTTGTTAACACTTGATTAATGGTCTATCAATCCACTCCAAGTATTCATTTCATTGCTGCTTCTCTTTCCCCTTTCCCCTTTACTTCATTACCTACATTCTTTCCTCCTCCTTTACTTCGTTACCAATGATAATATATTTCCATTCCTCATTATCGACTGATGTATAAATCCTTAATTTTCTTTATTAGTCAATAAAAACATTATTTCCTCTCTCTATCAATGCTGTCTTCTTCGTGCTAACTTCTTTTCCCTTGTCATTCAGTAACACACTTCTTTGTGTCAACTGCATTCTATTTGTTTCTTTTCTTTTCTTTCCCTTTTCTCTCTCTTTAACAACACACGCGTCTACTTCCTCTTGACTATATGCTAGTTATTCCTCTTTCTTTTATTTACCTATTTACCTTCTCAGTAATACGCGTCTTCTTCGTGTCATTCACATTCCACTTACTTCCTCTTTCACTTTAGCATACACCTTCCCAATAGCAGCTATTCTGTCATACTATCTCTATGACTTTTATTTATCTCTTTGTTTTCCTCTTCCTCTAACCTATCTACATGCTCACTTGTCGTTATTATTATTACTATACCAATAAGCCTTGTTTATTGTTCGTTCTAGTCATTTGTTTTCTATCGCTGTCCTGCTTATTTATCAATGCTTAAGCGTTTACTGCTCTCGTTGTAATATGTACCTTTTACTTTTACCACTCTTTTCCGTCATCTGTTTGTATGCCACCACTATGTCATGCTTTTATTTGTATTTTTATTTGCTTTAATGCCATCTTCATACTCTATTTACCACCCACAAGCATACACTGCTTCTTCAAATAAACTGACATACGTGTTCATGCACCCTTCCTCGCTCATTCCTTGCTCGTTCGTGACAAGTCAGTCATTCTACTAGTTACTGCTTGTTTATTATATTGTTTATCGTGTATTCTATTTGTTCACTTGTTGCTACTCATATGCACTTAACCGTAAGCATTATCATCATAGTTTATCTATTATATTAGTTTATTACTACTTGTAAGTACATGGCATGGCAATATCCAACTATACTAGTACACTTGTATCATCTACCTTATAGAATTGATGATGATAGTTATCGCTATCAATAAATGATCCATTACTGAATACTAAATTGTTATTATTATCATGCTATATCAATTGACATTTCTATGGTGATAATGGTGTTAACAATTGTGTTAATCTGTTTATTAATAAACCGCAAAAGTTAAAGGATAAATGCGCAAATTGGATGGAAAAACACTGTATCATAGATTATAGCGTGTATCATTAGTATTTGGTAGTTGAAAGACATAACATAGCTACATTGATTTACATATTTCTAGTCGATAAATGGATCATCCATCTATTATCTACTGATAGAGCAAGTAACAAGAAGCAAGAGATAGACTGCATCATTATGCCAATCCAGTGCTAAGCCTGTAAAGCATGACTTGAAGAACACATGGTAGATGGAAGACTCCTCACACGCTCAAACCTGTAGTTCATGAATAGCCTACCCTAATTGTTCTCCTGTTACCAATAGTATTAGTAGTAGTAGTACTCTATCATGAACGCATAGGCCAAGCCAATTCCTCAAACGCCAACAGCGGAATATATTCGGCAATAAAAATGGTTATTGCATCTGCGGCAGCATTTGCTACTCTGCATAATAGTAGGAGGTCAAGTCAGTCAACAGTAATAATAGCAATAGCAAATGTACATGTAGTACAAACAGACGTACAGAGAGACAGACGTACAGAGAGACAGACAGACGTACAGACAGACGGACAGATACCAAGTGCGATGCACTGCATTGACACGGCATCTGCTCCCTCCCTGCTTGGACTTGCAAGACTACCCTGGCTACAAAGGAATCTTGCAGATGAAACAGCCCTTGTTTCCATTCGTTATTCATTGTTAGTAAATTAATAAAAAAAATCTCCTTATTTAGTGATTGCCATTCATTTATACCTGTCTCGTATTAACCATTACAACTACGACAAGTAGTAGCATTAGTAGTAATGGTAGCATTAGTAATAGTAGCAAAAGTAATAATGCTTTATGATTGTTCATTATTAAACATTGATCACGCACGTGCACATGGATACCTATACATGCTGCTATTACTGCTATTACTGCTGATGCTGTTGCTGCTTTACGAGTGAATCAGGTGGTTTCTAGAACGGTCCATTTCTTACTTTGATATCGAGCATGCTTTCTAGTCATGAGGGTTATCGCGCCACGTTGTCACCGCTAGTGTCGTTGCTGATAGCGATGATAGTGATGCGATGCATGTATGCCACGTTAGACGACACACGGCAACCTTGAAAACAATGCCACATGGTGTTTTCTTTTGTAAATCGTACATGCCACATCTTACACTTGACCGCTTCAAGTGTAAGATGTGATGCGCGTAAGTAGAAGAAATGAGAGATAACACATTCAACTTCATACACACACACACACATTGACTATAGTACATACAGTACTGCCACACTGGTACAACCGACCACTTGGCCATTCATCAGCATCAGCATCAGCATCATTTCATACAAGCATACGAGTATACAATGTATGGCATGGACGCGCACACGCTTCACTGTCCGCACGAGGTCGTTATTTCACTGGCTGATTTCATCCGTCCAGTTTCCTTTTTCTCCTCATTGGCAATTGCCCCTTTTATCAACTCGCCCTTCCCTGTGAAGAATTCTCCCTCTCTCTCTCTCTTCATTATTAGTACACACCCATACACGCACACACACACACACACAAACGTTTGCCTACTTGTATACCGCGCTTCACGGCCACTCCGCCACCCCTTTCTCGTTTATTCTTTCTCTCCTCGCTTTCTTTACTACTACCATCACCACCACCACCACCATCACCATTACTACTACTCCTCTTTGGACTTCACACATCTACTGTTTCTCATCATCCACTTGTACGCTTCAGTACGTCTATATTGGCTGTCGTCTATTCACTTGATTGCTACACTGGTATACTTGCCAATTGGTTTGAGCTTTCGTTTACGTGAATATTATACTGTGTAAGGTGCCAACGTTTAAACACCTGCAGAACTAGCTACGCTTTGTCGCCTCTCTCTCCCCTCTTCCCTTGCCCTACTACTTACTACTTACTACTACTATTACAGCTACTATTATAACTAACTATTATAACTACTAGTACTTCTATTACATCTGATTTCCTAGTATCATCCGTCCATTTATTCCTCTCTCTCTCTCTCTCGTACGACCTGCGTTGCTTTTATTGCGGCCTCTGTAGTCATCTTTTTTGTTGTTTCTGTAGACTTGCTTATTGTCGTTTGATTTCATATCAACATGCAGGCCATTAAATGTGTTGTAGTTGGTGACGGGTAGGTGTTAATACACAACTCTAATATTATACTAGAAGCATCTGGGGTTCATCCGACGAATAGAGATGCTAGTGTAGTATATATACACTATACACTATAGACAATAGTCTAAAAGAGTGTATAAAATGTAGGCAGCTGACACGCCTTTGAGGTGTATGGCTCAGTCTTGCTCTTACACGTTTACTTTTATGCTCTCCCTCGTAACATCCTACTCGCCTATGAGGAGGAGAAGGAGGATCTACATATCAGACAAAGTTACACTACTTTTGTCTGCTTCGTGTGGAACCCTTCTTGATGCTTCTAGTAATTTGAATCACAATACTTATTCATTCATTCATTCATACACATATCTATGTACTAACCACATTCCTTATTTCCATTTTAATAGTGCTGTCGGTAAGACGTGCTTGTTGATTAGTTACACCACCAATGCTTTCCCCGGTGAATACATCCCAACTGTGTAAGTGTAGAATCTTTATTCTTGCATCATAATTACTTTAATTACATATGATGATTACGAAGAATAATGATTATGACAATACTCGATAATCAATTAACTAACTTTATATGTTAATGACTACTATTTAGATTCGATAACTACTCGGCCAATGTGATGGTCGATGGTAAACCAATTAATCTTGGTCTATGGGATACAGCCGGTCAAGAAGATTACGATCGTCTTCGTCCACTCTCCTACCCTCAAACCGATGTGTTCCTTATTTGCTTCTCACTCGTAGCGCCATCTTCCTTCGAGAACGTGCGCACTAAGGTAAATCAAGCAAAACTATAACCGGTCTGGCCTTGATCATCATTGATCAAATGACTGACTGACTGACTGGTTATATAACAATAATAATTGCTAACTTTTCGTATTTCACCATTATCAATCATATTATAGTGGTACCCCGAAATTACTCATCATGCTCCCAATATTCCAGTCATCCTCGTCGGTACCAAGTTGGATTTGCGTGAAGACCGCGACACCATCGAACGCTTGCGCGACAAGCGATTGGCCCCTATCACATATCCACAGGGTGTGCAGATGTCCAAGGAGATCCGTGCTGTCCGCTACCTAGAGTGCTCTGCCTTGACACAAAAGGGTCTAAAGAACGTATTCGACGAGGCTATTCGTGCCGTACTCTGCCCGGTGCAGCCCAAGAAAGCAGGCAAAAAGTGTTTGATTCTGTAGGCATTTTAATAGATGCTGCATGCGTTCTTTCACTCCTAATGACGCTCTCATTTATTTGCCTTCATCGATCAGCAATCATTACTGCTATTGCTGTTGCTATATTGCTGCATCATCATCATCATCATCATCATCATCATCATCATCATCATATCATCTCGAATGGTCTTTTGGATAAACAAAAGACTACTTTCATCCGCACTCATCATTATAACAACTACTATTACAACAACAACAACAATCACTATTACTATTACTACTACTGCTACTACTGGCTTATAAGCGATCTATTGCTCATTATCGTATGTCTCATCATGTGTTGTCGTCCTTTGCTTTGTTCCTTCTCCTCCTCTTCCCCCCTCCCCTCTCCTCTTCGCCATCGTAATCCATTAGTCAGCCAGTTGTGTTTCCTTTCTATTCACCCTTCTCTCTCTCCCACTCCTTCCTATCTCTCTCGCTCGCTCGCTCTCGTGCCATGCACACTCTTATTATAATTGTTCTTGTCAGTTGATTGACTACTTGTGCGTGATGAAACGTATTTTTCTGTCCCAAGTGTCATCGTTTTCGTTATTGTTCTCGTGCCTATATATTCATATTTTTCAATCAGCTACCTATTTCAAGAGTGTGTGTTCAGTATAGAATGATAAATCACGTGATATAAGTAGCATTAAGTGCAGTATAGAAACATATAAAAATATAAATGTATGAATGTGAATTTATAATGTGTGTGTGTATTAATGACCATCCTATATCTTTCTTGAACCAAAACTTTCTCATTACATGATTGTTTTCCTAATATTTATTCGTATTCATTCATATCATGGCATCTGCTTCAGGTAGGCACTAGTTACACTCTAGAAGACTATTGCATTGTCGATAGTTAGAAAAGAAAGATCTAGTAGACGAACAGTTAAGAAATGCTAATTGAATTCAATCTTAGGAAGTAAACTAAGTCGTGAAGAGTATCGTCGACTGAAAGATCTCGATGCAGCACGTAAGGCGGGTAATGCACCTGCTGAAGTAGACGAGGAGGGCAACGAGATCAATCCACATATTCCACAGTACATTTCTAAAGCACCATGTAAGTAACGATAGATTACTCGTTAAATGCGAATAGTGCATGTAACGCAATAGACAGGGTATTTGGACGTGGGTCATCCTACGCTTAAGCATCAGCGTCCAGCGGAAGAGAAGGCCAGTATAGATAATTCGTGGTATAATCGTGGACAAGCAAAGGTAAGGATACTCGATGCTTTATTATAATAACGCTGTAATAACGCCGCTTGTTATTAATGATGCATGATACTATTAGGGCAAGGCGGCCACCAAGTATCGTAAGGGAGCATGCGAGAATTGCGGTGCCATTACTCATAAATCGAGAGATTGCGTGGAACGACCACGTACGAAGGGAGCCAAATGGACAGGTAAAAACATTAAGGTAAGTTGTTATTGAATGAAAATATATTTATTTATATTTATATGACTATGCTACTAGGCTGATGAGGTCATTCAAGAAGTTAGCCTTGATTTTGAAGGGAAACGCGATCGATGGAATGGCTATAACGCTGATGATCAGTTGAAGCTTATTGAAAGTAAGAAGGGAGAAGAGGAAGGGAGAATAGAGCAATGGAGATATTTCATGAATAATAGTTACTAATCTAATCGCGTGTCATATGATACCGTGTAGAATTCGAAAAGATCGAAGAAGAACGCAAGAAACGTAAAGCGGAGGAATTGGAACAAGCGACAGAGAACATGTCGGCGGATGTAGCCACTAAGATGGCCAAATCATCCAAAGTGGAAGGACTTGCCGGATACGACTCGGAAGATGATAGTGATGGTGATGGCGATAAATATGCGGATCAAGCGGATATGGCAGGACAGAGATTTGATCAGAAAACACGCGCTACAGTACGTAATTTACGGTAAGTGTAGTATTATCATTAGCATTATATCTATGATGGAATAATAATACGATTGTAATCATAGTATTCGTGAGGATACAGCCAAGTATTTGATGAATCTTGATCCAGATTCGGCTTACTACGATCCTAAAACACGATCGATGCGTGATAATCCAAATAGGAATCGAGATAACGTAAGGAATATGATATGCTTGTGTCATTGTCACACATACTCGCGTATATTAATATATGGAACATTAGGCTCTTTATCAAGGTGATAATGCGATACGCTACTCGGGCGATGCCTCTAAAGTGGCGAAACTACAATTATTCGCTTGGCAGGCACAGGAACGTGGTGCTGGCACGCATTTACAAGCGAATCCAACGCAGGGCGAATTGCTACACCGGCAATTTGAAGATAAAAAGGGCGAGCTACAGGATACAACGCGTGAAAAGATCCTCGAACGATATGGCGGTGTTGAGCATCTTAACGCGCCACCTAAAGAATTGCTACTTGCTCAATCGGAGAACTACGTGGAGTACTCACGTTCCGGTCAGGTTATTCGCGGACAAGAGAAGGCCGTGCCAAGATCCAAGTATCAAGAGGATGGTAAGTGGAACGAGTGGCATTCGTCGTGTTAATCAATGACACTAATCACAATCTACATGTATATATCATTGCTATTGCTATTACTATTATCATATAGTGTTCACTAATAGTCATACTACCGTGTGGGGATCATTCTGGGAGGATGGTCAATGGGGCTATAAATGTTGTAGGTCATTCCATAAGAATGCCTATTGTACAGCGGTAGCCAATTAGGAATAATCCAATTACATATACTACATATATACATCTATACTACATATATACATCTATACAATTCTATCATTTACACGCGTTATTATTGCTGTTGCTATTGTTGTTATTACATCGCTTGTCATTTGTTATCTTCATTTAGGAGGGAAGGGAAAGAAAAGAGTAAATAAATAAATCATCTGGATGATTAAGTAATATTTGTTATTTGAACTTTAATCAATCGATACATCCTATTGCGATATATACATTGTCTTCTTCATCTAATGAAGGTGCAAGACTATAGTAATGATCTACTCAATGATGCATAGCATTATAATACTTGTAGTACATAGAACAATCAAAGTGACATGCTTCAAAAACAACAACAACAACAACAACACAAGTAGACACGGTTTAAGCATAGATTTGCCATGGAAAACAAGCCAGTTAGTTTATTAGCTGGCATTGGATATCATCCTCTGCCATAAGCAACGCCAGCATGCGCAACCAAGGGAGGATATCGTGTAGAGATCAGAGGAGCAGCGAGACTAAGGCCGCGTTCGTTTACTCGGAATCCTCGGCTTCATCGCCACCAGCAGCAGCGAGACGCTGACGACGACGCTTGACGCGACCTGGACGGCCGCCACCATATGGAGAAGTGAGGGAGAAGTCGATGTGCTTCTGGGACTCGAGACGGACCACGAAGGATGGAACATCAACGACTTGTTTGCCAACACTAGATAAATAATAAAGGTCAGCATCTTCTGCTTCTTCATTCGAGGTTATTAACTTACCGAATGTGACGTTGACGGATCAACACACGAGCGTGATGGATGGACTTGGCCAAACCAAGCTTGAATACTTGGGTTTGGAGGCGACGTTCAAGAAAGTCTTCGATCTTTAGACCGAGTACGTAATCGAGCTTAGCCTTGGACTCGTCGAGCACACCGATGCGAATAAGACGACGGATAAGTGCGTTACCCTCGAACAAACGGCGGGTATCCTTGGGTGGGAGGGTGAGCAACTCACGAGCAGCACGACGGATGTTGGACAAGGTGTAGCCAATACGCCAGATTTCGTGCTTGTTGCGAAGACCGTACTCGCCGATAAGCTTCATTTCCTGGTCAAGGCGTTCAGCCTCGAAAGGACGACGCGGGACCTTGTAAGTCTTGGAGCCTATTATTTAGCAGTAACAGAAGAAGAAGAGAAAGTAACAAGGTAAGATGTGGAGATATGTCAAAAACAAATGACATATCACATCTTCCTATTGATCACCTAGCAAAGGTGCTTTTTACTAATATGCGCATGCATACAAGAATATACATATTGACACACTATCTACGGATGCTATCTAGTATCCACAGTATAGTCGCTGACTCTACTATTACGTAACACTCTTAGTGTATACGATTCTAACTGGATTAGTAGCTCAATCACGTAGAACACGCGTCATATATGTATATGCATACACACGCATATTAGTATAGTTCAGATCCTCGTTCATGTCTGGAGAGGGCGCTGTTTAGCTCTCCTTACAGGCCACTTCTCTAGATTAGCATATAGGAATATGCATAGACACACACACACCACGCACCATATACTCCTCGTCATCACTATCGTCGAGCATATAACGGCACAGTTATATAGTGTTGCTGCTATATGCTCGCGACTCCACCCATTCACACAAAAGCTAATCACAAGCTAGCTATATAAACGCCCCCGAGACAGATCACTAGACGTGAGATCAGGTATAGCCTGTAAAGGATACAATTCCGGGGTGGCATGTTGTTACTGGTCGCTGCGTACTATATGCTACGTGTGGCAAATGCAGTAGCGGGAAAAGAGAAGGAGAAGTAAAAAGTTTTCCGTGTCAGCCTTCCTCTAGTGTGGACGACGGACCCCTCGCCACCCAATAATTATTGAGTGAGAGAGAGGCAACCATTTCACCCATCCACACATACACACACATTAATAGTGGGTAATAGGACAAGTGTCATTACAATAATTGTATAATTGTAAGTAATAATTGTAGTAATAATGCTAATGTTAATAGTGAATGGCATTCCTATTATGATAGTTTTTCAAATGTTTTTTTCTTTCTTTTCAAAGACTGTGTTTAAAACTGCTATTTAATCATTAACCCCTGTTTGCTAGTTTTGCACTGAAAAAGAAAAAGTACAATCACACCGGATTAAAGATGTTCTACACTGTAAGAATAATATTATATGTGTGTGGTGGTGTGGTGGTGGTAGGTTTTCACGCAACCACTGTTGGCCGAACTACAATTGTTCTGCCTCTTTTTTCTTTCTCTTGGTTGCCCTTGTCTTGCTACCCAGAGGCTTCGACGAACGGTTCATTGTCGTTAACAGGTAGGTTTCTCGTTGGTTATATCGATTATTATCGTTCGCGAGACGTGCGTACATACGTGTATATGCTGGTGACGCACTCTGGCTGAGATCGGTATAACATGCCATTACGCGCGGATCTTGCTCGTATATTTATAAAGAAGTGGTTGCTAATTATGCATATAATGAACGCATTGTTATTGCTGTATAGATCGTCAGCATGCCACACTCGTTCGGTTACCGCGCGCGTACGCGCCATATGTTTGCCCGCGACTTCCGCAAGAAGGGTCAAATCGCGCTTTCCACCTACCTAAAGACCTACAAGGTTGGCGATATTGTGGACATCAAAGCTAACGGTGCCGTCCAAAAGGGTATGCCACACAAATTCTACCATGGGTAAGTAAGAGAAAGGATATACATGTATATATTCATAGGCAATGTTTTATCAATGTCGATAAAGCTACTAGTGCTTATGATAATTTAATATATAATGTCTATATAAATATAAAATATTAATATATTTGTTATTTCTACTAGTCGCACTGGTGTTATCTATAACGTGACCAAATCGGCAGTTGGTATCATTATCAACAAGCGCGTCGGCAACCGTTACATCGAGAAGCGCGTCAACATCCGCATTGAGCACATCCGCCACTCCAAGTGCCGTGACGATTTCCTTCGTCGTGTCAAGGAGAACGCTGCTGCTAAGGCTGCCGCCAAGGCTGCTGGTGAAAAGATCTGCCTCAAGCGTCAACCCGCTAAGCCACGTGAGGCTCACTTTGTCACTGGCAACTCCCGCAAGGCTATTACTATTGCTCCAATCCCATACGAGAGTAAGTACATACACCATTATTGCTATACTGATGATAGCTATAATATCCACAACTATTTACTAACTGCTATTGCTATTGCTATGATGTTCTTCGTTTCTAGCTTTGTTGTAAGCGTTTGTATGCCTGAAAGCACAGATCATTTGATAAACACCGCATTTATTGTGGACACTTTATTAACTATTAGCATGATTGAACGTGTTTATTCTGTATATATATAATGTATATGATGTATTTATGATTTCTTTTTCTTTCTCTTTCTATCTATCTATTTACTATTATTAACAATCATCGTCGCCAACTAATTGTTGTAAACGTTTGGCGACCTCATTACGCTCTTCATGTAGACCGCGTGCATTGTATGTTGTACACAGATAAAGTAACGTCTCGATAAGCATGTCACGATCATCTATCTCGGTGAACACTAAATTGAAATGCAAAGATATTAGCGTAATGTAATGTCTAGTTGTTGTATCATGATCAATCTGATTTGATCAATATTTACGCTACCTTTTTGAGCACGATCTAGTAGTTCACTAACCGCTATTAGGGTAGCATTACGTTTTGACGATGACGATGACAAATCATGATCATCCGCATCGTCTAGATTTGACAGGCGTAGATGTGCCTCCACGAAATAAAAGAGCCCAATGTAGATGGATCGGTAGTTTGCGAGCACTATTCCATCGGTTATTATGACAGATCTTATATACATTTATATATTGTGTATCCATTACCTCATTGGCAATATCTTGTGCCATTTCCGTGGCTATCTCCGTTAAACCCATTAGATCGAGTGTAAGACAAATGGACAATGAGGTACCGAGTAATGTAGCTGGCATATTGCCGACATATGCGCTCACTTGATGATCAATTTGACGACCAAGTGTCATCTCCAATGCACCTGCTTTCTTCACTCGTATAGATTAATAACACACTGCTTATATATTGATAGATCAGCGAAGATGGCAATAACAAGTACCTGGAAACATTTGGCAACCTGTGTTTGCCATACGCGTTGTGCATTAGGCGATTGAAGATACTGGTAATTGATCGAATTGGGTTGAATACACTAGTAAAGAATCATTTGTTGTAGATTAGTTGATGAATTGAGGATATGCACGATTAATCGTGTCATTACTAATTATACCTCATTTAGACGACCTCGTTCTAATGCCATCTGATTAACAGTGAGCGGTATGATACTTTGCCGCTCTATGCACGAGTAGTCGGCAATCTCATAGAATGAACTATACAATTGAATGCACTGCGTTATTAGATGCTCCCAGGTTGAATTCTAATTTCGTAATTATTTAGTAACATCTAATCAGCATTCCTACAAATTGTTAATTACCTTGGGTGAATTCTTTATATAATTACGTAGCCAGTAATTTAGATTACGTTTATGTGAATGACTATCATCTGGTAGACCTTTTTGCATCAGTTGATTAATGCCAATCATCTAGTATATTATCTAGTAATACTTGCCATGTTCCCTCATTGATACATCAAAACCAGCCATATGTGCCTATGTGTCTATATGCTAAATACTTGAGCAATCCATGTAATAGATCGACACACTTACACGAGACGGATACAAGTAGTCTACATCCGCTTCTGGGAAACTAGCTAATAGTCTTTTCGCTCTATTTCCCTTCAAGTTAGTATCTGATCGTCATCATCATCTAATAACAAACACATGATGTTACTAATACCTTTCCACCATCACAAGACCTTCATCATCATGATTATCTCTAAATACTGTGGCAGCCTCCTACAAAATGCAGTCAGTTATCACGATGATCGATTAGTTCATATCTATTACTTACCTCAAGCAATGCCGTTCCATCTGTTTGACACAAGGCAACATTTAATGCAGCAGTGGCATACCAACTACACAAGAAGAAGAAGGAGTCTTAGCAATCTATATTGTATATAGATATATAGTATATGAGATCCATAGGCGATCATCTATTCTTACCTGCCAAGCTTCCAATTATCATAATCAAAGAAACGATACAATGTCCTGGCAGCACCGTAATAATCACGTCGTTCAAGATGGTAGAGAATGTCTTGTTCATAACTTCAGGAATCGGTTTAGATGTACTAGTCGGTCCCTCATGACTGATATCACTCTTAGTAGCACTATTATTCCATAGGATTAATCAAAGCAATACGCGCGTATAAATGGTTCATTTACTATATGCTTACTGTTTCGCTTTCACTAATTGTTCACGTAATACAACACACTTTGTAGTAGCTTGTTTACCCCATGCAATTTAAGTTGACGATACTCCGTTGTAAGATACATGATATAGCTGCCTAATACACTACGTGGATGCTATTGACAAGTTCATTGTTATTCAACTATTGCGCTTAATGTAGTATACAGTATAAATCACTTGCAAATGACTAATATTCAACTATAATGTTAGTACGATTAACATGCATCATCTACGTATTTCGTGTTTACCTGTTGAGGTGTCCCACCGAATGTCTCGATGTTTCCTCATTGATATTACTCGATGGCGAAGCTGTAAGTAGCTTGCACATGGCTTATGACGACAACAAGAATGAGAATAATAGTAATATATAAGTTAATACATGATAATTGAGCAGTAATTTACTAGATACTTGCCTTCTACCAATTGATCCAGTTCAAATGGACTATTAAGACTCGCCAACTTTACATCATGTATGTGTGTTACTGACTGCTATTCAATGACAATGTGATATCGTCAACCAACAACTTACTTGACTCGTTACTTCTTGCTCCCACTCTGGCCGTTAGCTATCTGTTTAAACTGTCGCCATAGCGTTGTCGACGTGTACTGCTCCTCGCGTGCTTTCTGCAAGAGTAATACAATTAGCAGTTAAAATAAACGCGGTAGTCATAACTAATAAAGATACCTCTGTTTCCTTAAGTAAAAGGCCAAGTAGTTCCAAATCTCTCATAGAATTACTCGCTCTCCAACCATACACGACGATTAGTGTGCCCAAAACAATTTGGTGTGGCGTTAACATGATTGCTAAAGAGCTTGCACTAAGCTGACGACTATATTGTTATTATTATTATGAGTGAGTGAAGGAAAGAGAGAGAGAGAACGTGAAATGAATATGCGTGACATTTTGATTGTTTACACCAGTAATCATAATTGTTGATATAAATGAAAGAGTAAGTAAAAATAACGCTAATAGTTACACTAAAGCATGGCAAGCATTCATTGCAACAACTATTGTTGACCGCATGATTCAGCGTGTCCTATCATTATTGTATTGAACACACAATGAACATGTAAATAGTGTGCATCCTTATTAAAAGCATGACACCATTAGTTGAGGAGTTCATGCAGTCGAGAACAAAGAAAACAACTGTAGGTAACACCAAAATGTGTCAATGGCACCATTGAGTCCCTGGCATAGCATGTAGTTCTAATTTACGCTACAAGTAGTTGAGATCAACATATCTACTATAGCTGATTATTATAATAGTATTATAACAGTAATAAATGTAAATATTCATGAGTTATACTTGTATTTTATTGTACAATAAATCAATATATATATTACTACTTATGCGATGTTAATCTCTATTATTCATATAATGATGCACTTGGATTAGAACAACCTGTTCGCTAGAAGCATGCATGTCCACAATGAACTATTTTGGTGTAACCTAATGTGCAGAACTTGCACGCTTCAAGGTATAAAACAATTGACTACAAGAGCACGATGACATTAACGATCCATTCACAATATCGATAACCTAATTGTTCTCTTTCTCTTTCTTTTTACATTCGCCCATATATTTGTATCAACTATGAAGCAGTTTATCAAAGTTATTTCGCTGTTATTGATTGCATCTAGTGCAATCGTAAATGCCGCCGATAATCCGAATGATCCGGCAGCCACAGAGGTAGTGAGCAAGGATTGTCGTACGGCACTCAATAAAACGGCTATTAGCTCTCCGTGCATGAGCAGTATAATGGATGTCCAGGAATCGGATGACGCCAACAAGTTCTGCGCTGCGGTAACTGATAGTGCCAAGTGCACGGAAGGCGAGATGAATCAATCCATCAAGACTTTGGACACGAGTTGTGCAAATGAACTGAAAACATCCCATCCGGTGGTATTGCTCGTCTACACCAATTGGGCATCATTATCGCTATTCCGCGCCACATGTGTCAAGGACGAGAAGGGCGACTACTGTCCGATCAAGAATATCACGACTATCGTGAAAGAGGAAAAGTGCTCGACATGCGAGCTTACCATTGCTAATAATGTTGCCAATTGGGTGCCGCCACCGACGGCACTACCACTCGACGAGGGCTTCAACTCGACGAAGGTCAATGCGAAAGAGCTCAAACTAGTATGCGAGGGTTTAAAGCCAAAATCCGCTGCTATTAAGATACGTTCAACTGATCAGAGTATGCTTGCATTTATGCTAGCAACCATTATTGGTGGACTAGTGTTCGCCATTTAATCATATATTATTAATAAATTAGTACTAACTGTTAGAAAATACTATATGTGCATAGTGGACTAACTTGTAATCTAGACAGGTATCGTGTAATGCACAATAATCCCGTTAAGATCAAACAATGCAATATATATACGGAGTAGTTGTTATAAACTCACATTAAAGTCCATTGTTCTTATCCCGTACTCATTCATCGAATGCTAAACACTTTTCCTTGCCGTAGTAATATGGTAAGAATAAATCCAGATTTACACTTGCATTAAAATGTCAAAACAAAGGACCCATTAAAACGTACGTCGCGGTGCTACATCGTAAAGATAACAGGTTATACCGTGCATTGTAGGGATGTATTGCACAATGCAGCCTAGGCCGCATAAACTTGAACGAATTAAACAATGGAAATCAGCATTACTGCTATTTAACTAACAAGGCATGTAGCACACCAGCCATTTTGTAAAGTCAACTACACTCTACGCAATATTGTATTACCACCTTAGTATTATCCCTAGTTCCCAGCATGTATTCCTCTAATTGGTATCGTCTAATAATATTGCTGGTCACTATTATCCTGCCATGGCTGGATGTTGTACTGGCAAAAGTGACATTTAGCGGCAGCGATGAAGATGTAAACTATCCATCCGCCGACTTTTTCCCACTTTCCAGCAGTGACCATTATAGCGGTGTTGCATTAAAGTGGAACTATGAGCATGATCATCATCATGATGGACCAAGCTGCTTCTTTCCATCAGTCAATGCATCCGATCCATATATCATGAGGTTTGCGTATGCACTGAGTAAACATCGCAATATTGCATTACTAATAAGCTATCAGATGTCAATGGCAGCAAGCTGTAAAGGAAAAGAACAAGTGAGTAAGCAACTAACTAACTAACTGGTCAATCAATCAACTCATACTTTTAACTAGGTGAATAGATCCATGGATATTCTCTTTGAACAATTGGAAGAAGCAGGACTACCCTCCGTATCAGCTCTTATTTTGTCACCAGGACATGGCGAGCATAGCATGCTTAGAGATGATTACATACGCTACAATTATGTTGATCCATTTTCTGAATCTATTCAAAAGCATGAACTT
Source organism: Syncephalis plumigaleata (assembly GCA_025201365.1). Classification (NCBI taxonomy): domain Eukaryota; kingdom Fungi; phylum Zoopagomycota; class Zoopagomycetes; order Zoopagales; family Piptocephalidaceae; genus Syncephalis; species Syncephalis plumigaleata. Next base: position 690,608 of record JAIXMF010000004.1, on the reverse strand, counting down.
GCAGTTTCTGTCATAAAAACCGACGACATTCCTCACAAATACGGAAATGTAGCAAGTGATTACATAACATATGAAATTGCTATCGAACACGGTAAGTAGCACGTAGAATGAATTGCTTGCACAATACTCATTTATCATTGCATAAATATACAGAGCCAAACCATATAAATGGTCCGTATTTACCCGCACGTATGATTGCCTACAAATGGATATTGTTTGCCATAGTAAGTAATACAGCCGATCTACCAGCATCGCGTGTCAACATTATTCTTCCCATAGACATTCTTGATGCTATCGTATACATGGGCTCGTATTGTAAACTTGATAAGAATGCAAGAACTTCGATGGAACGCTCTTTCTGCTTCATTCTTCGTTACTTCCATAGGTTGTATTCGTAAGTATTAAATGGTAGTTGGAAAACAAGCTAGACTACGCCTTAACACACGTTCATTGCTAGTGCTACTTGTTTATCTAATCAGTCTGTGTGGACCGAATACAACAAGAATCCTAGTCTACATTTACTCCTTTTTGTCGAGGATATCATTTAATTTGGTACTATGGCATTGGTAAGTGAGCAATCATGATGTAGTACTATTGGCTAATTATATCACTACTTGAAGGTCGACCATTGGCAAGAACCTATTTACCAAGAATCCAATCATACTCTTTCGTATTATTGTCATTATATGGATGTATAATCAGCACTATACATGTCATACTCATGCTATTTGTATTTGATCAATCTACAAGTACACCATACGAGTTTTACCTATTACATTCGTACAATAGTGTGATATCGATCATTGCATTGCTAATGACCTGGAAGCATATCATCATTTTCGGTGGATTGGTATGTATTCACCTATCATTATTGTTACAATAACAGTGCTAATGCTATCAATTAGTATTCTGGTTTTCATGGAATGCTCACAATTTAAACAAGCATCCAAAGGGGAGAACACGCTTTATCAAGGTAGTAAAAACGCACAACGATGGCTATTCGTCAATTGACAATGTCTTGTTAGCTTGTTACTTTTCAGTAATAGCAGTATCAAGTCATTTCGTGTATGCAGTATTTCTTGTTCTTTGGATCGATAATCACTCTGCCGATCTACGTGCATTGACTGATACTACCACGATCATGATCGATATTACAGATGTGCTACAACTTATTGCACTGCTTTCCCTCCTAGGTTTACGCTGGCCTGGCAGCAATCAAAGAATCACCGCGGAATTCAAACCACCACTCGGTGGAATGACCACTATTGGATGGGAGATGACAAGCAATGAAGAGCCATTGCGTAAACGAGTAACGTACACGCTGACGAGATTCTTTAGCGAATACAAATATCATGGCCTGAATGAATGAAAAGCATTTAATATCAATTAATCCAGCAGTATTGAATAAATATAGTAATAACACATCATATAGTAGAACTCGAATTCATAATGCTAAATGATCTATATGAAAACAATGTACATTGATTCCATGTACAATCATCGCAGAATCAACCAATCATACCCCATTTCAAATCGGTACAATGTGAGGACATGAATTTCTACAAAAAAAAGAAAAAAAATAATGCAACTGATCTTTACCATTTTGTCTGTTTAACCAATTCGCAATCACGTAACAATGGTGTCCAAAGTAAAGAAAGCACGTATAGTAGAGACGAAGGAAGATGCGCAGAACAGTAGTCAGATTGTAGTGGAGCACAAGTCGCTATTCCAACCGTTCAGAGCTATCGGCTATGTAACGCGCGATGTCCCATTCAGTTTACAGGCACGCGGTCAAGCCTACTTTATGACTACCTGCTTAGATCACAGCTTCCAGATTTACAATGCAAGTATCTAGTGTAGACGCGTGCATTCATTCCATAGCATGACTAATAGTTGTATCTAGTGTGAGAAACTGAACATCGTGCTAGTGGGTAGGTATACACACTCGATTTATATCTCGATAGATATCTATACTAATCTCTAAACAACTATCATGAAATAATCAAGGCCCCACCATTGATCAGACGATTCATTGTGTTGCCGCACAAGGTGACTTGACATTTGTCGGATGCGATTCAAGTATACTAGTGTATGAGCGTGTCAGTCAGGTAAACTAATCCTAATGAATAAATACATAATAGATGATAATAATGCTGTACTGTTTTATAGATTAACGAACTTACCATTCCCGTTAATGCTACCGTGACGCAATTACTTCCATTTGGTGATCTTTTGGTTGCTGTCTATTCCGATAATGTACTACGTACTTGGAAGCTTAGTGAACAGGGTGAGTGATCTAGTTTGAGCTTTCATTATCAATGATGCTTATAATTGATCATTATCTAGAAATGCTATTGGAACTTCCATTCAATGTCGAGCAGTTCACCATTTCTACTGTAATACACCCTAATACTTACTTGAACAAATTACTCGTGGCTAGTGAACAGGGTGGCATGGAATTATGGAATATTGCAACAGGGTATGTGGTTGATGTTAACGGATTCAACTCGTCTAATTAACTAATATAATCATTATTTCTTCTTATATAGAAAGCTCGTCTATAAGTTCAACGCGTTTCCCGCTCGTATCACCTCTCTTGCTCAGTCACCAGTGGTGGACGTCATAGCAATTGGTATGGAGGATGGCACCGTATTACTGCATAATACACGTTTGGATGAATCAGTTCTGTCGGTGAAACAGGAGGGTAGTGTTACCAGTATCACTTTCCGTACAGGTAACTAGTTATATACATATGATACGCTAGAGATAACCATTTATTATATCTTTATTTAACTACTTAGACGAGCATCAAATGATGGCCGTTGGCAGTAACACTGGCGATATTACCCTTTGGGATTTAGAGCATTGTCGCCTAATTCATACTATGACTGATGTACATGATGGAAAAGTACACGTACAATTCCTGAATGGCCAACCGATTCTCGTATCAACCGGTGTCAATTCCATCAAGGTAAACTAACAATCTAGTCAAGTTGACTATATAAATGTTGTATATTAATAATCTTAATCTCAATAATAGCAATGGATATTTGATGGACCTGATGATTTAATGCCACGTCTATTACGTTCTCGTGGTGGTCATAGTCTCCCACCTACTCTAATTCGTCCGTATGATATTGACGGAAACTTTATTCTATCTGCGAGTAGAGATCGTTCACTACGTATCCTGTCAACACGTCGTGATCGTCAATGTGCTGAACTATCTCAGGGTAATAATATGAATATGAATATGAATATGTGTAATGCACTACTAGTTAATCATCAAGTATCTAATAATTACATATATATATATGTATATAGGATCAGTAACTAAGAATGCACAACGATTGAATACCAAAGCAGATGAATTGAAATTGACTCCAGTTATTGCATTTGATACATGTAAGTGATATACATACATATTAATACATGCTTGTTACTAGTTTCTAATCAATTATTGATCATTTATTAGGTGAATTGAAACAACAACACTGGGACAATATCGTGACTGGTCATCTTAATAGTTCGGAAGCACATTCATGGTCATTCCAACGACGTGCTATCGGACAGCATCAGTTTACAACACGGGATGGATCTGCTATTAAGGTAATTCATTATGCTTTTATACTTTTATTGTTATTAATACTGGTATAGTCGGTGGCCCTTAGTGCATGTGGCAGTTTCACCCTACTTGGTCTAGCATCCGGTGTCATTGAAATCTACAATGTACAGTCGGGTATATTCCGTCGTACGCTATCAGGCGAGCATGGTAATATTCTCTATACAATCATTAGTATTATACTATAGTATACTTACCATTATAAACTATTAGGCCATAAGAAACCCGTGACAAGTATTGCCTCTGATTCTACCAATCATTTTATTTATTCTACTTCATTGGATCAAACTGTCAAGGTATGTTATGCTGCCACTTTATATAGATTACTGTACTATTTAGTAACGATTATTGTATTGTAGTTCTGGTCATTTAGTACAGGAAAACTACAGGATACACTCTCAATTGGATCACCGGTGACAGGTGCATGTCTTAATCGAGAGAATGACTTGCTAGTCATTGCCTCGGATGACTTGTGTCTTCGTGTTATTGACACGCAAACACGTCGAGTAGTACGTGAATTCCATGGACATACCAATAGAATAACCGATTTTGTATGTAATCAGATGAGAATGTATATACACATTTATATTTATTTGTATCAATTGTATGTATACACATTAGGTGTTCACTCCGGATGGTCGATGGATTATTTCTGCTTCATTGGATAGTACGATACGTACGTGGGATCTCTCTACCGGCCACTTGATAGATTGGTTCTCTACAGAGCAAGTGTGTGTTAGTTTGGCATTCATGCCGGATAGTGCTATGCTAGCCACCGCGCATGTTGATCAATTGGGCGTATTTCTATGGTAAGCAAGCGTTACTCTTTTCTTTGTTTGTTTGTTTGTTTGTAATATCCATGTCTAACAAATCTGATGACTTAGGGCTAATCGAGCACACTACATGAACATACCGCTACGACGTATTCCTACCTCGGAACCATGTCGTCAACAATTGCCTAGCGTGTCCAGTTCATTGAGCGAAGAAGGTAACGACGAATAGTAGCATTGTCATTCATTTATATGGTTACATATAACATATGCTAATTTCCATTCATATTAATGTTTAGATACATCCGAGTCATTGGTAACCGATGAACTGATTAGCACTGTCGGTTATACAACACCTGAACAACTTGTCTCGAATATGATCACACTCTCTAGTGTGCCTCAATCGATTTGGCAGCGTCTACTTCATCTAGATACTATTAAGGTAATTACACTTTAATATGAATAATAATATTTATTAAACATTGTATAGAAACGTAATAAACCGAAACAACCTGTGAAAGCACCAAAATCTGCACCATTCTTCTTGCAAACCGAATTGGACGAGACTGGTCCTCGTTTCGTGCCAACACAGTCTGAAATAGAGGAAACGAGCAATGTACTCAAGATGAATCATCTACAACCTACCACGGAATTAGGATATCTACTACGTCAAGCCGAGGAATCAGGTGCACAATCATGTAAGTATTTCACAAATATATATAGATAGTGTATCATCATTATAAGTAGAAACAAATGCTTTAATGACGGAATGGTTATAATAATAGTAGTAATAGTAGTAATAATGGTAATAATAGTAAATGACTAACATCATGGTACGAACTATTATCTAGACAACAAAGCTATTGAACATCTTCAAGGATTAAATCCATCAGGAGTCGATTTCGCTATTCGTTCCCTTAGTCCAATGGATGATTGCAAGGAGTTGGCCCTATTCCTTACGGCTATCCATGAACAGATGCAGAATAAGAGAAACTTTGATGCTCTCGAAGCGTATCTCAACGTATTCCTTAAAATCCATTCCGATCTCGTATTGGCCTCGGAGTCGTTGTCCGTACAATTACAAAAAATCAAGTCGTTAAGAGAGGTAGAGTGGTCGCAGGTGGAGGATCTATTTCAGAATGCCTTATGTCTAGTGGATTTCGGTCGTAACGTATTTGCCTAACACGGCACACAGCACACAGCACACAATACAACAGAATAAAGTAAAGTAGATATAGCCACACACTTAGATTAGGCGGTCTCATTCAACTCTTGACTATTCATATTCCTTGCTCTTGCTGCGGCAAGAATGGCCTCGTAGCAAAAGAACATGATGACTGCATTGGGTACCACACGTAGTAGATGAGCGGGCAATCCGCCGTACAATGCAGTAAAACCTTCTTCTCGCCATATAGTAGCAAATGTAGAGAATAATCCATTGTATTTCCGTTGTGATACCTCTCTTAATCGTGTACGTGCCACCTATATACGTGTATCATTGTAAGTCAATTAGAATGGTAATGATAATTATATAAATGTTTACCTCATGTGGATAAGTTACAAGTGCAGCACATAATTTAGCAATGGCAGCAGCACCTAGCATCTCAAGCCAATCTATAGCAGTAGAATTGTATTACACTTGTTAATCCCTATGGAATAGGTAGACTATTCAGCTTGACAATGACTTACGTTCATTTTGACCAGTTGTTGTCGCGGCATTAACGCCTACTTCATGGGCATGTCGTTCTCGTACAAATTGTTTGCATCGTTCGTAGATTACCCATTGTAATGCTCCCTCCGTTACACCTACAAATGATGGTATTTATTATTACATGGCCTACATGTACACAACAATGCTTCAAGTATTCATACTTACCTAGATAGGATGCACTTAGACCACGATATAAACCACGAACACCCTCGTTACGTACAACTTGCACGACGCAATCGAAGCTATTCTTATATTGTCGAGCGGCAATATTGGTATTACTCGCTTGTAGTTGCATTCGTGTTTTCACTAGCCATATTGGATTGGTGATGGTAGCCGTACAAATACCTAATTTATCAATAATCACACCCGTATAAACATTCAATGAATCAATCAACATGCAGCTACCTGATAATAGATGCGATTAGACATCGAATTAACTTACCAGCAGAGGCAGCAGCGGTCAAATGAATTAAACTTGATTCTTTACCACCATTTAGATTCGTAAGCAGTTGTTTACCATTACCATAGACTGCAAATTGAATAGCACTATAATGCATAAGCAATCAGTATGCAATACGATCCATTAATCTGCATTTAGATGTGTGTATATATTGTTACATACCGTGATGGAATAACACCAACTAGATTAGGTCCTAATCCTTTGAATAAAGCAGAAAATCCTTCTCTACGATAGAATGAACTGATCACATACACACGCAGATATATATCAGTATTAGTATCAGTATCAGTATCAATTAAATAATAGCTATCCCCTTACTCACCCTAATGTATGGCCAATGTCAAGGAACGGTCTAAAGGGGCGTAATAGTAGAGGTAAACGATTAATGTTGGATGTATGTCGATACAGTGAACTCTACACAAACAGCACCGTTAATCACCGATTATACTTATGGTCTATACTAGTCTGGTAGTTATTCCTTACCTGCATTCGTGTCTTTACAACTTCTAGTGGACAGGTTAAAACAGCACCAGCTGTACCGCCCACGCTAATACATATGAGCATATATTCAGGTTAATTAGTCACGGAGTAATACGAGAATGTAAATATTATTACTATTGTTTCCTTCTAGTCTCTCACTATTACTTACCCGCCAGCTATGAAATGTAACCATGGTTGTGGTTGTATAGCCTTCTGTTGTCGTATCCGTCTATTCTCCGTGCTAAGCATGGAGGCAGGCAAACGCCGATCGGAAAGTGTTGCCATTGCGTACAATGTATGAAAGAAAAAAAGAAATATTTAAAAAAAACACGACGATCGCCATCACACATGCGAATGATCGGAAAGTAAGCATTTTTATTTTTTTACTTTTACTGTGATTAATCATGGTCGATTTCTATTGGCTTCAATTGTCGGAATTATATGATTGATTATAGCAGATGGTGCTTGATGTGGTCCCAATTCTTTCAATGTCTTCATGCCTTTGATTAATATGCTAGGTATCATGACTGTAATAACATGAAGATTATTGTCATCTAGTTCAAATCCATTCATTGCTGCTATGGCCACCGGGACTACTCTATTCGATTCAAAATCAATAAATCTAGTACAATTTATTAATGGATTTATATACATGTCTTTTGCTATCATCTTACCCGTAAGTCTTGTGCTGTCTTGTAGTCCTATTCGACTAATGTTATTAACGATTTAATGGCTAGCAAACTAGTGAATGGAATGACCACGTATGCATATATGCTTACAACAAGAATGCAATGCTCGATTTTACCAAATGCTTCAATGATAGTTTACAGTGTCAACTATACCATACTAAATAAATCGGATGCACATTACAAATATTCGCATACTCCATAGTCATATGTTGTATCCGATGAGCATTGTAATCGTGTATGCATTGAATAAACTATGATAAGAAATGTGTTCCAGCACAATTCCAATAAAGTGATGTTCCTTCCATTGATTCTTGTACGTCCATAAAACGTTCAAGGAAATAACAAGGACAACGGGGCATCAAACAACAAATAACAACTCATCTGTGATGGTTATTGCCTCCACACATCTAAATACGTAAGTTTTATTATCATGACTATTATTTATTAGTAGAAAAAGAAGGATAACTGCACTAATCAGAGAGAAAAGTCCTGTATTTCATTGTAACCCTTTTACATCGACTGCTATTGACATCAATCTATGTTTGACATTTATACACAATCAATGGGCATTTGTTTGCTCGCTACTATACAAAATCGTTCAAACAAATGGTTTATTTCATTTTGGTTGAATCCTAAGCGCAATAGGTAGGCTATTCTCTAGTCTTGATTTCCACTTATTAGGTCATATTGGGCAGTATATTTGAAGCCCATCATCAGCGGAGGTGAGTTAGCATCGCTCATTAAAGTTATTAAATCGCTTAGGGCTTTCCGTTTCTCGTTGTGTTTCTTAAGCTCCTCAGGTGTAATAGCGGGACCAGGAGTAAATTCTTCGGCTAGTTTTTTCCCGTAGCTGGAAAATAGTAAGGCGATAAATTTGCTAGTCTGTCGAACATCATCAATAAAAGATTTGTAAATTTGTGCCAACTTAGATGTTGGTGAGAAATCGGGTTTGGCTGCTAATTCTTTGTAATCCTCGTGGATAATTGAACGATCAAAGTGGAGCAGCTTGATGTCATACGCATCCCTCATAGCATTTCTAGCAACCCAAATATCTATTATGATAGTGGTTAGATTCATTCATATAATAATGGCAATGACTTACGATCTGCTACAATGCTGTTGTAGACGACTCCTATTCCATTAATATATGAAACAGCTAAACAGTGTTATGGTTAGCATTACTACTCAAATCATTGCTTCTAATGATATACATACCATCCATAATTCGAGCAACTATGCTCGGTAATCGTTTAGTCGAAGCAAATGTAGGGGTTCGCCCAAGGAAAGCTCGGAAGTTTTCGTGGTTGGGGGGCAGCTCAAATACTAAGCATCCCATTTCCTTGTTTGCCGTTTGGCCATTAGCTATACGTTTAAATAAAATGGAGTCTAATTCCTCCTTCTGATACGTATTGCCTACTTTGTCGACATTCTAGATAGCAATAATAATGATGATGGTATAAGTCAATGATATCAAGTATTATAGCTGTAACTTACATCATAGAATTTCTTTGCATTTGCATATCTTTCGTTTCCCTTGTAACATGCTACAATGGCATTTCTATTACCCCAATTCATTTCCGCGTAATGTCGGGCAGCTCCGGAATTACGTGGCCATTGCATCCGTCCACGATTATACTCCATAGGGAAATGGATATATAAATTCTCAGTCATTTGATCTACTGTCACACCTATAGTTATCTCTTCTGGCGGTTGACGGTTACTTGGAGGTGCTGGATGCATTGGCGTAGCTGCAGTATTCCAGGTATTGCTTCCAAATTGCATATTTGTATTTGGCTGCTGATTCCATGGTTGTCCTGCCATTGGCATTTGATTCAGGTTGTTATTGCTGAATGGAAATGGTGTACCCCGCATATTCATGCCATTTACGTGATGAGATAACATCATGCATACACATAGTGTGATAGCAGATAATGAAGTTGTGCTGTATTTCATGGTTATCCCGGTCGAGTAACTTCTTGATATGTCGTCAATAAACTTGGTTCTTGTAGCCACACTTGTGCTGATCTATATCGACGACTAGTGCAGTGTATTGCGTATACTAAATGGAATGGCTCAAACGCGTAGTTCTATGAGGGGACTCGGCTACGGCAAACTAAAGAGGAGAAAGCGTACACTACTATCAATAGCTAATGGTTGACACTTTGATAGCCTACTTATAGCTGTAGATGAAATGATAAAATTCTAAGCTTCTTACAATAATACATGCAGCCCATTAAAGCACATATGCCATCTGCCATATTTGAGCTCAACCATGATTGTGAATATTTGTTTTTGGAGGCCATGCTAAAATTTGCCGATAAAGTACTCATTAAGAATGCTCCATGGACCATTTGGAAAATGAAAATGGATACCATCTATAAATAAATGCAACGTGTAACGCATGTAATCCATAGTTAACGGTCCAGTATCTGTTGTGAGCAGTACCTTATGCGCCGTATAAGAGTACTTTACGCCCTCGCCATGCTCGCTAAGAAGTACCCCATATGCCCAGCATGAATATCGAATACCTTACGCGTCATGTACAAGTCAAGCCACCCGTTATGCTCTATCTACTTCCTTCCTACATCGAGTAATGCCAATCATATGAACAATGACTTCCTATGAAATTGAACTATGTTTATTTTTTATGCTTCAAAATGATGACTGCATTCCGGCAGTTGTGTAAGCAAACTCAATTTTTAATTGTTTCCTAATAAACTACAGGATAAACAATGTAATAAACAAGCAGTAACTAGTAGACTGACTGACTTGTCACGAATGAGCAAGGAAAGAACAAGGAAGGGTGCACGAACACGTATGCCAGTTTATTTGAAGAAGCAGTGTATGCTTGTAGGTAACTAGAGTATGTAGATGGCAGTAAACAAATAAAATACAAATAAAAGCATGACGTAAGGGTGGCATACAAACAGATGACGGAAAAGAGTGGTAAAAGTAAAAGGTACATATTACAACGAGAGCAGTGAACGCTTATGCATTGATAAATAAGCAGGACAGTGATAGAAAACAAAGGACTAGAACGAACAATAAACAATACTTATTGGTATACAGTGAGGGAAAGAATTGTTCACGTGTTTCAATTTTTTTTACTTTTCCAATCATTACACAATTAATACACAACATATTGCTTAGTACTTTTACATGTTAATAAAGCTATTAAACCTCTATCTAATGATATAAAATATGTGCATACTTTATTATAAAATTCTTAAGATATTAGCGTTGAAAGTCACGTGGTGCACGTGAACAATTTTTTCCATGACGAAAATATTTTCTAATTTCTAACATTAATCAATTTTTATTTAATAAAAACGTGTAATAATGTATATAAATGGTTAAATGTAAACAGCTGTGCACTTTAAGGGTAAAAAGAACTATAAAGAGGCTAACTTTATTACATAAAATGATTACATTTGTTCTTTCTATTATTCTTCGAATATTTCATTATAAAATGGTACGTCAACTCCCCGCTGATGTGTGTATGGACATGAAAGTGCTGCTGATGAGCGATACACCCGTTGCAGTTATTGCGAAAAGATTGGAAGTGTCTAAGGGGGTGATTTCAAAATACTCTCGCAAGTGGTTCCCGAACCGCAAGCGTAATGCAGCTGGTAGACCTGCTATTGTGTCTGATTGTACCAAGTCAGTCATCCGTAGGAAGGTACTACAGGGGGAACTACTTACCGCTGTGGATGTTCATGAAGAACTAGCGAAGATGGGATACAAATTGTCAGTTAAAACAGCAGCAAATGTACTCAAATCAATGAACTTCCAGAGTGCTATAAAAAAGAAGAAGCCATTTTTGTCTGTAAAGCACAGGGCAGCGCGACTTGCCTGGGCCAAACGCCACGAGCACTGGACCATTGATGATTGGAAGAGAGTAGTGTTCTCTGACGAGACAAAAATCAATGTTTGGGGCTCAGATGGCTGTAAATTCTATTGGAGTAGACCTGGTGATGAACTTAAACCTCACCACATTGATTTTACAGTTAAGCATGGCGGTGGAAGCTTGATGATGTGGGGCTGTATGACTTACGAGGGACCAGGCTATGGATGTCAGATATACGATGGAACTATGAAATCGGAAGACTACATCTATATTCTTGGTTCAACGCTTAAAGAAACCATGATATTCTATAATATGGATTGGAAAGAAATGTATTTTCAAGACGATAATGACCCAAAACACCGTTCTAACGCAACAAAAGCGTGGATAAAGGAGATGGAGATCGGCGTGCTGGAAGACTGGCCTGCACAGAGCCCGGATTTAAACCCAATTGAACACTTGTGGCATCATTTGAAACTCAAACTCGCTGCCTATCCTACAAGAGCTAAAGGAGTGCATGAACTCTGGGAAAGATGCGACAAAGAGTGGACTTCTTTCACCAAGGAGGAGTGCCAACGTTATTACAACAGTATGCCAAAAAGAATTCGCGCTGTCATAGACGCAAAGGGAGTGTAACAACCTATACGTGCTCTGAATAGTTCAAGGATAAGATAATCTTTTTATTTAATAAATGTGTAGAGTATTTATAATAAATTGTGATTACAAATGTTTTACAAACAAGTTGTAATCGTACTCACGATTCGGTTATCGTTACCGAACTATTCTCATGAAAAATATAAGTAAGAGGAAAATGTTTTCATCACAGGGAGGTCCAACGCGATATTAAATTTTTTATAGTGCTTGGAAAAAATTGTTCACGTGCACCACGTGACTTTCAACGCTAATATCTTAAGAATTTTATAATAAAGTATGCACATATTTTATATCATTAGATAGAGGTTTAATAGCTTTATTAACATGTAAAAGTACTAAGCAATATGTTGTGTATTAATTGTGTAATGATTGGAAAAGTAAAAAAAATTGAAACACGTGAACAATTCTTTCCCTCACTGTAGTAATAATAACGACAAGTGAGCATGTAGATAGTTTAGAGGAAGAGGAAAACAAAGAGATAAATAAAAGTCATAGAGATCGTATGGCAGAATAGTTGCTATTGGGAAGGTGTATGCTAAAGTGAAAGATGGAGTAAGTGGAATACGAATGACACGAAGAAGACGCGTATTGTTGAGAAAGTGAATAAAAGAAAGAGGAATATCTAGCATATAGTTAAGAGGAAGTGGACGCGTGTTGTTTACTGACAAGTGGAATGTAGTTGACACAAAGAAGGCACTTACTGTTTAGTGGTAAGGGAAATGACGGGGGAATGTAGTTGGCACGAATAAGACAGTATGTGAAAGAAGTCAACGACAAGTAGAATGCAGTCAAGACTAAGAAGACGGCGTTGATAAAGAAGTAAAGGAAACAGCAATGAAATGGATACTTAGAAATGGATTAGTAGATCGTTAATGTCATTAGACACTAGTAACAAACATGTCAATTAGTATTAGTGCTTATTGATTACTAGTAATAGATGAATAAACTAGATATATTTTTATTGAGCATCTTTGAATGGTTCTATTTGAATGACAATGCAGTGCTTTGCATATATAACTCATGTGTATAGATTAATTACAATAAAGATATTGTTACAATGGTGTCAGCATAATGACGTGGCATGACGTGATGTGTTAGTTGACGCGTAGATTAGCAATAGCAATGTGTCATCTTAGTCATACGAACTACGAGAATTTACATATAAAAACGAAGCTATACAAGCAGCTAGTAAGCTGGTGCATCTGCTCTTTACTGCTTTTATTGCAAAGCATATTGACTACTCTCTCTTACCTGCTTTAGTTATGTCGAAAGACAAAATGAATAACTTTTACTTACTTTTAACTAAACCATTTACTAAGGTAATTACTCGGTTCAGGTATAGAGGGATAATGCGTTTATGAAATTGCTACCATGGTCTAATGGATGCAAATGCTGAAGATTCTTGAATATTTAGCGGCAAATGTTTGTATCGACGCCAGTAATGGCCCAAATACAACACCGGTAAGAGAGGAGGAAGAGATAGGGGTAGGAATAACAATTACAACAACCCGCCCTATAAGCGAGACAACGTACTATCGTAAACTTTCATATATATTTGATACTCTGTTACGTGGCACTACGTTACGGCTGACAGATGGTGAACAGATCAGCTATGTATCAAAGAGATATCAAGAAAACAACTTACAATATTTTGATGTCAATGAAAAGTTTATAGCGTTTGGCCATCGCATTGACCTGATGATGGAGACGATGGGCGTGGAGCTTGGTGTTAACGAGTGGAAGAAGGGCGGCGTTGGCAAGAAGGCGGTTGCACAGCAACGTATAAAAAGTATACTGATCAACAAAGCAATTTTAGTTGAAATCAGCAAACTATCGCTAAGTCCAGGATACTCACCAAGAGTTATCGCTATGGACTGGGTTGGCTCAAAAGGTATTTTATTTCAGGTACACAAGGTTGATGACGTATACAGCATCAATCATATATGTGATCTTAAAATGCCCGAAAAATTATCCGACCTCAAGAATTTTGAGTCAACCTTAAACGGGTTAATAATATGGAGAAATCACCATGTGGCGCTACATGGCATGGTGAAACAGGCACTAAACTTGGATCGACAAATTCAATTGCCTATTACACCAGCTCCATCACCAAAAGAAGCCCGTCGTCGCGATTGCGACAACACATGCATTGTTCCCTCAAAAAAAACGCCGCAGCAAATGAATAGCCTTTGGTGGCTACTGTCTGTAATTTTGTAATGTCTCGTAAAATAAATTAACAATAAACTATTATATTATTATTTAACTGCTTTATTATTAAATAAATGATTAACTTGTATTATACACATAACAATAAAAATAAGCAGACAAAATTGCTTGCACATTCCATTACAGCGTAAACACAGATTTTATTATGATGTACTCGCTATGATATTCTTGCCAATGCTTTTACGCAATAAACATCCCTCTTTACAACAACTATATGCTGATTCTTCGAGCAACTGCTGTTCTACATTGATGCAAATGGTGTATATCATAGATGAATCTATACTAGATGATTAGCCTTGCTGGGTTTTGACGATGACTGAAATGGCTAGTCCACCTACTGACCGAGAATAACATCCGACTCCATTCTAATTGCCAAATACTTGCTGCGGTATGTCAGCCATGTGATATGCCCAGTTTTATCTATTGATTGAGATGACGACTGCCCATACTCATATAGAATGCCGTCAATGGTAATAATCGAGTGTTCGCTATGCTGGCAGTAATTAATGTAGCATAGATTGCATAATAGTAGTATCGCGTGTATCAATATCCATAATTGATCATATCATCTGGATGTTTATAGATTGATAATGATGATGGTATCATTGGTAGTAGTAATTGCTAGCTGATCATTCTAATCCATTCAACTAATAATGAATATCGTACGCGAATACAGTATGATAAAGTAACAGTTTATAATTGGTATGCATCTGACAACTTGGTTCCATGTGTTCATGATGATCGAATGAATTAGGTCGTTATTCAATAGGCTTGCTAGGACACCATTGATGGGATGTTGCTATTAGTTACATGAATGCATAGCAGTGTCAATGACGTGTCCCTTGTTATTGTTCACAACAAGTTGGCATCGATTGCATAGACATTCCGGTTGATCAGATCGATAGCTCCAACATCTAGGACATTTATGTCGTGCCGATAAACGTAGAATCATTTGACCAGATGCACCATTCATAGTGTCTATTACGTTGTCGATCAATAGTCATTATCATGGCACACTCATACTTCATCCTTCATCCTTACTTGGTAATGATATCGTCTCACTAATAAGGACAGTGTCATTTCTCGTGGTTAATGTCGACTGTGCAGCAATATTAACCGATGCACATAAGAACGGTTCAGGTAGTTGTGATGCTAATGCATAGTGCTTAATAAAATATGTACAACCGATATCACTATCGCTATTATTATTATTGTCGTCTTACCGTATTTATGTAGTAATTGGCCTAGTGGAGACATTGTATTGTCTTCTAGTTCTAGTGACAGATCGATTTGCTCGCTTGTCTTGATTCGCCTGTCAGTCAATGAGATTTGTAAATAAATCATTTGGTATACTGCAGATAGCACTTACTTGGCCCGCCGCACCTTCTCGACTAGCTGGTAGTACTGACTACGAAGGTGTCGTAGCACTGTCCAGTCTTGCTCCAAAACAATATTATGCCAACGATCATCCTATTCATACCAATGCTCGAGTGTTAGTCCACACATAGCTCAGTAATTGCAAGTGTTTACCAGAGATATCCATCCCGACTGGAATACGCTATCAAGTGGTGTCGACCAACTCGACGAGGAGAAAAGCTGAATCTCCTCGGCTAAATGACAAGTAATTGGTGCGAGTGCGCGTGTGTACATCTCAATTATCTAGGCGGCATTCCTTGCTTAGCTACAATTGCATACCAAGTGTCGATGACTTACGTGGTATACGGCAGTCTGTGCTGATATTCGTGCCAACAATAATTTGTCGTCAGCATAAAGCCGCTCCTTGATAGATTCAACGTAGAACGCCGATAACTGTGAGTTGGTAAAGCGATTCAATTCTTGAATAACTACAATAAACAAGGCAAATATTAGTTCTACCGTTGCGTATGCTACTCACACTTCTTATCAACATACCTTTATTGAACGAGAATACCTCGTAGGCATTGCTAATTAACGTGGCAGAACAATGTAGCCCATGTAAGATGTATTGGTCTATCAAGTAACGAAGAGAATGCAAAAAGTTGATGTATTCAATATGCGCATTATTGCATATAAGTAGCAACAAGTGAACGAGTGAACAAATAGAATACACGATAAACAATGTAATAAACAAGCAGTAACTAGTAGAATGACTGACTTGTCACGAATGAGCAAGGAAAGAACAAGGAAGGGTGCACGAACACGTATGCCAGTTTATTCGAAGAAGCAGCGTATGCTTGTATGTGGTAAATAGAGTATGGAGATGGCAGTAAACAAATAAAATACAAATAAAAGCATGACGTAAGGGTGGCATACAAACAGATGACGGAAAAGAGTGGTAAAAGTAAAAGGTGCATGTCGATATAGATCAAATTGATTCACGTTTATTAATATTGCTAGTGGATACTTGTCAACGATGGATGGTAATGCGTGTTGGCAGTAAGCATTAGCATGGTTGATTATCCCGGCATGTTGTCGTTATTGTTGAATATTAGTTGATTGACATTTAGAATGGGAATTAGTACATATTATCTGGATATTGTCACTTGCATTAGCAATGAATAGAAATGACAACTTACCGAATAGAATGGAAATAGTATGTGGTCAATGTTATTGACATTTGAGTATTCTAATTGTAATATTGTTAGTGCATTGTAATAAATGAACTTACCTGTAATTAATACTTATGAATGAATGAATGAATGGATTATAATAAAGTGTTAAGGTATGTTATGTCCCCATCATATCCGCAGCCGCGTCCTCGGCCATGCTGGATGGTCACGGACATGCTACGTTAAAACAGTTGGAAAGCCTTGCGACAATATATCGCTATATTGTTGAGTACTAATGTAATGCCATTTGCTAGTCTTTTTCAGACAGCTGCTGAATACTATCAATCCATTGCTGGAGACCGTATTATAAACCATGGATCTATAGCAGAGATCATTAACTGACCGTCAATGCCATAGAGCCATGGCGCAGCTAGCATTATAATGCTTCGCAAATGAGCATTACAATAGCATCAAGCAATAGGCACTATGGAGGGCAGGTATACAACCATTTATTACCAATGGCCATACACGCATTGACAATACAGTAGTGATGTCGGCTAAGCATCACCGCCATAGACAATGGTTGCCGCATCCATAGTGTTTCGCGATATATTCAACTGTAGTACGTACAAAAGGGATCAGTGAATTAGCACATTTATACAAATGTATTTGTGCTAATGGGACATAACATAATAAATGAGGGGATTGGGAAGTGGAGATATGAACAAAAGATACAATTAAAATGCGATAGGATAGCGCAAATAAAGAATGATTAAACATACACAAAAACATATCATTAAATAGTGCCAGTCACCACAATATCAAGTAAACTAGGCTTCCCTTCTCCCAGCGAAGGCAGCAACATGATGGTCAAATATCACGGCAAAGCGTCGTTTAAATGATACTATGATGGCAAGTTATCTCAAACACATATCAATATAGAATAAAGATACGTATTCAAGTATTTGCAAACTGATACATTTCATAATATTCATATAATAGAGAGGCTACCGGGCTACATTAGCAACTTAATGACCTGTAGAAACAATGGTGACTTTCCTTCCACAAGGAAACCGCATTCGCTTTAAACCCTGTAAGCTCAGATTTAGTTTCACCATTTGTTTTGCAGTAGCTTCATATTATACAAGTATATGAATGTCCGCAAGCAAGTAGCGTAGAAGACCGACACCCGTTACAGGTATCGATATTACACTGAGTTGAAAAAGAGTCAACTACGCTCATTACCAAATATTCAGCGCTACGCTAAACGCAAACAGTTTACAGAGCACTGACCTACTTTACTATGTGTATGTTTAAACAAAGAAAAGAATAAATAGTTCATTTGAATGACAAAGAAGAGAAGAAGAAGAGAAGCAAGAAGTAAAGAGAAGAGTAAAGAGAAGAATAAAGAGAAGAGAAGTGGTGTGAGTCATTGAATAGCTCACTATGTAGTGAGTGCTATGATGCCGTCATCATTGGCCATTTAGGTTATACAAATTTCAGTATTTGGTAATAAATGTTTCAGTGATAGCGATAGCAATCGTCTACCTTATAGCATTCGTGACGATACAAGCGTAGCAGTATAGCTTCATATTCACATGTCATGTACTTGCAAGCAGCAATAAGCAAGTATAAAAATACGATACAAAGCATACCGTGTAGTATACGAATACTATTTGCTTTGCAAAACATATACTCGAACTACCTTTCCTTACCATCGTATATTTTGTATACATCCGTGCAATATTCTCCGTTTCGTTTATATTTCTTTCCTTCTTGTTTTTTGTATAGTTTACGACCACAATACCTTTCCTTGCCTGTATATTCCCTATCACATTCCACAACCATTCATATACATACCTTTCTTGTAGCTTTATACGCTATAGTAGCATTAAGCTAGCACGTCTACCATGGAGCAAGTGAGTGACAGAGGAGCTACGGCTCGAGGGAGAAGACGCTCTCAACGAAGCCGACGAAACCGAACGGCCACTGCTGCCGCTGCCACCTTACGATCTCCTTCATTGTCGTCGCTGGATAGAGTGGCATCGCGACTATCACCACCACTTACGACAACAGAAGCATCATTAGTATTAGCAACAGAAGCTGCAGCACTAATGGAGGCTACAGCCGCAACCATGGCGGTTGCAAAATTACCGGCTTCAACGGCGACCGCCTGTGCGATGTCAGCAATACTGACGGCAGCAGCAACAGCAACAAAAGAGGCTACCACGGCAAATCTATTGACCGCTGCAGCTGCATTGCTGCCATCTTCATCATCTACACCAGTAACAGCAGACGTAACATCACCGCCATCTTCATCGCCATCTTCATCAGCAACAACAACAACAACGACAACAAGTGCATCAATAGAGATTAGTTCATGGCTATTGTCACAAGCAGGATCATCCTCCGATAGGGATACATATCTTGTGTCGAAGACTTCGACAGAGTCCGCTATTAGTAAGTGATGATATCATCTAATTTCTTTATTATAATGATTACTAACAAATTAATACTTAGGCCATTATTATGATGTTGATGATAGAGATGCGCATATTGCCTTGTTTGGTGAGGACCCGTATTATCGACCTCATACGGTAATACTAAATACACCTCCGTTCTATTCAAGCTATCGTCGAGCCAGCCTACCATCAACTTTTATGACACCTAATGGAGATATAGAATCGCAGTGGTCGTTGACCAACAATTACGACGGAGATAGTCGACTAAGCAATGCGTCAGCACATAGTTATCAATCTGACGTAGTTCGTGTGTCCCGTACCACTACGCTAAATTTCGGTTCACCATCTCGATCGACCAATTACCGACATTACAATATATTCGACAATATAGATTACACTGATGTACCACGTGTATCACCGAGACAGTTTGCATCATCATTGGCCGCGTCAAGTAATATCTTCAGACCAACTAGCCTTAGTGTTTTGGCACAACCACGCATGCCATTAGTGTCGGCATCATCACGTCCAACCAAAGTGTTACATGCACCAGGAATGGCCGATGACTACCATATAAATCTACTAGATTGGTCTAGTAGCAATTTATTGGGTGTGGGACTGGGACGAGATGTTTACATATGGAATGCGGCAACAAGCGCTGTAACAAAACTAGGCGAAGTAGACCGTGACGATTCGGTTACATGTTTAAGTTGGGAGCCGCAGGTAAGTAGTATAGAATATTTTATTATACAATAGAAACATTGATACTTATCATTTATTTAGAGCGAGCATTTATTCGTCGGTACAGAAAAGGGCATAGTTAAATCATGGGATGTAGAGAGCGAAACTATATTACAAGAGTACCAACAACAGGATCACCGCATATGTGCGATGGCGTGGCGCGATTCGATACTTGTATCGGGTGGACGTGGCGAAGGACTTACACAACGAGATATACATCATCCACTAGCCGCGATGCAACCATTAAGAGGACATCGTGGGGAAGTATGTACTTTACGCTGGAGCCCATCCGGTACACAGCTAGCCAGCGGTGCCGATGACAAGCAGGTGCTTATATGGGACAAGCGTCGTTTCTCTAGACCCTTACGGCAATTCCAAGGACATAACGATACTGTGAAGGCTATCGCATGGTCACCACATCAAGGAGGATTGCTAGCCACGGGTGGTGGCACACAAGATGGGCACATTCGATTTTGGAATACACTAGATGGTCAATCCCTTGATTATGTCGACACACAATCTCAGGTATGCAATCTTGCATGGTCACCTCATAGTAACGAACTGGTATCTACTCATGGATACGCGCAAAACGATTTGCGCATCTGGCATTATCCCGATCCACACCAAGTGAATACATTCAAGGGACACGCAAAAGGTGTTCTTTACATGGCAATGTCACCGGATGGTCGTACGGTGGCAACAGGCTCGCCTGATGAGTATATTTGTTTATGGGACGTGTTCAACCATTAGCGTATTAATACGCTTTAAGCCAACATAGCACCATCTAACTTGGCCATTCATTAATGATAATGCACGACAATACTTTGCAATTACTAACATTTGACTTGATACAAATATGTGCATTCATTACCAATAAACAATTACATTTTAGTGAAATAGTCAATCGTATGAAACAATGGACAGCTTGTCTTTATTGTTATCTGTATGTTGTCTCGTGTATTAGCAATGAATAAAAATGTCAACTTACTGAATAGAATGAAAATAGTATGCAGTCAATATCGTTGACATTTGGATCAGTACTTGTACATGATGATTCATATATTGTTCGTATATTACCTCTAAAGCAGAATAGATTATTACAATGATGTCAACACATTGAGAATGATCACATACAATGTGTTGACGGTCGAATTATGATCATTTCCAATATAGATCACTCAGCTATCAATGTTTATACACGCAAGAATGCTAAATTACGGCATACCGTGCAGCTACCATCCAATCTTTTCATAATGAAATATGCAAATGTCAATGATATTAACTACATATTCCATATTATACACACATAGCTTCAATGTAATATAACATAATAAATAGCATACATGTTTATTTTAATCGATGCTAGTTACAAGTAATTATCATATAATAATCCATGTTTAATACTATGCCGAATGAAAAGAAGAGAACAGCAAGATCACTCGTAAATGGATAATGATAACGAAATTTGACAATTAATCGTTTAATCCTTTTCTTGGTGAATAAATACCGATTCACATTACTACGGGTTTACCCTGTTGTCATATTCATACACGCGCTCATCTATTTCCCTATTTCCCTACTACTACTATTACTACTACTTGCATCTATCCTAAGTACTTGTTCGACTTTTGTTGTTATTGAAACCAATGGCTCGCTGCGATCGAACGCGTGAATTCCTCCTGACAGTGAATTCACTGCAGAATCGAGTGGCACCACGTCATAATTTTGCAGGCGATAACAATCAACGATTGCGAGAACGTCATTCCCAGTTTAGTCAACGGGCATCTACTATCGCGCGGGATATTCACGCAACAGCAGCAAAGTTGGAGAAACTTGGCGCGTGTAAGTAGAGGTAATAGATATACATAGTGATAACCTGTTGTTAACGTATAATATACAGTGGCCAAGCGTAAAACTCTATTCGACGATCGTCCAGTGGAAATCAACGTATGTTCATATATATATATAGTCGTATAATACAATGGTATTTACTATACAGTTCTAACTGGGTGTACTCTAGGAATTGACACAAGTAATTAAGCGCGATATTGCTAGTCTCAATGGACAGATTGCCTCGCTACAACAACAAATGAAAAATGATGCACAATCCTCGTCAGGTGACAAACAAGCACTGGAGCATTCATCCAACGTCGTTGTATCGCTACAATCGCGTCTTGCCAATACATCGATGACATTTAAGGATGTGTTGGAAGTGCGCACAGAGGTTAGTAGATCCATTACGGTAAATGAATACATGTGTATTAACTAGCGGTAGAATATGCGAGTATCACGAGATCGGCGTCAACAACTAGTGGGCGTACAAGATGATTCTAACACAATGAATCAAGGATATCGTATGTAATGAAGTAGCAATAGCAATAATAGTAACATTAGTCATGACATACTTACTTACTTTCTTTTAACAGGGGAATCACCACTTTATACAACAGATCGACGACCGCCCAATTCACATGAAGGTTACGGCAATCAAAGCGAGAGTATAGCCATTGATATGCCAATGCAACAATTGGACGTGGTCGAACGTCAGGTGATCCTACTTTAGAATGTTCTATTCATAATGGTATTAATAATGTATATGTATGAATCATTTACAAATAATAGGACGAGTACTTGGAGGGACGTGCTACAGCCATCGAGTCTATAGAATCTACGATTGCTGAACTGGGTAGTATCTTCCAACAACTAGCCCATATGGTGGCTGAACAACGAGATACAGTACAAAGGTATGTCAATATATATATATATCTACATACATATGTATAGGAAAGAAAGCGGTACAAACAGTTTATTAACAATGATAATCTTTATTTTTATCCGCGATAAATATAGAATTGAAGCCAACGTTGACGATATGAGTGCCAATATTAGTGGAGCACAACGGGAACTGCTAAAGTTATACGCTAATGTCACATCGAATCGATGGCTCATGCTTAAAATATTTATCGTTTTGGTCGTGTTTTTCTTGCTATTTGTAACTGTAATGTAATAACGCGAAACTCTACACTACTATAAACAATTCAAATTCATGAAGTAATTGCGTATACGAGATATGTCCATCTCGTGCATCATAAATTTGTATCGAAATAGATGTAGAATAGATGGTAGAATAGATGTAGGATAGATGGCAGGTAGATGACAAACAAATCAACAGAAAAACAATCTTGACATAGCTAGCTAGGATGAGGTAGATAGGCAAGTATAGCATAGTCATGCATACAATCTAGTCGCGTTGTATGGTGTAACTACACTACAAGTCATCCTAAAGCATAATATGAACAATATACTAATAATTATGGGTATACCCATCATCATCATCATCATCATCATAAAGAGGTAGCAATCGTACAGTTGTGGTTAATACTGATACGAGTCTTTAGAGAAATTGGGATTTGTAATGAATGCCACAAGGACTTTACTGCCCGTTTGCAGTAAAGGATGTCCTGCCACACTAAATAAAGATGAGCAAGTACAACAGAATTGAAATGGTAATTACACGATTAGTGTTCATCATTTACAGGATACATGATTGTTACAACTCGTACTTGATCATTGACTAGTGTACTTACATTTGTAGGAAACGCTCGAGTCCTTCACGACGTGACTCGATCACTTCATCGAGGAATCGATTGGTGAACACCTTTCCCGGTAATTGTGGAATATTAACACGGGTTGACTCTCGTTCTAGCATGTCGCGAAGCCATTCGAACTCGCTATAACGACGACGCACCACCGAGTTTGACACTTTAAAGGCCGGAATGTTCGTCTATTGTAAAGAGATAACACAATGACGTCAGACGGTGTAATCAC
Organism: Syncephalis plumigaleata; assembly: GCA_025201365.1. Classification (NCBI taxonomy): domain Eukaryota; kingdom Fungi; phylum Zoopagomycota; class Zoopagomycetes; order Zoopagales; family Piptocephalidaceae; genus Syncephalis; species Syncephalis plumigaleata. The sequence continues at coordinate 666,599 of JAIXMF010000004.1, read as the reverse complement.
ATGCTGCATCATGCATGTGTCTAATTGTTCTATTCGTGAACAGTGCCATTATCGTAGGTAACAATGTGTATTCACTTACTCGACAAACAATTTCATAATCTGTATACATTTTACGTCCAATACCTATCATGTAACAATAGCTAAATTATATAGTCTATTCCATGCTATGCAATTGATATACTTACCATGAGTTTGCGGATTACGTACTTCAATCTCTAGGAAATTCTCTGGTATGCCATACATATCGTCAACATCTTGATCCCGCGACTCGAGACGAGCCATAGCGGGTGAGGTTGCCTCACTACCGTTGCTTGTCATGATTCTACTAGATGTGTATTAGACAATCTATTTCATGGATTCACCTATCCTCAGCATACTTACCAGTTGTGTAGCTTCTAGTTACAGTGGGAAATAAAGGAACAAGCAAACGAGAACTTGCCAGTATATTGTGGTATACTAATGTAGAATTAATAACCTTGCTACTCACACAGTCAAATAAGACAAGAAGAAAGAGGAGAACAACAACGATACACGCTAGTGCTGGTAGAAACAAGAATAAAAGTGAATTCACAAACAATAAGCGAACGAATAAATGAACAAAAGAAGAAGGCAAGAAAAGAGAGGAGAAGACTTGGTTGGAAAGTTCTGTAAAGCCGCAATCATCACCGTACATAATATAATTATATCACGTGATGTTACAATGCAAGAACCTTCATTGTATCGATGAGATGCATCACATCAATCCAGAATTAAATCGTGATACATTGTCATTGCCGTTGCTTTGTGCTATTATCGTTTCTTGCATTTATCATATCATTTATTATTATACTATTAAGCATATCACCGTAGTGGCATAATAGCACTATTCCGCGTGCGGTTCAGTTCGCGTTTGAATAAGCAGAACGTCTGCCTACCACTCTATATACACATATATACATATATACGCGTTGATGATGACAAAACCATCTTTACTAGTGTTAGCAAGTGCCTTTAGCACATGTGCCCTCAGTATGTATGCACTTTGGAAGTTGACTGGTCGCTATAGAAGGAGAACGGACGCTGAGGGAAATAGTCAAAGGAATGAATTGGACCCGGAATCATCAGGATCGCGTGAAGGACAGCATTTGCTTAATCTGCTCTATGCTATTGCTGAGAAACAAGCGCGTAAAGGTAAGGATATATAGCATGTATGCTAGATACAAAGCAATGAAATGAACACTAATACAATCATTCACGTAGAGGGTTTCGTTCATTGTAGGTGCATTGTTGATAGACTACGTCATTCGCTATAGTTATTCTGATAATCATACCATTCACTTTACGCTATTTACTAGATGGTGTCTCATGTAATCTTTGTTCAACTTCACCTATACGTGGTATTCGATATAAATGCGGTATATGTGCAGATTTCGATTTATGCGAAAGGTAATTATATATATCTATATATCTAGCTAGTTAGTTAGTAATGATAGTATATATGCACTACTGACGAATGACACCTTCTTTCCCTCTTCTAGTTGTGAACAACAAGCACCTGATTGTCATTATCGTACACATGTATTCCTAAAGATTCGTATTCCTATACCGCCACTCGCCAATCCTAGTGTTCCATTGCTGCAACCACTTTATCCAGGTAAGATTCTACTTCTTTTACTAGTGCATTATTAGTTATAATGTTATATTAGGTCGTCCATTTAATGATGCAGTACCAGCATGGGATCAATTACGAAATATCAGGAATAATACACGTTGTAAGTATCAATGATGATAATGATAGAAGGTAATATACTAATATCCACTTGTTTATTTGTATAACTGTAGTTGAACAATCAGAAGTAGAAGCATTATACGAACAGGTAAGCATTAAGTGTATTACATATAACATGTAGAATACTAAATAGACATCATTGATGCTAGTTTAAAGCATTATCATCGGCGGAATTACCCGATTCACAAGAGTCAGCCATTAATCGAACTGATTTTCAACGATGTCTTCGTCGACTTGGAGAACGACAATTCCTCGTTGTTGATCGTCTATTTCATTTCTTTGATCAAAATGAAGATGGTCTCATATCATTTGCGGAATTCGTATCTGGTATTTCCACACTAGGTCGAGGCAATTTCGAAGAGAAAATACGATGTAAGCAATGATTTACTAAGACATTATGACATAGACACTTTCTTTTACTAATCAATCATCAGATGTATTCGAGGGATATGATCTGGATAAAGATGGCTATATAAGTAAAAGTGAGATGCACGCCGTCTATTCATCATTCGTTCAATTAAGCATGGAGTGTATGTAATTAGTAATCGTTATTACACCATAGATTCATTATGAATTGACCTGTTTCTCTCTTTTTGTATTCCTCATCATCTAGTGGCTCGATGTAATGTTACAGCTGCCAATCTAGCACGAGCAGCCACTTACGAGTATTCGCTAAGTCAACCAGTCTCATCGGCATTCACTAATTATGCAGGATTTGAGACATCCACTGAGATAATCGTACCCAAACAATCAATATCCAGGATTGTTACGCAGAATCAAAAGCAACCAGCGTTACACTCGTTCACACAAGAGATTGTCGACAGTTTTGTCAATCAAGTCTACAAGGAATTCAACTCGGATCGATTGTCACGTACAGATTTCAGACGAGCTGTATTGGCAGACTCACAACTAATGAGTTGGTTTGAATGTCTTGGTACCATATTTTAATGTAAAAATATAATAATCACATATAGGTAAATTACGTTTAATTATCATCATCTTCATCATCTCTATTCGTGTTACTCCTTGCTTGTTGTGCCAATTGATCAAAATCAGGTATAATTGTTGATAGGCAAGATCGACCACTTCTAATGGAATTGATTTAATAATGCCGTTCCTGTATTCATTTGTCCTGCCTCAGTAGGCATTAGACGTAGATGACATTGATGCTAGATGAATCTAATTGATAATGAAGTGTATTAATATGTAGTAATATACACACACGTAATAATAAGCATTACTTACCATTCATTATCAAATCATTCCATGTAAATAGTAATGGATTAGTAGAACCACCAAATGGTGCGAAATCTACCAGTTTAATCTTGGTTGATGTGTTGATGTGGTTAACTGTTCAAAGTAGACATCGAATACAACTACAATGAATTAGAAATAATCTACATTATTAATAAACTACTTACAATCATTCAATGTAAATTGACTGATTACATTTGTATAGAATTGCTGAATGACATCAATGATTTGTTGTTTCATTGGTTCGAGAAATGCGTAATATGTCATATCACGCTGTGATATAGCTAATTGCAATGACATATGAGTCTACACTTGTTAATTATTACAGTATACTGCTTACCGATTAATTGACGATCACGTACGAAACAACGGAATTCATGAGCTGGATTAATGGTCTGCCATTGACGTAGTATCAAAGTGGGTTGTGCTTTTACATTAATCGATGTATTACAATCATCGTAAGCATGTAGTAAATCATGCACTACTACATCTGAACTTTTCAATAGTAGAATGATATCGGAATAATTGGTACAGCTCAAATTGCGTGTAGTGGCAATCCATGCTGCATCCTATTCAGCAATATTGAGTTATTAAATGAAAGGAATATTACTATGTTATAGCATACTTACCTTTGGTGCACTCCATGTTAGTTTAGGAAATACCGATCCACCTAGTTGTCGAATAGCCGTTGTAACTTGTTCCTCAATAGCTGGAAATGATGTAGACTGCAACTATAATTTGATATATAAATATGTATGTGATCTACAAGTATCTATCATGGAATACACTTACAGCTTCTGTATTGTCGTCGTCGTCGTCATTGTCTACTTCATTATCAGAGTCGTCACTCCAAACTGCTGTCCTACATCAACCATTATTAGTATTATCACTTCTATCTAAATAGTATGTATACACGTACAATTGCTGATGATCTAGAACAATACCGTCTGCTAGTAGAAACTCTGTAAATTCCGTTGAAAGTGGAATAGTCTTGGAAGTAAACGTATGTCCACGAAACTGCTTATACCAATTAGCGAGTGAACAACGTGTGATAGCGTCGTCTGTTGGGCATTGCAAATTCGTTACAGTAGACATTGTTGCGTAATGATATAAAAAAAGCAAAAAAAAGAATACACTTATTTTGTGTCTCTTTCTTTCGCGACATTCTATTTATTAGTTGTTACTATCGTGGATAGTAGTAGTAGTAGTATATTACCCACTAAGTTTATGAATAGAATTCAACACGAATTCAATATGGATTCAACGGATAGTACTGATAATTACCATCCAATCACGGAAGGAAAGGCCACTATACTATTCCCAAATACTAATGAAGTGTTCTATAATCCAGTGCAACAGTTTAATCGGTAAGTGTTCAGTTAACACTCTATATATATACATGTATGTATATTTATATTTATATGTAGGGATATGTCGATTGCAGCAATAAAAACATGGGGCAGCGAGTACTTGGTCAATCCTAAACGACGCGCTCTTCTTAATACACCTGTGGATAAGCGTGGATTCTCGGTGTTGGAGGCATTGTCAGCCACCGGTTTACGCTCCATTCGTTATGCCAAAGAGATAGAGAACATGGACTATGTGGTGGCCAATGACATTGAGCCGGATGCTGTCAAGGCAATTAAGCGTAATATTGCTCATAATGGTGTGTCAGAGGAGAAAGTACGTCCTAGTGAACGTGATGCTTGGTAAGCGAATCATCCCTAGTCTGTTAATATCATTTATACAGAAGGTGTATTACAATTGTGTATACGCTAACAATGATACATAGCGCACTCATGTATGAATGTCGTGATCCTGATAAACAATTCGATGTCATTGATCTTGATCCTTATGGTTCGGCGGTACCTTTCCTTGATGGTGCTGTTCAAGCAGTAGCTGATGGCGGTAAGCCCTAATCAATTCATGACATATTAAGCATGTAACTTACGTAAACAATTAGGTTTACTGTGTATAACTTGCACGGATCTGGCCGTATTAAGCGGTAGTAATCATCCTGAGACATGGTAGGATCATTGTTGATTGTCATCATTACATGTAACTTAACCTGTAACATTTGTTATTACTATTTAGCTTTGCCAAATACGGTGGTACACCAGTTCGAGCTGAATTCTGTCATGAAATGGTATGTTGTAATTTATCAGAGTATATTAGCCTGTTTCTAATACGAAATAACACGACATAGGCTTTACGTCTAGTGTTGCATGCATTGCAAACATCGGCTGCACGATACAAGCGCTGTATTACACCGTTAGCATCATTTAGCATCGATTTCTACATTCGCATGTTTGTTCGAGTACACACTTCACCAAGGATGTTAAATGGTGGCTAGGTAATTAAAACAGCCAATGTATATATCCATATTATTACTAACTTGCATTACACGATGCTTCATAGTAAAACAGCCATGGTTTACCATTGTACCGGTTGTCGTTCATTCACTAACAGCCATTAGGTAAAATATCGTACCCTAATGAACAAAGAAATTTGGTGTGTCTGCAGGTCCTACTGCCAATGGACCATGTGAACACTGTGGACATACGATGCATGTAAGTGCCAAGTTGATAGATTGATCCATACTGCGAATCACTCATATAACTGCTGCTATGTATCATACACACTTCATCATGATTAGGTAGGCGGTCCCTTCTGGAGTGCGCCCATTCACGATGCCGATTTCCTTAGTCGCATGTTAGAACACGTTAAAGCAGCAGAAGGTCTATACGTGACACGTCCACGTATGATTGGTATGCTTAGTGTAGCATCTGAAGTAAGCAACTATACTGGTATTATTTGCTAGTGATTACTCATTAAAAGTAATAGGAATTAGATGTGCCATTTTATTATACGTTATCCGCACTAGGAAGTGCTGTACGAGGTGATAATCCACCACTTAGCGTATTCTTGTAGTGTATACATACATATATAGATACCACTAATCATTCTAATGACTTCATTCCTCATTTATAGCTCGCTATTCTTAATCAGGCTATAAAGTTTCGTATCACATGCGACAAGAGGTTCCATCAAGACAGATGCACCACCAAAGTTATATGGGATATTATGCGAGCATGGGTAAATAGCAGTGAATGATATACCAACAATCATGATATTAACTATTCTATATTGTAGATGAAAGCTCATCCTGTAGAATCAAAGAATGCCAGAACAGATTCGGCTGCATCACGCTTACTATCCGTTGAACCAAGGTATGTACTAATTACTATGTAATTATATCTATCTGTACTAATCAACGAGTGTAATCATAGCATTCAAGTTGATTTCACTGAACATCCTAATGCGAATCCTGAATCAAGAAAGCATAAACTAGTACGCTATCAAGAGAATCCCGAGAAGAATTGGGGACCAAAGGCTCGTGCTAAACGATCACGTAATCAATAAATAGCTTAATATTATTATCAATTAAATTTATTATATTAATAGGATGATGATGATGATGATCAAGTGAATAATAATATGCAAATAATCATTTGCTATGCTGTGTTCATACTAGTTATATATATATATACTAATGGAAACAAGGAGGGAGGGAGTAAAGTCAAAACACACGATTAAACAACAAAGAAGAAGATATATGTATATATGTATATGTATATATATGAACTAACTAACAACATGCAAGTAGCTTACTTAGGCCAATGGTGTACGGCTGTATCGTCGACGGAACATATCATCTACGTGTTCGAGATAGAATGTACCCGGGAAGAGATTATTCAAATCACCAACGGGAGTGTACGAGCGTAGTTGATGCGTCTTCTCTCGTAGTTCCATTACCTTCTCGTATTCAACGGGAGGTACATCCACACGTGAGGCAAGTCGTTCCACAATGTTCAACTGTTGTGCAATGTTCGAGGTGTCGTCCACCACCTTAAATGAGAACATACTAGCGGCAGAACCGGAACCATACGAGAATAGAGTGATACGCTTGCCTAACAAATCGGCATTCGATGCTTGTGACAATAGAGAGGCTAGACCACCGTAAACAGAACCGCAATACATGTTACCAATCTGTTTTGCCGCATACAATGCCGTGTCCGCCTTGCTCTTGTAGATATCCTTGGAGATAGCGACGAATGCTCGTTCCATCACCTTGTCCGTGTAGGATTGCGAGATGGGCACGTCGAGATACGCTTGTCGTACCGAGTTGTAAATCTCGTTGTTAGGATCACGCTTAAAGTCAACCATCGAGATGTGAGCCACCGCCTTTTGTACTTGTTTCGTGAACGGTGAATGTCCCACGAAGTAGTCGATCAGGTCGATGTTGGCATGGTGTACGCCGAGTTTCTTCTCCAACTTCTTGATGTAACCCTCGTAACAAGTATCGAATGACTTGAGATAAGAGGCTACACTAAGTGCACCATCCACGACGGGGAATTCCGAGGAGAGATCCGGCTTGTAAAAGTCGTATAAATGTTCCATATGCGTGTGACGTACACCATGCTCAATCACCACGGGAGCATTAGGTCCTATAAGCATGGCTACTGCACCGCACCACCAGTAGGACGAGCACTACCCGAGGAGTAGATGGCGAGATCACCCGCTACCACCAAGGCTAGACGACCATCCCACGACGAGGACTCGACCCAGTTGATGGCGTTGAACAATGCATTCGTGCCACCGTAGCAAGCATTGGTCGTGTCAATACCTTCCACGTTGAAGTTGCCACTATCCGCGAATAGTTGCATTAACACGGACTTGACCGATTTACTCTTATCCACGATGGTCTCGGTGCCCACTTCCAAACGACCAATATCAGTGTAGGCGATGCCGTACTTTTCCATAAGGAACTGACCACCGTCAAGCAAATGGAGTGGATATCTCACGATCATCAACAAAGGCCATTTTCGTTTGTCCTAGACCAATCGTGTACTTTCCAGTCGAGGCACCGTCGTGTTTCTCTAGTTCAGCTTGGTCGACACACGTTTTTGGAAAGTAAATGTCCATGGCGAGTATACCAACATTGGCTGGACGTTGATTACGATCCTCATTGTTGTTTGCAAGCAGTAGTACTAGTAGTACCGTTGCTATAGTTATTATTGTGGAAAGCAGCAGCAGTCATGTTGACAAGACAATAAACAATAGAAAAGAAGAAGTAGAGTGGAATAGAATAGAGTACCGATAATTGATAGCGTATAAAAGTTGATAAGCAAAAAAAGTAAAACTAGATAATTTTGACTGAATATCCGATGCCTTTATAAAGGAACGAATATCAAACGAGACTGATAATGAAGATAGCTTGGTAGTAGTAAGTAGTAGCAAGTAGTACTAGGATAGTATTGAATAGGAACGTGCGTATATGTACATGTACGTATGTGTGGTGTGTTAGATCTACTTTACTAATATCGGAAGGCCTTGGTTTCTTTCTTTTCCCATTGGTGAATGTATGGTGTGAGGTCTACTAGAAAACAGCAACGATGCTCATTGGCTCATCAATTGGATCACCTCACACTGACCATGATATGCGATTGGGGTTGTCGAGCATCGAATGATAATATGGCGTATCACGACACTACAATGACAGATGGCCTGATTAGTTTCAATATCGCAAATAGAAACAAAGCAAAGAATGGAAGGCAATATACATGTAACAATGACATGACAGCATGCATGTAGATACGAGTGAAATCATCAATGTGTAGATTGTAAACTGAGTTGAAGCATGTCATTGAGAATGATTGAGCGTTGAATGAGTTACAACGACAATGAAAAGTATATGATAATGACCAGTCTATTAAATAGGCTGACGTCGATGTGAGTAACACGCGTCTTATTCCGGCTTTCCACCTTCTTCTCTCTTTCCCTTCTTGCCTTTCACTACTATTTCTCTATTCTCTGTCCTGTTCCATTCTAGTTAGTATCGAGTTATTAGCAGCTTGTTTATAAGCAGTATATCATCATGGAACGTACCGAGTTTGAGAATACATTTGATATCCTACTACAGGATATCCTATCTGAACTACCTCAGTTCAATATGCCATCAGAGGGAGTGGCATGGATGAAAGAAGTAGGTTAACTGATTCATCAATACAAACAATAGATATCATCCTGTAGAGATGGCTAATACTGCAAGTATAGTGTTTGCAATACACCGTACCTGGTGGTAAAATGAATCGTGGTCTAAGTGTAGTCGATACACTACGTTCACTTCGTGGTGATGCAGCTATTACACCAGAAGAATTGCATAAAGCACGCGTACTTGGCTGGTGTGTTGAATGGGTAACTAATAGACAATAATCATAGTATGTCCTATCATGTATATTAATCATCATGTATCTGTACTAGTTGCAAGCATTCTTCCTAGTAGCCGATGATATCATGGATAGTTCAAAAACACGTCGTGGTATGCCATGCTGGTATAAACGAGTAAGCACACTCTACAATGATAGTAGTAGTAATAGAAATGAGCTATTATCATTAATCATTTCATTAGGAGAAAGTCGGTACCATTGCTATTAATGACGCGTTCATTCTCGAGTCGTGTATTTACCGCTTGTTAAAGAAATACTTTCGACAAAATGATTACTATGTCGATCTACTGGATTTACTTCATGAGACCACCTATCAAACAGAACTAGGCCAGTTGATGGATCTGTTGACTGCTCCCGAAGATGATGTTGACCTGAAGCGATTCTCTATTGAAAAGTAAGCAAATTGACCTTTATACATGTATGTATATATACCATGTCATGCTAAACATTATGTAGACATCGTTGGATTGTCACCTATAAAACAGCATACTACTCATTCTATCTACCTGTAGCAATGGCAATGATAATGGTAGGCTCAATTATACTCTATATTGTTCTATTAGTATTGTTATTCATACTAATATATATATATATGCACATTAGAATGGTGAAAAACGTGATGCAGCCTTTGAACAAGCAAAGCGTATTCTCATTCCACTTGGTGTATACTTTCAGGTTCAGGCAAGTTATCATAATGGATTGCCTGTATAAATAATCATAACTTATACATGTACATATACAGGATGATTATCTTGATTGTTTCGGTGAACCTGAAGTCATTGGCAAGATAGGTACCGACATTGAAGATAATAAATGCTCATGGCTTATCGTACAAGCATTGGATCGTGCTAACGCGGAACAACGTCAAATACTTGATGTAAGTTGATTCGATTCTTATTTGCTGTAACATGTATGTACTCACATTCATCATCTAGACGCATTATGGTCGGCGCAATGCCGATGATGTAGCCAAGGTTAAACAAGTCTATAATGAACTGGATCTAGCCAGTGTCTATCATGCTTACGAGGAGAAGAGCTACAAGGAATTGACTGAACTCATCGACAATGCTGATGCCAGTCTAGTGACACCTTGTGTATTTACGAAATTCGTAGCTAAAGTCTACAAGCGTAGCAAATAATCAACACATTCATATTGATATCAATTGAACACGTATTTACATTGGTAGTAATAATAATAAAACAAACTATATATAAGCATATTATTACTATTGTTATTGTTATTATGAGCATCATATACATTCTACTAATATCGACATCATCTAGGATTGTTCTTGTGTTGTTGCTGTTGTCTTTGTTGCTGTTTCATTTACTGAACGACTCTTTCGTTGACGTCGATGTACACGCTGTAGGAAACTACTTAATAAGATATCTCGTTCTAATAAGAATCGACGTAATTTGTAGCGAGCACGATCATGTTGTTTGGCCAGTTGTAGATGCTGTAGTTTCGCATAATGGAATCGATCTTTCATATGAGCGTAACGTTCAGCCATTGGTAAATCAATGAGATCATCTTCATCGGAATCCTGTGATGTTTGTACATCATACGATGCTTCGAACTCGTCCTCCGATGATACCATCGACTCGATAAGTGCACGACCCTCTAGAACCACTGGTGGTGTACGTTTTACTACTGGTGTTGTTGTACCATTAGGACCGAATGCCACGTCTTCTGCCTCGGGTGCATCAGGATGCTGACATTTCAAGTGTTTCGTTAATGCATCCGATCTAGATAGCATAGCATTTGTATTAGTGTAAGCTTATTCACTAGTCAATAACTATATACACTATATATTATGATATCTACCTGGAAAAGCTCTTGTCACACTCGGGTACTGGACAATGAAACGGTTTCTCACCCGTATGACCTCGCATATGTGATATCAATGCAAATCGCGATGTTTGTAATGCACCTTTACGCGAACAATCTGCCCAGTAACAAGCGTAGTTGTTGCGCTTTCGTCCAATATGCGATGACGCCAAATGATCTACCAACTCTTGTAAATCTGTAAACTTCTCGTTACAATCATTCCACCGACATACAATATCATTACTAGTAGGTGAGGTGGCCGATAACTCGGAGGTTCCTACTTCCGGTGCACTAGCGATTGGTATATCTATGGACATATCGTTTGAGTCACTGACTAGTAAAGTAGATTCTGTTGTTGCTCGGTTATCCGCTAGATCTTGCGTTGTATTCGTTTATTCTGACGAGTTGTCGAATCATAGTCATACTTTGAAGGATGTAATGACTCTTCTGGACTCATACTACTGCTATTCATATTGAGTGACTACTAGGAATAATAGCAAGGAGGATAGTATATAAAGAGAGAGACTATTAATGTTTGTCTAACAAATAAATAATCAAAGTGATTGCAAGTTTAACAGTTTCACGAATTCAATCTCGTCATAATTGTATGAGTGTGTATGCGTGTAAGGTTAGGAAAAAAGAAGCCGCGCGTCTTCCTTTAACACCCGACTGATTAGCGTCACCCTTCCGCCTCTTTTCTCTATTCGTTACTTGTAGCTGAGATTCGTTTATCAACTCATCTATTTGATCTATACTGCTACTACTATCCTCTACTATCTCTGCTGCTGTTGCAACTAGTACATCATGTCTTCAATGCGTTCGGTCAATCACTTTTGCGTCAGGCAAGTATTTATTCTATTGGATCTCACATATTATGATAGATACGAATATGCATATTAATACGCGAATAGGTAGCACGCGGTTATGCCACTGCATCAGGTTCAGTTCAAGTGAGTTATACTGGATTCAACTAGTATTCTACATATTAATGTTATCATAGCCTCCACTCGTATTACACGGTATTGATGGTCGTTATGCTAGTGCTTTGTTCACTGCCGCGGCAAAGAAGAACGCGCTAGATGCCGTGGAAGGTGATCTCAACCGTATTAAGACTATTGTCGATAAGACGAGGGTATCCAAAGCTTCTTGAGCAACCCCACCGTTGATCGTGTTCAAAAGCGTCAAGGTGTCGACTCGCTATTGAAGAAGGGCAAGTACTCGGAAGTCACCACGAACTTGTTCGATCTATTGCCGAGAATGGTCGTTTGGCTGAAACCACAAAGATCATCAGTGCCTACCAGTCATTGATGATGGCACATCGTGGTGAAGTATTGGCCGTGGTCACTTCAGCCAAGGTAAGCTACGTGTAGTATGATGGTAGTGCATCATTCAATCCATTGTTAGTAGTGATATTAATCGATAATATTGCAAATCATAATAGGCTTTGGAGGCTAATACCCTACGCCAATTGAAGGACAGCTTGAGCAAGAGTGAATTGGCTGCTGGCAAGACACTTAAGATGGAGAATAAAGCAAGTAGTAGTAGTAATAGATATTGACATGCATCATTACTAATATCACGTCATGTAGGTCAATCCAGCCATTCTAGGTGGTCTCATCGTTGAAGTGGCGACAAGACCATTGACGTGTCAGTGTCATCCAAGATTACAAAGTATAACAAGATGTTGCTCGGTAAGTAGTAGTAGTAGTAGTAATGTAGCAATATTCATTTATACTCATCTATATTGAATGAATATGTAGATCAAATCTAAACTAATGAACTATTCCGGACTTGATAGTTTAAATGATGATTACAGCATCTATCTATTCAACTGATATCTTCTAGACAGTTGCTAATCATGATTGTCATTTGAATAAACCAGAACAACATCTTCCTTTATTCATTATTTATAATCGACTATTTACTAATTATAACAATATTACTACTATCATAATTTATTTACTTAATTGGCTAATGTATCCGCCAATTTCTTGACCTAATTGTTGAGAATTACATAGTCCACGTATCTCCCTATATTGACAATAGTAATAGTAAATGTATAAATGATTAGTGATCATTGTAATGCGTATTATAATGGAATGCATCACTTACTCTAATGCTGCAACATCCTTATTGGCAAAGGCATGTTTGGCCGCTTCGTCAAACCATTTGATACGCACGTAAAGACCGGGTCGTATACCGGCATCACATCGTTCAATGTACTTGGCTGCTTCAGCATATTGCGGTGCTGCAATACACAACTGGACAAATGGCTACATGATCATCATATAGTTAGAGAAGGAAAGGATGTAAACAATTGACTAGTCAATACACATTACCAAGTAACCAATGGGTGATTTCTTCGATTTAGAGAATTGCTCTAATCCTTCCCAGTCACGTAATTCGGCCAATGCTTGATCTTTAACCACCAAAATCTAATAGAAATAAATAGATTATTATTATTATTATTATATAGTAAGTCATTATTGTAGCACTCACCGTTTCTCGGGCACTTTAAAGTCTGTCTTGATCTTATTGGCCTGACTGTGATCACCGGCAAGAATGCATTGCTTTAACGTCTCGCTCACTGATAATCCCACAAATGGTCGTTTATATTTATCTTGGAATTGTTGTTGAAGATGAAGTAGACGTGCTTGCTCTTCAATACACTAATGAGCCTATTCGTTAGCAAGTGGGAATAGTCGTAATATCACTACTCGTTCACTTCTTACCTTTGCATCAAATGTACGTGATTTATTATACATCTTAAGGGCCATTTGTAATTTGGCAGTTTTCTCTGATACATCCTAATAGATCATATCATCATAGTTAATCATCAATTGATGTAAGATAATAGACTCATCATGTGCGTGTGTATTACCGATGATTGAAAAGCTGCTCGAGCATAGAGATTGACCAATTCGGATCGTTGATCAGCTTGGAAAAAGAAGCTCTCCAATAGTTGTGGGTCTTGTTCCCGAGCATAGCACACTAATAGATCACTGGCTACGGGTTTATCGCTAATGTAAAGAAGGAAATCGCCAAGTGAATATTTTTGTTTTAACATAAAGAGTACATAATAAACTACGCGTATATATATATATACATATATCAATTAGTATGTTTACATTTGCATCATAATAGATCACCTACTTAGATCGGTGTTGGCACTTTCAATCGCTTTAATAAGCGCCAATTGTGGTTCATTCATATTCAATAGCAATGGTACTTGATCTAACGCGCGTGGTTCATGATCTATCAACTAATAGTGAGCATAGAGATTAGTAGTTGATCAGATAACTAGATATGTTCATGTTATTCCTCCTTACTGTAGTGGCCAGTTTTATTTTACCCATTCTATAGGCTGTCTTTGCCATTTCAACGTAGGATAGACCGGGATGATCCGATAATTTCGATAGATAATACGAGCAACCGCTTCCTCTTCTAGATTCAATCGTTTAATCTAATAATTGATCATAGTAATAATAGCAAAGGTAAGCATCAATTGATGATTACATTGTAATACATGATCTCTATTACCTTATTACATGCCCAATCTACCATGATATCATTGGTGGGTAGATGAAGATGTTCCGCGATACGTACTGCTAACAAATGCTTTGTCGACCCACTAAGCGTTGTATCAGTGTCTCGGTTTACTATGCATAAATCTAGATAAGATGCAGTAAATATTAGTAAGGTAGATCAATTGACATGCTTCATTTACACTACTGTGGATAAGTCATAGGAATGCCTGTTTCATGATGATTGATATTGCTGATACACGTAGATAGTTACACATATCAACAAATGTATCCGCATTGTAAGTATCCATGAATGACATGCCGAATGAAGCAGCCTATTAGACGATGAATGGATAAGTATATTATGCTACCTAGTAATCGATCTCAAGTCATCATTACCTTGAGTAGATTGCGTCGCCAATAGGCGATGGTTCAAGACCGGCCACTTCGATACAATCATTAATGGCTGTGGCTAGATCATCTTTCAAGTTGCGAATATGCTCTTGAGCCTTTGGATTCTCTTTCTATTGCAGTCTTGTTAGTCAATTTGATAAATAACCGTTATTACTATGTTATGGCACATACCTTGAACAATCATAGGCATCTAGTAATAGTGCACCTGGTTCGGTGGATCCAAGTCGAAATAGTCTTTCAGATGCCTCTACATACAAGATTGTTAATATTATACTATGACATGCTACTTGTAAGTAAACATGTACTCACGTGGTACTTTATCGATGAAGTAGCTTTCCTTGGAAGATATAGCGCGTACTCCATCGATTTCAGTGACTAGATGAGTGGTACCCATGTTGGATACCTATCATTGTTATTATTAATACATACATATGATACTCTACAATAGCATGATTACTATGACATTCCTACTTACACGATACAGTCACCAAATGGCCCGATCACCGTGAGTTCATCATCCGAGGCCATGACCACCGAGTCAACACCACACCTAGTCAAATGATGCTGCATTATTAGTAATAGTTACATAGAACTGTCATTGTAGCAATGCTTACCAGCTTAGTTGTTTCGGTGGAGTACCGATTCCGTTTGGAATTCCGAGAGATATCGCTGAAAGTCGGCCGATGTCACACTCACTTTACCCTCCTTGTTGAATAGAGCCATTAGTTTGCAATTAGGCGATAGTGCCATTCGAGAGAAGGGCCGTCGTTTAATAGCTAACGTAGATTGTATAAGCGAATAATATCTCATGATAGTATACATGTACATCAACATCTTACCTGATCCTGTACTTCCTCCTGATTTATAATAGTATCGTTGAACCAACAGAAGCGTATAATTCTACGTCACGGCTAATGGATAATGAGGGCGGTACCACTACCCAATCGGATGGAGGTGCCGACAATTCTAAATGACAATTCATGCTAGTTAATTAGTATGGTAAGTGTGTCTAACAAGCAATGACACTACTAACCGGGATTGGCCAATTGACGAGCACGCGCATCTGTGAATCGTGTAATAGCGACAAATCGATAGTTGGATAACAATGCCACTAGGCCAGTGCCCCATATACGACCATCAATGACGCCTTCCTCACTCGCCTCCTACATATATACATATATATATATATATCAAATGACGCTTAGTCTATACTACTCGATATTCATCACTAGTTACCTACCGAGGATAGAGTGAATTGCGTCATTTCACCGAATAGATTATACAAACGAACAATACCATTGGCGCATAGACAAACGAGACGTTCATCGCTCGACCATCCAAGTTTGACAATTCTTACTGTATCCAACTATAATGTACATATATACATTGTTATTCGATTAGCATATTGATACGATGTCATTCTTCTTCTTCTATTGGCTTACGTTAATCTTACTGAGAAGTTGACCTGATGCCGTAAAAATCATAATAGCAGGTGTTGTCGCGGTATGATCCCTAACTACTTGTAGTCGGTTTTCAGCTCTAATTAACGCTATAGAATGTTGCCAGTTAGCTCATCCGTACTACACTAGAGCACATATTATGTACCTATAGGTCCACCGAATGGTGCTCCAATAACATCATAGTTCTCCAAGTCGATATCTTGCCACTCCATTTCGTAGAGCGATACTCGTCTAATGAGTATGGCGGTATAAGTATACAAGTATCTGCAGTTATCATTATCACAGCTTACCGATAGAACTTGTCGTGTAGCATTGACCATTCGGTCGCTGGATGCGTTGTAGAATCAGGCATCGTGAAGAGTAGTAACAAGTAATAGTAATACGACAGTAGTGCTAGACAATCAAATAAACAATAAGGAAAAGATGACGCAGTCAAGGATAGTGTTGCCAAGTGAATAGACGTTTATTCCACCAATAAAGGATGATTTGTATCACGCCCAATAATTGTATCTAGTAGGACAACTTCTCTTTCAGCCATTATCATAACTTATCTTGCCATGATGAACGTGCAAATGCTAAGGATATGGTCATTCATGTTACTAATATGTTAAAATACATAGTATGAATAAAGTCAACTTGACGTAAATTAAGCAAGAATGTTACTTGCTGAATAGAGTGTTATATCAGAGTTCCGCAATGTACCATGTAAACGATTACTTAATATCGATGTAGCTTTGATTTGACAAACTTGTTGAATGGTACAGAGTAGTTGCAAGTAAATTACAAGCAATTACTTCAGTAGTAATCTTTTACATCCACATAGCAAATGACAAAAAGTAATACCGGTATCCAGAATGTAGTACAGTAACAATCAATGCATAACATGGAATAGAGCCAAATACATGTACTGAATGCGATATAAATAGTTACTATAGGATTATTGGCTGGGAATGACTGAAAAGGCCTGGTACGGACTTTGGCATCCATTGCTTTGTAATTTACTTCATAACCGCGGCTGGCTATAAAATAGAATCGCCATTGGAGACAAGCATTCGTCAGTATCGCTAGTTAATTCTTCATTTTAGTTTGTCAAATACGTCTAGCATATTTGCTATTTCCACATTATCAGTACATCAGTATTCAACATGTTCTTTAGTGAAAAGATTAAAAAGAACCGCAGCACTTGATCATAGTGCGTGTACTGGTGATTATCATAATATTGAGCAGTATCGTTGCAGTTGCGTTATACAGTTTCTGAAGTTAAGAAACCCCGTGTACATATACCAATCGAGAGAGTCAACAATGCCAATACCAATGCCGACCGTGATATTCTACTCTAAAGGTGCGTCATTACTAGATGTTACCATAGAGGTAAAGGAAGGTACAATGGAGCGGAAAACAAGCTAGACCAAGGATTGATGTCGTTGCTTAAACAACTAACCTGGGGAAAGGACGTCATCGATAGTTCAGCTAGTAATGTAAATGGAACGGTAGTGATAGCAAATGACACTACTGTCTGGAGTTTTCAACCCGCCTACATACAGGTTTACACCAACTGGTAAAAGAGATACGTCAGACACCGCGGATCAACATTACTACACGGATATAACTATCGAGATAATTGGTCGCAAAACTGATAATAAGTCATCTGGCATTGAAGGGCAGGGCGAGTTGGATATAGTGTATTGGAAGATGCCGAGCTCTTACTCGGCAAGGCGTAATAATAAGCCTGTCGACGTTAGATTGTTAAGCAACAATCTGAAGACACTTGCCTACAAGGATTATGAGCAAAAGATAAAGATTGAATACTCTGAAGATGAGAAAAAGGGCCGTACCTCCCCGAGATATAATCTCAAAACAAATCTAGCTCAGCAAGAGTCAGCCACTTGGCAAACAAAGAGCCCGACGAGGCCAGATATTATCAGAGTATCGTTAGAACCGTACAATACGCCTGCAGACAATAGCAATGGTTTCAAGTATGAAATACGAAATGCAGTCAAGAATTTCACCTTTGCCGATGTTATGGTACTATAGGAGGTGCATTCACCATTGCCCTCTATGTGTTTGCCCTATTATTCGGACAGAGACGACTTCGTCCATGGGGACTCGTTCAGACATATGTATTTCGAAAGCAATTACTCGATCAAGTGCCAAAGCCAGTGGCAAAATCAACTCATCCGACACGCTAGTCGATTCCACCATTACAATACAGCAAAGGCTACTTCACAACAAGAGAAGCAGTCGAGTAGGCTACAGCAAGGCTATGCCATAGGAAGTAATACGAGTCAGACTCGGTTGTGGTAGACATTCCTGATCGATCTATCGCCATGACACATCTAATAATTTATCAACAATGAACTTGTCAATGTTGATGTTCGTTTATTGGTACAAGAGCACGAGCAACTCAAAAAACTCGTGCATACCTTGATTAGTGCTAGAGATACGCCACAGGTCTATAATGATCATATGACGTTCGAAGAGAAAGCGGATAAACGTATGGCTGAACTTGAAGCATTCCGTCAGCGTATGGAAACATTCTACTTGGCGATGATTTATTCATAAAGAAGGAGGGAAGCAATCCGATAATAAATGACTGATATAGTATTGCCGAAGATGTTAGCATGCAATAATTGTACTAATGAACATTAATGCCACTAGCAATACAAGTATCGATGATGGAATGAAAAGATTAATGCAGCAGAGTGTAGTTAATATCACATGTTTATTCAATAATGATTGATATTCATGTAATAGGACCATGGATGAATAGACCAAGGGACTTGTAGATATAGTTTTGTCCAAGGAATAATGACTTGAATGCATGGACACTAAAGGGTCTTGCATCAATACATTCTTGACTTGAATACCTATAATATCTACTTGATGATGATGTCCTTGTCTTGTTCTGTAGCATAATGGATTAGTATGGTATGATTATTGTGGATTATTATTTACCGCTTATCCTTCCTATCATTCAATTAACGTGGATTGTATTGTGATTAATATATCGTAGATGACGATTGAAATAATGACTTACGGGTTACTATACGTGTGCGTATGTGGATCGTGTGCCATATTAATATCAATACACTCATACGTTATCATTGGGAATAGTAACTTACGCACTGTTATCCACAAATGTATGGAAATCATGTGTCATATTACTATTAGTATCTCATTCACTACGGTAAGAATGTTAACTTACATCCTATCATACAGAAACATATATAGATCGTGTGCATATTATAATTAGCGTGACGCAAATTACGGTCAGAATGATAACTTACGCGCTATCATACACGAACATACGTGGATAATGTGCCATAGCGTAATTAGTATATTGATACATTGTAGTCAGAATGATAGCTTACATCATGTTATACAGAAATATAGATGATTGCGTACCACATAACAGTTAGTACATCCACATATTGCAGTCAGAATGATAACTTACGCCCTATCATACGAAAAACATACGTGAATCATATGTCATAGCTTGATTATTATTCATTCATAGATTACAATTGTAATGATAACTTACAAACTATCATACATGAACGTAGGTGGATAATGAGCCCCGTTGATATTAGTACATCAGGTATCATGATCGGAATAGTAACTTACGTTCTGTTATACATAAACATATGTGGACCATGGGCAATATCATAATTAGTACGTCATTTATTGCCATCAGAATGGTAACCTACGCACTGTGATAAACAAGTATACGAATCGTGTAACAGATTGTGGTTAGTATTCCGTCATTATGATCGAAATGATAACTTACATCTCCTTATAAATGGCAGCACGTATGATTTAATTTATATTATGATTAGCATAGTACTTGTTATAACAATAAAGCAACTTACTGTTTTGAGCTAACAATTTGATAGGTAGAATAACCATTGCAACGTGATTACATGTCAAAACAACCATTAATATACATGAACTTACGGCTATCGGTAATCATCCGTGGACAATGAAACATAAACTACGATTAGTACATCAATTGATAGGGTCACGGCCAGACATACCACGACGTTCCAAGCGGGACTAGCTTCAACGGCAACCAGACTGGCGACAGCGACAACGACGACGGCAATAGCGATAACGGAGAGAACTTCATGTTGATGTTGGCCTGGTGGAATGGATAGATAAATAAGTTGACTAGAACGAGAATAGATAGTAGTAGAGTAGAGTAGAGTAGAAGAGCGAGTATGAAGATGGCAAGCCGATATGTCAAAAAGTACTCGATTTATAGCTGAGATGATGATGATGGCGGATGTTGGTATAGTCGAACCATCAATCTACGAACAGTAGATGGTACACGGAGTAGATTAGTACCAATTATATGGAGGAATATGTGACAACCTGTTTTGGCTAACCGGTAATGCAATCCAAATAGATATAAGGAAGCAATATGATAGGACTGTTCACGTCAATTATCGTATAATTGCATTGTCACCTTTGCTTACAATGTATCATGTATCATTCCTCTCCCACATGAATACAACAAATAACTATTACAATTGAATTTGACATGCATCGGGTGATGTTAAGATAGTCACTATCATTAATTCCATTTAGATGTACACGATGCATATGGATGTCGATTAAAGTGGAAATGTAAGGAAAGCTATCCATCTGTTTAATCATCATAGCAATTAGTGATGAATGAATGAATGATGAATGTCATGTCGTGTAACCGTGTGTCTGCAATTGTTTGAACCTACACATCATCATTATTTCAGAATGCTCCATCAATAATGACACGTACATTGTTACAACCATCATGGCTGGTTATATTCTATTGAAATGTTGTATTGAACAACAGTACATGAATAAGATAGGCATATTTATTCAATAAATGACTGAATCATTCAAAATTACTTAACAACATGAAGAGGTTCGAGAAGTCGTGGACACGGATAAAGTGTCAATGGTTTGTTTTCGAGTCAGGTGGAAATGCTTACAACGGTAGAGTGTTATTCAATAATGCACTACCAACAGCATTAAACACGCAACATAATAATACACGACCTAACGACTCTCGATAACCACTCACTTCAATAACCCAAACGATCATATCCATGTATTCTATTTTATCTCATATGATCATTCATTTGAATGTTGTCAATTGGTTTATTATAATAAAATAAGCTACGGCAACATTAAAAGAAAGGTGAAATTACTATGTATTTATTCAATATGAACTAGGATGCTTGATTGGGGACAACAGCATCAGATACATGTTGATATTTACGTAATGAACAATGGAATAGCGACTTGAGTAACATGGACATCGATGGGCATTGGCACTCAATTGACCCCTTCAAATCTTGACATGGGCTTTAATAACAATACCGAACTAGACCAGTATACCATTACTAGTTTGAACATAGTTGGTAGTCGTCCACTCGCAGTAAATCCATAGCTTGTAGCCGACTTCCAGTACGAGCGACTTGCGCATTTTGAGCGACAGTCATGGAATTGGCATTGGCTTGACTGAGTACGCTAGGATTGGGATTGGGATTAGGTGAACGGCGTTCCACGACGGGATGGCGGATCCTATTGGGCTTGGCTTCGACAACGACGATCATGTTAGCGACAGCGACAACGGCGACGGTAATAGTGATATGGCAGAGAACTTCATGTTGATGTTGGCCTAGTGGATGAATGGGCAGAAATAAACACAGCGAAATGGATGATACAAGTGATCGTAGCAATAGAGAGTAGTAAGCGTGAAATGAAAAGCGAATGAATATGAAGATGGCAAGTCAAGCTACTTGATAGTGCTTATTTATAGATGAAATAGTAGCAAGCTATTACATAGAACAAATTGATGTTGTTATAGCAAGTCAGCCTACTTCCACATGATACATCTGTCAATGGATGCTGTTTCCAACTTGAATGCGATAATGTAACGACATTGGCATTTAACGATAGTTCATCATCTGACAAATAGATCACGGCTAATAGATGTATACTCGCACTGACATCTAGTATTCGTGTGTGAGCACAGTGTCAATTTATCACATTAGTATCACACCAGATATGTAAGCAGTAATCAGACATACTGACCTCTTTCTGTTAACTGACAATATCATCCGATAGACACATGATGATGTAGCACCTAGATGGAATGATCAAGTTGGTCAGCATATGACTATATCGGTATTCTTGTTCAGATTCATCAGACAATATCTATGCACAAAGGAATACTGCATGGATCATGCGATAAACAATGGCTGATTCGATGCATCCAAACCATACAGCTAGATTGTACGTGTGACTGACGAGTATCAAAATGGCTAGGCTATCAGTTGATCATTCACAGATGCATACTAATGCAGCTGATTAGGATCACGAGCCAATACCAAATCATACGGTTGTAATCGTGACATGATCGACAATCACGTGTATAAGCAGGTCATATGAACAGTGTGCTGTGTAGATCATAGTGCATGACATTCAGTCACTAGTGTGTGCACAATCATCAATCATTCTTACGTATGCCTAGCTATGATTATCGTCGAATATTTATACATTCAATGTTGTTACTATCCATGCCATAATATTATCAAAATATTGTATCAACATCATCCATAACTATAATGGTCAGAATACCACACATATTTATTCAATAAACAGTTTCATATTTATGTAATAGATCGCGAATGACCTTGTATCAGCATGCTTTTACAAGAATGGCGAATTAGGAGGAAGATAAAATGTCAAATCTCCTATTAGAATTTTTACTTAACTTCAACCCAGTTTCACAAATAATCTTGATTCAATCGGGATTGAAATGTTTTGTTTTTAATTGCAAATCAGCACCAGATCATTCGTTCTGCGTCCATATGCGCGTCTTCTTTTTTGTTTAGCACAACAAAGATTTCGATCACTGTTGTTGTGGATACTTTCTCCAGCATATCTACTACTATCGTTTATACAGCTACTTCCAGTAGTAGGTAGTGTTGCTAGACAAATCAGTACAACTGTTGAACGCATTTATCATGGCCACCAGCGAACCTATTGAAGTAGCGGCCAAGCTCTTGGATTCCTATTTGGAACGTGACCAAAAGTTTCCTGAGCTTGCAGATCTAGTTCTAGGCAAGTAGACATATCAGCAGTGCAGCTGTTGTTATACGGGAAGTAACGCGTAGTTAACGCCTTGCTACTAGGTAATTCATCGGCTACTTACACAAGTGCACCACGTAATCTACCATTATATCAAAAGAATCGATTTATCGCGTTGCCAGATGCTCTTTTCGAGCAATACGATCGTAAGTCTAATGATCCATCTTTCGTTAATGTCATAAATGCTGACGTGTCAATCCATGAAAGTGCTACAATGTCGTAACTTTACCGGTGTATTCCCCGAAATCCGTTGTGCTTGGTTCACACTTGATCATCGTTTGTTTATCTGGAATTATGAGAATGGGTAGGTTCTATGTGTATAACGATATATTTAAAAGAATAATGACCATAACAATTGTATAGAAATGACTTTTACGCATTTGAAGAGCAAGAACACTAATTGTGAGTGTAGGACTAGTTAAACCACGGCCTGGTGAGTATTTATTATATGTTTGTTTAGTCTGTATGTATATTTATTATGTCATTATTAGGTGTGTTCCAAAGTACATAGAACACTTGTTGGTGGTAACAACGGCACTCGAGGTATTTCTACTTGGTATCTCGGTGGGATCAAATGCAGCAGGCGGACAGAATGAAGTCGTGTTTTACGTTACGAAAATGTCAACTCCCGCCGATAACATTATCATGACGAGTGTTATCGGTACAGACACGGGAAGAATATTCACCTGTGGCAGTGATGGACACATTTATGAGTTATGTTATGGTGTAAGTAATATGTACAATATGCATACATACATACATACACATGTAATTAATACATCTATACTAGGATGATGGCTGGATCAATCGTGGATTCCGCAAGATCAATCTTACTTTGCCGCTATACACGCACTTTGTCCCTACATTCCTTCCCTTCTTCTCTACAACTCGTGCTGATCCAATTGAGCATGTGGCAGTGGATAATTCACGTCATTTGTTATATGGTCTCACGCAAAACAGCAGCATTGAATTGTTCAACCTTGGTAGTAATGGCCTAGAATTCCATTACATATCCACATGTAGTGATATACCGCAAGTGGCTGCATCGCTTTGCCCATCATTAGCGTATGATACTAGAGCATTGCAACTGGTGTCGATACATCCGGTGACTAGTTCCGAATCGTCGAGCATTTATTTAATGGGTGTCACCATTAATGGCGAGTAGCATCATGATAGATAAAAGGACTGTATACTAATGCAGTTGCATTTATTAGGTTGTCGACTTTATTTTGCCTCACAATCTCGTTACAATCCGATTAGCATGGGTGCCACATCCGTGTCGCATGTACCCGATGTTCTACGCCTTGTTCACGTTCGACTCCCCCGGTATCCCAATTCAGCCAGTCGGTGTCTCGGCCAATGCCGTTGAATTCCAACTAGCTTCATTGACCGTTCACACCGCTGATTGTAGTAGCGATGTTTTCCTTGCTTCGCATACAGCATCCAACGAAGTTGATCAACTTGTTTGCACTGCTCTTGACGTGGGTGCCATTGCCAAGAATGCAACCATTGTAGGTGTACCTATTCCATATTCAATACGCTATATCGTCGTATTAATCTGTTACTCTATGATCATTTAGAATTCCTCAATGAGAATGTCCGAACTACACTCGGTCATTCCAGTTGACGGTAAAACATCGGCTATTGCGGAAATACGTGCAAGAGACGAGAAGATATCCGAGCAATTCACTAATGCCGCCGTTAGACTTCGTAAAAGCAATGAACTTGCCACGCAACTTGTTTGCGAACCAAGACAATTCATCGTGCTACGAATGCCGGTGTCAATCTAATCTCTAAAACGCGACCCATTGATCAGCTACGCTGGTTGTTAAATGAGTTCTCGCCACAAAGCCCAGAGACCAAACAGTTTGTCGATATGTACGGTGCTAGCGAGGTGTGCAGCATGTGTTTAATGCTATGCTGCAACACGCTTAGTTACGATGGTAATCGCAAGGATGTAGCAAGCCAAATGGCATCCCGTATGTTCTTTGAAGTGGGTGGTGTACCACGCTTCCAGGAAACCATTATCGCTGGCGGTGACAATAGCGTGGGACGAGCATTATCCTCACCCACTGTCATCTATAGCGGTAAGCATGACGGTATTGCACTAACCATCATACGACTACTACGTCCTATCTGGCATACAAAGTTGATTAGGTAATGCTACACCAAGACTAATCCATCATCATCTAACATGTCCCCTATTAGCATTACTCATGATGTAGCTATACCAGAACCTGTGTTATTACAAATCCAACAAGGTCTCGTCTACATACGTCAATTCATGGTTCAGTAAGTGTAGTGCTAACTTATCAAGTAGTAGTTATTCACAATGCAACATCGTTATTAGCAATATGCATGGCATTGAAAAGCCACACATCGCCTTGCAAGGTGTAACCGATATTACCAAGTTGAATGCTGAACATCGTGCTTTAGAGGTAAGCTGAACAATTAAGTAGTATTTTATTATTTGCTAACTTATTCTTTTCTCTTCTTCTCTCGCTTAGACCGAACGACAATCTTTACTAGCCATGAAACAGCTATTGACGCAGGCTATCGAGGCTATATCGTTCTTGCAATTCCTTCGTCATCGTAAATTGCCCGAGAAAGCGGCACAGTAAGTGAATAGCTATCCCAAATAAACATACAGCGCTAACAAGCAATTATCTCGTCTTCAACTTCACTAATAGATTGGCGGAGAGTAGTAAAAACGAGCTTGTAGAATTGACATTTAGATCGTTATTGGCCGGTAGCAATCGACTAGGTCTATGCCAGGAATTAATTCTCACCATTATTGATCAATCAGCAGGACGTAGTGTAAGTGAAGTGTTACACGCTAACCACTCGTAAACAGGTTATGATGATGCTAACGTTATGCGTAAGCTGGAGAGCATCAGTGAAGTGCTACGTGAACGTTGTCCACACTTCTGCAGTGGTGATAATCTCGTACTATTCCAGGTTAGTTAATAGGCACATATCTGGTCAGTTGACATTCATCGCTAACTAATAAACGAATAGGCACAAGAATGTTTGAGACAAGCCAATATTGCCTCCACAACAAGTGAGACGGAAAGAAATCTTAAGGAAGCTCTACGGTAAATGAGGAAATAAGCATATTATAATTGACTACTACTAATAATAATGATGATAAAACTATCAACACATGTATTACATTTAGATTGTACACGACCATTCCTAATGTTCCAAGCAAGTCAAAGATCATAAAGATTGCCAATTCATTCAAAGACTTTGGCTTCTACAATGGTTTGTACCCCTTGACTAGTTGTATTGATGGTGACATACTAACGGCATCGTTGCCGCGATATATGTTTATTAGGTGCAATTGAGTTTGCACTTGCATGTGCCACTCCTAATCCAGCCCTATCGATTGAGGCAAATAAAGAACGACGCGATGACTGTTATCAAGTAGCCATTGAAGCGTTGTTCGCTGCACAAACACGATTTGGCAAGGGTAAGTCACGCGGATGACTCGTACAATGTTTTGAATACTAATCGTTCATGCTATATCATTTAGATATCGAGGACTTTATCTCACTAGTACTAAACAGAGTATTGGCATCGAAAGATCAAGCTTTCCATTTTGCTTTATACGATTGGTATATGAATCAACGCTACTTGGATTTATTTACACGAGTATGTAGTCATATAATTAGTAGTAGTAGTGTAGTATAACAATGATAACTATTGACTACATACACATTTATAGATTGATAGTGCTTATATGGAGGCATATTTGGCACAAGGCGATTCATTAGAGAAACTCGACCTGTTATGGCAGTATTACATTCGTCACAATGAATTCTCGAAAGCATCACGATTACAAGAACGCTTGGCCATGACCACCGAGTAAGTAGCGTTATTATTATATGATCTATTCTATTGACTAACAACTTGCTGCCTACAAGTTACGAGATCACTCTGGATAAACGTGTCGAGTATTTGTCACGATCCATTGCCAATGGTCGTAGTGCATTGGATGGACGTGATCGCGAGGAATCAGAACGTCTACGTGATATTCAAGAGAAATTAGAAGTAAGTGATTGTCAAGATATATATATATATATATATATTTACTAATCATCTTTATGCATATGCTTGTGTGCTACGAATTAGGTGGCACAAATTCAAGTCTATCTAGTAAAACAATTGATAGATATTGGTCAGACCAAGTCAGCTCAGGAATTACAAGGACAACTCATGGATTTGAATGAAGTAAGCGTGCATAATATGAAATAATGACATTATGCCTTCTTTTTACTAACATTCCGGCATGTATAGCTCTTCCATCGTTATGCACGACAATTCCAACTATACGAATGTCAATTGATGATATTCACGATATCAGGCTATAGCGATGCAGCAGCTATCAAGACAACTTGGCGTAGATTATTACAAAAGAGTAAGTTAACGCGTGTAAGACTATCTAGCACGAATAAACTAATCAACTATTATATACGCGCATGATATAGTTACCGATGAGTATAGCGGTCAAGTGAATACACACCTGCTAGTAACACGTCGTGTTGGTGAATTGGCTGAAAAGTTTCTACATCATGATTTCATTTTCCCACTTGGTAAGAAGGAATAACCTCCTAGAATACTTTTATACATAGTTCATGTTTACTGAATCAATCAAACTAATTAATCGATGACATACACATTTACACAGATACAATATGCGATTTCCT
This sequence comes from Syncephalis plumigaleata, assembly GCA_025201365.1. Classification (NCBI taxonomy): domain Eukaryota; kingdom Fungi; phylum Zoopagomycota; class Zoopagomycetes; order Zoopagales; family Piptocephalidaceae; genus Syncephalis; species Syncephalis plumigaleata. Next base: position 638,212 of record JAIXMF010000004.1, on the reverse strand, counting down.
TGGTCAATTGGCCTATACCGTACGTCAACAAGAAAGTGGTACGAGTGTACTGAATTATGACATGACACCATGGATGGCCGAATCATTGATGGAGGCACATATTCCACCACGTCTTATATTTACTGCATTAAATCAATTGGTTGAAGATAAAGTAAGAGAAACAAGAGAAACAAATACTAATACTAATAATGAATCCATTTATATAGCCAATCCATGGAATGAACCGATTAGAATGCGTTACTTGCTATCAGAGATATGTGTTCTATTGGAGTTGTGGTTACCATTGATTATATCAGGTCATCAGTAAGTAGTTATAATAATAATCATCATACTCATCATAGCAATCCTAATAACAATCATATGAATGTAATACGTAGATCTGATTTCCCTGCTGCATGGATAGATGAAATGCTTAATCAATACTTGTTAACTGTCAATACACTACAAGCAACACAGCTCACTGACACGTTAAAACAATTACAACGACGCATTCGTACTTTATTTTAAATTACAAACTGATTTATTGTCGATGACATGACACACACACACAAAAGATGCATGTTGTGTGTGGTGTGTGCACGTTTGAAAAGGTTCAAGCCAATGAAGAAGCAAAAGAAGCAAAAGAGAAGAGATTGCTAATGATGGATAGGATGAAGCAGAAGATACAGTAATAAAATAAATGAATGATATAATTAACCACACAACAAACAAACAACATAGATATGTATAACAATCATGATGAATTATAAATTGGATGTGGGTGGTCGTTCCAATAATGATCCTGATACAATTTCATATACCATCACTGCTCGAAGATGCTTCATATTCTTCTGAGTGAAATCAAATGGTTCAGCACGACTTGCATATTCAGCGAATGTACACGCAAATACACCACAATCATAACCGTTGGCTTGTCCTGGAATATCCTATTAGATCATCATCATTATAATGCATTAGTATACAAGTAGGGAATACACATTTGATACTACGTACTTTAGCCTCATAATCTTGCCAATCATCCATGTTAAATTCACATTTCCGTTTATCTAGAGATTCCTTTTGTAGATAGTCACGTAATAACTAAATAGAAGCAATACAATCATATAAGCAAATCACATCTTATCATTTACTATCATCTTACCGTGAAACAATGACGATTACTACCGAATAATGAATCATAGTATTCTATACGCTTTTTACGGAAATTAACCACGGCACAACACCAATGCATACCCAAATGTACAGGTATAATAAGGAAATCTTTTGTAAATATATCCACCTAATATTCATATACATGTATGAGTATGCTAATTATAATAGAGCACTATACATATATATATATATACATATATATATGATTACTTACTCGTTTAGTCCATCGTCGTACCCGTGTATAACCAGTGTCATTAAGGGTAGAGTAAAAGAATGTGTTATAACAATGAATCTTTGGTCGTTTCTCATCATTATTCGCACGTTCCATTAGTAGTTGTGTGTAGAAGTTAATAATCTACAAGTATAATAAAATGAACAAGGGCAATAACAATAATAGTAATAATCTACTTACCTCATCATTTAACCATTGTCTATCACGTAGTGTGTGTATATCATGACAATTGACTGTAATATTAAACTTGGCAATAATAGGACCTTTAGCTTCTGTTAATGCCCATTTAATCTATTAATAACAAAGTGTATGAGTTAGTAAGTAATAGAATAGTAAATGATGTATTTACCTTCTTCTGCATAACATCATCAAGTACAGGTAGATTCTACATGAATCAATATTAGATACAAGTTGTTACTATTATTAATATAGATGAATGAATAATCATATCTTACCGATTTCCTTTCTTGTTGACGAAGTTTATCCACCTATTATTGTATCGATTAGTAATACTGTACATGAATATCTAGATATTTACACTATTTATCTATTGTAATACATACCTGAGTATCAAGACTAGTATCACGTATGTGTAATCGATCAAAGTAGGGTGTACTAACTTGAATGGGTGGTTTAGATTTACTAATAATAACAATTAATATATATTATATATCGTATTACATAGAATGAACCACTCACTTTGCTAATACTTGTCTAATCTTTTGTGATATATCGGCACATGTTTGTTTATCAGCAGATATTGATGCGGTTAAGCGTGTCTATTCATTACAAATAGTATGAATACATTTAACTAACTAGATAGATAGATAGATAAATGACTTACTCTAGGTGTAATGGTTAATGTAGATAAATTCAATGTACCAGTACTACTAATAGAACCCGATCTAAATGAACGTGTCGACAATGCAGGTGATGTATAACCATTTACACTTGATTGTAATGAATATGAACCTATATATATAATGATAGTTATTACTATGTAGATTATATATATACATATACTAATAATTAAATAGATCTACCTTGAGTGGATGCATTACTGGATAATTGGGATGATGCAGAGAATACTTGTTGTGTATAGCGTAATAAACCTAAGTATGAATGATTGATATTATATAATCATTAGCATTGTTATTGTACTAGTGTTGTAATAGTATTCTACCTTCTCGATCGAATCCTGCCTCAACGAGTGCTTCCTTTCCTGTATTTATATAGATATATCATGTTTATTATATTACTCATATGCTTGTATTACTACTACTACTACTTACCTTTAAGTGATGATGTCGTTGATTCAGCACGACTAAATGCTCTACGTTGTAGTTCAATCATTTCAGCCAATTGTTGTCGACGTTGTTGCTCTGACTACATTATTACTTCATTATTAGTATATATATATATATATATATATATGATGTGCATCTATGTCATATTACCTGTCGATGAAATAATCCTCTACGCTTAGATCGAGGCATTGGTGTTTTACTTATACGACCTTCATTCAAACGACTAATACTAGTATGACTACTAGCTATACTACTACTATTACTAATCGTTGATAGTCGTCGTGTATTGTTTACAGTACTAAAAGATGGTGTATTAACAAATCTCCATGTTCTATTCAAATCAGATGGCGATGTTGATGGAGATAATGCTGCTGCTGTTGTTGTTGTTGTTTTGTTGATCGATTGATTGGTGTATGCTTATCACGCCATGTATTCTGTGATATTGTTGATTTAGTAGGACGACTATTAGATGATGAAGATAATCGTGAATTGACTTGTATATCATCATCATTATCATCATTGCTATTATCCAGTTCTGCTTCACTTGATGAATCATCAATGACAATCGTGGTATTATGCTGATTATTAGGAGGTGAGCTTGCACCATTGACACGTCTACTCGTTCTACTGATTGATGACTCAATCGAATATCCATTGCTACGTGGAGTACTACGTGCTTGTAATTGTCACTCTTAGTGGCAATAACAGGCAATACATCAGTATGTTTATCGTTTGTCCTATGCTTTGTATGATGTTTCTTCACTCTTGTTGTACAGTCAGCAATAGTAGTTGGCTTATATTGTCTAGTCATGTTGATAGGGGAAGCGTCATCATCGGTGTTGCTATGGTTGTTATGGTTACTGTCGCGATTCAACGACCAACCCGGAAAGGCAAATTCACGTAGAAATGCTAGTACAGAACTGGATTCAGTCTCGTCGTTTGTACTCGTAACCGCAGTACTAGACGCTAACTGTGTGGGTTGTCGCTGTTCTTCTAGCGAATGATGATCACGAAAACTTCTCATTAGTAAAATGTAGATGAATAGAAAGGTAAGTAAAAAAAAGTAAACTGATTGATATTGCCTCAATGATATCACTTGTGGATTTCTTTCTTTTTTTCCGTATTTTCTTATATTATTGTTATTATCCTGATCTAGCTTAATCACTTTGATTCATACTTAAATATGGAGAATCAGTTGGCCGAGGTAAATAGTAGCATAACTAGTAGCAGTAGTAGTGAATATTTGTATATTAATATCGATAATAGCTAGTTCATTTCTTGCACGATCCCAAGCCAGAGGTATATCCATTACTACTATTATGAATACACACTAGGTTTCCCTTTATTCTAATAATTACATGATATGTATTATATTGTTATCAATGATAGGTTAGACAACTTGCTATACAGCATGTCTCTGGTTTACAGGTGCTAGTGCCAACTGCTTACCCTTCTTCAAGGCGAAAGCACAGAAGGTTATCCCCGATATCATGGCATTATGTGAAGATGATCCGGTAAGTATGCATGTATATATACATTTCATTACATACTTAATAAATAATTACATGTTAGATCACTGCACATGATGCACTCAAGGCACTCATCAATCTATCCGGTGATGAAACACTACGCAGCTTTATGAGTAGTTCCGATTTTATCGTTCAATTAATGAAGATGATTACGGTAAGCAATTATAGTTACCTTATAATGATAATGAGTATTTATTCTATTCACGTCTAGTCTCCCACTCATGTACTAGCCGATCTTGCTTGTATGCTTCTCTCGAATCTAACCAAAGACACTATTATTGCAGACAAGTTGGTGCAATTGCCGTGCCACCTGTTGATGGACTGAGTACTTCGGCACGAGCACTCACACAACTACTTGAAGTATTGTACGAGGAAGCAATAAGCAATACAATAAGCAGGCGGATTATCACTTTTTAGCCAGTGTATTCGCTAATATCACTCTTACCAAAGATGGTCGAGCCTATTTCCTAGAGGAAGATGCAGAGCAGGGTGGTATGCTACCCATAGTAAAGCTCATATGTTTCACGGAACATCCAGCGGTTATTCGACGTGGAGGTGTGATTGTTACGATAAAGTAGGCTATATCACTATCATTAGTAATCATTAATAACATTACTAATCCATTCAATAGGAATTGCTGCTTTGATGTTAGTAAACAGGCCATTTTACTATCAGATGATTGGGTCTTTTACCACAAATATTGTTGCCATTGTGTGGACCTGAAGAATTCGATGAAGATGTAACATATATATATATATATATGTATATATACGTATATTAACGATAAATATAATAGGATATGGAGGGTATGCCTGATGATTACAACTCTTACCAGATGATAAGGTAATCATATCTATATATATATAATATTTATATAATATTAATTATCATGTATGACTATAATGTAGAAACGAGAGGCTGATGATCATTTACGTACTACACTACTGGAAACAATACTCTTACTGGCATCAACTCGAGCAGGACGTGAAGTAATGCGACAACGTAAAGTGTATCCCATTATAAAGACTTTGCATTTGGCAGAGTCTAATGACAAGATCAAGGATGTTATAGAGGAAATCGTGCAATTGTTATGCGTGATGAATCTCATACACAAGAAACATCCGCAGTAATGATGATAAGGAACACAGATTGTCGAGTTGTAATTGATGATGACACGAATGATACGATAAGAATAAATGGACATTTATAATCTCAACTGCTATTACATAATATACGTGAACAATGAACAATGATTCTAATGAAAACAATGATTCTATTTAGAGATGTACGGTTGTAGTAGATCCAATGCTTGTTGTAAATGTGATACTGCCGTTGTAATGTCCTCATATTGCAATGCACTCACTGCAAACTTTGCATGTTTCTGTGTTGCTGCAATGATCTTATGATCAGGTAATGATGTAGTAGTAGCAGCTGTTGTCGCTGTAGTTGTTGTTGTTGTTGCAGATAAAGACGCACTCGTGGTATGTGTGGTCTGATTCTGTATCATTGCTGTAGCAGTGGTGGTAGCAGTAGTAGCAGTAGAAGATATAGATGCTATAGGAATAGGTGATGTTGGTGTGGTATTCACTACAACTGGACTAGTAGTATTACTACTGCTACTACTGATGTTGTTATCTGTCGTATTAACATTGGGAGTAATGGTCGATTCAGTTCTATCATGTAGGAGCTTGCCATCCAGCATCATCATTTGATGTCTTTGTTACACCAGCTACTGGTGGCAATGCAGTAACTGTAAATCTAATAGTGGTAACAAGTTAGTAAGTATATCACCATTACTTGACTATTTGATACGTACATTTCATTATCAGTTGAGGTTGAGGTGTCCGCTGATTCTACCGGTCTTACAGGTTGTCCACTTTTGATTGCTTTAATTATTTCAAGTGCCCTCCATTTGGCATACTTTATCTTTTGAGCAATCTACATGAAATCAATGTTAACATGTATATATATATATAATATCTATGTAACGTACATCTTCATCAAGTTCTCCAAACGTACTACATGTCTCCAAAAATACCGATGCAGCCTGAAATGATCGAGCAGTATTTCTAATGTATGATACGCATTAATACTATTTAATCATACTCGTTTCACGTCTATTCCGCTTCTTACGCGTTCGACTTTGCAGCACGATCTTCATCATCCGCTCGTTTAAATATATTTAGCGCAAACTGTTCGACATACGCCTTTGATACCGTCTTGTTCTCTAGTGCTTCATGTCCGCCAATGCTGCCTTTTCCTAAATACCAATACAAGTGTGTATGTGTGTTCGTATTAGACAATAGAAAATGAAAAGTGACTATTGCCAGCACTTACCTGTTCCAATCGTTCCAATAATCCTATAAGAAACGCACGACTCTCAGTGTCAGTGACGCCTTTTTCAACTGCCAACTGAGCGGCATACACATTGCCTATTCAGCAGTGAGTGAGAGTGAGTAAGAAAGCCAACTGTCCCTAACCGTACAGCGTATTACTTACAGAAATAGGCAATAACCGCGTCATGAGTCTGCATCTCATTGCCCTTAGTGAGAAAAGGAGAAATGAATTTAAGATCAGCCGGTATTGACATGGATGACATGATGCAGGAAAATAGAACCTATTTGGAAGAAGTCAAGTCACTACTGTGAATATGAATATACAGACACGTTAGATTGAGGAACGATAAGCGAGAGAGTAACAGAGAGAGAGAGAAAGAGAAGCAGCAGTGATATGCAGGAACAAGTGCCAAACTGGCGATAATGCACACACATAGCATGCATCTCTCCATGTAAATAAAAGTAAATCCATTCTCACCAATAAACACTCGTTAACGATCAGCTGTCAACATTGTGTGACGTCGTCTGTACCCTCATCATCATCATTATTACCGTATTATCTTATTATTTTTGTTGTTTTTGTTATCAAGAGAATAGCTTCAGATAGCAGTAGTAGTAACTGTATTGATAGTAGTGATTAGCATAATACTAACGTATTTATACTCGTATCAATCAATACAGTAACGAGTGTTCTTTTCTTTATCACGGCTTATTCTTTTGTTGCTTCTCTCTTTAACTAAGTTGCTGGTCTACTCTAAAATTATAACATTCTACTATTCTCTCTTCTTGTCTATTATCAATTGAGCTGTGTCCACAATATGAAGCAAAAGAGTAGCCGGCGTTTTCTACCAAATCATAATAGTAACAACAACAACAACAACAACAACAACAACAACAACAGACATAAGCCATCTAATAGAGCAGCAAATACTAATAATAATAACAATAACAATAATAATAATGATGAGGGTGATGTCTATTTGAATATACTGGGTGAACAGCTAACACTACTTGAAGGCAATATTCTGCCATTAATGAACGATTTAATCCAGGACGAGTGACACCACTAGTGCAACAGGCTATACACCAATGGATTTATTCAACGCGGTTATCGAATCTACTAAATGGCCTACAGGCAGCGAGCGTCGTAATCGATTAGTCATGGAACGTCGACGTATTGAAACGACGGAACATGCAGTAATACACGCTGATTTTATCAAATCACTAGGACAGGATACTCGTAACCAGCACTTGGAATGGGGTGTTACTAATCGTGGTCGAGCACTAGGAGAACTCTATACGAATCGTGTACTTGCCTCGATGGAATTAGTGCAAGCAGCAGAACAAGAACGTTTCTCACTGCTTGCTCGTCATCATCGTGAGATTGCCATGGAGGATAATATACGACAAGCTGCCGAATTACTCATCCGACGTGATAGTATGAATCGAGTAGTCGTTGCAATTAATGAGTTACAACAAAGAACTAGACAGCGCTTTAACGCTATTCTAGCCAAGAAGATGCCGATCACTACAATGGATCTACCATGGACACAAGTTATTCATCTCATCATCATCTTCATCTTCATCACTAGTAACTCATAGTAACGCCATGCCTACTACATTGCCCTATCATGTAAATGATCATACATCCAATGTAGATACATTACTAGCCGACTATGTAACGAATAGCAGTCAGTATCGTGCAAATCCATTTGTATCGTATTGCTCGGACAACCCTATTAATCCGGTCTTATCATCGACACCATATTATAATCCGTATCCTACTGTTATGCCATGCCCTAATCATCATAGCTCATCATCCAATCCATCTGACAGGCAAGTACTCGTTGCTTATTTACTTACGAATAACGTACATTTACACGATTACATTGTTTTTATAGTAGCTTAATAGATGCACCTACTACTGCTTCATGATGATATCACCGGGTACTAATGTAAAAGCAGCCGAGAAAAAGAAACTAAGCAAACATGAACAATAAGCAATAAATAATGAGCATTGATTATTTTATAAGTATGCATCATTCCTCTATTCTAATACGACAATAAACATATGACATTTGTATCTATTTCTACGTGATTAGTCATGATACCATTGCTGTATGACATTGTGACATAATTAGCTTTGCCTCCTTTTCGAATACCATTCGTAACTGAGTGATATAACCTTGAGTGGTATGCGCTAGAATACCATGCCAATGGAATATATCCTTATAGGTGATCGCAGGCGCATGCTCGATACCCGGATAAGCAACGATACATTTTCGAAAATGATGTACAATTAGAAATAAGGCCAGCTCTTGCTCTTGCTCTTCCGACATGGGTATTTTTGGTGATTTAATCTATGATATATATATATATATAAGTATACTATTGATAGTTCATAGTTGCTCGTTTACTTACAATGTCCCCAGAGGATGCATCCAATGAATGTGATGTTCCATGTGATTTACCATACAATGTACACGCCTCACTCGCTAGTACATCAGCGAATGAACGAGCCATTACCGATGGCATTTGTAATAGATATGTATACCATAGGAAAAGCTGTTTATAATTGCACTCTCTTAGTTCGATCCGATCAAGTAGCATGCCAAGTGTGTTGATAAATCGATAACGAAGTAGAAAGGCACAGAATGACTTGCCTTGTTCCTCGGTAAATAAAGAAAGAGCAATACTCAGCTATGGTATAATTCATTAGTTAATCCTGTCTATTCAATTAAAGAACACGCTTACCGATGTTGTATCCCATACTTGATAGGGTGGTGTTGATAGCAATGATGCTGATGTTGATGCTGATATTGCTGCCTTCTCCTTCTCTTCTTCATTTCCATTTTGTATATCATCATGATTGGATAATTGCCATTGTTCTTGATCCACTATACTTAATGTATGTACCGGATCTTCTTCCGGTAGATTGTAGCGTAATAATGGTTGTGTACATGCTATCTCTCCTCGTTGGAGTGCTGGTTTATCATTTGGCTGACATTCGGGACAAGTGAGATTGCGTTCATACAACCACATAAAGAAATGCCATTGATATCGATGCCATAAGCAGCGTGCACATATTGTGCCATGCTTCTTACATACCAGCGTGTAATCAGATACTTTTTGACAATATTGACAATGCCCGGCAAATCGTCTATCTCTTAAGTGATTGTATATTTTATGCGCTACTGTCATCGCTGATAATTGTTCACTATGTAGATCACTTATATATATATATATATATATATATATAAATTATTAACAAATCAAGAATGATCATGTTGATTCACTTACCGTGTAATATTGAAACTAGGCCATTTATTAAGTGAAGGTATCGCATACAGTTCAATTACCTTGTTGTACACGCTGATTGCTTGTTGATACAATTGAATGAAATGACACGCTTGCTTATAATCCCATACTTGTAAGTGACGTGGATCACGGCAACCTCGACCCATGGAGAAACATGCGATACATAGATCGTAGCCATCAGATTTGTTAACAGCTGCTGCTGTTTCTCCTTGTGTCGCATTATCAGTCAACTCATTCGTTGTACAATGTGAGCAATGATACCATCTATTCCATATATCAGCTTCGCAAAAGTCGCATTTACGTAGACGTTCATGATCTTGCGGTCGACTAATATCAAGCTCAATATCCTTGCCATTACCCGTGTCATCGTCTAACTCGAGCCATTCCTCGGCCATTTGTTTCCTTAGCAATCGCATCAGTACGGCATGTTTACCCAATAATTCTCGTATGATTTCTGTCGATGTTTTGCATTGATTTACATGATACACTCCTTGTAGATGGTTTGTCGATGCTCGTAATGCATACTCGACAATCGTCTTGGCGCGATATATCTCCGGTTTCATAATACTGTTGCCATTATCATCGTCATTAGCGGCCTCATTGTCAATAGCCAATTACTAATAGATGTCATACCTACGATAGACTGGTAGTACATTATGAATACAATAATCGAGTGAATCCACCGTAATACGACTCCATGCTACTTTAACTGACCAGTCACCCTAGTGTAATGTACGTACATACATGCATATATATATATATATATATATAAGCTATTATTACTAATACATTCTATACACTAGCCATTGTTATTACCTGATTAATGACTTGATGTGTAGCATCCGATGGTATCTATTATTGACATTTATATGTATATGTATATGTATCATGTCTATTTTATAGATACTTCATAGACTAGATAGCTACTTACAATAATTAAATCACCTACGCGTTGTTCAATTTTATACACAGGAAATGGCGCTTTCTTCAATATATCAATTGGCATAAAGTAGTTATCAAGGTCGAGTGAATGCTCTTGATTTGAATGAAGTTGCCAGAACTGCGTGGCTTTCTGTTTATTCTCCCGTGCTATTATATACCATACTGCTGTCGCTTCTATTCTTACCATTATTCATTATAATCATTAATCATGCTAGTAACTAAATAGAGCATATAGCCAGATACGCGTTGTATTGTTTTACCATCTTACCTGGACCACCATTCATCATAATGTTATGACCAATACTACCGCATGGATCAACATGTCCTGGTGTACTATTAGCATCATCGTCATCATTATTATTAGTATCTAATATGTTTACTATGACTTTACTTACAATGTACCCGCTCGTCCTAGATAACACATTAGATTTTCTGCTTTATAAATATCGGGTAAATGCTCTATGAATGCATTAGATTAGCGTCTAGTCTATTGAGTCATGCTATCTACACATTTACTGATATGTTCATTGATACTTACGCATTAAGTCATGTGAACCTAGATGAATCAAATAATCAGGCAAGCAAGCTGCTAATATTTGTTTCCACTCGATTGGACAGCGCATATCTTTAGCGTAGATCGGTGCTGACAGACTAGAGGCATCATCCTGTAAATACGCTGTGAATTGACCGAGTGTCCAATCGGTTATAGCTTCTCGTTTATCGACATGATATAGTTCAATCTCTATGATAGGAATAAATAAATAGGAACGAGCTATCACTAGCAGCAATTATTACTCACGCTGTTTACCATATCGCGAGTGTTGTTGTAGCCAGCTTAGCGAGAATAGTTCACGCCAACGCATACACCAATCTTGCATACGAATAACAAGTGGTCGTCCTTGTTGGTAGACTACCGTGTCAATGACAGTTGTAGTGCCTCAGGTGTCTGATAGTCAACTGAAGGTGCCTGTACTAATGCGCTATAAATTGAACTATAGTTACATTCAAGTGCCATAATTAAATAAAATAGATTAGAAGAGGAAGAAGAAGCAAGGAAATATAATAGTTGCACAAAAAATAATAAACTTTTATTAAAAAATACAGGCATTTCCATCCAATTTGCCAGTTAGCCTTCTGTTTTATGAATAAATAAATATTATCTGGGTGTGGTCGCGATAACGCCACGGTTAATTTGTTTTTTGTTGTTTGGACCCCCGTTGTCCTTGTCTCCTCTCCTTGAACGCTTAGAAGGAACGGCACCTCGTTGGAATTGTGTTGGAATACGACCATCAGCACGATGACTGCGGATAATCTGAATAAAATTCAGACATGCTGCCATATCCCGATTCCATACACGATACTCAATAGCTACTTGTAAGTACATGACATGGCAATATCCAACTATACTAGTACACTTGTATCATCTACCTTATAGAATTGATGATGATAGTTATCGCCATCAATATAGAATCCATTACTAAACATGGATTGTTATTATTATCATGCTGTGTCAATTGGCATTTCTATGATGGTAATGGTGTTAACAATTATACAAATCCATTTATTAATAAACTGCGAAATTTAAATGATAAATGCGCTAATTGGTTGGAAGAACATAGGAAACGATGATTATGTGTGATCATATTAATTGTCACACACACTATATATATATTAAATAAAGCCAGTGCGTTCGTGTTGTAATCGTGATAGATCAGCACGTAGACTGCTCATAGATGATTCGTATTGTTCACGTTCACGTTCCAGTTGAATAAGTCGATCTACTAATGTACGTGTATCGGCATCCATACCACGAGGTGGCGAGTCGTTCATTAGTGCGAGAAGAGCAGAGGCACGCGCTTGTGCTTCATCGCATTCTGCTTGTTTGGCACGGATACGCGATTCGAATGCCGCTAATTCGGCCGACATATTCGCTTGTTGATCGTGGCGGAACACGGAACGACGGCGGAACGCGGCCAGTTCAGATTGTGCCTTAGCGTAGAGTTTCTCAGCCTGGACGGCACGATGTTCCGTATCTTGTCGCGTCTTTTCCGATTGACGTATCGCCTCGTTGAGTTGTTCCACGCTCATTTTATACGATTGCACTTGTTGTTCTAGATCACGTCGATGCTCATCGGATGTACCATTATGAGCGGTATTACCATTGTTGCTGTTGCTGTTATCACCTGCACCTGCACTACGACTACTACCGGGTGGTGTTGATTTAGCGGAAGAAATATCGCCAAACATATCACGAATCGATTCCAGTTCGGTGACTTGATTACGAGCAGAACGCCACATACGCTCCATGTCGGAGGTGCGCGTACGTTGTCGTTCCAACTCGGCCGATTTAGCCTGCAATTCACCGCGTACCTCGTCGAGTTCCGATTCGAGTCCGGATACTCGTTCCTCCGTTTGTTGCCACATACGTTCCGATTCATCGGCACGAGCGTTGGCCGATCGAACAGCTTGTGCCGCTGCATCTGCCGCACGTCGATGCTGTTCCAGTTGACGTTCTAATTCCTCTAATTTACTGTTCTTATTGGCCGTTGCTTGATCGGCGGCCAATGAACGGGATACCGCATCGCGTGACGCGGCAGTGGCTTGAGCCAGCTCCTCACGAGCCTTGGCCGCTTGATCACGCGCCTCCGCGTGTAATCGTTCCAATTCACGAATTCTATTCGCGGCTTCTTCCGCTGATTCGGTGGCACGACGACGTAATTCAGCATCTCGCGGTGCCACTCGATCCCGTTCCAATAATTCCGTGCGTAGACGATCATTATCCGCTAGAGCGGCGGTCAATTTTCGATCGAGGTCGGCCGCTCGCTCCTCGCCTATACGCGTCAATTCACGTGTTGATCCATTGGATAATGCGGCCATCTTAGCCTTTAAATAAGCAGTCTCGTGTAGAGCACTTTGTTTGATCTTTTCCGCTTCTCGTACACGTTCCGCTGCTTCACGTGCACTTTCCGCTATGGCCATCTATTTATTATTATTATTATTATTACAATCATTAGCAAATATACTAATTTACATATCTGGTATTGCTGCTTACCTTTGCCTGTTGCAACTCTTTGGCTAGTTGAATAAAACTACGATATAATGTATGACGAGGACCATCAAATGGACCGAGTTCCGCTTGGAAGTTGGCATCCGCTTCTAAATCAGTGGCGAATGCAGGTAGTACGGGTATTTCATTGGTGGCAATGAGACTGGCTAATGAGCCGCTGGCCAGTTCAACTGGACCACGTAGTATTTCTTCATGTCGTTTCTGATGTAGTGCACCGCCAGCATTGTTGCTATCCGTTCGATAGTGCACGGGACGATGATTAAATCCGCCATCTCTGTTCGTGTCGTCCAACGGTGAGTCTTGCTGGTAGCGTGACTCTATCTCCTGTCGTTTCGTGCGTAGCTTGTCGACAATCATGGTAAGTGATGGACCCGTAGATTGACGATGGGTCGATAGACGTTTCGATCGACGTCTAGCCATCTTGCCACCACCGGCTGACATGCCACCACCATGATTGTAATGAGTGCCACCGTATGGATTGGATGCACCGGCACCATTCACGCCGATACGTGAGCTACGTTTCTCCTTACGATGAGAGAGTAAGCTTCCCTGTTTACGATAACTAGGACTCATCGGTGAGCGTAGTCCTTGCGAGGCTGATGTAGGCGTTTCAGGATCTAGCATGTCGTCATAATAAGCATCCTGCCTATTGTATGATCCATGAGTATTATTCATATGGCCATGCTGTAGGTGAAGTTGTCTATCACGACCGCCATTATCATTGTTATCCTCGTCATCATCGTCGTCATCGTCATCATCATCGTCGTCAGCTGTTAGCATCATCATTGAGTGTTGATCATCATTACTCATTTGACTACCATCCACGGTGGAACTTCGATCGTATTTATCGTATTTATCAACTTGATCTAATTCAATACGTGGAATGGGTTCAGGTAATTCGAGATCGGTATCCAAATCTAAATGACGTGTGGTCGTTGATTGCGATGCTGTCTTTTCATGATTAGGCGATGCACGATATTGATTGGCATGATTGATGGCATTGCCAGCGGCTGTAGTGTATGCAGATGTATTAGAACGAGACGATGCAGACGATGCAGGTGGTTGCGATTCATTCGTTTGAGTTACACGTCTATGATAGACATCCTCTGGTGTGGCATATCCCTTACTGATGGAACTTTGTGAATCGGATCGTGCACGATTGGCATTAGCATTATTACTATATTGTGCACTCTGATTACTACTATTACTATTAGGTGGATGATAGTTGTTGTTGTGTGTATCTCCTCCAGCTACTTCAGTTGTTGAACCATGAGATGCAGTAGTAGTAGTAGTAGCAGCAGTAGAATTATACTGATTATAAGATCGTGGTGGACTTGTTGTCGCACTACTATGTGGTGGTGATGACTGATAATGCTCTTTCTCGTTCATGGTAGAAGTAGATGCGGTTGCATTGTTCGCCACTGCTCCATTATGATAATTTGTCGGTTGACCCGGTGAATGAAGTCGTTCCGTTTCTGATCGATCGGCATCATTACGTAAAACGTCAGGTAGATCAGCTTCATGTCCAAAAGTATCCTGTCTTGCTCTAGATACTACTGGATCTGGTATATCTTGAAGATGTTGCTGGCTGTTGCTGTTGCTGATGATTCATACCAGAATGACTAGTTGCCATATTACTATGTGGATCATTGCTCCGGTAACTACTGCCATTTACACTGCCACTTATACTTCCATTCGATTGATGATGCGTATAACTGGATGGACTAGGGATAGCAGGTGAATCTGTACGTGATGTTGGACGATAATCCATTGGTGATCCTACCACACTGCTGCTATTGCTACCTGGTACATTTGGCCAACGTTGTGCTGCTGCTGCTGCTCCTGCTTGATTGTGTGATTGTGGCGATGCACCTTGTCGGATGGGCGGTGACATGATATGACCGTTATGCTGATCGGTTGATATACGACGCTGATGATTCATCGATATTGACGATGTTGACGATGTCGATGTCGGCGGTGGTGGTGTAGACCGTTGTGTAGGTGACATGATATGCGATACACCTGGCGGTAATTGTTGCTGTGATGTTTGTGGCATATTATTACCGCCATGCGACATTGGATCATTATGCATCGGTGATGGTGATGCTAAGGAGGATGGCATATTCACCGATTGCGGTGGTCTAGTCGGGTACTGATGTGGACCATCTGGATTGGCAGGTATACGTGGCTGTAAAGGTGGTGCAGCAGGATAACGAATTTTACCTATTACAATTGTTACAAAATAGAATAATACTAATAATAACGAGAATGGTCATACTCACCTGCTTCTAATACATGAATAGCAGCGGGATCCTCTCCTTCACGCGCTTCTCCGCTTAACACATATACTCTTGAGCCAAATACGCACATGGAATGTCCCGATCTCGATGTGGGAGCAGGTCCCATACGCTGGAAGGTATACCAACGCATTGCTAAACATCATCATACAATAGGTTAATTATAAGTGATCAGTTAATTAGCTAGTATACGTTATCACTTACTTCTAATACGAAATGCAACAACATCACTTAGATTTTTACCGGTGGCACTTTTACCACCTGTAACGTAAATGCAATCATCCACAAGGGCGGCTGCATGTCCCGCCCTACCAGGTGGCGTGTGCCCGGTAACATTAAGTAGCTCCCAGACGCATGTGTGTAGATCGTAGCACCACATTTCATTAAAGAACGTCTCGCCATCCGTACCACCGAACACGTAGAGTCTATCCTGGTATACGGTAGTTGAATGGCCGGCACGTCCCGATGGTCCATCATTAGCGGGCTCGTAGAACTCCCAGCGTGGTACCGGTGCAGTAAGCGTTCTAGTGTCGAACGCCATGAGATCGTTAAAGAAGTAGCCGTCGGATTGACCGCCAAATATGAACATGACACCGTTGGCCATCACTGCCGTGTGATCACGTCGTCGCATCGGTATGTTTCCTTGAACATTGACACGCATCCAGTGTCGTGTCTCTAGATTCAACGCGTATAGACTGTCCTCGCATTTACCGTCATCGGATTCACCGCCGAATATGACCACCCAATGACTTGAGCATACGGCGGTGTGTCCATCGCGTGGCATCGGTATGTCACCCTCCACTTGGACAGGGGTCACAATGAGTGATTGCGTATCGATGAGGTAGACGTCATTCTGCGGACCCTCCTTGCATAGACCGCCGAATAGACACATCTCCTGCGGTCCTACACTACAAAGCGCGTAGTCGCAACGAGGAAACGGCGTTAAATGCTGCAATTGACGGATAGACCATGGATAAGAGGGCGGACGACCTTTGTTTGGACCTGTACCGGGCGAGTTTAACGGTTGTCCGCCACCAGCACGCGTCCTACGGCATTGGGACCATTTGGACCATTTGGACGTGGCATACCGGCATTGTTAGGACCATTGGGACCAGTTGACGTAATAGCAGCGGTAATCGATGGACCTGGCGATGATGTACCACTCATCATAGGGGGACTCATTGTACGTGCCATACCGCCACCACTGCTACTTGCCGGTGATTGTACAGGAGGGCTGGTGGTACGCGCAACGGCATCAGCCAGCAATTGATTTTCCAGTTCCTTTTGCTCGCGTGCTTGTTGCTGCTCACGCGCCCATTGTTCGCGCTGTTGCTCTTTGCGCTCCTTTTCCTTCTTGCTCTTTCTTTTCAACATTAGTACGTGTCGATAATGTTGCTAGTAACAATCTACTAAATAACGAGAATAATAATGATAATAATGATAATGGCGATGATGATGATCAAAGATGTTAAACGCGCTATATCGTCTGCCTAATGTCTTTTGTGATATTCAATCAAAAAGAACGAGAAAATGACCCATATAATAGCTGATAATTGATGGAATCCTTTTTTTTCAATTACGCTTCAGTTTAATGTAGGCGCAATATAAGTTACGGTTGAAATAGACTTGTTGAAATATTGGTGAACACTAGCTAATTTAGATGAATAGTAGTAAACGGCGCTTACGCCTAACAACTGTAAGGCGGTCAACTAAATGATGGAGAAGGAGAGAGAACAAAGAGTAATAAGCAATAATAGTAATAAAATGTTAGTAAGTAAGTATGCAAATATGTATGTAGGTAAGTATGTAAGTATGGTTCAACAATATATATGTACGCTAAATAGTTAAATCAACTTATGAAACGTTGTGCCTATGTCAGTTACAAAAACAGGCGATGTGATAGATGAAGCATGTAGGACAACGATGCTACGTGCGTGGTATGAGGCAGTCTTTCTCTAGCTCTCTTCGTTTACAATAACAATAACAGTTATTGTAGAACACGCCACATATAACTTTAGTAGTACATACATATATATATATGTATGTAATAGGCGGCGTTATTTTTTTAACTATTATTATATCATTAATAGCGACAATAACAGCATATATACATATGTATATCAATTATTGGCTAGTCTGCATAGACTAGTTAGCTATTACGAAGCAGCCAAGGAACTTGGCCGGCCTATCGTCAAATTGTAAACTAGCCAGGGTGAGTGCAACTAGTTAGTTAGTTAGTTAATAGCGGCAATAACTAATAACCAACTTCATTACTATCGCCGTAATTGCAGTAGTTGCCTTTGCCTTACAACACATATACATACGCATATACACATACACGCATACACCTCTTGTCTCATACTTACCGGCCAGCCGATGAGAACTAAACGGGAAGAAAACGATGATCCCACAAGAGCGAGATGAGAATAGATAATAACAATAATAGTAGTAGTAATATGAATAGATAACGGTAGCTGCTATACTAGAGTGCGTAGAACGCAATTTAAATAAGATGATGGCGACAAAACAAGTGGTAAAAACAACCGACAGAAGAGAGAATTGTACCACAAGGGGAAAATAATATAGAGAAAGGTCCGTGGACGCGCAAAGTGTTGTGAGCAGGCATTTACCGTTATCAATCGCCACATGAATGAAGAGACAAGGCCGCACACATACACACACACACGCACGCATACACACACGCACGCACACACGCATACATCATACACCGCACACGCACACACACACATACATACACACACCGCACAGAATGAGGAGTGGCGGGGATTAAAGAGGAAATTGGTCATTGACAATTGTCAGTTGTCAGCACACACGATGACTGTGTAAGTTACTATTCATTCATTCATAGAATAAATAAGCAAGTTTGAAGGGGAACATTTGTATAGCATACATTTATATATGTCATGAAATGATGTGTCTATCTATTGCTCTATATTATAACAGAGTAATAGCAGCAGCAGTAGTAATAGGTAAACGATCTGACATGGATTAAAAAACACGAGGATAATGACGATGAAAATGACATTATTCATGTTCCATACGTCACCCAGTCAAGCTCGCTTTTCTTCTTTCTACACTGTTATTATTCAGCCACTGTAGTCATCTTATATTCTCGTTCATCTTCCACACCAGTACATCTCGTGTCTATCTGCTTTTGTTTCTTGCTATTGTGATTGTACAGTGATACATCTCATTTACTATGGAGACTGAACCATATATGGCCGATAATCGGCTTAAAGAAAAGGATTTCACGGCCGAATCTGAAGCACTAGTTGCAGAGACGGAAACACTAGCACAATCGCAGTCTGATCAATTAGATGCAGCACTTGAACGATTGCTAGCTCTCGAGAAACAGACACGTCAAGTAAGAAGATGACCAGTTTACGACGATGACCCTCTATTAATCAGTTATTATTATCTTTGCTTTGTTATTTAATATAGTCGGCAGATCTTGCTTCTACCACGCGTATTCTAGTGCATGTTTGTCGGTTATGCAAGCAGACTGGTCAATGGACAAAGCTTAACGAGATGATTACGCTATTGACGAAGAAGCATGGTCAACTTAAACAAGTAAGTGTTTGTCGATACAAGAATCAACATGTAGAGTAGTTATTAAAAGGGACCACATTTCTATATAGGCTATCACACGTATGGTTCAGGAAGCAATGTCGTATTTGCCAGAACTAGCTGATACTGCGGCACATATGGCACTTATCACTACACTACGCACTGTAACAGAAGGCAAGATATACGTGGAAGTGGAGCGTGCTCGTCTCACACGTATGCTCGCCAAGATTAAGGAAGATGAAGGTGACCTGGAACAAGCTGCCGATATCTTGCAGGAACTACAAGTGTGTATCATTCTCGATAAACAAGAGATGTTACTCTATTCCATTCTAATCATTATCCTCTTCCTTAATCTCTTCTCTTTAGGTGGAAACATTCGGTTCTATGGAACGTCGTGAAAAGACCGACTTTATCCTTGAACAGATGCGTCTCTGTCTAGCTAGACAAGACTACGTTCGTACGCAGATTATTAGTCGCAAGATTAATACGCGATTCTTTAAAGATGCTGCCAATCAAGACTTGAAACTACGTTACTACGACTTGATGATTCGACACGCTCTTCATGAAGGTCAACATCTAGAAGTGTGTAAATTCTACCGACAAGTCTACGATACGCCATCGATTAAGGAGGATGAGGAACGATGGAAGGAAGTGCTACAAAATGCCGTACTATTTGCTGTTCTTGCCCCATACGATAATGAACAGTATGATCTATTGCATCGTATTTACGAGGATCCTTCATTGGCCAAATTGCCATACTATCAGTAAGTGGATACGTGAATGACTATTTGCTTACATTGTCAAGTAGTTGACTAATTACTCGCATTACTCGCTAGTTCTTTGGTTAAGAACTTCATTACCGATGAGATTATGCGTTGGCCACGTATCGAGGAATACTACGGCAATACACTTCGACAGACATCAGTGTTCGGCACAGAGATTGACGGAGGAGAGAAGCGATGGAAGGATTTACACCATCGTATTGTGGAACATGTAAGTAATTGATATCAGCATCTATTGCCATATAGACTACGTACTAACAAATAGTAGAACATTCGAGTTGTCGCTAAATACTACACTCGTATTACAATGGTACGCCTAGCACAATTGTTGGATCTCGATCATGATGTACGTATCTATTATAGCAATATTATTACTGTTACCACTACCTAACTAGCTAACATGTCTTGTTATCATCTGATATGACTATTAGGAAGCGGAAGAGTTCCTTTGTCGTCTAGTCGTGTCAAAGACAGTTCACGCGCGTATTGATCGACCAGCAGGCATTATTACATTCGCTGCCAGTCGAGATCCTGTTCAGATTCTAAATGATTGGTCGCGTGACGTGGATCGTCTTATGGATCTCGTGGAGAAGACGACGCATTTGATCAATAAGGAAGAGATGGTCCATCGTATTACGCGTGCTGTATAGGATATACATCAAATTGAACAAGTCGTAGTATGGCAATAAGACAAGACTAGAAATCGCGACTTGTTGATAATCATTGATAATTTGAATAAAGCGAGCGGATTCCACAATTCAATAGTAATATTAGTAATAATAGTAAAGTGAAATTGTTCTTTCTTTCTCTCTCTCCTCTTCCTACTATTATATTGTTATTTACTTTTCATTTACTCGCGTCTATTGCTATAATAATAGAACTATGCTGCGTCATTGTTATATGACTACTCGTCGTTTATGGACCTGGCCGTTGCAATTACAACGAGCAGAAACTCACCGACTATCGCGTCTCATTAGTAGTCGTGATTATAGTACGAATTTCCGTCCGAATAAATCGGTAACTACGCGACCTGCCACCTGGAAGCTTCTTTGTATGGCGACTATCCCGCTGGCTACATTTGGTCTTGGTACCTGGCAGGTGCAGCGACTTCGTTGGAAGGTTGGTCTAATTCACGATCTTGAAGAGCGTAGTAAGTTACCCGCGGTAATTCTACCCAAGATAATCCGGTAAGTATCGGTGTAGATTGATGTATACATCGAGTAAGTGTCTTTGATATGGATATTGATGCACTGGATAGACCTGAACGATATCCTCAACTCGAATATCGTCGCTTCTACGCTCGTGGTACATTTCTTCACGATCAGGAGATATTGATGGGACCACGTACGCGAGGTGAAGGATCCGTAGGCTACTTTATTATAACACCATTCCGACGCGATAACGGGTAAATGATACTATGTTGTTCGATAACGGTATTAGTACTAATTGTCATTACAGTCAAGTAATCCTAGTGAAACGAGGCTGGATTCCACTTGATAAAAAGGAGCAGAGTTCACGTCCGGATAGTTTGGTATATGAACGACACTGTAACATAAATCTGATATAAGCATATTAACTAGTTTATACGCATTATAGATAGAGGGCGAGATCATCATAGAGGGCATGCTACGTCAGGATGAAATGGTAAGGATAGTAGCATGACGGTTATAGAGTGTAGCTGTTTTATTCTATTCGGTATTAACAATCAATAGAGAAATGCTTTCTCTCCTAATAACGAACCGGAACATGACAAATGGTTTAACGTCAACGTTGCCGAAATGGCAGCTCATGTGGGAGCAAGTGCCATTCTACTAGAGGCACTTTCAGGTAAATAGTAGGGGCGTGTATGATATCCATTGATATATTTATACTAAAATACATACATAGATGAATCGCCCAGTGTTTATAGTGAACTCACTGACAAGGGTATACCCATTGGACGACCACCGGTGGTCGAAGTACGTAACATGCATGCTCAGTATGCGTTTACTTGGTAAGTGGTTGCATAATTGAATTATTAGCAAATAGACCTCTATCTCATTTCATTTCATCTTTCATTCGTCTTTTATTTATACGATCATTCTTATGATATATCAACATTAGGTATAGTCTATCGGCATTAACTGCCATCATGCTTGCCATGTTGTCTCGACGTCCAGTTCGTAAATCTGCAAAGCGTCTGTAAAAGACAAAGAGCGAGATAGAGAGCAATAGCAATTATTGGCTCATTGAATGGTCTACGGAGTGCATATCTCCTCGACCGACTGCTGCTTTTACACGCCTTCTTTGTTTGTGGCTTCTGCACTATGTAACCAATAAAAATGCGTTAATGATGAAAACGTCCTAAAGCGTCAACGCGTTCTACCCCGTACACACACACACACAAGCATACAAGCATACAAGCACACACACAAGCATGCATACACACAAGCATATGCACCGCTGTCACAACAAGTAGGGTGGCATTTAATGAATGATATTAATAGGCTTTGCCTCTACCCGCATAGACTTGTCCCTTAACGCCGTCCAAAACTGATTGTTGTCGTATACGCTCATTCATTTTGGTTTGAATTCTGACCATGTCAGTTGCGTCTTTATACTCGCAACTCGAAGCACTCTGCCACGCAGCACAACGACGTCCGCCGTCACGAGTGGAAGTTGATCGACAACGTGTGTCGCTACTAAGCGAGATAGATAAACTAGCCAAGGAGATTGAACAAAGCCGCGAGACTATCCTCATGCTACGTCGACGTAATCGAGAGCATATCAAGGCGGAGAAAGAGCTGGTCCGTGTTCTACAGTTGGAGCGACGTGAACGAGCACTCGAGCATCGACAACTAACGAGTCAATTGGAGCATCTACAGGCCAATTGCTATCGTGAACAAGAGCGTGTGGCCTCGCTAACCTCAGAGAATGAACAATGGCGATCACAAGCGCACAAGCAGTCGCTTACCATCAAACGATATGACAGTAGTGATACCATTCTATCCAATAGATCAACGGGTAAGCAATGTCACGTACAGTATGCGTATCGTTTACTTATTCATTTAATCTAACCAACGAGCTTGCTATCATACCTTCCGTGTATATCTGTATATATCCAATGGTAGGCCGACCAGCTCGACCATTATTACTAAGGTCGCGATCAAATAGTAATGCTAGTCTCTCGTCCATTCGACCAAAACCTTATTTACTATCAGAGATTGAGGAGGCATGCTCCGATACTAGTAGTTCCATTCTGGCAGATGTACCACGGCACAGTATACACCTATCGGAACTGGATCTGGAGCGTAGTATAGAACGACAATCGCATTTGGATTTAAATGAATACTTTTGGAATCGATGTCCACACAAGTTCTCCTGTGATATGGCATGTCAGAATGAACACACGCACGACGCGTACCTAAGCAGAAGATCATCCGTATCAAGCACGAATAGGGAACGACGTCTATGCCGAATACCTAGTATTGAATTCAATGAACTGTTTACATCGACCGAGGAATCACACGCTGTCATGAGTCCTCCTATACAGCGTAATTCTAGGTATGTATATATTTATAAATAATGCAATCATACTATATCAGCTGGACTAATACTAATGACTGATATCTCTTTACTGCTCATCTAGTGTGCGTCGACGTGAATCATTAGCACGATTAGTGCAAGATGTAATGGAGATGCAGAACAGTTGTCATACTGCGCTAGGTGAAGTAAATGAGCAAATACGAAGAAATCGCTCGCGTATTCGTGATATTCGACATGATGTGGTAAAGTAAGTGCTAATTCATCGATCATACATTCACTTTTTATTCAGAAGACAACGATGATAACAAACAAATATGCAGGTTGCAAACTATTATTACAGATACTGAATCGCGATTAGAGGTAGCACAACAACATATGGTTCTACACGCGGATACCACGCGTATGAATACAGATATGGAACGCATTAAGGAATATCAAGTAAGTAGGAATGATGTAACTAGTAGGGAGGAAGGAAAAACAAGTTCACTAATCACAATGGAATCATAGTCGAAAATTACCAATACTATTGCTAGTAAGAAAGCAATGACTGAACAACTACAATCGTTACGTGGCGAGGAGAAATTACTACGCGAGCAGAAACAGCAAATAGAACAACATTTAGGAAGATGTAAGTAATACACGATGGCACTTTCTGTTTACAGAGGAAAAGGGTATACTAACACGACTGACAAATAGTCCAAGAAGAAATGAAAGCGTTCCAAGCAGAGCGACCGTAATGACTACTAGGATGAATAAGGGATATGCTACTATCACTATTGCCACTATGCTAGTTTAGACTGCTCATATCGTTTATGGTCTAGTTACATTGGTAATCGCTACTTTGATTGGCGTAGGTGTCAACCACCACCTTCCAATAATTGTGTGTGTGTGCCTTACCATTATACGCTTCATGGTTAGAGTATAGTTATCAATCCTGCAAGTAGCAAGGCTTGCATCAAATTCTGGTCAGCTTTACATTATATAGAGGTGTATAATGAAATCCTATCTATGCTACAATGCTATTGAAGTAATGGTAGATATGAGACGATTTGCATTAATCAGTCGTAATGAACGATATGCTTGTCTATGCAAATGATATGGATTTTGTTTTTCTCTCCCTCTAGCATACTACTGCTGTCTTCTATTAGTGTGAATATTATGTTAAACTGTAACATGCCGGGTTATCGTCTGATCGCGTCTATAATTTATGTACATGTGAGATAGTAATAAATATTGTAAACAATTATATTGATTGCTCCATTGATATGTATAAATATCATGATTAGCTCATGATATTGGTCAGTTAATAACTGCTTCTAAAGTAAAATAGATTACGCATATTTATTTAATAAATGGCTAGATGATTGAATGGAGCAGTTAGTATTTAATGTTTACGCAATAGAATAATGGATTAATAGACCAGATGAACTTGTATCGATGTATTATTGACCTGTATATTTATGCATACTTGTATTGTTTGTATTGCTTTGGTTGAAATGTGCTAGTCTACGTACAGTTTTATTAATGAGGTGTATCAGACATGTAGTGTATATCATATTGGTATTAGTGCACGAGTAGAAGCAAAGTGCAGTAGACTACTGCAAACAAAATAGAAATGGACAAAGAATAAGCCACCATAGATAAGGATAGAGCAGTTGGCTGTATTCAATGAGCATTTTAAATCGTGTATCATTAAATAAACTATGTTGATAATGCTTACGGTTAATGGCGTAGGAGTAGCAACGAGTGAACAAAGTGAATACACGATAAACAATGTAATAAACAAGCAGTAACTAGTAGAATGACTGACTTGTCACGAATGAGCAAGGAATGAGCAAGGAAGAGTGCATGAACACGTATGCCAGTTTATTCGAAGAAGCAGTGTATGCTTGTAAGTTAATAAAGTATGGAGATGGCAATAAACAAATAAAAATACAAATAAAAGCATGACGTAAGGGTGGCATACAAACAGATGACGGAAAAGAGTGGTAAAAGTGAAAGGTGCATATTACAACGAGAGCAGTAAACGCTTAAACATTGATAAATAAGCAAGACAGTGATAGAAAACAAAGGACTAGAGCGAACAACAAACAATACTTATTGATATAGTAATAATAACGACAAGTGAGCATGTAGATAGGATAGAGCAAGAGGAAAACAAAGAAATAAATAAACGGCATAGAGATAGTATGGCAGAATAGCTACTATTGGTAAGGTGTATGCTAAAGTGAAAGAGGGAGTAAGTGGAATACGAATGACAAGAAAAAGACGCGTATTACTGAGAAAGTGAACAAGTAAATAGAAGGAGAGGAATAATTAGCATATAGTCAAGAGGAAGTAGACGCGTGTTGTTTACTGACAAGGGAAATGAGATTAGCACGAAGAGGACGCATATTGGTAAAGAAGGGAAAGGGAAACAAGGGAAATAACTGGAATGCAGTTGATACGAATAAGACGCGTGCTATGTAAAGAAGTAAATAACAAGGGGAATGAGCAATAGGTGGAATAGTGGATACATGCAGTGTGAACTGACAGTAGTGACAAGCATGTATATGTAGTGGGATAAGATAGAATGATGGAAATAAATAGTCATAATGAATAAAGAGAGCGAAAGGGAGTGTATGAAAGTAATGGTGGAATGAGCGATCTAGTATGTAATGGATTAAATAAAAACGTATAATAAGATTAGTTAGTAGGAACGAGAAATGATGCCAATATTGAAATGGCAGAATAATGTAGAAATGACATGAGTGAGCAATATGTATGATATGAAGTGAGATAATTGAATAAGCAGAATTTATTAGTGAATTTATAACGATGTAATAAATGTTGTATCCAAATCGTATTAGTAAAAGCTAGATGTAATGTCTCAAGTGGTAACCTTGTAATTAATAGAAGGTAGCACATCATTAAATAAATTCTAATCATTTGTGCTATTGCTGTGTGTTAGTAAAGCTATTAGTTAATTAATAATAAAGGCTTACCATTAAAGAAAGAAGACCCCATGCTCATTTAGTATCAAACATCTAGTAAATGACAAAACAGATTTGATAACGGCGCACGGCAGATCGTCACCTACCGCGCGTTGTTGTCGGTACCTGGGACGATACGCTAGTCATCAAATCTGTTCGTGACGGGCTGTATGTGTCCCATGCCTTTTAAAGTCCCGCGGCATGCGAGTACCGTCTGTCACCTTGCGGTCTAGTCACGATCATTTACTGCATCTCGTAGACCAATAACAGCTTTCAACAACAACAGTGATATACAGTATTGCATGCTGAAAACAATTGGTCGGTACCTGGGACGATACGCAAGCTATTGGCCTACTCGTGACGGGATATCACACACCCCATGCCTTTTAGAGTCCCGCGGCATGCGAGTACCGTCTGTCACCTTGCGGTCTAGTCACGTTGGCGATGCAAGTTTTTGATACAGCATTTAAAAGGGTGTACCTAAAAGCAAATATGAAATGTCGTGTCCTAATAATAATTAACTTACCTTGTTAATTAATAAGCACTGTAGTTGTTCATTAACTACAGTGCACGCTATTGATAGATAGATAGATAAATAAGAGAGCAATCTGAATGAAGTAGAAAGGAGTTATAATGTAGTAAATAAGAGTAATGTAAATGGGAACAGAAAGATTTTGGAGAAAAGAGAGAGTATATATGACGTAGATGATGTAGATGATTCATATGACTCATATGATTCATATGCGGTCATTATTACGTGCGCGCATTTGAAGGAGAGAAATATTTGGATAGAGAAAGAGTGCACTTGTTAGGATTAAGCGAGATTCCGTTGTACTACATGTAGAGTAAGCAGGTGATTTAATGAGTCATTATTAACTCATACATATACAATAGCAATCGTCCGCAAAATAGCAATTTTGAAGTAGATTGATCAACATAGGAAATGTACATACTAGATGTTAATGACATGAACTCGAAAAACGACACTCATTAGTAATGGCTTGTGATACTTCTACTGATGATTGGTTCGTCGTTACATCTCTACCAATAAGGATTCCGCCTGGTTTGAGCTGGTCCCACTCATTCAGGTACGTGCCACTTTAGCGTTACTTACCGTTTCACCTTTGATAAACGGTATATCAGCGCACACATTAATACACTCTGCTGTCTCGACTAATCTCATTGACAAATCATTCGTAATAAAATAATCGTAGGTGCTAAACTAGGAAATGAAGTAGAATGTAGCACTATCACTATCAATAAAGCATTTATTGCCAAATACAGAATAGCGTGCAATCTAAATGGTTAATAATGGCGGCGCCCTTTGCACATACTAGATATATCTTTCTCTCTCTTTTGAAACGTTGTCATACCTGATTTTATTATAATAAACACTATTATGTAACGGTCAAGTAAAAAGATCATATATAAGAAATAAAATGAAATGAAATACAAGGATATGATCAAGTTGGATTATTGAAGTGGATGGTTATCGGCATACTAAATTTCAAAATGAATTACAATGAGGCATCATCAGTACTTACTTGAATCACCAAATGACGATTAACGACGTCATTTTAACAAATAAATAGCGCTCGATTCTACAGCTTGCTTAGCTTCGCTTCTTCCTCGCTACTCTTCTTTTCTTCTTCTCTCATTACTTCACTCTTCACTCTTCATTCTTTACTTTCACTTTCACTTTCTTTGTTTAAACATACACATAGCGAAATAGGTTAGTGCTCTGTAAACTGTTTGCGTATAGCGTAGCGCTGAGTGTGGTAATGAGCGTAGTTGACTCTTTTTCAACTCAGTGTGATGTCGGTGCCTGTAACGGGTGTCGTCTTCTACGCTACTTGCTTGCGGACATTCATATGCTTGTATAATATGAAGCTACTGCAAAGCAATGGTAAACTACATTTACTTAGGGAATGTTGGATACCCAAAGAAACGGTAAGTCACCATTGTTTCTACAGGTCATTCAGTTGTTAATGTAGCCGGGTAGCCTCTTTATTATATGAGTATTATGAAATGTATCGGTTTGCAAATGCTTGAATACATATCTTTATTCTATATTGATATGTGTTTAGGTTATTTGCCATCATAATATCATTTAGCTATGCTTTGCCGTGATATTTGACCATCATGTTGCTGCTTCAAGGAGAAGGGCCTAGTTTACTTGGTATTATGGTGACTGACACTATTTAATGATATGTTTCTGTGTGTGTTTAATCGTTCTTTATTCGCGCTATCCTATTCAACTGTAATATATCTATGTATTTCTAATCATTCTTTCTTGCATCATTCTATTCCAATGCTGCTATAATTCAACGTATGTTTGCTTATTCCAATACTTAATGTCTACGCTATTATATTTTATTGCTGTTTTTGCTTTATAACGTCTCTATGTATTTCTATCTCCTCCGCTTACATTATCTTATAATGTTTGCTTATGCATCAAAACTCTCTCTTTGCATCATCCCAATCCTTTTTTATTATGTTATGTCCTATTAGCACAGATACATTTGTATCAATGTGCTAATCTACTGATCCCTCGTATGCGCTTCGGTTAAATATATCATGAACCGCTACGGAGCGGCAACGTTGTCAGTGGTGGTAATTAGCTGGCCAACTGAATACCACCCCAAGCTGCCAATGTGGTGTATGGCCATTTGCAATGAATGGACCATATGCCAGCCTCCGTAGTGTCTACTGCTGAATGTTAGCGTAATAACATTTGTCAGTATAGTGGTATAGTGTCGCAAGGCTCTCCAACCGTTCAGCATTGTATAGCGCTCCATCTAGGATGGCACGGTGGCGGCGGTATACGGATATGATGGGGACAACATATTTATTACTTTATTATAACCATTCATTCATTCGTTCGTTCATAGTTATCAATTACAGGTAAGTTCATTTATTACAATACACTAACAATATTACAATTAGAACATCCAAATGCCAATGATGCTGGCTACATACTATTTCCATTCTATTCGGTAAGTTGACATTTCTATTCATTGCTAATGCAAGTGACAATATCCAGACAATATGTACTAATTCCATTCTAAATGTCAATTAACTAATATTCAACAATAACGACAGCATACCAGGATAATCAACCATGCTAATGCTTATTGCCAACACTCATTGCCATCCATCATTGACAAGCATCCACTAGCAATATTAATAAACATGAATCATTTTGATCTATATTGACGTGTACCTTTTACTTCTACCACTCTTTCTATTCTATCCCTTCCTATCCATTATTACTTCATTACCTTCTACTTGCCAGATCGACATTGTATTCTAGCCTACTCGTTCTTCTTTTCATCTAGTATCAGTCATTTCATACACTCATTCCATTCTACTATTCCGGTATTTCTATCAGTAATGTAAGCCATTTATTTCATTCTACTGCCATTATACACATACAATAAAGACAAGCTGTCCATTACTTCATACTATTCACTAATTGATATTTTCCATTCAAACATGTGGTATATGCATTTACGTTTTATTAAAAGCATTATCAAAACTCGATTTATGCGTTCACTTAGATTAACCACAGATTGTACCGTAGTGTATTTCATATATAAATTATATGCATGCTATAGATTATACAAGCCCATACATTCCATTTAATCCGATCATTATTATAGTACATCTTACTTATAGTTTTGTCTCCTGTCTCGACACATCTATAACAGCGGGAGTTAGCCTACTCATTAGTCTATCCGTGCATTGTTCAATTTACCCGGTCGATTCATTCGCAAATTTGCCTTGCTTCCCTTGTTACCACTTCCAGACGATCCTCGAAGTAGTTCAGCCGATCGAGTCGGATTTGTCGAGGTCATCAGTAGACGCAACTGTCCCGCTAATGCCTGACACATTGAACGAAGCGATTGAATTTCCTCTCGTTGCTGTAGCATCTCCTTAGTTTGTTGCGCTCGATATCCAGCATCACCACGCGAGTCCATCTCGGATGTAAGGGCTATCACCTGTTCACGTAGACGATCGGTCTCACTTAATAGTTGATGCTGCTGTTGTTCCAGATAGACCACCACTGGATTACCATCATCTAGTATGCCATTTGGTGGTGGTTGCGCTAAAGGAAGTGGATGACCGGTTCCTAATGGCTCGCGTAGATTGGCTAGTTCATGCTCAAGCACTTGAACACGATCGGTTAACTGGCGATTCTCAATCTCTAAACTATCTTGTCGTTGCCGCATTTCCTCGATTAGCGGGCGAATATTGGCGTAGATGCATTGCGATAAATGATCGCTTGCCGCTCGTCGTGTTCCCTCCCATCTACAGCCGATATCCCGATGTCGACACTGGACCGGTCGATCCATGCATTCTTCTGTGTGAGCATCAAGATGATGTAATGGAAGTTCCGCATAACAAAAGGGACAGCACACCTGTGTTGTCGTCATGGTACAATGCTCCCGATGCGACTAAGCAAGAAACGGGTTATTCACTATAGCTGCAAATAATACTCGACATACTAGTGTGCATGCGTGTGTGTGTGTATATAGCCTACCTCCATTTCAACTAGTGATACCTTCTCCTGACAATCTGTACATATCTGTACGCGATACATGCACTCCATGCCATGAGTTTCCATGGCTGATGGTGTACCTCGCTCTGAACAACCGGTATGAGGACAGTTTACGGATAGATGGACACAGTCACTACGCATATGCGAATTCACTTCTTGTCGCGATAGAATCCGCTTACAACCTAGCGACTGATTAGGACAATAAACGCGTAGCTCGTTGACCAAGTGCTGTACAATAGGATCAGCTATTCGTAAGTCGGCAAGTGTGATTGATTGTCGATCAATAGGACATATGGACGTCACAGTAAGAGCACGGGTCAGGCATGCTCGACAGAATGTATGTCTACACGCGAGAGATAATGTTAATAACTGCTAAGAAACAAACGGTTTGAAGAATAGCCAGTAAAGCAACTGCTTACCCGCACGGTGTAGTAACTGGATCGCGAAAGCATTCTGACAGATACAGCAGGTAAGGTTAGGATTAACCGGATCAACATATTGGAATACAACGTCGTCGTCATTCCAGTCGGTAGTCTGTTCCAAATCTATTGCTGCTGCTGCTGCTGCTGCACTTGTTGCAGTACTTGTTGCAGGCTCTTCGGATATAGCCGTTCTTGTAATAGGTGTGGAATCAGTCATAGTGTAATTAACACGGCAGAAAAGATAAAGGGAGGAAATAATATCATATATGCGTAGAGAGAGAGAAAGGCAAAGATAGATAGAATAAAGCAAGCAAGTAGGAAGAGGAAGAGGAACACAATGTGTACGATATTGTTTTATTATACCAAATCAATATTCCCGTCCATATATATTATGATGTGATGCTACATCTCTTACAACAACAATACTGTAGGCCAGATCTACTGACGTAACAGACATGCAGCCCATTTTCGATTGGTTGGCGGTGAGGGAGTGACCCAGAAGGGAGGCACACGAGATGCTCGGGTGGAATTCGTACCTGTAGGTTCAACGATATACTGATCCCAGCCTCGCCTGTACGATAATGATCACGGTAAGCATGTATGAAAGTTGACATTGGTGTATCGCAAGTATGTACTTACCTAATGGCTACCAATGAAGCAAGATCCTGACTAGCTTGCGAGTAAAAGTCTTGGTAAATATCCGGTTTCTTTTCAGGTTTCGATGCATCTACAGATAGAATAGGTGTAGTTTCCTCATTCTTTGGTAATGTAGCAAGAGTGATCGCATCCATTGCTTGTACTTGTTTGTAGAATGCTTCATCGTCCTCGGGAAATACGTGTCCTAACATGATATGATCACAGTAAGTAGTGTGCGTGTGTGTTACATGCTACAACGTATATCTTAGTTTACCTGCTCGTCGTTGCTTTATTTTACGTAATTCACGTAACTGTTCGAGTTGTCTAATCATGCTTTGTAGCATTGTTTGTCGTTGCAATAGTCTACGCGTGACTGCCATCGAGTGTGCATTCAATTTCATCTAGTCGTACATATTAGTTGGATAGCGTCTAGTTATCCTATACGATTGAAATAGCTTACCATTTCTCTTGTATCTGATAATGGACGACGATTCTGCGCCTTTTGATCGCGACATTGTTGACTTTGCTTGAATTGCTCTATTCTCCATTGCTCGATCTCCTGCCGTACTTGCTCACGTCGTGTTTCCTCATCTTTCTTCAATGCTCGTTGTTGCTGACGTGTTCTTTGTCGCCATGCCTATAGCAGTTATTAGAATGGCATTGCCGACTTTACCGAACCAACATGATAGCTACCTTTTTACGCTTACGTTTAGCTAGTTTAAGTTTCATACGATATTCAACTATCCTCTTGTTCTCTTCCAGTTGACTCAATAGCTCATTAATATTATTCTAATTAACACGCGTTAGTCATGTTCCTCCTACTCACTCTTCTACTAGTATTCATATACAATCGAAAGCTTACCTTAAGTGTATGTGCCTGCTTCAACTCCATATCGATATTTATATCTTCATTATTTCCCTTACACGCTGTTATACGTGTCACTAGTTTGTTTAACTGACGTTTTGTCTCTTCTAGCATAGTCGCTCTGCATGGTTTACTACTCGCTTGCATTCCTCCACCTTCCACCTCATTCCACTGTAGAGTAGTTACTGATCGTTGTTGCAGTGGTATTACCACCGTCTTTGTTTGCAACCACGTATTCAACCATACCTGATCACTATTCATTTGCAATATTATCGATACTAGTACAGTGGATAAAGAGGATATCAATAGCCAACAACAAAAGAAATCTATATTTTTTGCTAGACAAATAATCACAACAAATGTCATCGTCACTTTACCTTTTCACACTATCTCTCGTTGACATACTCTCCATATTTTATACACTGACGATTCGATAACCTTTATACTCTGTGTTCTGTTCTTTTATTACTACAACCTGTTGCTTGCTTTGAAACAAAAGCCTTATTACGCGTAATGTCGTTTACACAATTCCTATTTGGTAATGACAACGATAAAGGTGGTATTGAAGACGAGGAACTTGATCGTGTATGTAGATTGTAGATTCAATCTTCACCATATACTTATCTTGATTTATCTTATTTCTACAGGAATTGCGAGAGCCTCTCCAACAGAATGGAAGCTCCTTCTTGCACGAACTATTCTCTGCCGAGTCATTAGGTATTGATGAGGGTGATGCTGATTCCAATGTATCAATGCAGTCATTTGCCGTATCTTCAGTGGCTGCCGATGCTATGGACTTTTCCAACTTTCAGGAACTGGCAGATGACCATGAAAGACAGTCTACAGACAAAGATACAATGGATACAGGATTATTATCTACAGATAGTTTATCTAGAGATATTACTACAATGCTTGACATAACACCATTCGATCATATTCATAATGGTAGCAATAGTAATAACAGTAATGCAATGTCATTACTCGACCAGATAACTTCAGATGTAGCATTAGCATCAACTGCCATGCAAAACAACACACTACCACAAGAATCACCCATTGATATTGTTAAGCGACGTTATCCAGGATTTGAACCGCATAAAATATTGAAATTCTCTGAATTATTTGCAGAACGTGTAACTCCTGGACCACACAAAAAGAAAGGTATGCATTTGTAATCGATGAATAGGCAAATCTATTAATATTATTGAATAGATATATCAGCTCAATTGGAAACAACACAGCGTACTAGTGACAAGATTGTATTTCCTCAATACACATTACCATATAATTATAATAATTATAGTAATAATAGTGATGATAATGGAATCATCAGGTCATCTGTATATCCATTGGATGTAGCATTGTATCATAAAGGACAGAATGAAGCTGAAGATGTATCAATAGCATCGGAAATAGATGATAATGATCTTACTATGGTAAGTGAATGTTATATAGCTATCTGCTGAAATGGTAATTAATTAATATATATATTACTATTTAGAAAGCAACCGATTTCTATTCAGTTGCACTCTCCACTTGGGAGGATGACATTCGATGGCAAGAGGAACCGCATACCTCGTAAGTGATTGGTATTTACTTTTACTTAATCTATTTTACTAAATAGTTGCTACTTAGATCTACAACGGTGATTATGCATGTTGATTAGCTTAGCAATTGTAACTAACTGTTGTTGGTGAATATAGACGGCAAAGGATTTGATGCAACGTATTAAAAATCTCGATCTCGAGAATGGTGACTGGCAAGGTAGAATTGCATGGGAGGAGGAGTCTGCATCGATATTACGTCAAAATATACATGTTGAATTCAATATGAATGATCCACACATGCTATTCGAGGTAGTAGATGAGGAAACACTCGGTAACAGTAAGTGTTATTACTAATGATAAAGAAATGTCGAGTAATCATAATCATTATGACGTGTACTGATTGACATAACAAAAAGAACGTCGACGTACAGTCAAGGATCAGCAGAATGTAGGAGTAAGTATACGTGGATGTAGCGAGTAAGTATGAATATACTAATGCAAAACTTAGTCAACGGACATGCTATCTGATCTGAATCTATCCAATGACAAGTATTACGAGGTGTCGCGCGAACACGTCTACAAAGAGTACGCCAAACATTTGGTCAACTTACCGTGCAACATACATTACCGGCAATCAAGTTGCAGCTACCCTATGTAAGTAAAAGGATACACGTTAATAATGATGATGATCAAAATTAATACTCGGTGCATAGTATAAGATTCGTATGTCCAAGAAGGAGTTACGTGCATTCCATCGTCCACCGTTAAATGTGACAGCAGGCACTACCGCCACAATACAGAAATTGAAGAAACTAAGCAAGAAGGAGAAGAGGGTGAAAAAGTGTAATTTATCGGAATTCATTCGTTCGGCCAAGCAACTTTCATTACGAGACACCGGTGACTTTGTACTACTTGAATATTCGGTATGGTATTAATGTATAAGGAGGAGGAGGACACTATTATATTACACTAGCGTATATGATACTAATCGATTGATCAATAATTGATAGGAAGAGTATCCGCCAATCATTTCAAATATCGGTATGGGATCTATGCTAGTTAATTATTACAGGAAGGAGGATCCACTGGATACATTTGTACCAAAGGTAATATATCTGTATATACATATGCCATTGCTTGATGAGTGAGTTAACACGCTCTTATATATGTGTGTGGATGATTAGTCGGAAACAGGTGTGCCATTTGTGCTTGAAGTTACCGATGCATCGCCATTTATGAATTTCGGTAATGTTGAATCGGGTCAAACTATCTCGGCGCTATACAACAATCTAGTACGAGCTCCTATATTCCCGCAACAGGTGCCATCGACGGATTTCCTCGTTATTCGGTAAGTGAGCACGTATTATTACCGACTACTTGTACTCATTCCTATTGATTAGTCACAAGTTTGAACAAGAGACTAAATGGTATTTGAAGGAGATTCCCAGTCTATTCGTGATAGGTCAGACTTATCCGGTACAAGAGGTGCCTGGTCCGCATGCACGTAAAATCACAACTACTGTGAAGAATCGATTACAAGTAGGAATTGATGAATAGTTAGACGAATGAATACGGTGTACTCATCCACCTGAATGTATAGGTATATCTTATCGACTAGCACAGCGTGATCCACATCGTGGTCTACGAATCACTAAAATTGCAAAGTACTTCAATGAATTCAACGAGGCACAAATACGTCAGAAATTAAAGGTAAACCGATTGCTTATTTATTTAAGCGTAATTAATATTATTATTATTTAGGAATTTATGGAGTATCAACGTGGCAGTCATCTCGGTATTTGGAAGCCAAAACCAAGTATGCCGATTCCCAATGAACAGCAACTTCGAAGAATGGTCACACCAGAAATGGTGAGCGCGTGTAATCATGCTGTAAATAATGAACACTGAGCTAATAAGCTGATAATCCTATAGGTGTGTCTATTTGAGAGTATGCTAGTTGGTCAACGATTTCTGGAAGATGCCGGCTATGGTGCGGCCGAAGACGATGGAAACATGGCGGATGCTGATTCGAAACTGGAATTGGAACAGCAATTAGCGCCGTGGATTGCTACCAAGAATTTCATTAATGCTGCACAGGTAAATAGCTATACTAGCATTAGTGTCATATACTCTACAACTCCAACTAATCCATTGTAATTGACTAGGGCAAAGCAATGTTGAAGCTATACGGACCAGGTGATCCAACCGGTTGCGGTGAGGGGTTTAGCTTTCTACGCATTTCAATGAAGGACGTGTTTATTCGAGCGCATGAGGATCCACAACAGAAATTAGGCAAGTGACATATCTCTAGTGAGCGGCAAGCAAATGGATTAACCATAATCATTATTATTGTTATGGTAAATAGCGGAAATTGATGCTCGACCAAAAAGTGCACATCGATATAATGTTGCGGAACAACAGCAAGCCTATAAGGAAGAGGTCAGTAGAGGAGATTGATGTATCGATATGAATGATCGCGATGCTAACGTGTAGGTATAGATTACACGTATTTGGAATACGCAAATGCAATCACTTAGCCAGCAAACATTCCAGGAGCCAATGGATGATGACATGGATGACGAGGAATACATGGAGGAGGATGAGCGTAGTGAACAAGGCAGCAACTATGCTCGACGTAACAGTTGGGATGACACGGGAGTAAGTGACGTGTACATAACGTGCAAATGATATACATGTATAGATATAACAACTGATTTACACGACTATTGTCTCCCGTAGAGTTATGGTCGTGGTGGTCCATTCTCACCTACCGCATCACTGGGATCAAGTGCGTGGGATCGAAGCGAACACGATATAGAAGATGATCTAGTGTCATTGACGGAAAGTCAGGGATCCCGTACAAGTGGCGGACCAATGCACGGTAATCGGTATTTGATCATTAAGCGTCGTGTAAGTGCCAATTTCATGAAATGATCAATGGAATAGGATAGATTATTCACGGTGCTATTGTGGTTGTTGTATAGGTACGTCA
The DNA here is from genome assembly GCA_025201365.1 of Syncephalis plumigaleata. NCBI lineage: Eukaryota > Fungi > Zoopagomycota > Zoopagomycetes > Zoopagales > Piptocephalidaceae > Syncephalis > Syncephalis plumigaleata. The sequence continues at coordinate 600,142 of JAIXMF010000004.1, read as the reverse complement.
AGATAATGGAGAGGAAACATGGGAAGAGGAACGAGTTACGGAACCTGCGGTTATTCGAGCCTATCTTCGACAACGACAACTGATTGAGGAAAAGTCAACGGGGTAAGTAGTCGACAGTATAATGTACATACATTACACGAATACCAACTGATTACTTGTTACATTAGCACGGATACTATGGAAATGATCAATAATGAGGAAAAGAATCGTCGATTAAAGAGAATGTAAGTATTCGTTTATTGTCATTGCCGTTAAACTACACGTTATCTTACATCGGGTATACATCTAGTACTATCGATCAATTGGCCAAATTCAGACGTAATCAAGAACGACGTCGAGCACGTGCGCTAGCCAAACAGAAGAAGGAAATGACATTTGGATTCAGAAAGGAGGGTACAACGGTAAGTAGGAGATCATGCTATCCCGTATTGTAATAGTGGTGCCTACCATCTGAATACTAATATATATATATATATTATTTACCATTAATAGCGTCGATGTGGTAATTGTGGCGACTTGGTCATATGAAAACTAGTCGTAAATGTCCGTTATGGAATGCGAATGGAGAACATTTACGTAGGAATGGATCGGATACTGGATCAGTAGGGTATGCGATTGAATGTGACATTTGTAATCAAAGTAATAGCTAATGATATGATGTTTAGCGATAATAATTCAGCAGCAAGTAAGCCGCCCACACTCAAGTTACGCATGCCTACTGTTACATTCCGTAAGTGATGTAGATGATCATTATACCTTGATCGTTATAGCTAATTCTCTTGTGTAGAGGAAGATCAGGATAATGATTAGCGACAATTTGCACTGTAATATATACACACACATACGTATACACGTATAAAACATGTTTGCTTCTGCTTGCGATAAAAGAGATCAATGAATAAATAGCGTCATCATCGTTATTATTATTCGTAAATATTCATTTTCATTTGACATGTAGAATCTATTCAATTCGTGATTAATAAAGGTATATCCTATTTTATTGATAGATGATAAACAGCAGTTTGTAATGCTATCATCTACTTTAGAATCCATAATCCTCTATCGTTGTTGAGCAGTAATACTAGATAGTATTAGAAACCATTAATGTAGTCGTCTACTTTATAGGCCAATAGACGAAGGGGAGATAGTCGATTATTTGGTTCGAGTGGCATGAGATCATCTATGAATTCGATGAATCTGTCCATGCCGCACTTCATAGCAAATCTTCTGTACTGAGGTGGAATAATAATCGGAAGACATTGATGTTTGTCCTCAGCAACTGCTTTCATAAATATGTCTCTAGTAGCCTTATATCCTATGGAGTCAATTACTCCATCGGGCCTGAAGCCCTCTCCGTAGGGTGAAAAATCAGTAATGAACGCGTACATGGTTGCCGCTATCGACCACGAATCGGCCTTGATCAAATTAACCATTGCGGGATTATGGAATGCCTCCTCTTGATTCTTCCTGAGGAATGCTTCTGGTCCAGCGAAGGAAAGCGTTCTATAGGGCATCGGTTGAACTAGACCATTAGAAAGATAGCGTGCACCATCAAAATCTATTAGCTTGATCATTGGCACGTTATTCCTGGATACACTAATAAGAACATCTATCATAAAGATCGTCAGCGTCATGTTCCTACTATGCTATAATCAATTCAGCAATAGCTTACTTTCCAGTTTAATATCAGTATGAGCAACACCAATACAATGAAGATAAGAGACACCTATTATAGTAATAATGACAGTCAGTGCACATTGTATAGCATCAAGAAGTGGACAACATATTCTTGCTTACTCGTTAACAATTGGTATAGGATAGGATTTGCAAATTTATAAAGCATATCAAGCTCGACTGTCTCCGTATATTGCTGAAGATCCTTAAGATCAGGAGAAGTCGACATGATAATGCAAAAGTAACCATTGCTAGTGGGGAAATTGTGATAATGCTCGAGAAAGTATTGAGTGGGATTTCGAAGTCTAGCGCATTCCTTGTTCTTTAAAACAATCCTTCCCTGTTTAACTCTCTAAATCAATCAATCAATCACAATTGTTCATGTCAGTCATTCAATGATCATTGGTTTGAGTAGCCTTGTTTTAACGACTGTGATCACTTACCCCTATTACATCACGTTCACGATTATAGCTAGTTTGTTTTGCCATACATTTTAAAAATGCCGATTTATTATCGTAGGTTACCCTTGACGTATAGACACCCGGTTTATTTTTACCATGCCATTTGGTGAACACTAGCTTGTCTACCGCGCTTACATCAGGTTCCTGGCCTGACTGGTTATGCGTATTCAATGATGATGGTGATCGAATTGCTTTTCCAGGTGTATTTATAGCATTAGTGTATATGTGATCACCAATAAGTGTTGCGGTCCAAAATGTCACAAGAACGAGAAATAGCTTCATGGACGACATATTGAATAAGGATAGATGTAAAATTAATTGAAAGCGCTCCAATTTGACTATGACTAGTTAGTGCTACAACAATTGAGACTATTTATAATGGCGTGCAATAAACGAGCATCATGATGATGATAATGATAGTAATAATGACGGTGGACGCGGTCCCTAATGTTACACTCATTCTTTCCCATTTTGTGCGGCTTTATGAGCCAGGTACGATTTTAGAACATGGTGAAATATCAAATATTCATTTCTAATGTAGTGATTACCATAGCGGTACACAATCCACATAGATAGACGATAAGAAAAGTCGCGAAAACACGGTTGAAGCCTAAATCGTAAGCCATTAACGTGCACTCGAAACAAACAGCCGTCATGATGGCAAAACTAATTTGCAGTCTTTTTGTCTATCAACCGATTTATTTAGTAGTAAGCGCATGTGGTGGTAATACCCGTGCAATATAAATTATTCAAATAGTAAATGTATGCACGACATGAACATGCGTCCCTTGGCTTCTCTAGTAAGCGACACCAATGAGAATCGGTTTAATCTATCGCTACACAAGCATTCTATTTGAGGTGTGGTTGACACGATGTTCATCGCAGTACAAACTAGATTATTATTGCGTGATATGTCATTTTGCTAGGCAATATCCTCTACCTTGAGCATTTCCATCTATATTGAGCAAGGTTTAGTTATCTACCCTAATGCAGAACTTTTCCAACCAGCTAACATAGTAAGCCATTAACTTTTGTTTTTAGTAATAAATAATATTGCATAGTAGTTAGCATCACTGTCGCTGTCATGACTAGTGATAAGCAAATGATTAACAAACTTACTAATGGGAGCATTAACAAAAGGTAAGGGAAAGCTAAGAGGGAATCATAAAGAATGGCATTAATAAAAGTCATAGATTTATTAGCATACATTACAGAAACTGTACACATTTATTAATAAAGGATATTTTTGGAAAAGCCTTGTATGCTGTTGAAGATGAGGCTAGCTAGTATTAAAACCATTTTATAACGGAAAACACCGTCAAGAAATAGCTCATGCAACCCTAATTTGTTATTGTTATCGTTATTGTTGTTGTTGTGCGTATGATACTCGCTCGGTGAACCTTGAACATAAAATATCATAATAAATGATGGGAATAAACAGGAGCTGTTGTGGAATTCGCTACTGCATACGAATACCAACATCATTGCACCTCATCGACTAGGGTCAAGCCAAGTGACGTATTATTATCGTTCAGTCTTGTGCTGGAAATGCACCTCTTGTCATGGCACCGATACTACATCTACATCCGTGTCATTTGTAGTTCCCCTTTTTGCACGCGCCATCATCCAATCAAGTAGTCGCTTTTCGGCGTATTCAAGTGCTAATGTTTATACTCGGACTGGCATTGTCCGTTGTTATTGATTTACCGGCTATACACACGCTTGCCATGGAAAATAACAAAGTTACACACATATGTACAATAAAATGCAACGATGCTGTTGTATTTAATCCACCATTTCTACCATCATAGCTGCACCCATGCAGATATATATTTTGGTGTAACAGTCAAGTCCATCGAATACGTTAAATAATTGGTTTCTTACTGCATATCCTATAGCGCATGGTCACAATACATATAATAACGTACTCGTTAGACCGCAAAAGCTTTACAACACCAATTAATCCCTCCACCATGCTTATTTCCTTAGTATTATTAGTTCTCGCTACCTCAGCCTATACATCGGCTGCTCCCTCCGCTAACAAACTTAGTATAAATATTAATATAATGTAGTTGTACTTGGAAATAGTATATCCGATACTGGCAATATTTATAATGTAACCCTCCACGCTATGCCCGATTCGAAACACTACTACAAGGGACGCTTCACTAATGGACCCAACTGGGTCGATCATCTCGAGACTAAACTCAAGGTTCCCGTCAAGAATTTTGCGTTTGGCGGAGCAACCTCTAATAACGCTGTGGTACCGGCATTAACGCCAATTCCCATGGTGCTCATACCGAGCGTCCACGACCAGGCCAAGTTCTTCTACACGCCTACGGTCACTGCTCATAGCGAGTCGGTGCGTGACACCTTGCACGTTATTGAAGTCGCCAACAACGACTATCTCTATACGGAAGGTGAAAGGAGATCCGTCAACCAAACGCTTATTGAACGATGCGCATCGAGCATTGTCAATACGGTGGATTACCTGCATACCACATTGGGTGCGCGTAAATTCCTGGTGTTTGGCGTGGCGGCTCTGGCGCGAACACCTCATTTTAAGACTCTTCCTCAAAAGTATCAGGAGGAAACGGAACGGGTTACCACAGAGCACAATCGATTGCTCTTACTCGATCTACAGGAGTATCAAGGCAAAAACACTAATACGGAGATCTACTACTTTGATCTAAAGAAGTACATGGAAGCGGAAATGTCGAGAAGCGAATCACTTGGCTTCAAGGATATCAACCATTCGTGTTACGATGATCGGGCAGACACCATATGTTCCAACCCCGATGAGCATCTATTCTGGGATCGTGTACATCCAACCACGAAGGGCCACCAGCTACTCATGGAGGGTGTCCTAGATGCAAGCATACTAGTTACCGGTACCGATAGCCGTAAAGGAATGGCGTCAGTGGCGATAAGCGTATAGGCTATCTAGATCCATTGCTTCAATTGTAGTCACTTCCTTATTTGCTCGTTTGATATGTAATACGCATCATTAGTGCGTATGTGTGTAAAGCAAGCATGTTAATAAATAATAGAGAGATAGATTACATTATAATAATATATGTTCCTAGTATTGACTACATTCCACTTACTCCCTCTTTCACTTTAGCATACACATTCCTAATAACAGCTATTCTGTCATACTATCTCTATACCGTTTACTTATCTATTTACCTATTCTCCCTCAACTGCTAGGACCATGACAACTACTCAATAATAATAGCAATGCGATAATGACGTTAACAATTGAGCAAATCTATTTATTAATAAACAGCAAAAGTTAAAGGATAAATGCACTAATCGATTAGAGAAACCATTTATTGTTTATCACATGTAAGAAAGGGCGCATAATTCCTTTTACCGCCAAAATTTTCTTTCTCAACACGCCTTTCCAAACGTTTTTTCCCTTACGATACTTCTTATACTATGACGAGTATTTGGCAGACCTTGGTACTGGTATTAGCGATCTGGCACGACGTACCTGTCTTGATATCTTACGACATGGTCAAGTGCCACGTCATATCGCCTTTATTATGGACGGCAATAGACGATACGCCCGTAAATGTAACGTCAATTCCGGCAAGGACATCGCATGGGTTTCCATAAACTGGAGCAGGTAGGATAAGGTGCGATGCGACATAGTGCAATAGAGGGAAGTAACACATCTGGATATCCCACGTAGATTCTCGAGTGCTGCCTTGATTTAGGCGTACAAACCGTAAGCATTTACGCGTTTAGTATTGAAAACTTTAAACGACCACCCGAAGAGGTTGGTGCACTAATGAACCTGGCCCGCGACAAACTTAATATGTTATGCGAGAAAAGGTATATGTACATTGAATTGAATCAACCATATATAGCCATATAGCTATATAGCTAACTGGACAATCCGCTCTATTCCATGAATGATAGTCAGCTAATACGGGATTACGATGTGGCTATTCGTGTTATCGGTCAGCTAGACCTGCTGCCACCGGAAGTACGCGAGGCATGCGATCATGCAATGCAACTAACCGCACATCATAAACGGTAAGAATGGATTACGCATGGGTAACGATGTAATAAACATCACTAATAGGACGAGTTTAGTACCATTCTTAATATCTGTTTCCCGTACACGTCACGGGATGAAATGACAACGGCTGTCGGTAGAACTATTCAAGGCGTCAATCAGGGCATATTAAAGTCATAGTAAGTGATTGCACTTTATCGAGTTGTTAGCGGCATTGCCATAGCTAATACGACGTGCAGTGATATCGACGAGGAACTTATAGAACGCTGTCTGTTTACCGGTCAGTGTCCTAGTGTCGACATTCTAGTGCGTACATCGGGCGAGGTACGCTTTAGTGATTACTTTCTATGGCAGAGCACCGAGCATTGTCAGATTCACTTTATCGATGCGTTATGGCCCGAATTATCGATATGGCAATTGATTCCATTGATTATCGAGTATCAGTGGAAGTACTCGGAAATGGAACATGCTCGCCAGCGACAGCATAAGCATCGAGAGCAGCGTCGTCGTCAATTGGCACGGCAGCAAATATACGAGCAGCATTACACGATACACGATCATCATCGTTATCGTGTTGATCCACGTAAAGAGGAGCAACTCGTTGATCAATGGCTTAATGAACAGCAGAAACGTATACAACAATTCTTATCGGCCTTTGAAGCACATCAGACATGGTCACCTCATTCATCTACTAATACTGCTACTACTAATACTACTATGACGACGACATTATCGTCCTGCTAAATAATATGTGATCATTTTTCTCGTGTATTCTTTTAATACCACTCTGGCAGTCATATACGTGAACACGTTGTTTATCATACAATGACGCATTATAGTCATTGATATAGTTGAAATAAATACGCTAATAATGTTTTATTAACACTTAATAGACATTCCTCTATATGATCTACTAACCATTCTATTGGATCGTGCCTCATCGGTTATACTAGTATTAATGGTAACACTAAGTTCAGTAGAGATCAATGACGATATTTGCAAACAGATCAACCTACATCAGTGATGATGATAACGAGGATGATGATGATGATGATCGAATCTTAAATCTCAATTATCTCCTTCCCTCTTTCTTCTTACTAGTCTACTTGTCGTTCAATTATTGTTATTACTATTACTACTACTACTGTTGCTATTTAACTATGTTGACCCTTCGTTTATCCGCTCTGTCTTCGCGTGTATTGACTCGCTCAACACTCTCTCGATATGGCGTGCAATATCGTGCAATGGCCTCGTCGTCACAACCAAACCATTTAGTTACCCTACGTGATTTATCGGAATCACAAATTCATCGCTTATTGCTGTCGGCCGCAACACTTAAGCATTCGGTACGTGCCGGCAATGCTCATCAGGATAAGCTACTTGGTCGTACTCTCGCGGTGATGTTCTCCAAACGGTCAACACGTACGCGTGTAGCCACAGAAACAGCCATGACTCATCTTGGTAAGTAGTAGTATGCGTTAACTTACCAGTATTGAACTACTACGTACTCACCCATTGTAACAGGTGGACGGTCACTATTCTTGGTTCGCAGGATATTCAACTAGGTGTTAATGAAACGCTCTACGACACCGTACACGTTCTATCCACCATGGTGATGGTATTATGGCTCGAGTGGGACCTCATTCCGATATCGAAGTAAGCAGCGTACTATTTGTAATCTACCGATCTATAACGCTGACAATATCATTTTGCATTGTAGACTTTAGCCAAATACTCGCGTGTTCCCGTGATTAACGCGCTGTCCGATCAGTTCCATCCAACTCAGATACTTGCTGACCTGTTAACCATGCATGAACTGGCAGTTGGTCAGGGACAACCGGATGTAGCGGGTACAGAGCAGTATAGCGCGCATCGTTTGGCACCAAGTAAGACCCTGCCAGGCCTACGAGTTGCTTGGGTAGGCGATGCCAATAACATTGTACAAAGCATGCTCGTATCGATGCCTAAGCTTGGTATGCATCTAAGTGTGGCCACACCACAAGGCTACAACGTGTCAGAAGCTGTACTCGAAGTGGCGAACGAGACGCAAAGACCTCCGGCACCGAACTGTTATTTACTAATGATCCATTGGAGGCGGTACGCAATGCCGACTACATTGTCACCGATACCTGGTAATCATAGTGAAGAGAGAGAAGAACAGTCAATCAGTTACAACAATATAAATAATAATACTAACGTGTAGTAATTACTACTGCTGCTGCTTCTAGGGTTAGCATGGGTCAGGAGGCCGAGAAAGCGAAGCGTCTCACTGATTTCGCAGGCTACCAGGTCACCTTTGATATGGCGAAAGATGGTGGCGCGAAACCTAATTGGAAATTTATGCACTGTTTACCGCGTAAACCAGAGGAGGTCACAGATGAGGTAAACTATATGATCAATAATGATAGCAATAATACAATACGCGATTAGACTAGGCACGTAAATAACTGTATGTATATATAACTGTATGTATGTATAATGATAAAAATAGGTGTTTTATTCGGATCGATCTGTGGTGTTTCAAGAAGCAGAAAATCGAAAATGGACCATTATGGCGGTACTCGAGGCTTTGCTAGTCCGTAAAAGCTACGATTAACAATAGAGATATATAAAATAATAGTGTATATCACTTTTGTATGTGTGTGCGTGTGCGCTTGTATTTGTGTGTGTGCGTGTATGTGAGAGTAAGAGTGTGATATCTAAAAGCACAATAAATCCGTTTTTTAATCTTCGTTCATACAACCAATGGAAATAGAAAAGAAAGACATCTATGGCTATATACACAGTATAGCCACACATTAACGACGATCATTAGTGCCTTGTTTTCGCTTGCCAGCAAACAAGTGCTTGGGTTTCTTGATGAGAATCTCACGATCTGCTTCACCACGCTTAGCCATAAGGTTGTTTTTACGTTGTGCTTGTTTAAGTACATTATTAGAGGTGAGCTTTTGCTATTATTCACAATCGATGTTAGTAATACGTAAGAAGGCAGGTAGCATTATCGTTAGTGTTACTTACGCGGACATTACGGATTTCAGTGGCGTTCAATTCACGCGACATACCCGTGGTGCTCTCTGCGGCGGTACCATTAGAGACCACACCCCGTGCAATGCTTTCGGCGCGTGTTTCCGAACGCTCACGCTTACGTGATCGTGCGTGTGCCTGAACGGCATCAAGACCGAGTTCACCAAGATGTTCCTCCAACTCGGACATCTTCTTCTCGGACACGATACCGGCCTTCTTAAGTACAGCAGTCTTCGTTTTACCGGAACGTGCGCGCGCGTCCATCGCCATCAGCTTCTTCTTCTCTCTGATCTCGCCGGCAGTCTGACGAATCTCCTCTTCCTCCGAGTCGAGGATCTCATCCTCGGACTCGTAGACACCGTCCTTTTCTAGTTTCTCCTCTTCACGCTCCAATTGCTCCAACTTTTCAGCAATATCCGGATCAATAAAGTCGGCAATGTTCTTGCCCTCCCATATCTCTGGTATGACATCTTGTTTCCACTCATCATCGGCCAACATATAGTTCTCTGTAGATGCAATAGGTTAACAATTGTATCACTCGCTATATATATATATATATATATATTGACATACTCTTGAGGTTATAGTTGTAAACACCAGCACCGCCTTCTTGTACCTCCAAGTCACGCTCCAATGGACGACGATTAGGATCGTTCCAGTCGTAGTTCAAGCGTTCCATAGCACCAGCAGGAATGGACGCGGGACGTTCCTATAGGTATCGGTGTTAGCGTAGTGCAACCATACGCATTCATTCACACTAATGCTTACCTTGTCATCGCGTGCTTGCGGCATGGTGAGATGCAACTTGTTAAGGACATCGTTAATCTTTGACCCTTCATCTTGACTTCAACTCGAGATTGCAATAGTTTATCGCAAGCCTATTTATAATCAAGAGTGAACATCGTATTCGCATTCGCATTCGTTAATTAGCAAGTATCCAGTCAGTTTCAAATAAATGATACGCACCATATTACGTGCTTCCATTACACCTTCCTCGGTGTGACAACTGAGTCGTGCCACTTGAACTCCCTCCTCGTTGGTGATGGATTCGAGTAGGGCCAGCTCCTCGGGAGTCAAGTCTTCCGGACGACGTGCGTCCATCTTGCTTAGTATAAGCACGGTTGGCTTGTTGGCAAAGAGTGGCTTAATGCTATGATAAAGCTGCACTTGAGCGGATATACTATAGCCGCACTGCTCCGAGAGATCCATAAAGTAGAGGATACAAGCGCGCAAATGAGCCATAGCGGTGATCGATTGCATTCAATGGTGTTGCGATCCTCTAATGGATGATCCAGAATACCGGGCGTGTCGATGACCTGCCAGCGTAGGTAGCGATAGTCCATATGACCGACAAAGAGTGACTTTGTAGTAAACGCGTAGGGTTGCACGTCGACATCGGCACGCGTCACCTTATTCATGAAACTTGACTTGCCAACATTCGGATAGCCGCACACCAAGAGGGTACGTGTATTCGGGTCGATGGATGGAAGACGCGCCAAATGCTGTCGTACTTGTTCCAAATAGGCCAAACTATCCTTTTGTCGCTTCATAATAGTCGCCATACTATAACGAGATAGTTAACATGTAAGCAGTTGTATTCATTACTATATATATAAGCACAATGGTAGTCAACTTACCGACCGAGTGCTGCTCGTTTCAACTGTTTACAACGATAGAGCGAGTCACCGAATTTCATCAAACGCACGTAATCCTTGGCACTTGACTAATTAGATGTCGAGCCGTATTAATCTGACCCAAAGCAAGTTTGTAATGGTCCTTGTCGTATAGCACGTTCATAAGATCGGCATAGAACGGATGAACATTCTAATATGTGCACATACGCATATACATACATACATATACATACATCATTTACTATTAGTATACTGTATAGCACAAGTGGTCGCGCGTTCGCATAAAGCACACTCTACCTCTAAACGTGGAAAATCATCGAGCATTTGTTTGAGCTTCTCCTCGAAACTATCCTGCGTGAACTTGACCTTGCGCATATAAAAGTTACGAATACGACTAATCTTGTAGTTCTTATGGATAACCGTCGGCGTTTTGCGTTGAGTCTTGCTCAAGACAATGTCGAGAAATTCATCGGCCTTTGGGACCACTTGGATTTTCTTGAAGTTGTAGATGGACGCCATGACTAAGAAGGACCTTGCGGTAGGTTAGACTCACGAACACTAGTGGAATCAATAGACCGCGTATACTCGCGTGCGTATATGGGTATGAGTGTGTAAGGAGCGAACAACGAAACCGACAACTAGAAGAGAGAAGAGCGCAAATACAAGTAAAAAAAAGGCAAAAAAAATAAAAAAGAAATTGACCTTTCAATTCAGTTTGATTCGAGCAGTTTACCCAATCAGGCTTGAAGATATGAAATTAATATTATTTCGAACAAGTAGATTCGCTATGCTTCTATTGATTTACCTGCATGATAATGATAGCTTATTAAATGAGCAATACAACATGTATGTATGTCATTACATATGCAATAATAATTTAGACTAGACAATAGTCACTTATGATTGTGTTTCTTATGACATTATTATAGCATGTAATAAAACAAATATATCATACGATGATGATGATGATGATGACGATAATGTTAATAATAATAATAATAAAATAACGATAACAATGATAGTACTAATAGTAATAGTGATACTAATACTAGTAATAATATATATATATGTAATAATAATAAATGTAATAATAATATTCGTAGTAATGACGTTAGATCATGGCTATTACAATTACGATTGTATTGAGTTTAGCGCTGAGATCGTGCATGCTGTGTCAACCATTGCAGTGCAACATCGATGTTCACCTGATTCTTAGCAGAAATTGAATAGCAGGCCAATTCACGATTTGCAATAGTACGTAATTCCCTAATTGATTATTTAATCAGTTTATTTGTTTGTTTATGATATTGTAATACATTTACAACTTACATAATATCAATAAGCTGTTCCTCGGTTAATGCGTTTTTCTTATCGTTTTTGTTGCCTAATACTAGTACGGGTATTTCAGCCAGTTGTGGTCGTTGTAGCAAACCGTGTAACTCAGTCTTTGCCGCATTAAATAAATTTTCATTAGCAGCATCAATAACAAATCTACATTATATATATATATATATATACGTTAATATCGTTATAACATGCAATTACTATTGCTACACTTACACAATGGCATCCACACCACGACAGAATCGCTCCCACATTGTTCTGAAACGAGTCTGACCGCCTACATCCCATACTTTCATAGTGACACGGCCCTTTGTAACTTTACGCATGTTGAATCCAACTGTCGGAATATCATTTTCCACAAATTCACCGCACTGCATATTAAGCAATAAAAGGAAGGTAGAAAAGCACGAATTAATCGATTGTTCATTATTTATATGTATATGTATATATATATATATGTACATGGATGTAGGACCATCGATTATGACGTGATGTTAACGTCATGCCTTGTCACTCATCCTAGAACGATATTTACTTACCGCGATGACATTGACTAGAGTTGTTTTCCCGGAATCTTGCAGACCCACGAGTGTAAATTCCATTTCTTGATGATAAAAGAAACTCCACAGCCAATCGATCCATTCTTGCATCGACTGGAATAAAGATGTCATATTGCAATAATGATAAAATGATAATGTCTTTTGTTGTTGCTGTTGTTGCTGCTGTTGCTGTTATTGCTATCGATACGGCTTATACACACTTGAGTATAAGGTTACTATGACATGTCATCATCAGCAATAAGTCAATAATTGATTAGTACAAGTAGATATCATTATATTGTAATATGACTAGTATGTCAATGTTGAATTGGTTCTATAGTATCAGCATGATGCATCTAGCTATTGCTAGCATATCTCTCCTCTTACAAATAGGAGATAAGGCTTATCTTCCAGTAGACTATAGTGTCATATAGTCACATCACCTTATTAATGTCACAACTTGCTGATGACAATACCGACCGATTGACCTAATAACTTACCTTCAAGCGTTGATGACAACAAATACAACCACTTTTGATGATACAATAAGTAATGGAGCGAGGAAAGAAGAAAGGAAGAAAGGAAGAAAGAGAGATAGAGAAGAGAGAGAAGAAACGAAACAGTAGTAATATGCAAATAAATAGCTTTTGATGGGGTTGGTTATAATCTCCCCCGAAGCAAAAAAGACGTATAAACAGATAGACGATATGACTAATTAACGCACGGTTAAATAGACGAGATAGAAAGAAAGCCGACGAGTTAAAGAGAGAAAGAGAAAAAAGTAAGAGTGAACGAGCGAATAAGTGAGTGAGTGAAGCTATAATGGGTTGTGGTAGTGGTGAGGTAAAGCAAGAAAAAAAAGGTCAAAAGGCAAGTCAACTGACTCGTAGTGCCATCGTCATATACAGGGCACTACCTGTTTATATTGAAGTAATTCGAAATAAGATGGAGGAATTAATTAATAAGTAGAATGTAGATGATTATTGAATAAGAGCATAATCGTACAATTAATCATGTCTGGATTATAATAGATAGATAGGAAATGATTGTTTTGCGTATGTGTACGTGTTGCTGCTGTTGTTTGTTATCATATCTTTTACGCAGTTTGATTGTTTGTAACTTTGTCATTTACCATTGCTACTACTTGTATTGGTCAAGGTATATGGTTTATAAGCCATAATTATTTATATACGTATAGTTTATTCTAACAAGTCTTACTACAAGTCCATGTCAGCTGTTAATACTACTAATACCAGTAGTAGTAGTAGTTCAACTGCAACGGTTGATACTACGTGGGCGTGGAATGGCTAGTTACCAGTTGACTGACTCGCTTTTACCCACAGGTGGATTCGTATGCTCTTCGGGTTTAGAGGCAGCAGCACAGCATGGTTGGGTCTACAACGAGTCACCCTAATGGACTGGTGTGAAGCGAGTGTATCCGCGTGTGCGCGTGCTTCCTTGCCGTTTCTCGATGAAGCTTATCGACTTGCCCTTTACGAGTCTCCATCTACCACTAACACTCAACAACAGCAGCTAACATAACATCCTCCTCATCCTCATCATCTGCTTTCAATTATAGTTGGTGTACAGGTAGTTGGTGGAATACCTCAGAAATAATCAATGATATTGTACCAGCTATGTCATCAACATCATCATCAACATCATTCTCAGTATCAATACAGGCATGGAGACAACTAGTTCAACTGGATGACCGCTGTGATGCTTGTATGACCACCACTGTGGCACGAAATCCAGTCAAGCGCAAGGTAGAGCCTTGATAACCGCGTATGTTCGGTGTTTCGCCGCGAGTTGGAGGATAATTCGTCATCAAGTCAATTAATTGCTAGTCAAGGGTCACAGCATGCCGAGCACATGGCTCGCCAATTTCTTAACGGTATTCGACGTGGACATGTGGTCGGTCATCTACCGGTTACATTTGGTATATCTTGCGCAGCAATGGGATTAAATCTCGGTAGGTAGCGTAGATTATTGGTATAACGGCAACGCTAATAATGTTTTTTTGTTGGTTTAGATCGAGCACGACATTTATTTCTATTTCTATATGCACGAAATCTATTCTCATCAGCGGTGCGTCTTAATCTAGTGGGACCTTATCGTGCACAACGACTACTACAACGACTGTCGATAAGGCGACAGAAGTCATGCAACAGCATGCCGTGCGAGTTCAGGTTTCCACCGAGACTAATGGCTCGATCATATCTGCAACAGCGCAAACCGCTCCTTTACTAGATTTGTACCAAGGTGCACATGATCGACTTTACTCTCGACTATTCCATAGTTAAACCGTTTACGTTATGTTTATTAACACCTGTCATTATACAATGTATACCACTGTTAATCGCTCATCTATGATAATTATCCAATACGAAGCACCATATTGCATTGCTATTATTATTGAGTAGTTGTCATGGCCTAGCAATTAAGATTATCACTCTCACATCTAAATACGTGAGTTTTACTATCATAGCTATTATTTATTCATAAAACAAAAGGCTAACAGCGTTATTCAGAGGGAAATCTGTATAATACTCACAATGTAATGGAACCATATATATTTACGAGCATATCATGAATCTTTATTTCCATAAAGAACAACAATCTACGAGACACTTATTATTTATGCCTTGTCGGTTGAAGGCACCGACTGATCGGGCGAGAATGTTTGAGCAGTGGCGATATCAGCGATATTAAGAATAAACTCGGTCTTTGGCTTGTTACTCATGGCAAGTGCTCGTTTCATATAGTAGCTACTATTCACTAGTAAAGTGACGGTAGCCAACCTATTATCATACAAGTAGCATGTTCATAATAGTATTAGTTATATACTTGTGCATTGAATGCACGCAATGCAAACTTACCAGTCAAACATGTAAATAAAGTTCGTACATCCACCGAATGCTTGCGTTAACAGAATAATAGTGCAGAAGACATTGCAGATCACTACTAGACAAGCAGTTTGAATGCCATCACGTAAAAGTCGACCCCATGCCTCGGAGCCAAAGGTACGATATTGATGATGAATGACACGTATGAATACGGCACTAAGAAATAGGTCCACAGGTGTTCTCGCGGCAAATACGAGCCATGGCTTGTAGAAAGGCAGTATAATCGTGCAGCCAATATACGGCTCAATGGTGGCGAGGCCTCCGACCAAGTCAGTATAGATTAGAGCGGGAGCGAATAGGGTGATTAGCACGCCAAATAGTACAATCAGATATTTACGCTGCACCACGCAATAGGCTTTGTAAAGTAAGAGTAAGTTGGAGCACTCCAACGAGATAACATAGCCGATCATTGCATTCCACAATAACTTTCGACAAGATACACCGTTGGGAAAGATGAACGCTACGAATAATACGGCATGATTAAAGCTGAATATCGACATGAGTAGACAGCACCATCCGGTGAATGCTTTACGGTTTCGTCTGATCAACTTGATGGATTTCATGATGTTATCGATGGATAAAATGGCCACCATCAAGATAAGCACCGTGTGGAGTTGAACACCATACATACGCTCTCGAGTTTCGTCCGCATCCCTCGAACTCATAAGATATTCGTTGGCATTCATTTCTCCAATAGGATACAAAAGAATATTACCAAGTGTGGTGGCATTCTTCTTCCACTCGGTACCGAGATCAATCTCGGGCGGAAAGCCAAACATGATTATGGCAGGACTATAAACAACAAAGTATTTGTGGTACACTTTTCAAGGGTACAACACGAAAGAAGTGGAGTATTAGCTAGATGAATAATAATGGTAATAGTAATAATGGTAATAATGGTAGCAGCTGAGATGGTTGGTATATAGTGTGTTCACGTACGGCAACTACGCCAGGATGAGGTTAACTTTATAACACAGTCAAGCAATGGCCATTGAGTAAACAGGTTGTTACCGCAAATAGATGTACCTATCGCATGGTCGTAAGCAAACGGGCTATTCTATTCGTTACTGTTTTCAAGTTTACTCCTCGTATTTGCCGAATTCGGCGTAAGGCATTATTCTACATTCGCTCCACTGGCTATTGACAAGCAGGTTGGTACCATTTAGCATGTATGTTATGCTTATCACTTGTCTATCTTTCTATTAGCGATACTCGCGGATTATTAAAAACGAATTTCATCATAAGCTGATCTACAATAAATGACTAATTAATCTAGGAAGAAATGTGTATACCATACTTAGCACCAAATGCGCATAGTGACTACAGCATGAAGTTCGAGGCATTTGCCATCATCAGTGTTCCATTTTTCCTTTGCGAATGCAACACGCATTGCTATAAACGACCTATCGTCGAATACTGACTTTACAGGTACTTACGCATGCATAATACTAGTCTATTCTTCAATTGCGAACACAGGCCACTAACATCATTTATGGATTGTGCCATCATCACCTGACTAGCATGCTGTTACTGTTTAGTACAGCGGACTGACAGCAATATGATATGACTCCTTGTTCAATTATTGCAATGGTGTATACAGACTTTTCCTTCTGATTGACGCAGTTAGCCTTCTGTTTTACGAATAAATGATAGCTATGTGATAAAACTTACGTATTTAGATGTGAAGCAATAACCCTCAACTGCTAGGCAATGACAATTAGTCAAGAATAATAGCAATGCGATAATGCTGTTAACTAATGTGCAAATCATTTATTAATAAACCGCAAAAGTTAAAGGCTAACTATGTTAATCTGTTGGAAAAGAACTGTAGATTACTAGGAGATGTGGCATGTACCCGTTATGTCATTTGATTTACCATCTTCAGATAACAAATTACATCTCCTCATGTAATTAACTTCCGACATGTCCTAATCAAATAATCAAGTATGACTATTTATTTTCGTTCTTTTATTTCATAACTTCTTATTCTTCGTTCAGAATCATTTTATTCTCATATCTTAATAGCACGCTCTCTTCAACTTAGAATTTAGATTTTCCTCTTTTTCCTTCAACAGAATGACTGGGACCAAAGGTGCACTCGTTGTGATGTTAGCATTGTAGTGATGTGTCATACTATAGCAGTGTTAGCGCAACGATAAAAGGATACGATTCAAGTAAATGAGTTGAAGAAAATCTACTTGTGAACATAACGTATATTAATGCCTCTAACTATAGGAACAAACAGTTTCTATGGATATCCATTAAATCAAAACGGTGCATTTGGAAGTAGAGACTTAAAGATTATCAATGCAAAAAATTCAAGATCGCTTCCAATGTATAAGGCCGTTGGCATGATCGATGGCAACGAATACGTGAAGATTGACTGCGGTAACGTTAAGCAACTCGCTAAACTCTCCAGCTATGATATCGATGATATGTCAGTGTTATTTGGCAGTGTAAGTTAACCAATTGAATAGCCATACAATAGCCAACGTAGCCATTATCGTGTAGAGTTGTATGGACGCACAGGTACAAGATGGTAGTGAGATTCAACTACGAGATATAGTTGGATGTCCATTCAGGAATACACCATGGATGCAAGCGACACCTGCTATGTCACTACGGCCGCAGCGAGTGGTTGCTCTATCGTAGATCATAATGTCATGAAATGCTACACTCCTACCAAACTAATGGTTAGACTAGCCCGTACTTTGTCCATTAAAAAATTAAGCCTATCAACGCAAAAGCTTATGACGGATATTGTGACGCAAACTATCCATGGTACGTATCCATGATGGAATTGCCCAGTTTACATATCATGCTAAGTTGGATGCCTATTAGGTATAGCCTATTTGAGAAAACTTGGGTACTACACTTGGTTCAAGAGCTTTAGTAAGTACGCGTAATAGTGCACGTTTAGAAATGCACGTCAATGCTAATACAACGTTTTAGCCATCTTGATACTTCCCGTGTTTAACGAGAAGAACACTATTTTACGATATAATGTTAGATTTACTAAGCAGGACACGTTTAAACGGATAAAAGTTGCATTTACCGATGACTATTTGATGTCGGCGAAGGATTTGTTCACTAGATTTTACAAGAATAACATTAGCAACATTGTAGCACGTCCAAGTGTATCAGATGTTCAGAAATTAACCGACAATGCCCTTGAACGATTGAGGAACGTGTACACTCATTAGAAGACTGGTGATATCTAATGTCCTCCTGACAATAAACTACAGGGTTTTTCCATTCAATTTGCGCATTTATCCTTTAACATTTGCAGTTTATTAATAAAACGATTTGCACAACTGTTAACACCGTCTTCGCATTGCTATTATCATTGAGTAGTTGTCATTGCCCTAACAGTTGAGGGAGATATTAATGATCGCGATATCATATATTGCAATTAGTGATAATAAATAATAGACACGTTAATAAAACTTACATATCTTGGATGCAAAGTGATACCAATTACGGATAAGTTATTTCTTGTTGTTAGTTCCTCGTTGTTGCACTGATCCTCATTTCTTGAACATCTGAAGGTAGCACACTGATGAAATGTATCTATGGGCATACGTAATCCTTTCTGAGATGCGCTCCTTATTACTCCTTATTACTCCCTGTCACTCCTACATCATGAGATTGGTTCTATGTTGGTATTACAGCCATGTCCCTTCAACACTCACCATAGTTTCAATATTGAATATATTACATTATCCACTATAAATATGGGTCCTATTTTGTACGAATTGAATAAACTTATCTTCATCTTCCAGTTCATCGTCCCTATTACACTCTACTCACACTATCTTATTGTATATCGTCTACACATTGTGCTTGAGCAAATCGAGCAACCATAGCTCCCACACTATCAATGAAAAAGTGTCCTACTACTTGTCATGATCCCTTACGGTAAGTATAACTCATTACACTTTGATATTTATTACAGTATACTAATGCATTATTCTATTAGATGCACACATCAAACAATGATTAAGAGGACATGCAAGTTAAAGGACTCGAGTATCGTTTGTGGAATCGGGGTTATGGTTGCTCGTCTGGATTTCATTCAAATCACCAACTACCTTTGTAGTGGAACCGATGTTCCAACACACCCTCATCCAAGTGTCGTTGCTTCCAATCATTCAAGACAAGGAAGACAAGGACATCGAGGGAACCAAACAGCAAATAACAAATTATCCGCGATGGTTATCGCTATCGCCCCAGTTCCTCCCCAAGGGAAGGGGGGCTGGGAAACAGAATGCAGGGGGCTCAAAGCCGGTAAGTGCTAACATAACAATTATTTATTCGTAAAGACAAAAGGCTAACTGCGCAAATTGGATGGAAAAAGCCTGTAATAGTTAGTGATACTTTATCACCTTCTTTACTATTCATGACATGTTAAACCAATAATAAATCATCTGGCACTATAGAGTATATCGTCATTCTAATCACTATTGACACATATTAATAAGTAATATTTAGGATATTCGTGTGTGTGTGTGTGTGTTACCATTAATGCTATATTTATTTTACGCTAATTCTATCTACAAGTGAAGAATCAAACATGGATGTAATACGCTACAATACAATGAATGGTAATGAACGTTTGCCAAGAAAACAACAGCAACAATAACAGTGGTATTGGCCACGTCAGCTTGCTTCATCAGTATCCGTGTTACCACGTGCATGTCACCACATCATTACGAGTATGGCGTGCACATTGTCATTAATAAAAAGGTGATAAAACGATATTGCCAAATTCACATACACATATGCACACGTATAGTACTGACCGCCTTGTACAGGCTATTTCCATCCAATTTGCGCAGTTAGCCTTTTGTATTCTAATTAGCAACAATGACCACCGCACGCTGTCAGCAATACTTTCGACAAGCGTCCCGTAAGATGGACGACTTGATACAACATATAAGCCTGTTCTAATTCGTATCATGCATATTATACATCAATCCTATTGTATATCCACGATGTCGCTTGGAAAACCTTGATATCCTCGGACGAACCACGCGTATACTGTGCACCTGCCTACATCGCATTATCATCCTGCGTACTTATTACCGGTACAAGTACAGGCATTGGACGAGAACGGCGTTGGCCTTAGCGCAGCAAGGTTATACGGTATGGCGGGCGTACGTCAGAAAACACACGGTGCCGTATTAGCGGAGGAATTAGAACTAATACGCCAGAATAGCGCGAACACAAATAAGAACTACATTCCGAATGGTACCGTCATTCCTATTATTATGGATCTAGCTGATGAAGTAACGTGGCCGAGGGTTGGTCACAGGTGGAGGCACGGCTTGCGGAGCTGGATGTCCCATTAGTCGGCCTAATCAACAATGCCGGTATGGTGGTGCTTAAGGTGGTGGAACATCTTACGGTGGCCGACTGGAATCGTACATTATGGGCAAATTTCCTTGGTGCCGTCGAGCTAACACGACTTGCCCTTCCAAAGTTGCGCGCGTCTCACGGACGAATCATTAATAATGGCTCGATTGCCGCTTGGCTCAACCCACCCGGCTACGCGTCTTACTCGGCCAGTAAAGCGGCGATGGCTTCATGGAGTCGTTCGCTTCGTAGCGAGGTTATTCCATTCGGGGTTGCCGTGTCTCATATCGAACCAGGTAAGTGTAAATGTGTACACACACATGTATACACGCGATTAATAGAATGGACTATGTCGATTAACTCATTAAATGGGTATACTAGGTAATATTCTTACGCCTGGTCCCGTTAAAGCATTGCAAACGCTAAAGGAACAAGGGGAGACTACTTACTCCGTTGACAATGAAGATATACCCGCATCATATCGTGATATAAATGCAGGATTGACCAATCTTTTTGAACTCGGCGTTAAGGCTGGCATGCCTGCACAACATGTGGTCGATCATATTGTTCACGCGCTTACTTCGCCCATACCACGCGACAAATACTACGTGGGACCTGATGCCTTTTTATTCAATAGCATCCTAAGGTGTTTCGGCGAAACAGTTACTGACCGGGCAGTTCGTGCATCTGTCAAGATGTTAAATGCGTAAACAACGCTTAATCCTATTCATGAGGTATATCTTGATATTTATATACATGTTTCCACACATGTGTGAATAAACTATTTCATTCTTACGCTGAATTCATGGGTTCAAGAAGTTGAATAAACGAATTTATTTGCAAGTACTAATTAATGCTCAATTATTAGTACGACTACTAATAGTTATGCGTGATAATTGTAACGCTTTAGTAGACGTTCGATACCTAGTAAGCCACGCTCCAGATCTTCCATCGGTGGACCGAACGACAATCGAATAAAGTGATGACATGGCGATTCGAATAAATCACGTCGATGTGCTGGATTAACGTCGAAAAAGATACCAGGCACTATTAGTGCGATACAATAGTTAACCCAATTATATATTTATTCCTATCTATATATTACGAGTAATAAAATCACTTACCAACAATACTATTGATACGTGTTTGTTGTTTTATTATTATTGTTAGTGTTGCATCTTATAATTGCATGGAATATAAATATACTTACACTTTCTCCTTTAGTAGTTCTTCAAAGAAATTTAGACCGATATTAATAGGATGGGGTAATGGACTGAGATCCAGCCAGAAGTAGAAAGTAGCCTTGGGTGGGTGTTTAACAGGCAAGCCCATTGCCTCAAGACGACTCTGAACGAATTGACGCTTATTATTAAAGTGTTTTTGCAATGCGATTACTTCATTCTGAAAGTGATCAGGGTCTAAGAGCGGAATAGCCGCCACTTGCAATGGATGATTGGCACCGCCTAATTAACAACACTAGAGTTAATGATGATGATGATGATGATGATGCTTTGTATTGATTAGTATTAGTATTGTATGATTATCACCTTCAAGGAAGGATCCAGCCGATTGCATGGCAAACACTACTTTTTTAGGTGCAACTATCCAGCATACACGCCATCCGGGTAGACGATGATTTTTAGTTAATCCATCGACGAGAATAACTGGATCCTCATTGACATCTAAGTAAAATAGATGCACATTAGCAGAAGAAGAAGAAAGATAGAAAAACGTTACTATTTCACATTGAGATACGTACCATCGACAAACTCGGAGGAACTGACTGTACGTCCGTATTCCTCGCCCTCTTCCGGATAGATATAGGCCGAGTAGAACTCGTCGAATACCATGGTGCATCGGCGTTCCCGTGCAATTTGCACGCACTCGGCTAGCTCCTCTCTTTGGACTACTTGACCGGTTGGATTGCCCGGATTACTCATCACTACTAGGCCAAGCCACGTTTTGTGATTTCCTTACGCATTACGCGTGGATCAATGTGGTAACTCGATGACGCGTCGAGTGCCGAGGGAATGGGCACGAATCGTTTGAAGATACTTAGCATTTGCTCGTAGGCCGTGTATTCAGGTAGGAAGTAGCCGACGTTCACATCGCCAATCGTGGCGGCCACTCGAGTTAGACCGGCTCGTCCACCAGGCACGATACACACGTTCTCATATGTGTACTTTGACGCCTTATCCTTTCGATAACGACAATTGTACAAATTGGCCACGGCCTCGCGTAATTCGCGTGCACCCTCAACCGGTGCATATTCGAAACTCTCCTCTGGCACTGTAAACGTGGTTGGTTTAGGGGCAGCACCAGGAATGTGACCCACTATAATAATGATAATGGTAATGGTAATGATGTTGTTGTTGTTATTCATATGTTAATAAAGTGTGGCATTTCACTCGATATCATTGCTGATCACCTTCTGGTGCACCTTGACCAAAATTCGCCCATTCTGCTCCACCGTATCGATAGCCTTTTTCGTTCGCACTATGCATCAGCGAGATTAATTCAAATAGATTATAAATATATCTATATATCTATAGAGTTGTAACACTGCTAATTACCGATCGGTGACGTAGATAACACCAGTACTGGCGGGACTATCAATACCGGGAACAGGCTCGTCTTGCAATAGTGCAGCCTGATTACCCGGATAGGAACGTAATACTCGATGTGCTTCTGACTCGCTTTCACGCTTACTATTGTTATCGTATTGCAAGGTGTCAATAGCGTGTTAGAATAACGATAACAATCAAAGTGTAAACGTAGTCTACCTGCGTATCTCGCGTAACACTTGTTCGGCTACTTTACGAAACATGTTCTTCTTACGCCTATGGATAAAACCGTTGAATCCTAGTAG
Organism: Syncephalis plumigaleata; assembly: GCA_025201365.1. Taxonomy (NCBI): domain Eukaryota; kingdom Fungi; phylum Zoopagomycota; class Zoopagomycetes; order Zoopagales; family Piptocephalidaceae; genus Syncephalis; species Syncephalis plumigaleata. The sequence goes on along the minus strand of JAIXMF010000004.1, from coordinate 576,309 downwards.
AGTGACGAGATATACGAGTAGAAAGATGGCAATAGGAGTAAAAGAAAAGGGAATAACAATACCGTGTAGATTCAATGGGTGTCAACGTAAGTGTCCAGATTTATTATGATGTAATCTCACCTTCCCTTCCCCTTTTCCTACATTCCTGAGGAGAAAGCAATCACCCGTAAGACTGTCCTAAAAGAATGGTCAGTAGTACAAATGGTATAAATATGGTAGTTAGTAACTAAAAAAAGATCATATTATAGATACACGATAACATTATATGACATCATCAATCACTATTGATTATTAGTGCCTTTATTGCTCATTCGAATGAATGTACGTACGTACGTACGTATGGGATAGTAATGTAATCTGATTATATGGCAGATAGACAAGAATCAATCAAAACAAGGGAGACAAGCATTCCTATTTAGCTGTATGTATAAAAGTATGCAGGTATGCAGGTAGTGAGGATATTAATCGATAAAAGCGATTTAGAAAATGGTTATTATTTCGAGAGAGAATAATGATTAAGCAGTATGTCCAGATACTGAGCTAGCACTGCCATTCTTGGTCATAATTGAACCGAGATAGTTGTTGGCACTGCCGGTCGATGCGGCACTTCCCGATGCGGTAGGGTTAAACGCATCCTCAACGGTAATGGTAGCGCTAGAGGTCCAGGTGGCGTAGATGGTATCATCGTATGGATCGGCGTAGGGTCGCTGTACGTATAGCTTTAGTTTATAAGTGCCTTTCGGCACGAGTGTTATACTACCCCGCGGCTGATTGAACTTTGGCATGGGCTGTATCATTCCCGACCAGGCTGCAATGTAATCGTCCAATACGCCATCGGCATTTTGACGTAGATCGTTGCCTTGAATATTAGGTACGATGCCCAGTTGTTTATTGGTTTTCGCGTCAACCACTACGGCGAATAATCTCGGAGATGGTGTACGCAAACGGAATCGTACACTGACCGTTGCATTCTTGGCGAACGATACGAGGTGTTTACTATTGTTCTTATTGCCCTTATTATTGTTACTATCAACAGGCAAACCCGTTACGTCCGAGTTCTCCAAGCGCGGATAATTATTGGTAGTTTGCAGTATTTCCAAATCCTCCGGAGTACCAGCGATCACTTGGTATGGAATCGAGCGTATCATTTGTCTACCGGTGCTTGCATCGGTGTGAATTGCCTCGAGTACACCTGATACTAGCCAAATATCGTCTAGTGCGCCCCATGAACTTAGACTCATGGTCACTTTGACAGATTCCTTTCTAACGGCATTAATATTGTTATTAGTGGTGGAAGATGAAGCGATATTAATCGAGGAAGGAGAGAAGGAAACTGACGCGCTCTTGGAGGAGGTCATGTCCACCGTCTTGGTATCGTTATACCAATCGGACACTGATGCCGCGGGACGATGAATGAACTTGACCGTGCCCTTGGGCAAGTCACCCGTAAGTTGAAGGGTAAAAGTACGCGATTGACGTCGCTCGGCGAGTGTACTTCCCGGGAAGGTGATCGATGGCGGGTTGATACCCCAGCCCGATTCATTGGTGACGTTTATACGTGCCACACCGGTGCCGCTATAGGCTGTTGGTAACACGCGACGTGCATTCTCGTCGCTATACGACATCCAGTCTGGCCAGTATTGTGTGGCCGCACTCTGGACAATGGCACGTCGTACGGCTTCCGGACGTTGTACCATCGGAATGTTTGCCGCGTATTTCTGTAGTGCTTTCGCCGCTAATCCACTGACGCGTGGAGCCGCCATACTTGTGCCGGTGAGAATGGCATAGGAACCAAGTTTGCGTGGATAAGTGCTAAAGATTTGCATGCCATCGGCTGCTAGATCCGGTTTAATGTTCGTTGCATTGTCGCTGGGACCGAACGAAGAGAACACCGAGGCGAACGACGACTTTGTATAGACCTTCATGAATGGACTCGAACTCCATGAAACGGTCGTGCGATCCTTGGGCGACGACTTTTGCATTGCCGCGACCAACTTACTCGCCGTATCCTTGGCAATAAGCAAGACCGGTATAGTTAGACGTGGATCCGATGCTTCGGGCGCTTCGAGTAGACTGTTCTTATTCTGCACGATAACACCGCGGGCACCAGCTTGTTGGGCATAGAGCGCTTTCTCGACGAAGGTACAATCGCCACGGATCAAGAACACGAATGCATTGTGTAGTCCTTACTTAATGGCTTGCAACCGTATGGATCCTTGTCTCGCGGATGACAAGGTTGACAGCATTCTCTGGAACTGCAATATGATTCGAGGACAGATAGTAGGATCTTTCCGTGCTGGCAGCACCTGGAAGCATGTAGTAGTAGGCGGCGACCTTTGTTGGATTGACCGATGCCACGGAGAAAACGTCGGGCGCAACGCTTGGACTGGATATACCTGTCATATGAAGGATGCCGTCATTTCCGGCTGACGCCACGATAACAACACCTGACTTGCTAGTTGCTGTGCCGTTTTCGCATCGGGATAACTACTGAAGAAACGACCGGTACCAATGGAATATTGATAACGTCCATGCCGTCGGATGCGGCACGTTCATAGCTGCATCAGCACTTCCATCGCCACGATCCTTGACAGCCGAATACGCGATAGGCACCAAGTGTCGCACCAGGTGCTACACCGGGAGCTATACTCGAGCTAGCGCCGATAATTCCAGCCACATGAGTGCCATGACCGTTACACTCGTCCATGGGATCGGCATCGGGGCGTGGCTCATTCATGCCCGTATAAGCATCGCCGACAAAGTCGTAGCCATAGGCAATCTTGCAACCGGCACCGAAGCAACCGCCTAGATCCGGATGTAGATAGTCGACACCACTATCGATAATACCGATCTTGTATCCTGTGCCGGCCTTTAAGTCTAGATAATCATCGCTATTATCACGTCGACGCAATCTGATGGCTTCAGCACCGGTAGCATGAACAATTACGGGTGATTTATTTAATTCTGAAGAATAAGTAGTAGTATAAGAAGAGGTGAATGGTTTAGCATTGGTGTATCCGGCCGAGACTTGCTCTCCGGCAATGGAGGGAATAGTATATAGCGCAAATACGATTAGAGGAATGGTCAACATATTGAATGGTTTAAAGAGTGGTAACTCTACGGATTATATGAATTATAGATGAGATTAATGTAATTGAAAGGAATAAACGATTGATACATGTATGATGACTTGTGGTCTTTTCATTTATTTATATTTATTCATACGTATAAGCAAGCTTGAGAAAGTCTTCTATCAAAGAAGAAACATAAATTAGCATTGCCTAATGAAGCAGTAAGAATATATATTCCGCTGTCTAGCATTTCCCATAGATCCGCTTATGGTAGCCCGGATAATCATAACGAGAATTAAGCGACCGTTATGATTTCTAGATTGTTAGTATTTCTCAAAGAACCTGTATTCGTCAGGCAAGCTTCTTAATATGGATAGCATGCTAAAATTCTAATTAGCATGATTAGATAGATAGTGCTACTACTCATAGAAAACTTGACTTTGTCATTTATTGTCTGAACAAAAAAAGAGTGCACACAAGGGAGAAACTATTGACTTGGGAAGCCAGACTGAAGCACCTCAATCCAGTAGCCATCTGGATCGAGTAGGAATGCGATGTTCTTCATATTGCCATCGGTCAATCGTTTTTGCCATCGAGCACCGAGTGAATCAAAGCGGGCGCAAGCAGCTTCTATGTCATCCACCGTAATGGCGATATGTCCGAATCTTTTGATTTGTTTTAACAATATTAGTAATTACGCGCAAGCATCATACATGTCAGTTATCGTGTAATTGCAATGCATGTAATGCACACTTACCCACGAGGATCAGAATTACCATTGTGATATCCTTTGAATGACTCGTCCGATTCGGTGCCCCAGTTACTAGCGATCAATAAACGTAAGTATATAATAGTAATATTCATATATGCAAACTTACTGGGTTAACTCAATGACGCCCGATTGACTGAATGCAGCACGACGAGCGGCCCCTTCGTCAGACGGCACTGTATCCGTATAAGCTAAGAAATACAAGGTAAATTTGCCATTTTCATTATCCATTTTATGAATCATCCTAGATACACGTGTATCGTTAGTGCAAGCATGATATTAATACAGCGTAATATTACTTCATTCCAAGTATTTCCGTGTAGAAATGCAACGAAGCTTTCGGATCCTTCACCCGAAGCATAGTATGATTCTATGGATAGTGGTATTGGCACTCATTATTAGTAACAAACAATATTAGAATACTAGACACTGCTTACCAAGCAATAGTTGGCAGGATTGGTCGACATGATTGACTATTAATTTTCAGCACAAAGAGAAGAAGGTAACAAAGAAACTAAGAAAGAAGCGGAGAGAGATAGCGAGCGAGCGAACGGGAGAGGAGGGAGAAGGCGTGATGAAACAAATGATGCGTTATTAATAATAGAAATAGGCGATGACGTAGCAATGAATCAGTTCAAGCAATACATGCATGACATCAGTCGTTCATTAGTTTTATTATAGGTCCTATAGGAGAATTTACATCCATGCATAAAGAAACATACACGGGCATGCATACAAAAGACACGTTATCCTATACGTTACTATAGGTTTCTCTAATCGATTAGCACCGTTGCTTTATTAATAAATGATTTACACAATTGTTAACAGCATTATCGCATTGCTATTATTATTGATATTGTCATTGCCATAGCAGTTGAGGATTATCGCTCCACATCTAAATACGTAAGTTTTATCAACATAGCTATTATTTATTAGTAAAAACAGAAGGAAAAGCCTTGTATTTCACGATCATCCTTTACATCGTTGCTATTGACATCGGTTTATGTTTGACATTTATACACAATCAATGGCATTTGTTTGCTCGCTACTATATAAACATCTCTCACTATTATCTATTCAAGTTGATGTTGCTTGGCATACTGAATGAACTATCAGTGATACTATCAATGATGATTGGCATAGATCACCGTGTCTATGCAACTGTGTTGTTGTATTGCAATGATTGGCATTAAGCAGTCGTACTTTACATGGAAAATCAATCTGTCAGTACATCAACATGTCACTGGAAAATGATTGATTAAACAGTCAAACATCTCTTGCATAGTGAAGCTATTTATAGTAGTATATCAATAGTCTAGCAATCATTACAGTGAATGATAGCAATATATTGTTTATTTAATTACTCCTTGACTGGCGACTTTGCTATCTTGTTGTAATCATCTCCAAACATGAAATTCATCATCATGAAGGGTTTTCCGCAGATTCATAGATTTGCCTATCTCTTTCAAGCTTTTGCACTGCTCACGGTATAGCTCCACTTGAGGGAGCAAGGCGGGATCGGTGATTTCATTGTCAGGATTAGTAGGTTACCGTAACCAATGAAAAGCCTCTCGACGAATGAACCAGTTTGCTTAACATCGGTTAGGTAAGTTTGTTGAACCAAATCTAGTACTTTTTGATTTTGATAAAGCTCTGGCCTGGCCATACTCTTTCTAAAATCCTTATAGACAGTTGTACGGTCAAAGTGGAGTAGTTTAACGTCATATATGTTATTCTTATCATCAGCAGAAAGCATAATATCTATTATAGTATCGGTTAGACTTGTTTATATATAATAAAAGTAATGTCTTACGCTCTATTCCAACGCGATTGTATGCAACGCCTACTCCATTAAGGATTGAAACAGCTGAATAGTATTATTGTTATTATTAGTACTAATAGTTAAGCTGTTGCAATTATTAATATGCTACCTTTCATTATTTGAGCGATCATGTTTGGTATATGCTTAGACAGGGTGAATGAGCGTGGTCGCTTAATAATCCCTCTTAAGGTAATATGTTCTGGAAGACGCTCGAATACAAAGCATCCCACTTCTTTATTTGCTGACTGAGCATTATCGATACGTTTAGTAAAATTTGTCAAACTCCTCTTGTATTCTGGATCTGTTATTCCCTCGATATGCTAAATGGCAATGTAAGCTAATGTCATTAGATGATATAGTTTAGCTACTTACATCATAGAATGCCTTCACCCTTTCGTATCTCCTATTATCTCTGTAGCATGTGACAAGGACATTCCCAGTAAACCGTGTCGATCTCAGATCATAATGCGTATCCTTAGAGCTCCTAGCCATTCCAATGGTATAAATGCGTATTTCCCGGAAAAAGTTGCGCGTATATCCTTAGTCTTAGGATTCATTGTAGCGCGTATAATCATTTTCTCTGATGATTGAGGTTGTCCTTGATTGTTGCTTGGAGGTGCTGAATGCGTGGTGTAGCTACATTATTCCAGTTATTGTGTATAGATTGCATATTAGTATTTGGCTGCTGATTCCATTGCTGTCCTGTCGTTAATTTGATTCGGATTGTTATTGCTAATGATGATGGTGTACCCCACATATCCATGCCATTGGTGGATGAGATAGCATCATGCACACACATAGGGTGATTGCAGATAATGAAGTCGTGCTGTATTCATGATTATCCCGTTGAGTAACTTCGTAATATTCGTCAATAAACTGATTCTTGTAGCCACACTTGTACTGATCTATATCGACGACTATGCAGTGTATTGCGTATACCAAACGGATGGCTTAACACGTAGTTCTATGAGGAACTTGAGTACGGTAAAAAGAAAAGAAGAAGCGTAATTATTATTGATAGTCAAGTGTTGACATTTTTATCATCCATTTATAGTTGTAGATACAATGATGGAGTTTATTTTCTTACAATGACACGTGTATTCCATACAAACACTCATATGTCCTGTACCATATTTGAACTGAATCATGGTTATGGATAGTTGTTTTTGGATGTTGTATTCAAATTGCAACATACTATCCGTTATGAATGTTCCATGGATATTCTAATGATGAGAATGGATATCATCTACAAATAAACGCAACACACGATGCAAACAATCTATATCTTATGGATCAATAACAATCAAGGCATAGTAAAAGCCCAGCATCAGACGATAACAGCTAGTGCCATTAAGTAGCATTCCTAATGAAATGACAGTGATTTCTATAATTGAACTGCATTACGGCAATGAATAACATTCGAATACTACATGATATGAATAGATTAAGCGCATTTCCATACTGATTTATTTTACTTGTAAGTACATGGCATGGCAATATCAACTATACTCGTACACTTGTATCGTTACCTTATAGAATTAATAGTGTTAACAATTGTGCAAATATTTTATAATAAAGTAAAGGTAACAGCGTTAGTCGGCTGGAGGAACTATGTAGTAATACGATATTATCGATAAGGATTTATTTAATTTGAGCACGTAAATAATAAACACGTATGCAAGATATTTAAGCATCTTATGCAAAATGTAACCTAAACACTACTACGAGTGTACGTAGATCAGTGTCAGACTAGCAATGATTGCTAAATACCTAATAGCTTTGCAGTAGCGCTAGATACGCAAGCGATGCTGCCTGCGATTGTATTTTGCGTCAATGAACCATGATTAGTATCAGTCTTCTTATTGGTGATGAGTGTCTCGGGAAGTGATGCGGTAAATTGATCCTCGGGTATACCGGTGACACTAGAGATCCATGGGCGAGGAAATCGCTTCGTGAATAATATCCCACTGATCCTTCAGCGCCACACAAATTGGCGTCATGTCCCATGGCGTTGGCGCCGAAACTTGTGACGCCCACTTGTAGCCAAGACCGCGCGGAAGCCTCGCCCGTGAGACCGTCGGCACTGGTCGTCTCTAGTAGCAGAGGTCCACCAGAGTCACCACGACACGTATCCTGACCGATAGCATTGCCGGCACATAGCAACTGCTTACGATTCTGCGCATAGGCAAAATGAGCCTTACGACAAATGTCCTCGCTAACGATTGGAATAGTGACACGTTGAAGGGACGAGGACTTTTGATTCTCCTCGTTCCTACCCCATCCCACCACGGTGAAGACTTGATATCGTCGAAATTATCGATGGAACGGACGAGTTTCACGGGTTGTATATCATCCGAGAAAACGAGAGGCTGCGGCAGTTCAATCAGTCCTCCGTCAAATAGCGTTCCATTATACTTGTAATTGGGATGTGCGATAATGCGCTTAGGGTCGATGGGGATGTTTGTCGTATTTGACGTGTGCCCCAGGTTTAACGTTAGCGTAGACATTTGATAGTACGTGTTGGTTTTCTCCTTGGACGAAGCAACCGGATCCACCAGACAATGGGCGGCCGTTAGAACCCAACGATCGCTGATGATGGTGCCACCGCATGAGCTAAAGGAGCGCAAATGAATGTTGGCCGCAAAGGGGAATTGTGTGATTTTAGTGGCTTGACCGCCAACAATCTTTAGTATCTTCTTGGGTTGCTCGTCTGCAGCATACGCAAATGAAGCATGATAGCACATGACCACTACAACGCTAATGAAGAGTAAAGTGACTGTATTTACTACGTGCACGTGCATGATGAATAATGATGCGAATAGCGTAGTATACAGTTGATCTCGTAAAATACTAAATAATTCAATAGGATAAATGTCGTAATCCTTGGAGATGGAAGACTTGTAATGGTATGTGTGTGCGTGCGTGTGCGTGTGTGCGTGTTTAGAGGAGTGATGGATGTTTAATGGTACTTGCTGTTACCTAAATAGAGGATTAATAATAATAAAAGTGCAAGTTGAATTAGTATTCCATTATTTATCTGCATGTACTTTATGGCATAAGAATAAAAAGTATGTTGCTATATCATATTTGCATATTATAAAGCATTGTTATTAAACGTGATTAAAAGATCACATTCCTACCTGCATAACAAAATGATTTTGTGGAGAGAGAGGAAGAGATGCATCAACGTTCCAGGTGTAAATGAAAAGACACTACGAATAATCGTAAATGGATGAATTAATGATGGTGATGGTAGTGGTTTAGTAGGAAAAAAAGAAGGCTGTGTACTGCTACAAGTTTATAGCATTGTCCCCGTCTAGTCAATGATTGGGAGAACAAAGACACACAGGCGCGCACAAGCACACAAGCACGCACATCCATGTGTACACAGTACAAAACAAGAATTACAAAAAGTTTACATCAATAGTTGGTTATAAATACGCCCTACTATGATACGTTTTGTTTCATCTTGATTCAACAATTACAGTTACACGGATCATCATTATTATCATCATCATCCTTGTACAATGGAACAGTTTCATTGCCTCGCTTTCTCTCCCTCTTTCTCTCTCTCCTTCTTTCTTTTATGCTGGCAATACTGTTCAATTATGGATTCGTGTATATTATCTAGAATACAAGTGATGCATTTCAAACAAAAAAGATAATGCCCATGCGTAACAAAAAGATACTGACATAATAATCATGTAGCCAACCATATTGTTCACTTTTCACCCATTCATATGATGTTGGGAAAAGGAGTATTAGGCGGCAAGCATAAAAATGACACTTGATGGCTACTAATTGAATGTTTGTACGCGGTTCAACAACACATCGGCAATTATTCTATCCCATTCCCATAATAAATTAGAAGGCAATATGCAGGCAAGACTACCAAACTGAAATAATTTGATTGCCTACTCAATGACAACAGTGTAGTTATGCCCGTTTCTAATAATGTGTACAAGCACGCAAATACACATAAATGCAAATGAATAAACACAACATACGCTATGCTATAACATATCCCTTGTCCCTTTCCCTCTCTCTTTCTCTTTTTCTCTCTCCTGCCCAATATCCGTTTAATGCTGCACTAGCAATCACAACAAAACACACCTTATAAAGCGAGTAAGTCAACTACTAATGTACTCCTCTTCTTCGTAGGATAATCATCAATTACATGAAACGTAACAGTTAGAATGGTGGTAATAAGTTAAATTAAGAAAGAATCATAAAGTAAAAAGTAAACGATAGATGGCAAGAACGTAAAGAAGAGGAGGAGTAGGAGGAAGAGGAAGAAGTAGTAGCAGTAACATCAACGGTGAAGAGGATGAGCTTTCTTAAAAGAAAAAAGACAATTGAATGATTTAACGCATTACTAGAAATGGTCAAAGACTAATTTCTGGTTACCATATAAGACGTTTGAACGCGTGTTTGTAACTTTCTCCGCTTCTATTGAAAGTGTGAAAACGGCAATAGCTCCGCTATTCATATCCAGCAAGTAGTCAACTATTCCTATTTATCCGAAATAGCTGCCGTAAAAGAAGAGGAAGCTAAATAGCGCAATCAATCTATGGAGAAAACAACAAATGATTGGTTTAAGGTGTAGTGCCCCTATCCACGCACGCACGCACGTGCACATACCAATACCGTTACCGTTCGTCGGCAGTTGTTGTGTTAAGCGTTGTCTGGTTATCGCAATGTCAAAAAGTTATAAAAAAAGAAAGAAAGAAAGAAAGAAAGAAGAAAAAGTAATATCTACAAATTGAAAGTAGTTCACCTTATGAATGATACTGACACTGATATTGAGAAGAAACAAGGTTACTATGATCTGGTAAGATGTGGTGCAGATAAAAAAGACATAAGATAGTGTAGATGGTAACGAGACACTTGGCAGATGAGTGATAAGTGTGGCGTCAGCACCATAAGTGACTAAAGTAAGGAGTAGATACTGCTAGCAATGATAAAGATAAAGATAAAGAAATAGAATTGACGAACTATGAACTGGGACATTATAGGAAAATGTCAAACAAATAAATCATCTACTCGAAAGGAGAAATACGCCAACGTTGGGTTTACAAATGAATGCATGTGTGTACAGTTAGTTTGCAAGGAGTTATCCCGATTGTAGGTAAACTACATGTATTCAGCGGAATGATTGCCACTAATGAACATTGTAATTCGTTTCGTGATAGTTAAATTTGTTTTATAAGCAATGGAATAATTTATTATTATTATTATTATTTTCTTAATGTCAATTGCATATTAAACTTATTAAATGGCGCAAGTTGTATAATGTGGCAGTTCAATAATAGTAAAAAAGAATTGAATAGAACAAGTATCCAACACAAGTGGAACATGCACACATACACACACGCACACACATTCAATACAGGAAAACAATAATAATAACAATAATAGTGATAGTCACTCCTGTTTCTGCAAGCGACATAAACAACACATACACGCATACATGTTTCTTAGACTGTGATGATGATGATATATAGGTGATATATAGGTGATGTCAATGAATCATGATTTAGAAGAATCCCGATACAATGACAGTTAGTAGCATGGCTATGATTGCAGTTGGTCCAACTAGTAGACCTGCAGTGGTAGCACCACGATAATATAATGAATTTGATGCACCTACGAATATCTCGGTAGCATTGACATTTGTGTATTGGTTATCCAGTCAGCGTAGCGATACACGCGTGTATAAAGCCGACACCACCTTTGCCACCACACTCGGTGGAGGTAGGGTTTAGAACATTGATACCGAAGCTAGTAAGGGCTAGTAACGCGTAGCTACCAGCATTAGGCTGTCCATCCGGAATCGTCCAGATGAGAGGACCACCCGAATCGCCGTAGCAAGTGTCTTTACCGGGCGTGTTACCGTGCATACCAATTCGCTATTCTGGCCTCCCCAGTCGGGGTAACCCTTTCGACACTCGGCATCGGGTGCAATTTGCAAGTCGACATTCTGTAGTGTACTTGCCATGAGTGATCCTCCGTGAATCCCCAGCCAAGTGCCTTCACCTCTTTGCCTCGCTTACACGACCACTCGATATACGGATGGGTTGTACCGTACTATTATAGGTGAGGGAGGTATTCAACTCTATGAGCGCAATGTCGTTCTACAAATAGCGAGACGGTATATTAGTGAATGATTTTAACCAGCATGGTATACTCTAATGAAATAACACGTACCGTATTGTCGTTTACATTGTAGACGGGCGAGATAACCGCACGCTTAATGGTAATCGGATATTTGGTGATATTTGAAACACTTCCAACACCTATGGTGATCTCAGCGATGGGCGCGCGATAAATGGCCTTGATCGACCGGGCGATGAATCTGGCACTACGATACAGTGTGCCGCGGTAATAATCCAGGTTGGCGCGATAATGGCAGCACCACACGATACGTTGCCTCTTTCATAGATGCCTGCCATGAAGGGGTATTTCTCTGGTAATACGGCGGAACCACCATAAATAGCATCACCTTTATTGTGAACTCGGAGGCCCGTGGACTGTCCGGCTGCCGCCAAAGTCGATGCGGGCAAGAGTGCCGCCAGCAGCACAAAGGATATCATACCTTTAAACGAAGGTGGCATGCTAAATGAATATCGATGACTACACAATTATTGGCGGTGGTAATCGGATGGAGTGTAGAGCTAGCTGGTCGGTTACTCGTTTACTCGGTCGCCGAATGAAATAGATAATGTAATATCGAGCGACGATGCTTTGTTTCCAAGTATCGCTTATACTTTTTATATTGGTTGATGTAGTTCACAGGTCTAAGGAATGCAAGCCACACACGGAAATAATAGAAACAATAGGTCGAACGGCACCAATAACGGTTATTAATATGCTAATAGGAAAATAAAAAGAGAAGAATGAAAGGAATGAAAGAGAGGAACCGAGTTAGTTAAGGATTACTCATCCGTAGTTACTAATAACAATGATAGTGGTAGTGGTGATAGAAGGGAAAGGGTTGGATAAAGGAATAAAACACAGTAAAAAGGCACACTTGTTGCGGAAAAAGTGAAATGCAATCAACGAAGCACCATATGAGGACAAGGCGATGCTCGTTCTTTTCCCGCTCCTTCCTGTCTAATCTATTATTTTAGCAAGTGCGTGTGCGTGCGTATGTGTGTTTTGTGTGTGTCTCTAGACACATAAAGATTAATATCCTTACACTTTCTCTTTCCTTCATGATACCGTTGGTAGCACATCTAGAGTGGTAATACAAGACCATTCGTCATATTGTAACGCCGATAGAAATTTGAATAAACGACGATCCATTACCACATCGATAGTTATCGTAATTTGTTACAAAATACAAAGTGTAATCGATAGATATCCACGTTAAACATGTTTGGTATACGCAAGAAAAGTATACATGTACGTACACACACGTTGATGCAATTCGTCAATACAGAGAGAGAGAGAGAGAGGGAGAGAGGGAGAGAGAAAGAGGGTGATATGCATCATAAGGACAAGCACACGCATTCGTTCAACTTACCGTCTATAGTGCGGAAAAAGAAAAGAAACCGCCGATCTTATTGTTGAAATATCGCTTGCTCAAATATCTCAGTATACCGATAACGATGATTTGCCTTGTTACGACGTATGAACTACCACGCGCAATGAATATCTCTGGTAAGATGCAGGCAACAAAGCAAGCAGTAATGATGGTGGCGATGGTTAGATGGGAATATAGATATATATCTAGGCACAAGATGGCAGGCACGTCTAATGTCGATTTAATCGCGAGCGAGTAAAAAGTGTATTCTGCAAGCTGTACCAAAGAATACGCAAATGGTTGAAATAATTGTTGTTGTTTTTACGAACTCCAAACAGTGCTACGCATACTCGTGCTTGAACCGAACATTCAATACTTGTATGTTAGAATTATTCCTGGAAAGAGTTGTTATAGCGGTAGTAGACGTCTCTGTTCAAGTGATGATAAACCAATAAACAAGGAGCAAGAAGTCGCTAGCGCTACGGGTATTACTATTCTTTTTAGAACAACGGTGCTAAATAATAGCGAGTGGAAATATGAATGAGGATAGTATTATAGTGATAGTAATAATAATAATAAACAACTTTGCAGCTAATTAACGCTGCAACACTAAGCAAATACGAATATTATAGTAAGGAAAAGTGTGAAAGAAAGTGAGAGTAAGAGTGAGTGAGTGAGAGAACTGGTTGCACATATGTGTGGAGAGAAACTAAAGGGGGGAGTGATAGTAGTGGTAGTGGCAGTAGTGGTGATGGTGATGGTGCGACGAGAGTATAAGAACTAAAAAGAGGACGAAAATGAAATGACAAACATCATCTCTATAGAACAATATATGGATGTAACAATGTGCATGAGGCTGTGCATCGCTGTTTACCGATGGGGATCTAGCTCATTCATGGATGCATGTGGTTGGTGACAATATATGCCAGTAGCTAGCATCCATGATGCACCTTTGATTGTGACAGTAGTGGTGTAGTACCTCATTGTTATATCAGACATAAGTCACGATACTGCCTTGTAAATATGGCATTACTATTTAAGTGAAGTGTATACTCGTGTCTAATCAATTCAAAAGAAAAAAGATGCGTGTAAGTATTGATTTCTTTTTTGGGACTACTTACAGTCTTGGTTTAGACATTGATACTAATATTTTTAGCATGTATTAGAGCAAGCATCATTACCATTCAATTAGATGCCTGGTAGTAGGAATCAACTACAGACTAGGATGACACATTACGTGATTCATGACTACTCGTTAAGTAACTAATAATATGTGTTATCGTACATGTTACCAGGAAACAACATCGTTGCATCAATAAGAGCTAGTCCATGGCGCAGTGCAATAACCGATAAACCTGCATGTATCCATGTAGTGCATGTTTCATGAAGTAGGTACACGTTCATTTATAACCAACTTGCAATCTTATCTGCTTACTCTCCTCTCTCCCCTTGGTAACTGCATCTGCTCGCAAAAAAACCTGGCTATTATACAAAGAAAAAAGGAGATTACTGTTGTGATGAACAAAGGGGGAATCAGCAATTACAGTGCTTTTGACGTCATTATTAATAATGTATATTAAAATTGATATTTGTTTCAATAATAATAATAATTACATTCAATTAAACTACTCTAGAGAGCGAGAGTAATATAGATCAATGTCGTGCAATTGCTTATTCAATATCAATTGTACAGGAGATTATTTAGTTTACTCTATCATTCTAATTGCTACTTGTTATACGACGCGTGTACGCACGTACGTGTATGTCTGTCTATCTGCTCGTCTCCTTTTCCTTCTCGATTGATTACGTTAATTTCAACTTACAAACAATGTTATACCTGTCAAAGCGTAGGATTATCGCATACCTTATTCTTTTTTCCCTTGGCTAGTTAGTTTGCCCATTCTCATTCGTAAGCATTAATCATCGTTGCTCCTGCTAAATCAATATAAATCTGAGCCATTATGCGAGATCTAATTTCTAACGTGGTACTCGGTACTGCCATCCTATTGAATGGTGTCTACCTAGCTAATGGTGAGTATCATTATATCATATCATCATTAACGAATGATTATACCAAAAAAACACTATAAATACATCATAGTAAACTAATTGTCGACTAATCTCATGACAATTATAGCCACGCAATGCGATCTCAGAGCGGGTCAAATCATTTCGAGTCAAGCGCAACTCGATAGTATGGCAGGGTGTACGGTGGTACACGGTCCCGTCACCATATCCGGGTATAATGCCGATGTGGCCAGTTTCCCAAGTGTGCGCGCCATTGAAGGCAATCTTATCGTTGAGAATAATTTTGGTATGCGTCGTCTTCAGCTGCCCAGTGTTCAACAATTACCGGCGACTTTACCCTACGTAATAATACGCAATTGAAGGAGGTGGAAACCACGAATTTGAAAGCGGTCAGTCGACTGATGGCCGAGGTCAATCCGGTCCTGTCAAGTCTGGGATTCCCGGCCGGTCTTGCCTACGTCGATCTATTGCGTATCGTCGATAGTATGCTGAAGCAGATCAACGGATTGGTCATGGAGGAAGCAGGTGAAATCGAGTTCTCCGCCAATCGTTACTTGACCGGTGTCAATCTGGATCAGCTAAAGAGTATGAGTGGACGACTACTCATCACGGATAATGCAAAGGGTGCCGGGTTACGTGCTCGTAAATTGAAGAACATCAGCGGTAACGTCACCATTACTCAATTGCAAACCGTCGAGTTGCCATCGCTGGTAACACTTGGTACCGGTTTCCATCTGCATCAGACATCGATGAAAGAGGTGCAAATTGATAATGTCACCTCGATCGCACAATCATTGTCGATCTACGCTAACGAGGCATTGGAATCGGTGTCGTTCCGTTCACTCGAATCTATCGGCGGTGCGTTGCTTATTGCCGATAATCCATCGCTTAAGGTTGTATCCGGCTTCCCAAGTCTGAAATCCATCAGTGGATCGATGGAGGCCATCAATGGACCATTTAAAGAGTTGCACTTTGAGAATCTACAAGACGTAGCCGGTGCCGTCAAGATCCAATCGAGTGAGAAGGCCAGTTGTCGCGACGGTTCCCTAATTGGTTTCCCCAAGCAAGTCGTTAAAGGAAAGTTCGAGTGCAAGACTAGCATTAAAACGGCCGGTGGCAATGGTTCTAATGGTCGTCAACGGAACACGGATTCCGAATCGGGTGCCATGTCCGGTCTACGTGATGCTGGTGCAGTAGGCGATATCGGTATTTTGACGGTGGCTGCATTGGCCGCTGTCGCCTCCTACATGCTAGTGGCAGTCTAATAGCCGGATGAATCTCTGGATCCACGGTGAGTTCAGTATATTTGCTTATGCCTTACCATCTGATTTTGTGCTAATCATATTAGACTGTTATCTTCATCTTTATCTTTACTGGTACCTAGTCTATATCATACGTAGATCAATAAAACTTACATCTACTAGATCATACTTTTCTGTTTGTGTTTACTATCCAATTTATTGAATGATCTAATGTATATATTGTAAACTAACCAGTAATATGACTAATAACAAATGGCAAGTTTATTGGTAGACACACGCGCACACATGCCTCATTGTAGTTTTCGCGAAAATCCCCACAGTACAATGATACCAACAGAAAGTATATTCCATAGAAAAGTGAAATTGAATGGGAAATCTCGACCGTTACTTATCGACCAACTCCACGTGGAACCAGTAAGCATCGGTCCAACTGTACCAGCTAATGATGTCATACTATGCGTTGCTCCGTTCATCATGCCAAGTGCTCCCGTGTCACGTATTGATTCCGTCATCTATTGTAACAACGACAACAACAGCATCAGTATTATCATCATCAATAAACTATAGAGTAAACACTTACCACAAGTTGTAGACTGGTCAATGCTATGATTTCAATAATACCACGATAGCATGTACTGCCCAGTAAAGAGATCCATACCCAAATCATGGCATGTGACGATTTTGATCGAGCAAGTGTATTGATATACGGCGCAAGTATGCTAAGTGGTAGCAGTAGTAAAAGCACAAGACTATACAACTGGCGTGATCCATATCTACGCTCTAGCATCGGGTATAAGGTGATTTGCGAGATGAACACCGCTACACCCGCTACACCCGCTACGATGCCGGAATCACTCGCTTTCATCGATAGCCCGCCTAGATCGATCGGTGTGGCGATCCATAGACCGAACAGGTTCTCCAGCATACCGTCCACCAGTTCAAATGCACATATCGACGCCAGTATAATGACGTGTTGACGCAATATTTGCCATAGTCGTATTTTGTCAAATTGTCCTTCCTCCTGCTTCCTATAATGCTCGTTCAACGGTAGACGCTCTTCATCGATTAAATCGTCAATGGCATGATAGTCGATAATATTGCTATTTTGCCTTAGCAATAAGGGCGGACAATTCGATATCGATTGATTGGTAAACGTATCGGACGATGTACCATCCTCATCGGCATTGCTTGATTCATTTCTCATTGCTAATGTTTCTGTGAAGCAAACGAGAATGACGAAGAATCCGGTCAGCGTTAGTAATGCACTAAATAGGAACGGTAAAAAGTAGGGATATCGACGAAGCCACTCGCTTCTTCCTAGACTATCGGGGAAATGCTGCTTTATATCCGTGAGCTGGCCCGTAATCACCGGACTAACGGTGCTTCCAACGACGAACATGGCAAATAAAAGACGAAAAGCCCTTGCTATCATGAATCATCATTAGTATCTTTAGTGCTACTCGTATTTATTAGCTAATTACCTTGTGTTTCATGATTAGTAATATCACCGAGTGCACTTCTGGCCGCGGCCAAACTAGGCGAACACAATCCCTTGAGTACAACAAAGACAAACAGCCATTGGTACGATTGACTGAACGACAGGAATAACGCGCTAATGGTAGCCGATAGCATGCCAATGAGCAGTAATGGTCGACGACCCAGTCGATCCGATAGATAGCCCCATGGAATAACTGAAAGGTACAATTGCATATTAGATGATAGTTCGTAATATATATATATACTTGTATACGCCATTGCATCGTCGTATTATTTACCGCTAGCTAATTGTGCAACATTATACGCCGATAATAAATAGCCATAGTAGTAGCCTATATCCGCCTCGTTTTCTTCGCTGTGTAGATCTCGTACCTAACATACAAGTTGGATATACTTTTATCTAGTTTATCGGTACTAGTCTCGATAGCAAGCTTACCATCTAATGATAATGATAATAACAGTAATAGTAATGCAATCATTAGCATGTATCGCTAACATGAATCACGCCTACTTACAAAATAGGTCAATTGTGGTATGACAGTCATCGCTGCCACATCGCATGCATGTGCGTAACACACTGCGTATAACTGCTGTTTCTCGATTAATCTCATACTAATAATTGTTATTGCTGTTGTTGTTGCTGTTGCTGCTTCTTTTAATAACAAATGATAATAGTAATACTAATAATAAGCCAGTTTCGTTTGTATTTTTTACGAGATTAGTAGGAATATTATTCAGTTAAGAATGAGTTAATATACATAGCAACTGATGCTATAGAACTACTAGGCTCGGTAAATGACATCTATTCTTATGGCACAATGCTTTATTAGGCTTGGCTTAGCCTAGGGAATAGGACCGAGTTTGGAAGGGAAAAAAGGGAGGCCATCCTCAATGTTATCTACGTGTAGACTGTGAATTACATGTATACGGCTAATGACATAATTATGCATTCTCCGTTTCCGACAATAGACTCAGGTCATTGAGCATCTGACGTACTTCCTCACGCTTGACGACCTCCTTACTTTTACTTTGCGCCAATGCCGGCAATTCCAATACCTGCAATAGCTGACTGAGACTCGGTGGTCCTAATAGCGTAAGACGAGCCAATGCCAATGCCAATCGATAGACTATATGCATATAGTAGTATTGTTAATATCAATACTAGTAACATGCTTAATTAGCACTACTTACTGATCTCCTCATCTTGTTCATTTCTCAATGCCTCGACCATTGCACTGGCACATTCAACCAGCCAGGCATCGTCGTTTTGCACATTGGTCTCCGCGGTATTCGATATGGTACCACCTTCACTTTGCTCCGTTCCAGTGCGCAACTCCCAGATACGCGTTCCCACATTGAATGCAAGCGAGGCCGCCGCACGACGTGTGGCAACATCCTCGGCCAGCAACGATTGAACCATAAGCTCGGTAATTACAGTATGCGGTGATGTGATCTCCTTGGTGTCATAGCCAACCGGTGGTAGATTATACTTTGCCGTCGAGAATGCCCAGTCACTGGTAACGGGATCGATGAATAAATGACACGCCTATAATAATTACCATTATTACCATTATTATTGTTATTATTCAGAAATAAATAAACAACTATCGCAGTAGACCTACACTACGTAAACATAATAGGATATAAGGTCGTGGTGCTGGTTCATTCGATGCATTATGAGTAGTGGCCGCATGAAGTGCCGCTAATAGTGTTAGATCTATAAATGTGTTGCATCAAATTGATGAGTTAACTATTGCATTGTTGTAATTATTATAACCACGACCCCCCAATAGTTATACCTTTGTCGGATGCATAATGAGCACGACCAGTCTTGTTCAATAGTATTACACGTATAAAATCCAACACTGGAAATGCTTTATCCGTAGGTAGATTGATCAATAAATGATCTATTACAAATATCAAATTAATACATCGACATCAATATCATGAAGGGAATCTATTCCATTGTAACAAGTACAATAATTACAATGTCTTACCAATTACAATATACCATCCATCGGGTAATTCCTCTGTAAACGATTCCCCCTTGAGATGCGCTTGTTCCCAGCGAGTAAACCATTGTTCCAATGAGTCGAAATACTTTCTATGCGTATTTGTCAGCAATTTACGCCCTCCTAATGTCTCGTAGGCATCAATGAACTCTCGTAGTTTCCCGAATGCCGTAGCAATCTTGGGTAGTGCGGAGAAACGAATCGGACTGGCCAAGAATCGATTGACTGCGGCCAAGTTTAATTTCTCATGTGGATGAGCTATAGAACCATTCGTATTATTACTATTAGATATACATGAAGTAATAGCAACAAACTTACGTGGATAGGCCGTGAAGCGTAATAGATTAATGTTGGATTTCAATTCTGACAGGTTAGCTCCCGAGAATTCATAATTCTAACCATTCTCAGTTAGTTGCCTCGTTGTAAATGACGATGATGACAATGGAGATATGCTACTCTCTTTACCGCTCACCTTTTCTCCGTCCAAAAAGAACATGAATGTCGGTGTACCACGAATTTGATACTTCATTGCTGCGTCGTATGCTACACCAGTATCGACCGTAACACCAATGATGGGTTTCTTTGCAATTTTACCATCGAAATCCTCTGGATCCGTGATAAGTCGTTGGAATTCCGGCGCAATTACTCGACATGGTGGACATCCTTGCGAGGTGAAATAAACGACTACCGCGCGATTTGCACTTAGTAGATTGGTTAGGGCTGCCAAATTACGCGCTTCATACAAGAGTTGTTTAGTAGTGGAGGCTATTGTGGTAGCGGGCGCTGTAGTCGACGATGCTACCTCGGTTGTCGTAGTGGCACGTACACCCAGCTGACTAGGACCAAAGAATGACTCAATCATCGGTCGCATTTGTTGTCCGAAAGGCCTGTTAGTTGAGCATAGTTAGCGTACATTCTCATTATATAGACTCGATATATACTAACGTTTGAAGGAAGTCAGCAGGTAAATCTAGCATCATTACAGTACAGTTAACAAAATGTCTTCCTTTAGGATAGTGTCAACACGTCAATACTTACTACTAATGAAATCGGGAATAGTTTTATCGACCAAGAATCGAACAACTTCATTGGTGAATGTATTGCAATTATGATCGAGTAGATGATACTTGTCGGCACTATTGTACGAATAGCTCAATCCAATTAGTATAACAGTGTACACAACTATATATATATATATATATATATGTATATATCAACCATGTCTACCTGCCTAAATCGTTCGCGAATATTCTCCAGAAACTCGACAAACACTTCTTGCGGTAGAAAGGTTACACCCATATCAATGATTTGTTGTGGATTACCATGCACGGTTGTACCCTGTCATTCATTCGTATATCAATGGCTAGAATAGTAGTGCACATTAAATACTTACAGGCCTATCCGTCTGGATTCCTTGACCAAAATAGTACTCTTGTCCGTAGACAACAACCGAGGTATGCCTACACAAGTAATCGTTGCTTGTTAAACAAAGTGCAACGTCTATTTGGAATACTTACCAAATTCCATCTACATTACAATAATAATAATAATAATAATAATAATGGTTTACAATTAGTATCCTGTTATAACAAGAGCAACAACAACAATAGTAGTCGATTTCACTCACCAATCTGTCTACCAGTTAATGCAAGTGACATGGCCTGAGCCATTCCACGCGACAAGTCGTACACGTATAATTTTACGGGATGACCTTCGTATTCTGCCATAATAGCGCTGTAATTATAAACGATGTAGGAAAAGTGATAAAAGTAACAAAATAGACTGCGAGTGCTTCTTAGATACAGCAGCAATGAAGGAGTCATCATCAGTCAGTCTGTCAGTTAGTCTGTCAATCATTGGATCTGACCAATGACGACATCGATAGCAATAACCATGCTACTCTTGTCCTATAATCACACTTATACCAAGGCTGGTTTGAATCAAATTGACTTGATGCACGAGGATGGTGAGCGAATGAACGGGATTGCATTTTATTGAGCAACTCCGCTGTTACGCCAACTCAGACATGCCATATTTGATCGCATAATAAACAAAATGACTAGCTCGATCACCAAAATTGTCATTCACATTTTTCATAATATCGTACACGGGCAATATATGATGGCAACTTCCCTTTCTGGATGTTTAAAACATCTGTTCAAACTATTGCCAGTTGTTCCAGTCTCCTTGTTTGGCGGGATATTGTTTGTTTAGCGCCCCTTTTTCCCTTTACAACCCGTTCAACTGTAAACGCTTGCCATGAGTGGCCGCTCTGGTGATAACGACAAGCCATAATAGTCCATTAAATGCATGTTCTATGCGTATAAGCAGCAATATTTTCTTTTTATCATATAGGCCCAAGCTGCCCTATAATGATCAAATAGTAGTAATAGTAGTAGTGATGCTAGTAACACTATGAACATGATTAGTATGCGCAACATCCGTACTAGTACTACTAGTATTTACGATACACTACAATATGCCGGAGTATCATTCGGGCCTTCATATTATTACTATTAAGACAATAACAATAACAATAATAGGAACAACAGTAGCAATATAGAATCGTTTATCATTTGTGTGTACTCCCCCCTCAGTCTTATTTATGGCCCCACTTCTTGTTTCTATTGACATACAACGCATTATTTCAAGTGGTGCAACAAGTAAGAAAAAAAACATGAACCATGTCCACCTGTTAATGCAACTCACTTGCTTTTACACTCGTTTAACATTGAATAACAAGACTGCCGCCTCTAGCACCAACAACAACTCACTACACACACCACACACTACACACACATTCGTTCGTTCACTCACTCACTCACGCACATGTGTTAGTCCTCCCTTTCGTCCACGCGACCAACTTATTCACTCGTTGTCTTTTGCCTTTCATCTTTCGGCTTGCATTCATCTTTTGCACTGCCTCTGGCACTCCTTCCTATTCACTACACTTCAATTACTACTACTACTACTACTACTACTTACTACTTACTACTATTTACTTTATTATTGCTATTACTACTCTACTACTAGTACTTTATTATTACCGCTATTACTACTACTACTACTACTCTACTATTACTAGTACTACCACAGATTGCTCACATCCGTGAACGTACCTTTGACGGCTACTCTTTCGCATACCCCATAAGCGCATTCCATACTTGGTCGTATGTGTACGTGCCTGTATGCGTGTACGTGTGTCGGTGCAATCAAGTGTGTGATTCCGCTCGACTGCTAAAGAACGAATAGAGCGTCTCTTCTTTTGTTTTAACCACCCTCTACACAGGTGAGTAAGCGTGTTACGCTGCCATATAAATGCTTTAGTGTGCATGTATCTCTGTATCTCTCTCTATATATCCCATACAGTATTGCCATTAATGTTAATGGCACTAATAGTACCACTTGTTATTGTGTCTATGCTTGGATAGTTCACCTATTCTCTACCATTTCTACCTACTGGTTTGTACACACACACACTTGGGGCTATTTTTAATTTTTTTAACTTGATGTACGAGGTATGAAATATATGGGCACCCGCCTTTCTGTTTTATACGACCTTTCGCCACAGCTTCTTCCTTGCATGTTTCTTGTTTCCATTCTCTGACACTCTGAATAAGCCTATCCTGGATAGTCTTGGCTTTCTTTCTTTCTTTCTTTGTTTCTTTTTTGCATTACAATTCTCTTCATAGTCACCAGTTTACCGGGTTCACTGATAGTGGTACGATTGTTGCTGTTGTTGTTTTCTTTTTTGCTTCAAACTTGCCCTGCTGATTCCTCCTAAACCCTTCTATCTTACGCACGCATAGCAAAGGCATATTCTATATTTACCATATCATTTCACATTGACTGGGTAAGCATCTTGGTATAAATTCCATATGGTTTACACTACAAACCATATGCTACTTTCTCGGAGCAAAATAGGTCTAGACTGCTACTGCTATATAATATATGGATAGATAGATAGATAGATAGATAGATAGATAGAAATGGGTAAAGGGCAACCAATTCATTATGACTAGTTACTACTCTCTCTCTCTCTGAAGATAGCTTTGTCATCTTGGTTTAAGAAAGTGGAAAAAAAGGGAAGGATATAGGGTTTGTTTGTTTCCACTTGTATATTGTTTATTCGTTTATACATTATAGAGGAGTATCAAATGTACATTGATACAAATGATCAATCTCATTCAAACCATCGCATCATCATTTAGCATTGATGATGGCAGTTAAACAAGTCTGTTTGTTTATTTATTTGTTTATCTGTTATTTGTTTATTTTGTACATCGTATATACGCAGCGTATACATGTATGCGAGTGAGTGTACGGGTGATGATGAGGATGGTGGCGAACTGTACGGCTTACTGAGGTGGTTCATGCCTGTAACACGCCTCCTATTTTTAAGTATGATCGTCATTAGGACCGGTGCACATCGAGTCTATCGTCAAGTAGGAGTCACACTCCTCTCCTATATTCCGACCCTATAGACATCATTCTGCACCATCATTTATTTGTTAATAGCAAAGCATAACCAAAAGTGCCTGTAGTAAACACACATATATATATATATGATCGTAATGCATATAAACATTAATTACCGCTTGACTAACCAATTGATGACTTTATTTACGTGTATTATTCCTTGTAGATAGTTCGCTATTCTAACGATATTCAAGCGCAGCAATTGTCCACTTCTCGGTGAACGTCGCATCATTAACATTATACGTACGTACGTACGCACCTACGCACACCATTCGTATTTATCTTTCGGATCTTCCAGACATCGTTAGAAGAACAAGAAGGAGAAGGAAGTACAACGCTGCACTTCACCGTCAATCACCATCTTATTAGTTGAATAGAAAGCGACTTGTGTTTAACTAATACTCGCGTCTATTCTCGATAATATTTATATATATATTGTTCAGCCGATTTTCTTTCCGAACAACTATCATTGGCAGTGCAATAATAATCACTTTTGCTGTTGCTGTTGCCGTTGTTGTTGTTGTTGCCACGTTCAACATACAGGTAGAAGGCCGCGTAAACGTAAAGATCAATTGAGGTTGTACTCGAAGCTTGACGCAGGTGTGCGTCAATTCCATATTCTAATATGAGCGACACCGCTAGGAACGTCGTTCATATTGCTCGTTACCCCAATGGGCGTAGCTCAACAACTCACACTCGGGATAAATCATTCATTTCGCCGTATCGACAAAAATCATTTTTTACGGAATTATTTATTACAATTACAACCATTGTCGTTGGACTATTCCTAGTCACGTCACCCGCACATGCCTTTCTAATTGGCGATGAAAGCGGTCAACTCCAAAATAGTGGTAACACCTTGTTAAGACGTGCTGATAGTAAGTTTCCCCTCAATAATAGTACTTTTAGATAACATTATAGAATGATCATACTCATCATGCCGTTATCATAAGCTACTATTACATTTTAATAATAACAAAGAGATACTAACATTATTTACATCTATATTTCTCAACGTATAGCCATTGATCCCTCCGCGACATCTAGTTGCTATGTTAACATTTATTGCCAGCCAGCGTACAATGCAAATATTACCACTTCAAGCTTCACGGTAAAATGGAATACCTACGAGAACAAACTTAGTACCGTAGGTGCCGTTGACATCTACTTGTCTCCCGCATCAAATCCTTACAGCAACAAAATAATTCTGGGTAGTCTGGATTCACCGCAGGGTTCACTAGGTCAGATTCAAGTATCGGTTAAACCCAATTACTTCTCGCAAAAGGGTAAGCCCAATGAAACCATCAGCGAATCCATGTATCTATGGGTATTGCCTAGGCGAGAAGTACCCTCTGCCAATCAGGCTTATCTACCGATAACTTTGTCCATGGTTATGCCGTCAGAATCCACCCCCACACCTGTATCTACAGTTATCATTAAGGAGACATCCTCAGCCATGAGTAACAATGATCCTCATTCGACATTAAGTACGGGTGCCATCATTGGCATTAGCGTTGGTGGTGGATTACTGTTGATTATCATCATTGGTGGTATATTTATTTGGGCCATTTACAAACGTCGTAATGCAGCCGCAACTGCCGCAGCCGCAAAGAGTGCGAATAACAACAACAACATCATCATCAATAATAGCAATAGTGCATCGGGTGGCAGTGATGTCGCAGAAGCAGGAGTAGCAGCAGGTCCTCTTGGTAGTTCAGATACGCTAAACGCACCAGTATCACCGGGTAACCTATCGGCCGGCGATGCCATTCTCATTGCTGCTACCTATCGTCAACTAATGCGTAAACCAAGCTGGAAGGTGTCCGCAGGTGAAGGAGTAGACGAGGAGGAGGAGGAAGATGACGACGACGATGGAGGAGCACTCGGTCCGATGCTTCATCGACGGAAAACCGGTGCACGCGTACTAATGGAGGAGCTGGCCAATGAAGGTCACGGCTTGCATAATGTCAATGCTGGCACGGCCGTTTGTATAGATGACTCGGCCAGTGCGGTAACCGAGCCAGCGCGACACAGTGCAGCCTCTACGATTACCCCGCTAGTGACATCGCTTTCACCTCCGGGTTCTCCCAAATCCCTAACACGATAATGGTTGTTGTTTTTTGTTTATTTTATACTGAAAATTGGTAAATCTATCTAAACATGGCCAACTTTTCGATTAGACTTGCGTCGTCGTGTCCTCTATTCCATTCTCAGTGGATAATAGCATCGTCATTGCACTCATATACACAGAAACGCACACTCTCTCTCACTCATATACATATACATGTTATATTATATGTATACGTATGTATGCAGAACACGTGAATGTCTATTACTATTATTATAGCTTGGTGACTTTCTTGTTTCTAGATGTGTCTACTCTTTTTCATTATTGATCTAGATCTGTTAACACAAAAGATCATCGTGATCATTACTATTACTATTACTATTATTGTCGTTGCCATTCAGTCCTCCCTTTATCGATTATATTTGTGTCTTTCTCCACTTCTTCCACTTCTTCTTCCATCTCTTCTTCCATCTTTGTTCTATGCAACTTCGCGCTTTTCAATTATTGTGAACAATAGTCATATAATGCTAACCACAATACGCTCCTCTAAACAGTACACCTTATCATTGTTGTCGCCAGATTTGCCATGACACACAGTGCTGTACCATGATAATTATAATTATTATTACACTAGTAGTTTTACTAATTGATTGGCATATACCATCTACATTCATTGTTACATTAATTAATATTCATCGTGTATGTGTGTATGTGTATATGTGTATATGTATGTGTATATATTCGTATTGTTATCTCATCAATTACTATCATGACAATGACAATAGGCTAAAGATAAGCAATAACTAATGGATATACCAATAATCTATAACAACATACGTTTAATTTATTCGCTTTAATACATGCATCACCTGTTAGTAATCAATTAATCGATCGTTTAGTTAAATCGATAAATCGACTATTTTATACTCATCCTTGTACCTCACTAGTAATACATTCCTAGTACGGATTTGTATCCGTAATTTCTTTTCTATACTCAGTATTACCCTACGAAGTCTTAGGTAATCCTGTTGATCCGTGGTATCTTCCATGAAGACTGTGTCAGGAGAATACGTATTATAATACTCAAATATATGTGCAATTCGTAACTGTCCTGTACGTTCCGGATGAAGTAGATCGACAGCCACATACGATTTGTTGTCGGTAGATGCACAAAGAATATAGCGGGGAAGATAACATGAGATATTATTCAGGTAATCATGAATGGTAAGTCGTGCACAATACCGCTGAAGGATAGGCACTATAATCTTCATACTGGTAAATGATAGTACACTGCCATCTATTAGGCTGTACGTGGTCCATCCCTCATCTGACATGACGAGAACACGATTAAGCATGACAAATGGTTTTGCAAGTTCTATCGGGATATTATGCGACCAAATGGGCGGTGGATTGTGCACGAATTCATTCGATTCATCGTAGCAAGTGGATATGACGGCTAGTGTATAGATTTGATCATCATCATTATCATTATCATCGCCGATGGTCGACGATTTCGTTACCTGTTTAGTATCGCATCTAACAAGTACGCGATTGTCATCAAGTCGCTGTGTAGGTGGAATGGTATTATCAGATTTACCTATACTGAATCTACCATCTACAATACAACGGGAAGTCATCCCAGTCTGACTGGTAGAAAATTGCCATACACTCCAGTGGACAATGCCTTCGTTATGGTGTCGTGTCAGCGATGCTTGGAATACAATCGCCTTATTATTGTCAACTCGTTGTAGAAATGATTTACTGATGAATCCACTAAAAGTGTTACTACACGCTCTACCTGTGGCTAGATCCAACACGTAAACAGTACTTATGCCAGGATCGTCATCTTCACTAGTGATTTTCTCGTAATAATTGAACTGCATCCAACGATCAATAACATTAAGGTTGTTATTGTAACGATATGCAAGACGTCGTGGCTTCAAATTAGACGCACGATGTACGGGCCAAGCAAGTATCTCCTCGGATAGTCTAGATTTATTCGATGATGTTCCCGGATGTGTGATAAACGCTATTAGAAAAAGACTGGATAGAATGACGTTTTTAAGTATGGTGTCCGCATCAATGTCCGTGTAATACGGTTTACGTAAACGCCAAAATCGATCATTCACCATTGCATTGTTATAGGGTTGACATTGCTCGATAATTTGACATTCATCGATTGTCTTGTTGTGGTGAACGATTCGTTGTAGAACGTCGACATGAATGTCCGACATATCATTCGTTTTAACGTCTTGCAATTGCTTTGGATCATTTTTAAACCAATGCTTATCCGTGGCACTTCGTTGACAAAATGCGTAAAACCAATTAATACACGTGTGACACTTGCGCCTAATGCCACGCTTATCGCTAATTGTGTTCACGGTTTGTTTTGATAAAGCGGCGTTTGCTTTCATATGCCATGACATCCATTTCGCTTCTTGATCATCGAGTAGCGAGTATCGCATCCGATATTGCTGTTCCCAAATACTTTGCTGTCGACTGATATATAGCCATAACTGTCGACAACACGAAGCGAGTATGACGAGTGAATCGGGTTCCGCGTAAGTGGCAATACGTTCAAGTACAAGTTCAGGAAGTGATTGCATAGTGCGTAAATAGAAGGAAAACATGCCACTTGACAGCACTACGTCAATCAAGAAGTTACACGTTCATTCATCTGCAATGTGTCACCACAATAGCCCATCATTCATGATAGATGATTCGCTATGTTCGTATTCCTTTTGTACGACACGAAATATCAAGTGTATTGTTTTATATTAATAAAATAGAATATTATCACTGCATTGACGAACAATCTATTAGAGACAAATAGCATGTCATCTGCCTTACTAATAGCACGATACTTATTGTAAATACATAACAATACCATTTGACTTTCCTTTACTTGTTATAACTACATGTAAGGTTTACTAACGGATTAAACGGTACTAGACCCACGATTTCTACAGGCTTTTTCCATCCAATTTGCGCAGTTAGCCTTCTGTTTTTACGAATAAATGATAGTTGTCGCTATCAATAAATGATCCATTACTAATACTGAATTGTTATTACTATCATGCTATATCAATTGGCATTTCTACGGTGATAATGGTGTTAACAATTGTGCATATCTATTTATTAATGAACTGCAAATGTTAAAGGATAAATGCGCAAATTGGATGGAAAAACACTGTAATCAATGTTTAGACAGGATTGTGTCGATCAAAATTCAATTTCGCGTTAAAACACGTCTGCATTGGTGTTTTTTTTCCTTCTTTTTCTCTATCTCCTTATTTCTGCTACTCTCCATTTACTTCAAGGTTTTATCCCACCGGTAGGTCATTTAGTTCGACCTAGCTATTGCCGATCCCTATCTAATCCTGTGATCTTGGTGTATAACCGTTAGAAACCATGTTCGAAGCACGACTCAATCAAGGAGCTGTTCTGAAAAAGCTTATCGACGCTATCCGTGATATTGTTAATGAGGGCAATTTTGATTGCAACGAAAATGGTCTAGCCCTACAAGCTATGGACTCCGCTCATGTGGCTCTAGTGGCCATGCTCTTGCGTCCCGATGCATTCGAGCCATATCGATGCGACCGTAACATGTCGTTGGGTATTAGCTTAAAGTCATTCAGTACGATTTTACGCTGTGCATCCAACGATGATATTATCACACTACGTGCCGAGGATACGGCCGACCAGCTATCGTTGACCTTTGAGAGCCCACGTAAGTCTTGCGCGAATAATCGTCCTAGATCATTGCTAATGCTCGTTTCACACGTATAGAAAGCGACAAGATTAGCGAATACGTACTTAATCTAATGGATATCGATAGCGAGCATCTAGGTATTCCGGAAACCACCTATGACACCGTTGTCCATATGTCATCTGCGGAATTCCAGCGTATTTGCCGAGATCTTCAGCAAATCAGTGACTCGGGTAAGATCTTATCCTGTAGTATCATCTTTCATGCATCGCATTAATGATAGATCGTCCTCTCTCTTGTTTTCTCTCCCTTTAATCTTTAATAGTTACCATTGATGCCTCCAAGGAAGGTATCAAGTTCATGGCAACTGGTGAACTTGGTAATGGTCAAGTTACACTCCGTCAGAATATGAATGTAGATCGGGTAAGTAATAGCTGTTGTTGTTGTTGTTGTTAAGTAACATGTCTCGTATTCAATTGCTAATGATCAACAATTACAGGAAGAGGATGCTACAGTGATTGAATTGCAGCAACCTGTACAACTTACTTTTGCCGTCAAATACCTCAGCATGTTTGCAAAGACAACACCGCTATGCAATCGAGTCACACTCTGTCTATCGAGTGAAGTACCCCTATTGATCGAATATAAGATTGATGAGATTGGCTACATTCGCTACTATCTCGCACCTAAAGTAGATAGCGATGAGTAAGCGTAATTGTAGCAGTGAACGATGATAACACACACACACGCGCACACACGTACACATCATATTCTTCCTCAATTAGCTTCCCTTTAAATGATGTAATTGTCGGTGTTTGTTGTTATGAATAAAATATTCATTCATTTATTGTTTCGTTACATACACAGAAGAAGAAATGAAATATTTTTGTTTGTTTTGTTTTGTT
Source organism: Syncephalis plumigaleata (assembly GCA_025201365.1). Lineage (NCBI taxonomy): Eukaryota > Fungi > Zoopagomycota > Zoopagomycetes > Zoopagales > Piptocephalidaceae > Syncephalis > Syncephalis plumigaleata. The sequence continues at coordinate 545,162 of JAIXMF010000004.1, read as the reverse complement.
TGTGCATATCACTAATAAGTGTGGATAAGAATAGAAAGCAAGAATATTCGACGTTTTACAGTAATCATTATTCAAAGCCAACCGATAATCTTCCACCACAAGAGACCGGGACCGAAATAAATAGCAAGATAAAGGACGGCAATGATGCCACCAATACCGAACCATTGTCGTTGCGGAACATAGCCTTGAGAAAAGTACAACACGAGTGCACCTACATTGATAGATACAATTAGTATATATATATATATGTATATATATGTGTGTGAATAAAGCTATTTGCTTACCTGAAGAGTAATTTGTCTACAAACATTAAAGTATAAGTAATACATATTAGTTATTGTTGTTGTTATTATTATTGTAATTCAATCCATATATACACATGCGATTATGTATATGTAGAGTGTAACTTACCAAACATCCACCCAACGCGCTAAAGTAGGATAATAATGCCACTAACACATAAGGAGGACAGTGTAGCGCTTGTCCAGCTGCCAAGAATGGACCGGCCAATGCGACCGCGTGAGCAGTAATAGAAGAGAAACAAAACATGGAAATAAAATAGAGCAACGACAGAGTGATACAAGCGGCAAGCGGACTCAATGATCCTAGTAAGTTGGCTACAAACCGGCCAAACCATCCGGATAAGCCAAGCGCCGTGAATTGATCGGCCAATACAAGGAAACCACCTAGCCAGAAGAAACTATCCCACTATATGTACATGTATGTACACGTATGTGTATACACTAGTATAAGTAATCCGGAGGAATAACCACTACGTGTATAATTATCATTATAGCACTTACCGCTTTTGCATTACGTAGTACATCTTCCCATTCTAGAATACCAGCTAGCAATACGAGTACCAAGGCCAAAAAGGTGACAAGCGACGCACCAATACCCGTGTATGACTGCGCTATCCACAAGGATAGACATAAGGCTAGAATACCCATAAGCATCTACACAATAGTAGTGGTAATAGTAATAGTAATGGTAAGTGTCATGTAACTACTAGTCATCTAGCCATTCTATACTTACCCATTCACGTAAGCTCGTTGATGGCATCACCTCCTGAGTGGATGGTATATCCATACCGACTGCATTGCCACTACGATTACCAACATCATCAATGGCATCATCATTCTCGTCATCTTGCTCATTATAATCGCCGTCATCTCTTTTCTCTCCTTCTTCCTGGTTGACGGTAATATCTTTATCACTAAATAACTGCGAAGAATGTCGACTACGTCGATTACGACGATTACGACGACGGAACCTTATAGGCCCATTGGGACGAATAATGACGTAAAGCACTAGTGGTACTAGGATGGCGGCGAGTAGACCAGGAAGAGCGGCACCCTTTAACCATTGGGCGAATGTGAAATCCACGCCAAACATCGAGTCGGCCTTATCGCGTACAATTGGATTGGGAGCAGAACCCGTCAGGAATAGCGAGGCACTGACCAGATTGAGATGTGCACCGCAAAGAATGAGAAACGCACCAGGTCGACGATTCTTAGTAGGTGTCGAGTTAAGCGTACGAGCCAATGACATAACCACTGGTTGTAGTACACCACCACCACGAGCTGCATTAGATGGGATGAAAGGCGCGAGTAATAGTTCTATTACAAGAGTGATAATAAACAATCAAGACGTAAGATGATAATGATAATGAGGACATTGAGGTACACGTTGCTTACCTGCAAAACTAACGGCATAGCCAAGTCCAAGTAAAGAACGACCGAAACATCGCACCAACAACATAGCGACGCGTTGTCCAAGACCTGTCACCTGAATTGCTATTACAACAACAATCATCATCATCATCATTATGGTATAAAGTTACCATATTAGTGGATACAGTTACACGTTATTCTTTAAAAGTACGAAAATGCAACTGGTGCACATGCACACGTATACTCACCTTGGCCCAAGTGAAATGCGCAAAATACCTGCAAGACAATAGGGCAAACAATAGGCAAACAAACAAACAAACAAACAGCAGCAATAACAACAAACATAACAATAGTAAAAGTAATACGAGTTAGTATGACATGTATCACCATCTGCCGAATATTACGGTAACAACAATCGTGCTTTACATGTTACATATGAACATACCAACCAATTGACTTCATTGCTATAACCTGAAATTACCGTATTGAACGCGCCCTAATCATTGTATGCATCATTATCGTTGTTATTATTATTATTGAATATAACGAGTAATTGTGTGGAGAAGGAAAAGGATTGGTATGTGTTAGTTAACCTGTTTTGTTGCCTCGATTCTCTCTCTCTCTCTCTCTCTCTTTCTATTTCTCTTGCTTGCTTTCTCTCACCTCAAATCCTTTACATTTAGTATTAGCCGATTCCGCACTAATGTTACACTGATCACAAGGAATGCTTTTGCCGTTTGCAGTCTTGCAAGTAACGGATCGCGTCATGGCCAGTATCGTCAGCGCCATGGCAATAAGGAAAGCAATTTCGAAATCAGTCGTTAATAGAGCGACAATAACACTATATACGTAATGTGATATGAATAAACATGAATATTAATGTTAGTCATTGTTATTTCATATATCAAACATGTTTTACTTTCATAACAAATGATTCTATAATGATATATGTCATTACAATGATTGCTACTTACCCCGCAAATACGCCTAGTAATCGCATACTAGAGGGATTTAATCCATCACCAGGTGGTAGATTCCATAGGACAATGCACACAATAATGGCGGGCCACAACATGATGAGTCGTGCAATACGACCCTTTACCACTGCCGCGTGATCAGCTAATTCACTCGTATTACTCTGGGTATCTGGAGGTGGGTTGTTTGGTGCTACCATGTATGTGGTCAATAGCAAGCATAACCATAGTTAGTATTGCTACTACTACTATTATTACTGCTATTATGTACCTGATGAATAGGTCGAGGCCAATGATACTCGAGACACCACTCGTGAGAGGTTTTGTTGACTGGCCCAACTTACCGGTTGGGATCGTCGTCCCGCGTACTCGTTGGGTACTAGCCAGTTCTCGCTGCCGGAGATACGATAGCGCAAACAATCCGGACCCACTTCACTTAGACGACGTACTTTTGCTACGGCACGACTCGCCTCATCTTGATCGACCACCACGGAGCCTGCAACACTTGAACCGGCATCAGAGGCTGCGTCACTATGATCACTACCGCTGGAATAATCATGGATATCATCGCTATTGCTACGATGATGATGATGATGATGGTTAATCGCATCAGAAGCTGCATCATTGTTGATATTAATATGAATATCCGATGAAACTGATCCAGTGTAGAATACCACATTTCGTGACTCATTGGACATTAAACCATCTTGCTCGGTGTTGATGTTGATGTTGGCATTGTTGTTGTTGCTGCTACTGTTGCTGCTATTGTTGTTGTTATGTGGTCCATGGGTGGAAGTAGACATGGACATGTTCGTTAGTTAAGGCAAAGGTATAAGAAATAAAAAAAGAAAACAAAAAGGTGAGATATGATATTGTGCTTGGGTCGTAGTTAGGTTGACCGGGATGTAGATCCATTGGAGTAAATCGGCGCTTTTTAAAGATTTATCCAGCTGAATCGCTCCCACACGTTAATTTGTATATCTCAATTGTAATCAACAACGTAATGTGTGTTTGTGTTTGTGTGTGTTTTTGTGTGTGTGTGTTGCTTAATGGGAGGGAAAGGGAGGATGAGGAGGATGACGGGAACACCCATGGAACAGCAGGTTTACGACATTTTGCCCATATCCGATGCAGCTCACTAGTAGTAAAAGGACTAGTAGAAGGGACACCAGTCCTTTGGTGTTACTGCCTTGTGAACGTAGGATTTTATTGTTGTATTGTTGATAATGAAAAAAAGAAAGCACATCCTAGTCAGGGACAGCATAGTGAATCTATATTTGGTAGCAGTGGGTACACCTCTTTGTATACCTGATATTGTTCGTTTATTGTCTGCTTAGTTGCACGGCAATAATGGATACAATCGATGATTAGAAATGTGAACACGTGAGACTATACGCTACTTGTTATCGCTTACATGTTGCCAACCCATGTATCATTTGTGTAAAGGCATACGTACGTACATATGTGTGTACGTGTGTAAGCAAGCTAGTTTAATGATGACATCTAGTGTAATTCGTAGTGGCACCTCGTACATAGAGGTGGGCACACGCTCACGTTGTTCTAACAAAACGACATCATGAACCGTTGAATACGATGTCCTGAACCGGTTGGCACTATAGGAATTATACCATTCAGCCGGTTATTAATTAGGATACACGAAATAAATAACCGGATAGTTCATCTGTAGGCCAACCATCTGGTTCCATTATAAATCATTCTAGAATAGATCTATCATTAGATCAAGCTGCATCTAATAGCAATGATAGTAATCATCGATGAACATATTCTCTATACGATTATTTCTATATTTATTATTCACTAATATAAGCAATCGAGTAACAATCACCAGCTAATTGTACATTATATTTATTTACTGGCATCTATAATTTATTCAATTAAGGAAGACTTGTAATAATAAATGATATGAAGAGTAATACAATATCACGTCATTATGAACTGCTTATTCATATCTGTTTAATATCTAGCATAAAAGAAAAGAATGAAATAGTATAACCATTCAAGTCATATAGATTGGATATGCAATGACGATTTTTGTTAGTCATTTTTTTTTACAAATTCCATTGATGACAACGTATCCATAATTTACTCATTCTCTTCTTCTCTCCTTTCCGTGCATGTATCTCGTCTATAGTATGGTTACTACGTTACGTTATAGTCTTCTACGTCGTGTCACTCGTTCGGTGCGACTTGTATCATTAGTAGATGCGTTCGCTAACCGTTATCCGTTGTGTCGTGGCGTGTACGGTTCCCGTTCAATAACCTCACGACCTACTACTATTGCCACTACCGCTATTGCCGGCAACCGCTGTTTGTCGCTTTCACAGCAATGTAACATGAGTACTTTGACTACACCATTACGACAAGAACACGGTTCGCCCTTTCAGAATATGCTTGGCGACACGCCACCACCAGAGATTGTTATTGGCAAGGCACTTGATCAGGGATTTATCCTATGGAAACACGGTGATGCTAGCCAAAAGATAACCGTGGCCGGTCCATTAATTGTCGCGTCGGGTGAGGCGTGGAATTGGCAGCTCGACCTAACAAGTGACACGACGCTCGACGTTGCTACGTGGAGTGAACAAGTGTTACGCGTTATTAGGGCGGTCGAACCACGTCCCGAGTTACTAGTCCTGGGAACTGGCCGACAACTACGTAATATCACGCCAAGTAGTCAGAATGCCCTTAAGGAACTCGGTGTCAGCGTGGAGCATCTTAGTACAGATCAAGCAAGTATGACATTTAATATTCTAGCGGAGGAGGGACGTGACGTCATGGCAATGCTACTGCCCAAGACCGTATAAAATACAATGAATCTAATCAATAAATAGGCATGATACGTGGCATATGTATAAATAGATGTGGCATTGATTACTATCATCATCATCATCATCAGCAAGTGTTTATTCTCTAATTATCATGTGTACGCGCGTCATTACTTCTTATACATGTCAATAGCCATTGGGCATGGTGCATTTATTTACGACGTTTGCGTCGACTTTCATGTTTCCTGCTACGTTGGAAGGCACCCGAGCCAGAGCCAATATGTTCATCTTCAACCACCGCATCGACACCTCGACGTTTCTTAGATTCAGTCTAGTTGGTGTGCACATCGTTAGAAGGATTATACGTTATAGTAGCACTAATAGTATGTTTTGAGTGCATTAATAACCTACATTAGTGGTGTTATGCCGTTCATCATGACGACGTTCTTTACGACCAAGTAAGCTGTGTCGCTGACGATCATCACGCTCGACAGCATTAATACCGGCCAAATTGGAGAAATCGTTAAGATTCTATTATGATCATTAGTTAATTTACATATGTTTACATAGTGATTAACAAGTGTATAACTCACCTTGAATTCATTGGTAAATCGGTGTAGACCACCATCACGCATACGACGTGCCTCTTGCTTCGACAATGACAATCTCGTAAAGTTCTCCTCTTCGTAGCGAGTACGCTCTCGTTCTCGTTTCTCTAGCGCATCATCACCGCCGTATCCATCGCGTGCACCACCTTCAACACCCATTCGCTCGGGTCTATCGTCGTATTCGGCCACCAAATCCTGAATTAGACGTGATTTAGCCGCCTTCTCCAATAGACGCTGCTCGTGTTTTTTGCGTTTCTCCTTGACATCTATGCTCATCCATTGAATGATCAATTCATGTGCTTATTTGTTAAAGCAACTACCACCACCACTACTACTTACCTGTTCCTTCGTCGTAATGAACAGGAGCAAGACGAGGAGCTCGGTACAATTGCGAACCTTCATTGTCGTCTTCATTGGCATTGCCTAGCATACACGCATATCATTCGATTAATGCCAGTTCATTTCATTATACGTGTTCAATTTCACCCACCTGACTCCTTATCATCATTGGCACCCACCAATTGTTGTGGATTTGGTTTGAAACTATACGGATTAACTAGTAGCGATATTATTATTATCGTTATTATACGTTATTATACGTGTATATGCATAGATATGCTACTTACCATTATCCGCGTCATTGGATGCCGATGCACCAAGGCTAGCTGCTCGAATTAATTTATCCAATTGATATTTAAGCTTTTGTTCAATAGGCTTCAACTTCTCCAATATAATTCGATCGCGAATCAATCCATCGATCGCTGGACTATCCTGCAACGTTTGTCCGTGTAGTTTCTGACCAACAACATGCACTAATTGCGTGATATACTGCAGTAGAACATCTATCTCGACATGTATCATTATTATGGCGTTAACTACAACCAGCATACTTGTTTGCTATATTCACTTACGATATTTCACATCAAGTAGACTGACACCATTCTCAGTTGATAGCTCGCCATCCACCACGCTAATAGTATACTGGTTAGAATAGGCTGTACATCGTTTGATGTCGCTTAGTTGTTAGTTACCGTTTTCGAAGTTCCGCAATCTGTTTCTTTATACCGTCTGCTTGTTGACCAATCTCACCAACAAGAGCGTTGAATCGCTCATGGTCATCTATAAATCCATTCATTATTATTGTTATTATTATTACTGTGCTCTATATACACATCAGCTAGTTGAACAACTTACTAGTAGTAATGGCAGTGTTCGCCATTATAAAAAAGAAATGTAATAAAAAACTGAAAAGTTAAGAAAAAAAGAAAAAAAATACTCGTAGTTCCTTTTTTCCTTCACACTTAATATTCATTTGTAAGACACAACTACACCTAGTATTATTATTATTCGTCGTTATGGTTAAAGCTTATTTACGCTACGAGCAAACGAGTTCCTTTGGCGTTATTGCCAGCGGACAGAGTAACACCGTGTACGATGCTAGCGGTAAACTTGCAATAGCACCGGCGCTTGAAGACGTGATCGTATGGGATCTTAAAAAAGGCGTGCAAGTAGGACGCTGGCACGATAGCGATAACAAGGCACAGGTATCGTGTATCGCGCGTAGTCCTGATGGTCAGCATTTTGCTGTAGGGTAAGCTATTGGATAATACGTGAATAGTAGAGAACTCGTTTGTCTTACGCGATATACACGTATTATAGTTACTCGGATGGTGCTATTCGTCTATGGAATGTAACCACGCATCAGTCTACGGTCACCTTCAACGGACATAAAAGTGCTGTATCCGCTCTTTCCTTTGACAAGCAGGGAAATAGATTGGTATCGGGTGCGCGTGACACGAATCTCATTGTATGGGATGTAGTGGGCGAAGTAGGCTTGTATCGCTTGAATGGTCATCGAGATATGATTACATCCGTTAAGTTCCTATCCATTGGTCGTGATGGCTATCTCGTGTCCACTAGTAAGGATACACTAATGAAGCTATGGGATCTAACGACGCAGCATTGTATGGAGACTCATGTGGCACATCGCAATGAAATATGGTCAATGGACATTAACGAGGAAACGATGCTTATGGTGACAGCGAGTGTGGATGCCGAATTAAAGGCATGGCAACTTGATCGAGAACTACTAGAACGGGATAACATGATTATGGAGAAAGATGCGGTAAGCTAATGAATTACTAACTATTTATCTATATAATTAATATATGTGTATGTATATATACATCTGTAGGAAACTAAAGTTATTCAATTTTACGGAGCTATTCAGCGTCAAAGTAGAGAGCGTGCCATTACACTGCAGTTCCATTCTAATGGCAAATTCCTGCTTTGTCAATCGGCGGATAAAGTAATCGAGGTATTCCGTATTCGTACTGAGGAGGAAATACAAAAGAAACAGCAACGTCGAGCCAAGCGTCATCGAGAGAAGCAGCGCAAGAAAGGACAGGCCAATGATGCTGATGATACCGGCAATGCGGAAGCAACCGAGCAACAAGTAACTGCATCGGATCGTATTTCAGCCTATCAAATGATTCATGCACCAGCCAAGATTAGATCGGCCGATTTCTCGCCTGCCAAGGATTCAGCTCGTGTCACCACTAGTCAGGTAATTATATTAATTGATAGTTTATTAGTTTACACATGAATGCTTATCTATTATTTATGCACACCATCGATTAGATACTAGTATCGCTTAACAACAATATGCTTGAAGTTTATAGCGTGCCTTATCCTTCAAAAGACAAGACTGTGCCCACACCCACTCCATCGAAATTGTTTACAACAGATATGCAAGGACATCGATCGGATATACGCACACTATCCCTGAGTTCCGATGATGATTTGCTATGTTCGGCCTCAAATAGTAAGTAATATGAATGATGATGAATACATTTATTCTAATATTGTTTATAATCAGATATGCTTAAGATATGGAATATTCATAGCGGTTCATGTATCCGTTCAATGGATTGTGGCTACGCATTATGCAGTCTATTCCTTCCCAATAACAAGCATGTAAGTGATTATTCAGATTAATCATACAAATGTATATAATGCTTAGATATTGATTCTATTGCGGTATTTCTAGGTATTGATAGGCACTAAAACTGGTCAACTAGAACTGTATGACATTGCCTCGTCAACCCTATTGACATCGATTGAAGCACACGAAGGCGCTGTATGGTCGATGTCCATGCGTCCCGATAAGAAAGGCATTGTCACGGGCAGTGCTGATAAAACGGTTAAATTTTGGGATTTCGATCGAGTAGCCGTGGATGATGTAAGTAGTTATACGCATTGATTATGTTAATTGAATAGCTCATCTGATATATATATATATATATGTGTGTGTGTGTATATATGTGATTAGGGTCCTTCACGAGTTACTTTGACACTTATGCGCACGTTGAAGATGTCCGATGATGTGCTATGTGTACGCTATAGTCCAGATCAACGATTAGTAGCTGTGGCCCTATTAGATGCCACCGTTAAAGTGTTCTACCATGATACGCTTAAATTCTTTTTATCGCTTTACGGACACAAGGTAAGTGATCACATATTTCGCCATTATATGGTTATTTCCGTTATTAATACTAATTCTATATCATGTTTAATAGTTACCGGTATTGTCGATGGACATATCAAGCGATAGTAATATACTGGTGACATGTTCCGCCGATAAAAATGTAAAACTATGGGGTTTAGATTTCGGCGATTGTCACAAATCGATATTTGCACATCAAGAAAGTATCATGCAAGTTCAATTTGTACACGGTACACATTACTTTTTCACAGCTAGTAAGGATCATGCCATTAAATACTGGGATGGCGATAAGGTAAGCGTAGTTATGTAATAATAATTTAATAGATGATGCTGTCGATTAACAAAGAGATATAATGAATTGGAACAGTTTGAGAATATCATGCGTCTAGAGGGACATCATGGCGAGGTTTGGTCATTGGCCATCGCTAAGCACGGTACCTTTATTTGTTCCGGCTCTCAGGATCGATCCATTCGTGTGTGGACACGTACAGATGAACAGGTAGGTGATATTTATATATATATATATATATCGAAACAGCTGTCATAGTCAACATCGTATTAACCCATTATATTAGCTGTTTTTAGAGGAGGAACGCGAACGAGAAATGGATGAAGCCTATGAGACAACACTTACAGATGCCCTACAAAAAACGAACATTAATGGTACGACACCGGGAGAAGGGGAGGATGAAGTGGAGACTGCCGGCAAACAAACTATGGAGACATTGAAAGCGGGCGAACGAGTATTGGAGGCAATAGAACTGGCCGATGAAGATAAAGCTACCACACAAGCATATGAAGAGGTAAATATATTAGAAGAGGAGGAGAGGAAAGGAAGGAAATCAACTAGAGAATAGCAATAGATATTTATTATTATTATTATTATTAGATGCTAAGTAAGAATCTTAATCCTCCACCACCTCCTCGAAATCCAATTCTGTTGGCCATGGGTGACATTTCCGCTGATCGGTATGTATTACGTACTATTGAAAGAATTCGACCAAGTGATCTGGATGAGGCTTTGCTTGTATTGCCATTCGAGAAGATCCTATCACTTATGACCTATCTCGATATATGGGCTCGTAAGGTAAGATTAACTACGAATGATTATTGCTAGACTAGACTAGATTGCTAATTGTCTATTGTCTATTATTATGATAATAACTACTATAATAGGAATGGAATACGGCACTAACTTGTCGCGTACTCTTCTTTATTCTACGAACCTTCCATGCACCTATCGTGTCCAATCGATTAATGCGTACTATGCTTGACTCTATTCGTGAACACTTACGAACTGGATTGCGTAAACAACGAGTAAGTAGATGATACTAGCTATTAAGTATGTAGCTATTGTTACTATTATGTAATTATTAAACGAAACACTATTTGTATCTATCTGTTTCATATAGGATATACTCGGTTATAACTCGGCTGCCTTGCAACATATTCGTCGTGATTGGGAGGCCAATCATCAAACTGATTTCTACGATACGGAACCAGTAGATGAGCAAAAAGACACGTCGATTAAGAAGCGTAAATTTGTCACCGTTTAGTTGTTTCCTTTCCACTAATACTAGACTACGTCTACTCTCTCATTATCATTATCATTAAAGCGCATTCCAATAAACCGACATTTTTATTATAGAATATAGATGGTGCATATCCTATAAGAAACATTATTATTATTATCATTGAAGCAATATCTCTATTTGACGAAGCTTCACATACCTGGATCGATAAACTAATAAAATGAACAATATCCTTATTCTCCTTCTCCTTCTCCTTCTAATCGTATACGTGGACAATACCATAGAGTAACGTCCAAAAGAGCACGTAGGAGAATAGACCGCCTACAACACCGTCCCATACGACTTCGCTCGTTGAACGGAAATAACGTAACGGCCGACCACCAGTCTTGATAGACCATAGTAGACCGGACATGATGGCCGCGGTAATCACGTAAAAGTAGAAGCCGGTAAGCCCGGTTAGACCAAGTATACCGGCAGCACTACCGGATATAGCCGAGAAACAACTACGACAATAAGTAATGACACGCTGGTTCTGCGCGACATATGCCATCACATAACGTGATTCATCAGTGGTAGAACTAGTAGCAGTAGACATGTTGAAAACGAATCACTAAGTAAAGTATGCTAATAAAATAAAATAGGAGCAAGAAATAGAAGGAATGATTATTACAGCGCTTTCTCGACCAGTTAGCGTTGTTAGCCTTTACCATTTGCTGTTTATTAATAAACTTGTATAATTAACACCATTATCACCGTAGAAATGCCAATTGATATAGCATGATAATAATAACAATTCAGTATTAGTAATGGATCATTTATTGATAGCGATAACTATCATCATCAATTCTATAAGATAGACGATACAAGTGTACTAGTATAATTGGATATTGTCATGTCATGTACTTACAAGTAGCAATAGACTAGCATGGTAGATAAATCATGATGATAATGCATACGGTTAATTGCATATGAGTAGCAACAAATGAACAAAGAGAATACACGATAAACAACATGATAAACAAGCAGTAGTTAGTAGAATGACTGAGTTGACACGAAGGAGCAAGGAATGAGCAGGGAAGGGTGCATGAACACGTATGCCAGTTTATTCGAAGGAGCAACGTATGCTTGTATGTGATAAATAGAGTATGTAGATGGCAGTAAACAAATAAAAATACAAATAAAAGCATGACGTAATGGTGGCATACAAACAGACGACGGAAAAGAGCGGTAAAAGTAAAAGGTACATATTACAACGAGAGCAGTGAACGCTTGAACATTGATAAATAAGCAGGACAGTGATAGAAAGCAAAGGACTAGAACGAACAATAAACAATACTTATTGGTATAGTAATAATAACGACAAGTGAGCATGTAGATAGGATAGAGGAAGAGGAAGAGAACAAAGAGATCAATAAAAGTCATAGAGATAGTATGACAGAATAGCTGCTATTGGGAATGTGTATGCTAAGGTGAAAGAGGAAGTAAGTGGAATGTGAATGACACGAAGAAGACGCGTATTACTGAGAAAGATAAAGGAATAACTAGCATATAGTTAAGAGGAAGTAGGCGTGTGTTGTTTATTGACAAGTGGAATGTAGTTGACACAAAGAAGTGTGCTACTGAATGACAAGGAAAAAGAGATTAGTACGAAGAAGACACATATTGGTAAAGAGAGAGAAAGAATGCTTTTATTAACTAATAAAGAAAATTAACAATTTATACATCAGTCGATAATGAGGAATGAAAATATATTATCATTGTTAACGAGGTAAAGGAGGAAGAAATAATGTAGGCAACGAAGTAAAGGGAAAAAGGAAAGAGAAGCAACGATGAGATGGATACTTGGAAGTGGATTGGTAAACCATTAATAAAGTGTTACCAAATAGATAAGGAGAAGTTGTTAATGGAGGCATTAGTAGAAGCAAATGAATATATTAACATCCATTACAAAATTCTGTTCATTTATTAATAACGAATATATTTAATAAAGTGTTAACAAGTTCAATAGTACTTATTAAAATGCTTACTGATTGCTAAATTATCATCGGCGTTATACCATTGCTACAATGACACTAGATGATACGAGTCTTACTGTGCTGCGCTGTAAATGATACTACTTACCATAATAGATTCACCCTTCCTGTATGTGTCTGCACGAGCGTTTCACGCCTACGTCATCAGGTCCGCGCAGTTAGTACTACCAACGTGCCACGTATATAAAGAAGCGTCTATACTACAATAAAATAAAAGATTAATTAACCCTTCATATTGTAACTGTGCTCGTTTTAACATACTGCTTCTATATTGATTACTATCCATTTCATCCATGATGCCACAGCCAGGCACTCATGGCTCGTCTACTTCTGCCGACAGTGAACGAGTTCTGGCTGTGAAGTCTTCTATCTCCGGCATTGGTTGGAAGAAGGAGCGTCGTGGTGTTTTACGCGACTTTGTAAACATTGTACACACCACGACCTTCCACGCCTACTCCTTCGCAAAATATATTTTTCTTAAAGAGCTGCATAATCCAAACTTTAAGCTTGAAGAGTATATTTGTATAGGCTTCTTTAGACAGGTGTGGCTCTCCTTAGTCGAACGTAAGAAAGGCACCCCCCAAAGTAAAACTGCTGGATTTCGCAAGTTGATCAGCAAACATTGGGGTGATTACCTTGAGATTGCTCGCTATCAACCGCCAAAGTTCACCTATGCCGATCAGTCAGCTGGCTACGAGGCAACGAAGATGTACGTTGCTTACACCAACAATGTCAGGTTGCGCTTTGGCGAGTTCCTTCGGCGTGCCGTCAATAAGCACTTCGATGTCAAGGAGAAGCTAAAGGATATGAGGAAGGAGATGCTAAAGGATATGAAGAAGGAATTGCCCAAGAAGGTAGACGTTGCTGAGCTTTGCGAGAAAACCAGTAAGATCACTGCTCCAGCAAGAACATTCAAGCTAGCAACAGCACATCGAGACGAGCTTAAAGCGTTGGTCGATGAGGATCCCACGTTTACTAAGGCATTTGACAAATTTAAAGACGTTTTGGATGCTTACACTGATGGCTACGACTTTGGTGAAAACGGCCTTTATTACGACTGTAAAGAAAACCCGGTGAAGCACTTCAAAGCGTTCTTTGAGCTTGCGTGCCTCTTTGACGACCTCGAGTTAAAGCCTTTCAACTGCTTCCCACTGCGCCGTTCCTTTTCACCGTGTTACATTCATATCGACATTGATATTCTTTGTCAAAACATATTAGGATGTCATTGTGAGGCTAAGAAGACTGAGCAGCAGAAGGAAGCGGAGAAGAAGTGGACTAAGGAGGAGAGGAAGGAAGCCCTTAAGAAGAAAAAGAAGGAGCATTGGGGACAAATTGTGGAGCTCAATCGAAAGGTATTCAAGAATCAAAAGGATGGGAGGCTCGAGTTTTCTGGCTCGATTGAGACCGATGGCGTTGGTGTCACGGTCATCAAGAAGATCGACAAGGGACGGAGAGCGAGGTCAGCAAAGGATCCCTTCCCGTATATCAGTAAATTAAAAGCTGATGCTCACAAGGCAATCGACGGCAAATGCGTGGCCGTGGACCCGGGAAGAAGAAACTTACTGTTTTGTGTACACGAAAACTCGACAGTGGAAAATAAGCGCAAATATCGGTACACGAAACTACATCAGGACAAGATGCGGAGGACGAAGAAATACCGCAAGATTCGCGAGGACTGCAAGAAGGGGAATCAGGCGGTGCTGGATGCCGAGGTGGCTCTCTCAGGAACCAAGGGCAACACTGTATCTCTGGGGGAATATAAGGAATATCTGAAGTGTCGCGCACAGCACTCGGAGGTTCTCACCAACTTTTATAAAGATACTCTCACCCTTCCCAACGCCGATCCCACCGCCCATTCTACCCAACATCCTCTTTTCAGGAAGTTGAAATTGTCAGCCTACATCAGCAAGCAACAAAGTGATCAAAAGCTGATCAAAGGGTTAAGAGAGAAGTTCGATAGGGATGCAGCATTTGTGATGGGGAACTGGTCCGCTCCTCACACCAAATATCACGAGCCCATACGTGGTATTGGCTTTAGAAGGCTTTTGAAACGACACGGGTTTAAAGTCTTTCTAATTGATGAGCACAAGACCAGCAAGTGCTGCCCAGCCTGCAACAATCCCACCCTCGAGAAATTCAAGAAGGTCGCGAATCCTCGGTCGAAGCAACATGGAGACAGCCATAAAATTATCTGTCATGGTCTTTTAAGGTAAGTACAATTTATTACACTTTGCTATTTATTATAATATATTAATTAATTATTTTATTAGATGCACACATCAACCTTGTAAAGAGGCCATGAAAGATATAAAGGCTAAGAAGGAGCAAGAGGATCTGATGGACGTGGATGACGAGGAGGAGCAAGAGGATAGGATGGACGTAGATGACGAGGAGGATCAAGAGGATAGGATGGACGTGGATGACAAGAAGCGCAAGAAGTATAAAGAGGATCCGGAATTTAACAGATACGATCATCGTTTGTGGAATCGGGATATGGCAGCATGTCTGAATTTTATTCAGATTATTCGCAGTGTTCGTAAGGACAACCTTATTCCAACACAATTTCAACGACGTGCCGTTTCTCCTCCTGATCATGGTACGTCCGCAAAGCATTCACTAAATGAAGATCAAGATCAAGAGGGATCCAAACATCAAAAAACAAATTAACCAGATTGTATCGTCAATCGTCTAAAATACAGGGTAATTGTAAGTGTTAACTATTATTTATTCATAAAAACAAATGGCTAACTGCGCAAATTGGATGGAAAAAGCCTGTACATTGTAAATATTCAATTTATCACGTAATAAGACTCGTCATTAGGAAAAAGGTTTATTCTATGAACACAACGAAATAGGGTTATTATTTCCTTTAGCTAGTTCTTTCTAAGCTATTCTTTCATAGAATAATTCTAGCCTAATCCAAATGATTATAGCGATAAATGGAAGAGTTCTTCATTAGAGGAATTCAGCGGGACGTTCACCAATACCGCCACCATTATCGAATACGATACCTGCCACACGGAAGGCTAATTCGTCGCATTCGTGACGAGTAGCTGCCTCGGCGTATACACGCACGACATCTTCCGTGCCCGATGGACGGACGAACGATCTACCACGGGTGAATTTAGCCACGGTGGCATCAATCAACGCTTGTAGATTCTGCGGCGATGTCAACTGCTGATCGGCATTGGTGGTCTTGAACACGCCGCGATCCTTCACTACCACACGTACTAAGCGACTGGGTAGATCGGTATACGCGTGATCCCATTGAGCGGGCGTCCATTGTTTATGGGCTAGAATGGTCTCCACGAGCAATAGATCAGATAATGCGTCGCCTACCGTTTGATTGATCAACTCGGTAAGAGCGCGTAGCTGTTCAATGGCCAATACTTGAGCGGGTCGTTCTCTAGTATTTTTGTGTTTTCAATTGATGATTCATTTGATTAATAAAGGAACTGTGACAGTATTCATTATTCGTCGTTAATAGCTTACCCTTGTGTATTATGAATGGCATGCAGTGCCACCGGACTGAATAGTACTGTACCATGACCATTTGCTTCAAAGTAAACGCCAATATCGTATTTCTCGGCTTCATGGTGCAAATGTTTGACACCAGTCTGCACACAAGATACTGGGACATTCTAAATAATAATAATAATAATGATATTAATAATAATAATAATAATAGTAAAATTGCTTCCTATGACACATACCAAACTATTCTTGAGATAAGTGGTTGAACTACCATTAGCATAGGCAGTTTGCACCACACCTACTTGAAGATGATCAAGGTTCGCCGCTTGTACAAGATCCTTGAAGAACATGGCGGCCAATCCAGAAATCTTATCACCATCTAACAAATGGAATACACCATCTATTATACGTATGCATATCATAGACGAGTACATAATTAGGCAATGGCTCTACTGATCGTGTATCTCCTATTTGCTAATCCACCTACCTTGACTCTTGTAATAGTACACCAATCGATCGGCATCACCGTCAAGCGATGCGTAGCGTTCATTGAGTTGCATCTCAACATTAGGTGGACTACGTTGATTTACTTTAACGTAATCGGCACCGCACTATAATAATAATAAATAAATAATCGATCCTAATCATCGAGGCATGTCACTAATAGAAATCATACCTGATAATTGAGTTGTTCAGCAGCATCAATATTGTCATTCACCACTGATACATTAAGATATTTATCACCAATAACCCTAGCTAATTCACGTAATTTCGGTGCACCCACACCATTGGCACAGTCAACTTGGAATGACGGTAAGCGTTGTTTACCCTCCTGTAATGAAGCGAGACTCGTTAGCGAAGATTGAACGAAAATATACACGTATTTGCTCGTTCACTACTTACCACTAATTTAATAAATGCTTGAGCAAGTTTCGAGTAATAGCCTTCTTCGCTCACTTCACCATAAGCATCATTGGTGTCACGCGTGTTAATACAACGCACGAGATAGTGCAATTGTGGTGTCGACAATACTTGATAGTCGGTATGTTGCACTTGAAGTGCCGTCAAACCATCAACCAATGCTGCCACTAGAGCGGGTCCACTTGGACTAGACATGATAGATTATTAAATGATGACATCGAGAGAATATACATAGCACGCATCATAGATGTCGACCATCTACTTACCGCGTGTCGCGTGCATAGATTACTTGCGCCGACTGACTAAGATCAATACGTGCCGTATGAATAATATGATCAACGGCCGTTAAGAAATCCTCGGTATTGGCTGCATTGGCCAGTTGCGTGGCATAAGCCTCCCAAGTCTGTTCGAGCATCTCACCCATGGGATCCACCAGTTTAATGCCATTATCCTAGTAGTAAAAGATTAGCAAAGGTCTAGATGAGGAATACACCCACGCGTCATGCAACGTGTACTAACCCGTGCTGGATTATGCGACGCCGTAATCATAACTCCGATACATTGACCGGCAAGCTTTTTCGAACGCAATGTTGCCAGTACACCTGCACGGAATATCACTGAATCAAGTAGATCCGCACTATATTACCAATAACACACAAGTATATGCATAGATAGATATGGATATAAGCATATAGTCTTTATCATCAACAGAGAGATGTGTCACTTACGACATACGAAATCCGGCAGTACCATACGCATACACGGTAGTAGCGTGTTTTGGATGTCTCTCAGCTGCTGCCTCCAAAGCAGGATACGCCGAACGAATAGATGTCATATTGTTATGCCTAGTATTTATTGAGTAACAAAGAATGAATGGACAGAGTAACGAAACGAAAAGAGATAAAATAGTTTATAAGCGTGTACACACTAGCATGCTGTGATCATTTTATTCACTCTAAATCATGAAGCAATAAGAGTGTGTGCATGTGTGTGTGTGTGTGGTGTGTGCCTTTATTGCGTCATCTCAATAATGAGGATGGTATGATGAATTGGAGTTGGATGGATTAGTATGGTAAAAGTGTGGATTGAATGAATTCATCGTATTTCCCTGAGATGGTTGCACTTGCTTTAATGCTGCATATGGATCCGATGGATGTGGTGGCATATTGTTATTCATCATAGAATTGTTGCCATTGTTGTTGTTGTTGAATGGATAGGCAGCACCCATAGCTGTCATTTGATTCATAGTGTGAGCATTATTTAATGTCTGATTATTAAATAGTGGGTTGGTATAGCCACCATGCATTGATGATAAAGCAGGATTCAGACCAGTAGACATGATTTGCATAGGTGGCGGTTTAGGACCAAATGTATTAATTGAGGTGACATTCATTGTCATGCCACCATTAGGATTGCGAGATATCGTACTAGTTTGTAATGGGAATGGTGTTGTTTCTAATAATAATAACGAAATGAATAAATAAATGAGGATAATAACATCATCGTATTACTTACTTGGTTGTGCCCATGCTGTAGATATGTTGGCACCACCACGAGGAATAGGCGGTGCAGGTCTACGAGTAGCAAATGGGTTCTCCACACTACTTGACATATTCATGGTCGACATTGATGTTTGTGGTAGGAATCCAGACATTGATGATGGATAATTACCATTACTATTAGACATGTTGTAATTCAAAGATGATGATGCAGGTGGTGGTGGTGGTGGTGGTGCTCGATGTTTCAATAGACCTAATGCCATACCACCTCCACTTTGACCCTGTCCTGTGTAATGATTAAAGGATCCTGTCGATGGATTAGGGTTGAATAATGCAAGTTGAGAAGAAGGTGGTGGTGGTGGTGGGGCACGAGTTAATATCATAGCCTGACTAGTAGTAGGTTGATATGGCATCATTGTTGTATTAGTAGTTGGTCTAGTAGCTGGAGCATATGCAGCTGGATATCCTCCGTGTATACCATTATTGTTAGTAGTAGTAACAACGGCATTGCTATTGACGGAAGAGAATCCTCCTGTGCCTGTTGAAGATGGAATAGGAGGTGGCCGACGTGTATGTGTAGGTACAAATCCGCTACCTTGACCCATACTAGGACTAGGTGTAGGTACTAATGGCTGAGGAAGTGCCTCCTGTAGATTTATCTTACGTGGTGGTGGCAACGGTGGCGGTGCTGTTGATGCTGTTACCATATGAGTTGTTGTATTTACTGGTGTATTACGAATAACAAGACTCTGACCATTGTAATCATTTGTATTATTGTTAGTATTATTGATGCTATTGGTTGTGGTAAATGATGAAAATAGATTGGCCGGATTCTGGTTAGACTTTTTAGTATCATCTACTGATGATGATGTTGATGTTGGAAGCCATGCTGCATCATCTTCAAACTGAGAACTAACACTACTAATACCGTGTTGACGTAATGCATTTGGATCAACTCGACTAGGAGCTGATGTCTGTGGAGATGGTCGATTAACTGCAATAGTATTAGTATCATATGAAATAGTAGTAATAGTAGTGACAATATAGCAGTATCAAGACTTACCTCGTTTACGTAACTTAGAGTCCAGCTCAAAGGCATTAGAGGTTGATGACGATTTGGCATCGATATCTGATTTAAGAACTAGCGATAAGCCTGCATACGGATCTTTGCTATCAGTCGCTGGTGTTGCTGTAGATGCAGTGGTCACTGAAGATACTCGATTAAGCGATGCAGGTGGTGTTGCCGTCTTTATGCCATATTCCTCATCCTAGATAATGGTAGATTATTAGTATACACTATGTATACACGTATATGTATATTACTTACCTGGAGACGACGTGCGTATTCCTCATCCCTTTCCACCTGAGTTTTCGGCATATTCTCCTTGACTTGACCCGAGCCAATAAACCGTCCTACTCGTGCAATATCCCCTTGAGCTAATCCCATTTGGCGTAATACCTCAGGAGTCAGACTAGGCAAGATGCTGTCATCCATACGTTCCTTCATGAATGTTTTCGCATAACGAGCTGCATCAACCTGATCAATGCCCGATGTAAAGAAAAAGTCAAACCAGTCAAAGTCTGGATTATAGCGTTTAGGTTCGTAGGCCGATTTAGCCGGTGAAGAAGAAGATGATGATTCAATTGGTCGATCCGTTACAGTTGCTTGAATCTTATGCGGTACTGCTGCTGCTGATGTAGTAGTAGTAGTAGTAGTAGTAGTGTCTTGAGATGCTATTGAAGCTGGTGGTTTTGTTGTCGCCGTTGTTGTTGTATGTAATGGCGATCCAGGTCTATCTGCTACATGACCGCACACTTCAAGTACGTATTGCACATCGGATTCACTTAACTTCTCAAGAGGAACGGCAATTTTGACACCGTTCTCTTTATGTAAATGTACTTTACCATCATCGATACGAATAAACTCTGCATTGACTTCAAATGTGCCCGTTCGATCTTTCCAGGTTCGTGTGGTTTTCGGCAATGCTTCTAATAATAATAACAATAATAGCAATAGTAATACAATCAGTAATGGCTCATCATGTCTAACAAGTTTGAACCTACTAGCTTTAACTTTAGCCGGTACTTTAGCATGACTCGTGGAAGTAGATGAAGCATGAGATTCTGCTATTTCATAATTAATTAATCCAACAACGTGGTATCGTACTACACTACATTGGACACTTACCAGGAACTGTTTGAATACTAGAGGCACGTTGAGGTAGATTCGGTACGGGTGGTGGGACTGGTATTGCTAATATAACAAATGGCATTAGCAATTGTATTACCACTAGTTGAATGTATTCTAATGAAGGCTTACCTGGTTTTGATTCCACTCGTGGCTCATGCTTTACAGTAGGTAATTGTGGTGGTAGAGGAGGTGGCACTGGGATATTCGATTCAGTTATAGGTGACAATACCAAGGCCTTCTCCTCTGAAACGGGCGTGATTGTTGGTGTAGGCTGTTGACTTGTTGCTTCCGTATCAACAATTTGCAAGTA
Source organism: Syncephalis plumigaleata (assembly GCA_025201365.1). Lineage (NCBI taxonomy): Eukaryota > Fungi > Zoopagomycota > Zoopagomycetes > Zoopagales > Piptocephalidaceae > Syncephalis > Syncephalis plumigaleata. Next base: position 523,656 of record JAIXMF010000004.1, on the reverse strand, counting down.
ATTAGCGGGAACCAGTCCTTCTTGGCCTGATTGCTGCCCCGTAACAATTCTACATTGCCACCATTCCTCACTGCTAGTGGAGTCAAGTATTATAACTTGATCTCCTTCATGTAACCTAAGCTCATCGTCGTTTTCTGGTATAAAATCAAAGGCTGCCACGCCCATTTGACTAGACACTGTATTTGCCTTAGCAGTCGATAACGTGTTGCTATTAGCTGGTGGCACTTTCAATGATGCGATAGTAGGTGTATTATCATTCACTGATGGCAATGGAGGTGGTGGTGGTATATTTGCATTACTTGTAGGTAGTGGAGGTGGTGGCGGTATATCCATATTACTAGTAGGCAATGGAGGTGGTGGTGGTATACCTGCATTACTAGTAGGCAATGGAGGAGGAGGAGGTATATCTGCATTACTAGTAGGCAGTGGAGGTGGTGGTGGTATATCCATATTACTAGTAGGTAGTGGAGACGCTGATGCTGCAATCTGACTAGATTCATCTGCTTTTTCATCTACAACGGTAACAAGCTATACAATAAAGTCATATTAATCATTAGAATTATTACGCTATCTATATTATGATTGAAATAACATACTTGTAGATAGCTGGATGGCACTACACCACTACGCTGTAATCCAGTTGCAGAGTCAGTAATTTGACACTGCCACCATTCCTCCTCGGTTGTTGGATTTAATACCCATATCTTATCCGCCTCTTTAATGGAGAGCTCATCATTTCCTGAGCCTCAAAGTCATACAAAGCAATTGCAGGTACTGGTTCAATTGATATAGGCTGCGATTCCACTACAGCAACAGGTTCTGCCGTTGTAGTAGTTGATGGTGTAGTTGAGTTTATTGCTGTTACTGCTGTGGTTGCTGCGATGTTTTCATCTGTTGTGTCTCTCGCCATAATTGCTGACCATGAATCACTTTGTTCATAATCGCTTCTGCCTCAGATTTGTGTCCAGTGTGGAATTCAATTTGCGAAGGTGTACCATTAATGTTAAAGGTAACATATTTACCATCATGCTGACAGGATACAATATTCTGAACTGGCCACTGCTGTACAGGTGTCTAATTATACAGGAAACAGTAGATAGAATGCATTAGTAATTAGTCGTTATCAATTATTACTTTCAATCCAATCTATTAATCTGTACGCTTACCTTATCACTTTTACTGGCATAAATCACTAGACCATTTCCAATACCTAATCGACCTTTCTTCTTCGTTTTCTTCTTTTTCTCCATCTCCTAATATGATTAGTTAATAGTTAGTTATGTAGTCTTGCTATTCATCATTGTCACTTACTGTTACATCCCAATACTGAATATCATCTAGTCTCATCTTTGCTGCTACCTGCGTCTAATAAGCAAGAATGTTAGTGACATGCATTCGTGTCTTAGTAGATGAATGGTACTACAACAACTTACAGTAGGATGTGATTTTTGTTCAGTAGTTTCTTCAACACTAGATGATGTCGGTACTACCGATGACGATGTATGCTCCACATCACCATCCTCGATGCGGTCCTCTTGATGGGGCGCTGTAATAGGTTGAACGTAGCTGGTAGGGACAAATCCTACTTGCTCTTGCTTTCGTACTAGAATCCAATCAGGATCATCGGTATCCAGTGTTTCCAAAATATCATCATCAACCATGCTCAGTTCCTCGTCGTTGGTGGCCTCATAAGCATACATCGCTTGGACTGATCCAATGGCAGGCATCTGAATAAGATAGCATTTAATAAATACTACTTTTCATATATATATATATATAGCTATATATACACACACACACTAACTCACCTCTTCTAAGTAAGAGCTTGGCACGATACCATCTACATCATCGCCTGATTCCCCGGAGTTTACCTTTCTTCTGACGCGCCACCAGTCTGCGTCGTCTTTCTCTAGTATATAGCAAATGTCATTCTGACGTAAATCAAGTTCATCTTGTTCCTGGCTCGTGTAATCGTAGGCTGCTCGACACACCCCAAGAAACGGCATGATAAATAAGGGTTACGCTACAGCAGACAAAGTAGGCAGGTCGATAGGAACTGATAGAGATGACAGTGATAAAGTAATAGTTACTAAGATGATAAATAGTAGGCGTGTTTAATGACAAGTGAATAGAAAGCGAAACATACACCTCGAAATAACCCTAAAATATAGTTGACTGTTTTTGATCAGTCTCTCGCATTCTCACTCTTCTCTACTATCTATGTCTCTCGCATTAAATCGTGCTTATCCACCCATTCTTACAAAATAACACGCGAACATGCGAACACGTGAATTATAGAAATGTTTATTAGCATTTTACATATCTCATTAATAATAAAGCAAGTAATAATATATATTGCTATTCAAGAATACTATTAAGAATGATTTACTATATAATATATAATATATATAATAAAGTTTATAATGATCTTAAGAACAAATCATATAATATATATAAATACGAATTAATAAAATAAAATGAGATATTTATTAACGATTAATACGTTAATAGGTAGCTCTAAACTATATCAATATATTATTGCTCGTAAATCTATTTAAAGTCAATATAACCGATATATATATATATAAAATAAATTCATTAAATATATAGTTAACATTATTATATCTATTGAAATATTGCATATCATAGCATTAAACACTGAATATAAGGTTTGTTTACTTTATTAATAAAATAAACATGTAGAATTAATCATTCATTCGTGGACTAAAAGCATTAGCCAGAGGTTTGCCATTCAGTCTTCTCGCCATTGGCCGTGGTCTTTGTGAAATACTTGGTTACGGTGACTTTATCGCCATCTGTTACTGTTTCGGTACGGACAACCAAAACGGTACCATCTGAATCGGTGCTTTCCTCGATAACTTCCTCAACCAATGGACCATCTTCTTCGCCTTCAATGATCTGAACTTCAGTTTGACTTGTCTCTTGCTGAACAGGAGCGACAACAGTTGTAGCAGTTGTAGTGCTAGTAGCTGCTTGAGTCTGCACTGGAGCTGGAGCTGGAGCTTGTACTGTTACTGTTGCTGCTGCTGCTGCCTGTGCCAAAGGTTGCTCTTCTGTAGTCGACCATTCTGACACTACTCCATTCAAGGTCTTTGTAAAGTATTTTGTAATACGGCAACTAGTAGCGCCAGTAATGGTAACAGTTCGAATAACAAGACGACCACCATCAACATCGACTGTTTCTTCAAGGTTCTCTTGCATTGCCTCGCCTATACCTGCCGTGGCTTGAGCTGCACTAGCTTGTGTATCAGTTGAGACTACTACTGCTGCTGCGGCTGTTGCTGCGGCGGCACCAGCATTAGCATCAGGAGCTGGACCTGCAGGAACGGCGACCCATACTCCCTCAGCGTTCAATTGTTCGACATCACTGGTTACCCATTGACTGATTTGACCATTCAAGTTCTTTGTAAAGTATTTCGTGATACGACGAGTATGAGTATCGGCAATTGTTACTGTACGAATGGTCAAGTGGCCTCCATCGGTATCGGTAGTCTCCTCGGTGGTTTCTTGGACAGCATCATTGGCTGCTGCTGCTGTTGCGGCGGCACCAGCATTAGCATCAGGAGCTGGACCTGCAGGAACGGCGACCCATACTCCCTCAGCGTTCAATTGTTCGACATCACTGGTTACCCATTGACTGATTTGACCATTCAAGTTCTTCGTAAAGTATTTCGTGATACGACGAGTATGAGTATCGGCAATTGTTACTGTACGAATGGTCAAGTGGCCTCCATCGGTATCGGTAGTCTCCTCGGTGGTTTCTTGGACAGCATCATTAGCAGCGGCAGCAGCGGCACAGCATTAGCATCAGGAGCTGGACCTGCGGGAACGGCAACCCATTCTCCCTCAGCGTTCAATTGCTCGACATCGCTTGTAGTCCATTGTGTAGTTTCACCATTGAGGACCTTGGTGTAGTATTTAGTAATACGACGAATGTACGAGTCAGCGTTGATAACCGTGCGAATAGTTAGTTTGCCACCATCAGTATCCGTCTTCTCCTCAGTGAAGTCTTGAACTCCAGCGCCAGAAGCAGCTGCAGCACCGCTAGCATCCGCTGATACTGCTGCTGCTGCTGTTTGCCCGATGACACCTGATGACTGGATGGCTGGTCCCGCTGCTTGAGTGATCTCTTGATGAGCTGCGTGCGATCCAGTCTTGATACTGCCTGATGCGCCAACAACCGATGTCGATCCATCAGCATTAACTACTATATCACCGGCAACCGATGTTTCACCCTCAGCTTTAGCAACAATTGGCTCAACATCGCTCGTCATCCACTGGGTGACTTGACCGTTCAATGTCTTGGTGTAGTACTTGGTGACGCGACGAACTTGCGTATCCGAGATAATCACCGTTCGAATCGATAGATGGCCACCATCGGTGTCGGTCTCCTCAGTGGTGAATTCTTGCACTCCACCCGATGGTCCAACAATAGTGACATCTTGTGGTGCTGGAGCTACTGGAGTTGCTGGTTGCTCTTGAGGCTGCTCAAGTGGTTGCTCATCGGTAGTCGACCATTCGGTAACCTCACCGTTCAGTGTGCGTGTGAAGTACTTAGTGATACGACGGCATCGACGTGTGCGTACAGTGACTGTACGTGTCACTAGACGAGCACCTTCAGCATCGGTAGTCTCCTCGGTGGCTTCCTCCGGTTCGCCAACAACTTCCTCATCACCTCTGCAGTGGGTAGTTTTCCTTAGCAGCGCATGTCGATGAATCAGTAGTATCAGCGGTCACTTGTTCAGTTGCTGCTGTAGTAGCTGTTTGTCCAATGACACCTGATGACTGGATGGCTGGTCCCGCTGCTTGTGTGATCTCTTGATGAGCTGCGTGCGATCCAGTCTTGATACTGCCTGATGCGCCAACAACCGATGTCGATCCATCAGCATTAACTACTATATCACCGGCAACCGATGTTTCACCCTCGCTTTAGCAACAATTGGCTCAACATCGCTCGTCATCCACTGGGTGACTTGACCGTTCAATGTCTTGGTGTAGTACTTGGTGACGCGACGAACTTGCGTATCCGAGATAATCACCGTTCGAATCGATAGATGGCCACCATCGGTGTCGGTCTCCTCAGTGGTAAATTCTTGCACTCCACCCGATGGTCCGACGATAGTGACATCTTGTGGTGCTGGAGCTACTGGAGCAACTGGGGCTGCTGGTTGCTCTTGGGGCTGTGTACTAACGCTTGTGCTCTCCGTACTAGCTTGTTCTGTAGCATTGCTGCAGGTTGTTGTAGTATCAGCGATTACATTGGCGGTCGTAGTCTCCTCAATAGTAGTTGATACCGTTGTTTGAAGCTCAACTGTGGTTTCCGCAGAAGTGCTGCTGACACCCTTAACTGTGGAAACATCGACCTTTTATATACAAAATGTATTAGTTAAATGTAATGTAATATATAATAAAGTACTTTACCTTATCATTCACGATCTGTTGTTCCACCGATACTTCAGTAGATTCAATCTGCACTTCCGTTTCTACAGTGTTATCCTCGGTTGTAACGACAGTTGTAGCGTCAGATCGACCAACATCTATATATGGGTATATTTACTTAGTATATGGAATTTTTGCTAATTTAAATCATCAACTTACCTATGACTTCCGTAACAGTCGACTCCTTATTAGATGAAACAATCGCCGCACCTGCTGCAACACCTGCAACCGCTGCAATACCTGCAACAACAGCAGTCTTCGCTATGGTAGAAGTATGGGAGGAAGACACTGAAGAATCAGCAGCCCTGGTTCCTTCAACTACTGGTGCCGGCGTCTCTGTTGACGCTGGCGTTTGTGCTGATTCAGTAGTTTGCGTCACAGTAGCCTCAGCTGCCATCAATGGACGGCGAGATCGATGACGACGACGTCTTTTCTTGCCGGTACCGGTACCAGCATTGGCAGCCGGAGCGGCCTCTCCCTCCTTCTTGGCCTTTCGGTTCTTCTTAGCGCGATGCTTCTTATGACGATGCTGCTTCTTACGGCGAAGCTTCTTCTCCTTACGACGCTCTTCACGGGCCGCTACAGCTTCAGGCGACATATCTTTGGGGCCTTCGCCCTCCTCTTCATCGGAAGAAATATCCTCGCTAGCTAATGATGCGTCTGACACGTCATCGTGGCTCTCCTCGATATCTGATAGTCCAGCCTCTGGTTCGCTATCCTCTTCCGATTCTCCTTCAACTTCTGGCTCGGACTCTGGCTCTGGCTCCGGAATAACTACCGCTGGCTCGGGTTCTAGTGCCTTAGCAGTTACTATTCCTGCAGCGGCTACCGTAGTTACTGTAGTCACTGCGGCCGCCGTCTTATTGCCATGCTTCTTACGACGATTCTTCTTCTTCTTCTTTCGACCACCGCACCGCTACCACCAGCCACGGCGCCTTCCTCCTGCTCGACATCTGAGTCAGTCTCGCCTGCTTCCTCACTATCGGACGCGGCATCAACATGGCGTTCGTTTCATGTTCCGAAGGAGTGTCAACGGCTGTTTCCACAACTTCAAGTACTTCCTCCTCACGTTCGGAATTCCACGTTAAAGCGAGTCTACGAACAAATTGGCGTCCAAGTCGAATAATAATGTGTTCATCTTCGGTATTGCTTTCCACATCAGCTTGAACCAATACGGTACGCTCCACCATTCGACCTTCCGTGATTATCCATACGTAAACCGTGCGACGAATGAATAATATACCGCCGCGAGTGATGGAGTCGACAGTTGCTACCTGACGATCATTGGTAACATCCTCTTCGACTAAATCCATGGTTGTGAAGCATTCCTCGCCGGTCAATTCATCCCAGTAGAGAACTTGCCAGCTAATGCAACGACGTCCATCGCGAGATACAATGACAGACTCGTCATATTGGCCGTTGCGATTTGGAGTAGCAATGTGAATTATATCGCGGACAAATTGCTGAGTGGCATGGTCCCAACGAACAACAACACGGCGCACGTACTCTTGTCCAGATCGAAGTAAACGTACAGGCGCACGCTGCGTCAATTGTACACGATCATATACGGCACTCGATCCTTCGGCCAAATACTCGATGGTGCGAGTAATGATTGTCAATGTAATTACACACCAGATGGTGATGGTTCGGCGAATATATCGACGACCTTCACGTACAACCACTGTTGACGATACAGACTTATCAGCGGCGTCATCATCAACTGCAACATCGATTTCTTCACGTCGAGTGGTATTCGCTGATTCATCCCAGACATAAATGACTCGACGAACAAAGTGTTTGTCGTTATGAATAACTGGAGTGATATAACGCGAAGCTGGATTACCCGAACGATTATAAAACACGTCTGGAACCTCGACCTTATCGGTAATAAATGTACGAGTTACAACATCCCATCGAATGATATATCTAATTATGTAGCGACGACCATTGTGCTCAGTAACAGTCATGCTGCTGTCGGTATCGCTTGCTTCATTGTTGTCCAAATAAATATATCCTCGTACTTCGCGTTGCTGTGTGGAATCCCAGTATACCACTAGGCGACGAACGAATACACGATTCTGCAGGATTACTTCAGAAGAAATAATGGAAGAATCCGAGTGTGTTGCCGTGTATGAGATTACATCATATTGATTAGCGTCAATGTCAACTGTAGCTGGTATCTCGGTATTCAAAACGACATCCCAGCGGTAGATTGTAACGCGAATGAGTCGACGGTCATTTCGAACGACTTCGGCGTAAGATGCTTTACTGGCGCTAAGTGATTCCACCTCGATCTCAAGTTCCTCATCGACCATCTGCTGTTGTGTCTCCGACCAACAAGTGACAGTACGACGAATATAACGCTTGTTGTTATCTCGGACAATAATGGCGCTGGAATCGTTTGCAACTACTTGATTCGCGACGCAGCACACATCATTGAGCGCAAGTTCGACATCCTGAGTAACGGTAGACTGAGTGGTGTTATCCCAGAATTCAAACGAGCGACGAATGAAGCGTCGTCCACCACGAGATACAATAACTGAAGCGTCCTCTTCAACAAGTGATGCCGACTCCAAGTCATCAAGAGAGATTTCATATGCTTCACTAACAGCCTCATTCTTGATGTCATCCCAGCGAGTGAATACACGACGAATAAAGCGACGTTGCGAGCGGACAATAACGTCGGTATGTGCAGATGAAGTAGCTACTTCAACAGATTCCAACTGATCACGATCCACTGTTGGTAACGTTGTTGTAGTCTCGGTGTATTCAGTAGAAACGTTGGCTCGGGTAGGACGCTCATCGGCAGGCATATCCATAGGCATATTAGTTGGTACATGTACAATACCGGCATCAGAATCTACCAAAATTTGTTAATAAAGTCATTTACAATAACAATAGAATGAATAAAACTTACCAGATTTGTCCTGAATGCCAAGCAATTTACGGAAGAAACCAACGCGAGCAGTAGGCTGTTTCTTTTGAGAAGCAACAACACCAGCAATAACTGCTGTGGCAGCAGCTGCCGTAACTGCCGTAGCTGCTACCGCGGTCGTCAATATGCTGCCGGATTCCGCCTCGACCTTGACGACTTCCTCGCTGACTTGCTGTACATCATCGACGCAAACCTCGACCTCCTCGGTAACTGGCTTGTTCTGCTCGACGTTCCATCGTGTGAAGTAGCGGCGAATGAAGCGACGGCCATTACGCTCGACGACCGTTTCATCGGCATTGACATCGACGCTGGCGGCCTCCTTGACTTCGTCGGCTGCTAATTCGACCTCATGCTCGATCTCCTTGTTCTCTTCGACGCTCCACAACTTGAATACACGTCGAATGAATACGCGACCTTGACGAACGACAACTCCAGTCGATGCAAGTGCTGATGATGTCTCGCTCTCGACCTTGACGACATCCTCGTGCGCTTGTTGCACTTCATCGGCTGCGACCTCGACTTCATCGGTGACCGTGGCGTTGGATTCGGTACTCCAGCGTGTAATTGTACGGCGAATGAAGCGACGACCATTGCGAACAACAATCGTCTCGGAATCGGCCGTGACATTGGCTGCTTCCTTGACATCTTCCGCTGCAACTTCGACTTCACGCTGAATTTCCTTGTTCTCCTCCGTGCACCACATAGTAAACACACGTCGAATAAACATTCTTCCTTGACGAACTGCTACGCCAGTGCTGGCAACTGTCTCTGCTGCGACTACCGCGGCCAATGTTGTACCTGATTCCGCTTCAACCTTGACCACTTCGTCGTTAACTTGTTGCACATCATCGACGGCGACTTCGACCTCGTCCGTAACAAGCTTGTTCTCCTCGACACTCCAGCGCGTGAACTTGCGACGAATGAAGCGACGGCCGTTGCGTTCGACGATAGTCTCGGAGTCGGATTCGACTGTGGCGGCTTCCTTAACTTCATCGGCTGCGATCTCGACTTCGACCTTGACTTCCTCGTTCGTCTCCGTGTTCCATTGCGTGAACCAGCGTCGAATGAATACTCGGCCTTCGCGTACAACTGAGCCTGCCACCACGGCTACGGCTCCGGTGGCTGCTACCACGCCTGCTCCAACTGCTACTGCGCTGTTAGCAATAGCCGTGACAAGTCCGTTACCAGCTTCGGCTTCGACCTTGACAACTTCTTCGCTAACTTGTTGTACATCTTCGACTGAGACTTCGACCTCTTCAGTGACTGGCTTGTTCTCCTCGACGCTCCATCGCGTAAACTTGCGACGAATGAAACGACGACCGTTGCGCTCGACTACCGTCTCGGATGATGCCTCAACATTGGCCGCTTCCTTGATTTCATCGGCTGCAATCTCGACTTCTTGCTCGACTTCCTTGTTCTCCTCGACGCTCCACTGCTTGAATACGCGTCGTACGAATAATCGGCCGTTACGTACTACCACACCGGATGCCGCTGCGGTTGCCGTAGCTGTGGCAACTGCCGCTTCAACTAAGATGCTGCCGGTTTCCGCTTCGACCTTGACTACTTCGTCGTTGGCTACTTGAACGTCGTCGATAGCAACTTCCACGTCATCGGTAACAAGCTTGTTCTCCTCCTCGCTCCAGCGCGTGAACTTGCGGCAAATGAAGCGACGGCCGTTGCGCTCAACAATAGTCTCGGAGTCGGATTCGACGTTAGCGGCTTCCTTGACTTCGTTAGCATCAACTTCGACCTCAACCTTGACTTCTTCGTTCTTCTCGGTATCCCACTTCGTGAACCAGCGTCGAACGAATAATCGACCGTGTCGCACTGCTACTCCTGCTGCTGTGGCGGCCGCTGCTGCCGTAACTGCCGTAGCTGCTACCGCGGTCGTCAATATGCTGCCGGATTCCGCCTCGACCTTGACGACTTCCTCGCTGACTTGCTGTACATCATCGACGCAAACCTCGACCTCCTCGGTAACTGGCTTGTTCTGCTCGACGTTCCATCGTGTGAAGTAGCGGCGAATGAAGCGACGGCCATTACGCTCGACGACCGTTTCATCGGCATTGACATCGACGCTGGCGGCCTCCTTGACTTCGTCGGCTGCTAATTCGACCTCATGCTCGATCTCCTTGTTCTCTTCGACGCTCCACAACTTGAATACACGTCGAATGAATACGCGACCTTGACGAACGACAACTCCAGTCGATGCAAGTGCTGATGATGTCTCGCTCTCGACCTTGACGACATCCTCGTGCGCTTGTTGCACTTCATCGGCTGCGACCTCGACTTCATCGGTGACCGTGGCGTTGGATTCGGTACTCCAGCGTGTAATTGTACGGCGAATGAAGCGACGACCATTGCGAACAACAATCGTCTCGGAATCGGCCGTGACATTGGCTGCTTCCTTGACATCTTCCGCTGCAACTTCGACTTCACGCTGAATTTCCTTGTTCTCCTCCGTGCACCACATAGTAAACACACGTCGAATAAACATTCTTCCTTGACGAACTGCTACGCCAGTGCTGGCAACTGTCTCTGCTGCGACTACCGCGGCCAATGTTGTACCTGATTCCGCTTCAACCTTGACCACTTCGTCGTTAACTTGTTGCACATCATCGACGGCGACTTCGACCTCGTCCGTAACAAGCTTGTTCTCCTCGACACTCCAGCGCGTGAACTTGCGACGAATGAAGCGACGGCCGTTGCGTTCGACGATAGTCTCGGAGTCGGATTCGACTGTGGCGGCTTCCTTAACTTCATCGGCTGCGATCTCGACTTCGACCTTGACTTCCTCGTTCGTCTCCGTGTTCCATTGCGTGAACCAGCGTCGAATGAATACTCGGCCTTCGCGTACAACTGAGCCTGCCACCACGGCTACGGCTCCGGTGGCTGCTACCACGCCTGCTCCAACTGCTACTGCGCTGTTAGCAATAGCCGTGACAAGTCCGTTACCAGCTTCGGCTTCGACCTTGACAACTTCTTCGCTAACTTGTTGTACATCTTCGACTGAGACTTCGACCTCTTCAGTGACTGGCTTGTTCTCCTCGACGCTCCATCGCGTAAACTTGCGACGAATGAAACGACGACCGTTGCGCTCGACTACCGTCTCGGATGATGCCTCAACATTGGCCGCTTCCTTGATTTCATCGGCTGCAATCTCGACTTCTTGCTCGACTTCCTTGTTCTCCTCGACGCTCCACTGCTTGAATACGCGTCGTACGAATAATCGGCCGTTACGTACTACCACACCGGATGCCGCTGCGGTTGCCGTAGCTGTGGCAACTGCCGCTTCAACTAAGATGCTGCCGGTTTCCGCTTCGACCTTGACTACTTCGTCGTTGGCTACTTGAACGTCGTCGATAGCAACTTCCACGTCATCGGTAACAAGCTTGTTCTCCTCCTCGCTCCAGCGCGTGAACTTGCGGCAAATGAAGCGACGGCCGTTGCGCTCAACAATAGTCTCGGAGTCGGATTCGACGTTAGCGGCTTCCTTGACTTCGTTAGCATCAACTTCGACCTCAACCTTGACTTCTTCGTTCTTCTCGGTATCCCACTTCGTGAACCAGCGTCGAACGAATAATCGACCGTGTCGCACTGCTACTCCTGCTGCTGTGGCGGCCGCTGCTGCCGTAACTGCCGTAGCTGCTACCGCGGTCGTCAATATGCTGCCGGATTCCGCCTCGACCTTGACGACTTCCTCGCTGACTTGCTGTACATCATCGACGCAAACCTCGACCTCCTCGGTAACTGGCTTGTTCTGCTCGACGTTCCATCGTGTGAAGTAGCGGCGAATGAAGCGACGGCCATTACGCTCGACGACCGTTTCATCGGCATTGACATCGACGCTGGCGGCCTCCTTGACTTCGTCGGCTGCTAATTCGACCTCATGCTCGATCTCCTTGTTCTCTTCGACGCTCCACAACTTGAATACACGTCGAATGAATACGCGACCTTGACGAACGACAACTCCAGTCGATGCAAGTGCTGATGATGTCTCGCTCTCGACCTTGACGACATCCTCGTGCGCTTGTTGCACTTCATCGGCTGCGACCTCGACTTCATCGGTGACCGTGGCGTTGGATTCGGTACTCCAGCGTGTAATTGTACGGCGAATGAAGCGACGACCATTGCGAACAACAATCGTCTCGGAATCGGCCGTGACATTGGCTGCTTCCTTGACATCTTCCGCTGCAACTTCGACTTCACGCTGAATTTCCTTGTTCTCCTCCGTGCACCACATAGTAAACACACGTCGAATAAACATTCTTCCTTGACGAACTGCTACGCCAGTGCTGGCAACTGTCTCTGCTGCGACTACCGCGGCCAATGTTGTACCTGATTCCGCTTCAACCTTGACCACTTCGTCGTTAACTTGTTGCACATCATCGACGGCGACTTCGACCTCGTCCGTAACAAGCTTGTTCTCCTCGACACTCCAGCGCGTGAACTTGCGACGAATGAAGCGACGGCCGTTGCGTTCGACGATAGTCTCGGAGTCGGATTCGACTGTGGCGGCTTCCTTAACTTCATCGGCTGCGATCTCGACTTCGACCTTGACTTCCTCGTTCGTCTCCGTGTTCCATTGCGTGAACCAGCGTCGAATGAATACTCGGCCTTCGCGTACAACTGAGCCTGCCACCACGGCTACGGCTCCGGTGGCTGCTACCACGCCTGCTCCAACTGCTACTGCGCTGTTAGCAATAGCCGTGACAAGTCCGTTACCAGCTTCGGCTTCGACCTTGACAACTTCTTCGCTAACTTGTTGTACATCTTCGACTGAGACTTCGACCTCTTCAGTGACTGGCTTGTTCTCCTCGACGCTCCATCGCGTAAACTTGCGACGAATGAAACGACGACCGTTGCGCTCGACTACCGTCTCGGATGATGCCTCAACATTGGCCGCTTCCTTGATTTCATCGGCTGCAATCTCGACTTCTTGCTCGACTTCCTTGTTCTCCTCGACGCTCCACTGCTTGAATACGCGTCGTACGAATAATCGGCCGTTACGTACTACCACACCGGATGCCGCTGCGGTTGCCGTAGCTGTGGCAACTGCCGCTTCAACTAAGATGCTGCCGGTTTCCGCTTCGACCTTGACTACTTCGTCGTTGGCTACTTGAACGTCGTCGATAGCAACTTCCACGTCATCGGTAACAAGCTTGTTCTCCTCCTCGCTCCAGCGCGTGAACTTGCGGCAAATGAAGCGACGGCCGTTGCGCTCAACAATAGTCTCGGAGTCGGATTCGACGTTAGCGGCTTCCTTGACTTCGTTAGCATCAACTTCGACCTCAACCTTGACTTCTTCGTTCTTCTCGGTATCCCACTTCGTGAACCAGCGTCGAACGAATAATCGACCGTGTCGCACTGCTACTCCTGCTGCTGTGGCGGCCGCTGCTGCCGTAACTGCCGTAGCTGCTACCGCGGTCGTCAATATGCTGCCGGATTCCGCCTCGACCTTGACGACTTCCTCGCTGACTTGCTGTACATCATCGACGCAAACCTCGACCTCCTCGGTAACTGGCTTGTTCTGCTCGACGTTCCATCGTGTGAAGTAGCGGCGAATGAAGCGACGGCCATTACGCTCGACGACCGTTTCATCGGCATTGACATCGACGCTGGCGGCCTCCTTGACTTCGTCGGCTGCTAATTCGACCTCATGCTCGATCTCCTTGTTCTCTTCGACGCTCCACAACTTGAATACACGTCGAATGAATACGCGACCTTGACGAACGACAACTCCAGTCGATGCAAGTGCTGATGATGTCTCGCTCTCGACCTTGACGACATCCTCGTGCGCTTGTTGCACTTCATCGGCTGCGACCTCGACTTCATCGGTGACCGTGGCGTTGGATTCGGTACTCCAGCGTGTAATTGTACGGCGAATGAAGCGACGACCATTGCGAACAATAACCTTTCGGAATCCGCCTCAACGTTGGCGGCTTCTTTAATGTCGTCAGCGGCAACTTCGACCTCGCATTGCACCTCCTTGTTTTCTTCAACGCGCCACATAGTGAATACACGTCGAATGAAAAGTCGTCCTTTGCGAACAATGAGACCAGCCTTTTCCGCTGCTGCTTTAGCACCTTCCGCCAGTTTACTGCTTGATTTGGCTTCCACTTTGACTACTTCCAGATTAGCGCTTTCGATATCGTCAACCGCCACTTCAGTCGTTTCTTCAACTGGCTTATTGGTAGTGGTGTTCCATGTTCGGAAGGTACGGCGAATGTAACGGCGACCATTACGTTCAACGACTACGTCATCCGATGTGGCAGTGGCAGCGGCAGCGGAAGAAATATCCTCAGCATCCACTTCGACGTCTTTCTGCTCTTCTTTGTGGTAGCCTCGTTCCAATAAGTGAACGTACGGACAATATAGCGACGACGCACTCGAGTGATTACCACGGCGGTAATGGCGGCGGCTTCCGTCTTCGCTAGCTCCAAATCGCCGGCATCAATGAAGACCTCGCGTTCAACGATGCATCGTTTGACCTCATCCCAGAATGCAAAACGACGCACGACATACCGTTGACCTTGTCGCACAACGACAATACTACTTCGTGAAGCGTCATTCTGATCGGTAGCCTTAAGCATATCATCTTCAGCGATCTCGACCAGCAAAGGAACCGATTGTCTCAAGCGTGAATCCCAGAATCGCATAATACGATGAATGAAACGACGACCTTGCCTAATGGCCACTGATGCAGAAACGTTAAGCGCTTGCGTACGAGCGGCTTCAAGATCGGCAGTATCAATGTGGACCTCTTCTTCGACGGCACTATTAGACGCGCTATCCCATCGAGTGAATCGGCGTACCAAGAATGTGCGACCATCATGACTGACAGTTTGAACAGTGTCTTGTGGTGCTGACATCGCTTGTTCGACCTCATCGGCGGCAATTTCCAATTCCTTCTGCACTACTTGTTGCGAGTGGACGTAATAAATAGTATAGATACGCTTGATGTAACGACGGCCGTGTCGAAGTACAATCGCATCCATGGGTAGTGCGTTCAACGTCCTAAAGGATGCCTCGCATGCTTGGGTGAGTTCGTCGGCGGCCACTTCCATTTCATCGTCAACAAGCTGATTGGTCTCGTCGTTCCAGCGGGTGAACACGCGTCGAATAAACTTGTAGCCAAGACGGTAGACAACATAGACGCGACAGGTCGACGCGTATTCTTTGGCTGCAGTCACGTCATCCAACAGTAGTTCGACTTCAACCGGAATAACTCGATCCTTGGAAACGCTCCAGCGTGAAAAAGTGTACCGAATAAAACGCTGGTTGTTACGCAGAATAACATGCTCATTCTCGTGGGCGTAGAGTTCCTGGCGGGCGATATCAGACGCTGAGTTGATGTCATCAACGTCGAATTCGATAATTTCCCTCACGATGGAACGAGTGCGAACATCCCAGCGTGAAAACACGCGACGTACAAAGCGACGTTCACCACGAATGATCACGACAATTGACGAGCGATGTGCGTACGCACCAACTTCAATTTGATCAAGCGGCAGCTCAGCCTCCTCGCAAGTGATAGACTGTTTCTCGTGGTGCCAACGGCTGAAAATACGACGAACAAACCTGCGACCATTTCGAATGATGACTTGCGAAGTGTAGTTACCGCTATAGATTCCCTTCTTCTGAACCAGATCATTAGCATTGGCGATACAGATCTCGCGAACCTCCTGGCGTTCCTTGCCGGCCTCCTCGCTCCAGTGAAGAATCATCTGACGAATGTATTGACGACCATTGCGCGTAGCCACGACATCTTGCTTGGCGGTCACCTCGTTATCGGAATCGTCGTCGGCCTTAGTCATAACGTGGACCATGGTCAATTCTTCACTCTGAGTCTTCTCGTTCCATAGATAAACGTAGCGACGAATGAAACGAGTATTGCCACGAACCAGAATGTTGGTAGCAAATGTGGGATTTGTAATAACGCTACCGGCCCGTTCAACGTCATCCACAAGGAGATTGAACTCCTCCACCACCGGCTGGCATTGTTTACGACTCCATCGGGTAAGGGTGTAGCGACCGATACGTTTGCCGTTGTGCTCGGCAATCTCAATGGTATCATGATTGTTGATGGTGGCAGCCGCGGCAACACGTAGTTCGTCTTCGTCAAACTCGAACTCGTGCTCGTTCAAGCGTGCTTGTTTGCTAAACCAGCAGGTGAAGAAGCGACGGACAAATTGACGAGACTGACGAACGACAATGGCCGTTGGGATGTTGGAGATGGCAATGTAAGCCTGTTGCAGATCATCGATAGCGATTTCATTGCTTTCGTCGACGGTCTTCTTAGCGCGGGCGTCCCATTTGCTAATGATGTGCTTATAGAAACGACGACCATTGTGGACAACAATCTTACTGCACGAATTATCGGAACATTCGGCGATAATGCTGGCCACGTCATCGACAAACATTTCGCCAACTCGGCGATGCTCGCGATTCGACACGGAATCCCAGAAGGTGAATACGCGACGGAGGTAACGACGACGATGATGCACGATGGACACGGCGGCAAGCGTAGAGATTTCGGCCTGAGCTTGACAGAGATCCTCGGTCGAGACGGACAACTCCTCCTGGACAATACGGAAGTTGTGGGAATCCCAATAGGTAAACGGCATGCGTACGTATCGACGACCATTGCGAACGGTAATGTGCTCGCCCTCGCCACTAAGCGCCATTGTGACGGCCTTTTGCACATCGCTAGCTGATAGTTCGATTTCCTCGCGAGTACTACAATTGTTTGCCTCGTCCCATCGAATGAAAGCACGACGAATCAAACGGTGGCCACTTCGAACGACAATGCTGGCGGTCAAGTTGGATGCCTCGACATCGGCCAATTTAACGTCGTCCTGCAGGTATTCGGCCTCAATGTAGGCGATAGCATTGGATTCCACGCTCCAAACGGTGTAAACACGGTTTACATAGCGTTGGCCGCCGTGAATCTTGATTGAGGCGGCGTCTTGTGGTTCACCGGCAGCTTGAGCAATATCCTCCGCGGCTATCTCGACTGGTTCTTGAATAACGGTAGCATCCTGGTGGGACCAGCGACCTATGA
This sequence comes from Syncephalis plumigaleata, assembly GCA_025201365.1. NCBI lineage: Eukaryota > Fungi > Zoopagomycota > Zoopagomycetes > Zoopagales > Piptocephalidaceae > Syncephalis > Syncephalis plumigaleata. The sequence goes on along the minus strand of JAIXMF010000004.1, from coordinate 506,197 downwards.
CACGACGAATAAAGCGACGACCATTGCGTATGATCACTTGCGACGCGAAACGAGCGGCTTCAGCGATAGCTTGATCAATATCCTCGACTGCCAACTCGATAACTGTACGATCGCTCTTTGCAAGTTTCATATTCCACTGGGAAATGGCGTACTTGATAAATCGACGATTCTTGTGGGTGGTATTAATTCCGGAAGTCTTGATGGCGGCACGACTAACGGCCTCGATAAGATCATCGGCACTAAGTTCAAGCTCGCGGTTTTCGATACGAGCACCGGGGGAAACGTAGCAAGTAAACGAGCGACGAATAAATCGACGACCTGAGCGAACGATAACACGACTCGCATCCTTGCCATTGGCACCGCCTACAATGGTGGTGGCCGAAGCAAGACCGGAAGCCACCGCGGACGAACTCGGACTAATCTCGCGACCCTTCGACTTGCTTGGCTTGCCAAAGAACCACGATTCAACTCGATGCACAGCCGTGGCCACGCCGTCAATAGCGTCATGAGCAGCATGACTAATGATGTTTTCCGAGGCATGTGCACACTCGGTAGACTCGGTTGCCGGTGCCTTCTCTTCCTGTCGCGACGACGATGATGTTTGCGAGGGCAATGGCTTGAACACCTCGGATTGCTGGACGGAGACACGCGTGGAAGACGACGAAGTAGATGCGGTCGTTTTGGATTCCAACTCGGTCGTTTGCTTCTTGGATTTCTTCGACTTGCTACCGCCCCAAATACGACTGAAGAAACTGCCCTTTTTGTCATCATCGGAATCGGTGGTAAGCGGGTAGGCAATGACGTCTGTAGGCACGTTGGGCGCGTATAGTTGCTCCTGAGCGGCACAATTCAAATCAAGCCAGGAAAAGTTAGAAGGAGCAATAGTGTGAGACTTGTTTGACGTTAAAGCACTGCCTCGACGAACGTAGCCATCATCAGATTGAGCACTAAGTGTGCGACGGAAACGTGCAGGCCGCGATGCTTCCCATTGACTGAACGCCGTAAGTAGACCGTCCACACATTCCCTCACCTGTGGATTGCCGGCTACATTGGAAAGACCGTTATTTGGCGTGACGGCACCAGATCGGCGAGTCTCGGCAACAGTGCGAAGGGCCGTGGCAATGTCGGATTCGGTAAGTCCTCGGTAGTTGGAGCGATGTCGATTGCGCAATGATGACTCCGTCTCGTGAAGAAGTTGAACATCCTTTCCGGCGGGCAACTCGACAGCATCGGATGAGGTCATGTCGGATACGGTGTCGATTAAAGTTGCCTGTTCCGTGCTAGTCTCGATGATATTCATCTTTCGGGATGAGATGCTGGAATGACAATCAGCCTTGGAGGATACGCGAATTGTTGCTGACTCGTTTACGCCATAGAGCTCCTTGGAAGTAGGTAGCCAACGAAGTAGCCATAAATAGTAAAGTGCAAAGAAGAATGGACCCGCTCGCGATGTGATATGAGCGGTAAACGAGAAAATATCGTTGGCGTCATCGGTACCGAACACGGCAACGGCAATGTTATGCGACGCGTACCAACCAACTACGGAAGCGTAGACCAGCGAGAGTACAGAAAGACGAAGCTTGAAACGTGCCAACAAGGAATGACCAGTCTTGCGAACATTGGAATAGACAAGAGAAAAGCTACGTAGTGCCGGAATAGTGACGATGAGCCAGGCCATCATGGAGAGCGATCCGATTACCGCGTGAATGGGACGTTCAGTCGATGGTTCTGGACGACAAGCGACAGCGCGTCCTTGACTATCCAACACGAGTGTTTGCCACCAGTTGCGCGTTGTCCATAGAAATCCGGTAGAAAGGACACAGCCAGCAATCCAGAGCGAGGAAAGAACCACACCACGACTGCTCAATGAAGGACGAGCCGTAGCGTGTTGCGTAGCGTAGCGCTGCGAGTAGATTGCTAGGGCACCGGTATAGGCCATACTGGCCATACGTAGAACAAGACGAGTTCCGTGATTCTTACGACAGGTGTCCACAGTAAGAGTAGATGTGCCATTGCTGATCGAGGCGTAAAGAGCACGAAGCTCGCTCAATTCACCTTGGAGAGTGGATACAGCGCAGGCAAGATCAACCAATACGGCGATAGCAACCAAACGCACGACAAGGTGCTGTCGCTTACGCCATAACGGAATCAGACTGTAGGATAAACTTGCAACGGCAAGTGCCTGCAACGCAAGCAATCCAACAGAGAAATCGGGCGAGAACCACATGTTAATATGGCAATGAATCCCGAGGATAAAAAAACTTCAACAATGAAACACACACACGCACGAAATATTCACAGAATAAAAAAGAAAATTGACAAATGTTAAACGCAAATGATGCAGTCAACTAGACAGAAATTACCGATATAAACAATATAGCAACAATGCCTAGAAGAACTTGCTTTTTTTAGAAATTGAATTAAGACGCGATTACCACCAGTAAATAATTAGTGATGATATGGAAATAGAGACTTTTTACGTCGATAACTATGACAACTTGTTTGATCCACTAATATAGTGATATATATTACTAACAAGTCGTCGTTAATCGAGCAATAAACAAGAGAAACGCTTTTTTACGGTGCTACACACTAAGCAACAACGACAATAATCGTTTAGCGTTAGAAAGAGCAACAACCGATTTAAACACGCACGTACACACACACACCCGAATAAACAGAATACTCTATTCACAAATGCAAATAGAAATATCTGAAAAGATCACAAAAGTATATACTCGTATATACTAAATGCACCCGCCCACGCAATACCAAACAATATCACCTTGTTATATTGTTGTTATTATGATTAGCAGCTACAATACTATCGTAGACCTTTAGTTGTAGTAGCAAATCACGGAGTTTGAAAATAAAATATCCACAATTGGTTGTAAACACAATGTTTAAACTCCGGTATAGAGAATACGCGAATTGTCAATATAAATTAGTATTGAGAACACCCTTAAACTTGATGCACGGCCCACAGCAACAGCAACAACAACAACAAATAGTTGAAGGTAGTCGCGCACACCAATATTGTTCAAGTGTAAACCAACAATTAACTAATGCAATTGTCAACGAACAGAAGATAACCTGCAAATAATACTGCAGACGTAATACGTAAACCAGACACAGTTAACCGCTAAACCGCACAACAAACACTAATTCCTTTTTTTCCTTTCCTATTAACGCACTAATGCGCAATACACGTATGCAACACACCAGCGCGCAATACCAAGAGTACAACAACAGTGTCGATACCGCGAATACTATATTGCAAGTATAACACGGATACACGTACAGTATTGCTGTGTCTTTAGATAACACGTAGATGTCGCTATACAAAGCACACCGTAGTAAGCTTATAGTGCAATAAACGTAGAGAAGATAGCAGAGATGAAAGCGAATGCGTTCTGAATAAAGTGATGTCGTCGACAACGAGAAAAAGGACAACGACCGGACGAGAAGAAAAGGCCTACTTTTGTGAGAGCCAGCCTAGTTTGTTCGTGCGCGCTTGAGTGTGTATGAATATGTGTATACGTGTAACGTCAACTACAGCTAGATTCGTCAGCTGTGCCACCATAACCAAAGTCGATGACGAACGTGCTCGGCATTTATTGGCTGTGGCAGTTATCGCCGCTATTGTCGTTGCTACTACACGCTCCATCGTTGAATAGGCTGGCATAACGGGAAGGACCGCAGCGTATTAACTCGACTAAAGCGAGTGACCAGAGAGAATCGAATGTATTTTTTCCAATAATTTTTCTACTACATCATAGACAGCCATTGCCTATTTGATACGCTATCGCACATTTCACGTCTAGCACGATTAACGAGTATAGCCTATGAGTAGACGATACACACGCCGAAAATGGTAGTGCTACGCGTCCATTTAGGAAGACACGTCCCCTCAAGCGACAATGGCCAAAGAAGAAAAAAGATTTGCCTAAAAAAAACAAAAAAGATGCATGCTACTCCAACATGCCCAGCCTCAAGATTGTCCATCTGGCAATACCTGATTGGTGCAGTTGCTGGTTTCTAGCCTATGTGAACAAAGAAGAAAATAGCAAGTGACGTGATAAACGACCTGATGATGGTGATAGTCTAGAATGATGCCATTATTTCTTTACCGAAGATGTGACAATGGAACCAGTGATATGCATCAACAGGCCTAGACAAATGCGGCTGCTTAACATTTGAAATACAATGGCACAGACACACGTGCTGTTCAACTGTACACGTCATTACCCCAATCAACATGACAATGGCCTAGTGCAAGAAGAAAAAGTGCCATTCCATCTAGTCTCGTTGATACATCATTGAAGTTGCAACAGCAAATATGTATACTTTGATTACAATCATTTATATAGTATTCTAATTCGGAAATAGCTTGGTTTTAATGTACTTGCTTCCACCCTTGCTAGAATGAAATGCTCTGACCTATTTAGATGGAATAGCACCTAATTATACTATTAACATTGGCATTGTAACAGCGTAAATGAGACAAGTTGATCATATAAAATGTAGAGGATAAGTAAATAGCATTGTATTCTTTTAATTACTAAACAAACAAGCCAATAAACCGTATTCTTATAGGAATAATGATTGGGTAAATGATTAAATGCTGTTTTGTTAGAAATACAATGGATGATTAGATGTAAAAGTTAACCATTACTAGTAGCAGTACTGCTATTATACTTGTCTACAGTTGTGCCGCTTCTCTCTCCCTCGCTCTCGCTCTCTCTATCTATCTAGCTTTCTATCTATTTATTCTCATCCTCATTTGCATCGGCACAACCGCACTTCCAATGAGATTCAACCTTACTGCAATCAAATATTGGCTTTCCCAATCGCTTATTCACGACATTATGTACCCGACAGGCCCATTGTGCTACTTCGGAACGAGATGTGACCACAGGCGGATGCTCCTCTAGCACTGTTTGAAAGTGTTTGGCACATTGTCCACATGGATAAAGCCTGGCAAATAAATAGATAAACGATCGTAGTGCTTCCCTTTCATCCTCGGTGGGTTGTTTCGGAAAACGCGATGCCATTGTATGCAATACCCGCCAAGCTGCCTGTCCCAATTCAGCGCTACACATCATATAATATATGTCAATAAATTCACTAGTGTGCATATATATATCGTTCATCCTATTCACTTACCGAATAGTGGCATTGCCCAACTCGCTCATAATGACGCCACCCGTCATACTGGCTGGTGATACGGCTGGCGACCATAGATCACGACCACTTGCTAGATTCATGGCGCTAAACCAGCCTGAAGTAGATGCAGCATCTTGCTGATGTTCGGTAATTAGATGAACGGAATTATTTTTTTTATCAATAGACACTATGGTTACTATCACTAGAATGGCCATTAGACCAATAAGCAACCAGGCCAAAGGTCTACGTGGACGACAATATTGTAATAGCATGTTGTAGCGTTCTATGCATAAGCTATCGAGATTAAGCAGAAGAGATGGGAAACGTTATAGAGTAATGTCAAGATTATTAAATGACTAAGGGGTATGAAGAAGAAGAGGAAAGTGGAAAGAGGAGAATACAGGGAAAGAGAAAGGAAAGGGCGCCAACTTTACTAGTAGCAGTACTACTAGTAGTCCTGTTATTATTAATGTAGATGCAATGTGCGATGGGTGATGTTTCGAAGAAAGAAACGTTTATTCAAATCAAGACTGTATAATTTATGCTGTAAAGGCCAATAAACATACAAAACCATTTATAAATTCTGAATGTTGTCTCCAAATACTATTGAATAGACGCCCCGTTCCTTCGTTTTATATCAATGACAAATGTGGTCACAACAAATGAGCGTAACCAATTCCGTTTTCCTCCTTGATCTCTACTAATCTAGTGGTAAGCCTATTAAACTAGGCTTTGGGACTGAGTTTATCCTAGATGATGATCACACCATTCAATGTATATTAGCATTCATGGTAATTAATAAATGTAGTCATACGTGTATGCTACTTTTCCTTTACATACCAATGCACGTATGCCTTGCTCTTGCCATTCTTGACGTGTTACCCAGAAGGAATCCTTGTCCTTCATGATATCGGCTAGTACGGCACCACCCAGGAATACCATATGTTTACGACGTGGTGGATCCTCGATATGTACTTTGAATTTCTAATTTTTATCACACATTTCATGTCAATCTACACGTCAATAGTGAGATGGAGTCATCGCTCATTGCGCGCACCTTTAGTCGTTCAATGTCACCATCAAGCGTGCGAGTCAAGTAGAGTTGCTTTATTTCCTTCTCGAGTCGACTGGGTAATCCTGGATACATTGTGGATCCACCGGAAAGCACGATATGCTTGTAGAGTTCCGATCGAATATCAATATCCGCGGCCTGAATGGTATTATACAGCAATTCTACGTGATATACGAACAGCACACACGTCATTACAATTGTATATGCAACACAGTACTAGTTGACCTACCTGCCATGCCTACCGATTCAACATCAACAAGTTCCGGTTGGAATAAGCATTCGGGTGCTTCAAATCGTTCAGATCCTACTTTAATCACTCGACCATCAGGTAGCTACTTTAGATTAGTTTATTTTAGAGAATTCATTTACATGCTAAATAACGCTCACCGTGTAATTCTCAACGAGTACTGTGGTCTCGTTGGCCAGCTTCTGATCAAGGTCAAGATCGTAACTAAATATAATTATCGCGATTAATCTACATGCAATCAAATGTCGCACTATTCATTATCCACCTGACATAGCATAGTTTTTCCTTGATTTGACGCACAGTCTCGAAATCTGCCGTACGATTAAACGCGTAACCGCGTAGTAATAGTAATTTGATCAAGTAGCGTGTCACACTTCTCCCCGCGACATCCAAGCGTCGGGTAAGATGCGGCATAGCATATCCATCATAAACGGGTACAATATGCGTCACACCGTCTCCCGAGTCAATGACCACGCCCGTCAACAAGCCTACATGTACATTTCATTTGCGGTTAGCATGTCGCTGGATACTAGTATACACATATACAAGTGTAGACTGCATTTAAATAATACCTTGTGCGTATAGTGTCAATACCGCTTGAATAGCTACATAAATGCCCTGGAAACCGTATTCCTCAAACATCACCTCGGCCATCTTCTCGCGATTCTTGAGCGGATTCATCGGCGGTTCCGTCAACAGGATCTTGCTGTCCTTTGGATCAATGCGTAACTTGTCATGGAACGTATAGTCCCATACATGGCGCATATCCTCCCAGTTCTTAACAATACCATTCTCCATGGGATACGACATTTGAAGGATACTACGTAGAGCAGCCGCCTCATCACCCACCATAATATCCTTCACTTCCACATTGCCAATTTTCTCCTCGGCTCGAAGAATTGGACGACCGACTACGGATGGAAATACGTGTTCTGGGAAGTTAGACCCAGCATAGCCTACCTTGGCGAACTGAACGATCGTGTACAAGTGTGCAAGTTAGTCAATAGGATAAGTGAGTGGTTGGGTGTCTATCGATATAACTGCGACACTTACCCCGGTACCGTTGTCGACGACTAACGTTTTAGATGCATCCATGGTACAAACAAGAGATGGAACTCTGCGAATAGAAGGAAATGAGTGGGATGTACGCTTAAAAGTAATATAAAGAAGAATAACAAATGATGACGAAGTAACAAGTTCGCTAATTGTGATGGCAAGCAACTATGATGCCACACGCTGAAGCACTAGAATTTATCTCTAAACTAAATCAACATAACGTTGTTAACCTTATATAGAGTGAAAGTCAATCAAATTTATACATTCCTATTATTTTTACCGCTAAATTGAATGATAAACATTACATTTACAATAAATGTATATATTATGCATAGTTGCATCACTATTTCATAACAATCATCGGCGTAGTCATCGAATGATTTATTATGAATTCGAAAATAAATAAAGAAATAAGTAAAAACGAGAGAATATATATTAGCATTAAAGTAAGTTATGAATAAATCAAGACGTTTATTGATTGTAACGTTTAGTCGATACTAATAAGCTCCACTCAAAGATAAGTCGTTGATTTGGACCAATTCTATACGCGTCCATTTACGCTTGTTAATTAGACGTGTTTCTACGGTAGCTCACTACATATGTTTGCTCCTTACCCTGCATCTGGCGCTCCTTTCCTACCATAAGCCCACTCTGGCTCGATGGTTAGTTTGGCCTTCTCGCCCTTGGTCATGGTAAGTAATGCCTCGTCCCATCCACGAATAACACGACCAGTACCAACTACAGATATACATAAGCATTTACTTCTTAGTTACCCTACACTATTCCATTTCAATAAGCATTTTGGCCTACCTTTAAATTTCAGTGGTGTAGGTTTCTTGCCGCGTTTCTTTTCAGTATTCGTATCAAATACTTTACCATCCTCAAGCGTACCCGTATACCTGGACACAGCATGTTAGTCACGTTAACCAAAATGCTTATCACGTAACTACACCAAGATCAACAATGTCGCCACTCACCAAACCGATACCATATCGTTTTTCTTGGGAAAGTTCACCTTATCGCCCTTCTTCAGAATCTCTTTGGCGTATTTAGGTGGTCCTTGTTCTTCCTCGGCTGCTTTGCTAGATGTTGATGCCTCGGCATTCTCCACTGTACTTGTTTTTGGCTCAGCCTTCTTGCTTCTGCCGCGGGCACCTCATCACTAGTTCTATACGCTTCGTTAGCTTTAATGCTTCTATAGTATACGTGTATCGCCTTACCGGAATGCTTTTTCCACGAATAACGCGTCATACGCTGCAATAAGCGAATCTTTACTTTGCGCCTTGGCTACATTCTTGACTTGGCCGTTAAGCTTACGCAATAGCAAAAACTAATAAACTAGCTTTAATAACCATGGGTTGATTATAACAGTCGACAACTCACTTCGTTAGAAGCATGCTCATGCAACCATACAACAATATCCTTTTTGGATACAGCATCGAGGCAAGTTGCTCCGATGTCCATTGACGCTGTGGTTCACTCATGATAGTTTAGGGAAAAGAAAAGGTAAACAAAAAATTGGATATGGATTGCAACACGAATCCAAGTTTATTTATATACGTCAACGTGTATCGTGTTATCATACAAGTATGAAAAGCACGCATACACACAAATAGAATGTAATTACGATACGCTCAGTGTTTGTAGATAGGTCAATCGAGTACTATTATCATCAGCCGGTCTAGTATAGTATCGTGTCAATAATATGGTATCGTGTATGCATAACATGTTGCCTACCTATTCACGGCAATCCATTTGGGTTCCTAATAATTTACATTGATATGCGGTTAGTATCAATCATGATAATGCTACTAGTATACGTACATCCTTGAATAGTCTCATAACATGAATAAAGTCATGCTCATCTAGCGTGAAACGATGATATATACCAGCCGGCTAATTGGTGAATAAGAACAAAACGATGTTATTGAGCCATGTATGATCATTAATGATCAACCTACCAATACAATAAGATCATTACGCTCCGTAAAATACGAATCCATTCATCGTTTTTATCTGGTAGCAAGTGCAGCATATATTAGTTGTAATCGAATCAATAACCACGTACAGCATACCTCGCACGTCAAAGTAGCCTGAACCATCCAGTATAAATCGGATTTCCTCATCTTCGTGTAGATGTCTAGACACATTGATCAATTGGTTATTGCCACTTTATTCTATAGTATTATTATCAACCATTTGCTCACTACTTACTCTGTAAAGAATGTCTTGATCTTAGTTGGATAGTCCGGTAGACGTTCTGGTGAAATAGTAATCTACATCAAGATTAAACATTGTCTAGATAACGTATGACACTTTGTAGCGAATAGTGGCTGTACACACCTCGTCTCGATTCTTGTATTCGCGTTCTTTACATATCGTTTCCAGTTGCTCCATACGGTCGCTATCGTTTAAGCGCCAATAGAGAACGCCTACCTGCTCGAGTTGCTCCACTGTTACCGGACGGGAGGGGTGTACTCGTGAGCACCACGCTGATCCTCATTGGTATTCTCGTTGTAATAGTAGGCACGCATACTGCACTTGTTAGAATGTAATATAAACTACCAAAGAGATGAAGAAGGGAAAGACTAGGCGTTGTTAGAAGAGGACGACGACGACGACGACAAGAAGAAAGTTGAGGTTTGACTTTGCTTGTCCGTGCTATTAGTGGGAATATCAGTCGGTACACGTCATTTGCATACCCATTTTTAACGTCATAATGGATGACGCTTGCGTGCTTTCAAATCAAATCAGCCTACCAATCAATGCTGAACTTTTATCGGTTATACAATGCCGCTATTTTATTTAAATTACAGAAGCATCAAGTAACTCATTATTCACATTGATTGCTACGTAGTATACTGGCATGCAAAACATGTCGTACATTATGCAAGTAGAAACATGCATTGATATCGCGTGCTTCATTCCTTCAGAGGAAGCATGGCCAGCTGCAAATAGTTAAATCATCACATTAAGCCTGTACTTCTTTAGTCGGTGCTGTAGTTATTTTTTTACACACTTAAACATTCCACTAAAGTAAGACGCATAATCATCCGCTTCAACCGTATCTTTTCCTTCTTCTCTTTCTTATTAGTATCGCAATGTCGCTATTTACCAGTGCCTCTGAATTACTTTCACCTACAATGCGCCAAGGTAAGTAATGAACAAGTGCGTATGTGTATGCACCATTTGTATATAAGATGGCGCATCTTTGCCTTGTCTCATGATGATTCCTTACAACTTACACTATTGCTTCGTGTTTCGCCAACAGATGCTGACCCGGCCAAGTTTCATCCAGCATTCTTTGCTTCTCGTATGGCCATTGTCCCATTGAAGAATGCCTATCCATCCTCGGACATGGAGGCGCAATACCATCAGCAAACGCCGGATGCTGCCCATCGATCGCCCATCTTCCAGGGTTATACGTGGCAGCGTACCAAGATGGTTGGTGTGGCGACAGGAGCAGCAATTATGCCCGCTCATTTGTAATGAACCACGTACTTCTTCTTGATGACGATGATGCGTGCTGCTTTGTTATCCGTATTTGCAATCAATTATCTAATTAATAATGTTTAGTTGTTGTTGTGGTTGTTGCTGTTATTGAATTGAAGTCATTATAAATTGCCGTTGATTTCATTAATATCTGCTATTAATATGTAATTGTTATTGAAATATTTAATTATCTGTAAATGATATAGATATTTTTTTGTAGTTGTAGTAATGTAATTATTGGAACAATCCCCAATCTTTAATGTCAAATGAGGATAGAAGCGAGCGTACATGATGTTCACCCAGTTGTATATCACCAGTTTGTAGTGGTGTCGCACTATCAGCATTTGAACTGGATTCCATAGTGTTATCATTCACCATTTGACGACTACTACTGGTGGATCCAATAAGTACTGGAACATTCACCGTAATCAATATGTCGGTAGTAACCTGTGGCAGACGAATAACGGCCAAGAAAATGTCCACAGTATTAAGGAAGTTGCGGAAGTCTCGCGGAACTTGGCTACTTGTTGTTGTCCAGCCAGTAGGTAGCCAATCGTGTCTGGACTATTTCATTCATAGGCAATAGTCAGTACATATTATACAAGATGATTTACAATTCTAAATACGCATCAATGATGCACATCCACTTACGGCATATTAGGTATATCATGACTGGTCAATGCTACAAGATTTACGATTTGCGTGTTAGGCGATTCATTATCTTCGGCAATCTGTTTAAAATGAGCACTATTATTTCCATTACAGCTATAATCAGTACTAGATTACTCGCTGATTCTTCAACTTACGAGGCACAATCTGCATTGGTTATCGAGGAGTCCAATTCCAGTAGTTCCACGATAATACTTTCTTCGGTCTCGTTATCAGCAAATACCTCTTGATTATCGGGTACTTCACGGATCTCACTAGTAGTAATAGTTATATAAAAATAGGGTTCATACGCTTTGTTCTGTCTCTTTATATTACCTGACGTCTATGAATTGTTTAGGTATTGCCGCATGAATGGCACCACCGAACAAGTTATGTATGGTGAATTCAGTCATTGTAGAAAGCGTGAAAAAGAAAACAGCCTCACCAGTAGATAAGGAGTGTGCTAATGACGCGATTGATAATTAATCAACCACCTAACCGCTTATTTACTTCTTGAATCATTTTCTATCACAACGCTTATCTCGTACTCATTTCCGTAGTCAAGGATGCACACGTGAAAATGGCGAACTATAGCGTAATTCCTGGTCCGGCATTTGCCGTATCCGACCTCTTGCATTTCTCTTTTGCGTTGATTAACGTTTTATGCGGCATAAATGCGATTCTTTCGCTTTATTGCTCTTTCTTCTCTCTCTCTCTCTTTATTTCTCTATTTTGTTACCTAGTCTTGCTCGTCTAGTTCGTTCGTATCTCCACTCCTCTTGTTTCTATCATTGTTGGTGAGCGCATAACGTGTTTGCAGTTGGTTGAACGGTGGAATATTAGCATATAAAGTAAAGTGGCGGGTAAGTGCAAAGGCCAAGTAGAGGCTACTTTAAAGCAGTCGCTATATTTCCCAAGATATATACTATAAAATGGAAGATGTCCTCTCGATTCCTGTACTTTAAAGCGACTATTACGGCCGTCTAGAATGTTGTAGACGAGTCAGTAAAGAAAAGTCGACACTAGATACTGTGCTGACCAACAACACTTGATGCCACTACAATCATGTTCACTCTCGTGATGCTGTTGTGCTAGTCACGTGTGTACGTGTGTGTGTGTGTGTGTGTGGCTACCCCACACTTTATCTGGTAACAGGTCTTTCTCGGTATACAATCCGATTCAAATGGTTGTCCCTATGCATATGTGCTTGAACAATAGAGAGACTACGCGTAAAAATGAATATTGACTAAGAAGCAAACATCTAGATTGAGTACTCGCACTAAAGCGATCGTATTCACTTGTTATGCCATCGCTTGCCTATTAATTCCTTCTGATGTTTACATCAAACGTGTAGCATTGATAGGCCAATGCTTATTTCAAGACCCGGTCCAATAGATTTGGGCGAATCTGTTTCTATAAGTTCCGCTCATATCGGAAACGAAAATTATTTGCTTTACGGCATGATAGCTCTTTTTCTCATTATATTTTTTGTCCTTTACGTTGTCGTTATTCCTTGCCTGTCTATGCATTGCATACGTTCACTGACCTTATCGCGTAGTTGGCGTTGTGCTTATTCGCACTATCTATACTTTAATTTTAATCTTCCGCATATTTGTGACCCATATTTACTGTGATTTCTATTGTAATTAGGGTGAGTTGCAGACAAAAAGGGAGGTAACCAGGAATCGGTTACTTGTTTGAATCTATCAGCGACATGGGAGATTTCGTTTGATAATCCACACCTGTAAGACTATTATATTATAGTCTATTTGAATTCTTTAGTAATTATTACTAGAGAACGAATAAGTTGTAGGTATTCATTTTCTACTCCTTATTATTGCAGCAGCTAGTCATTCTAGTTCATCGTGTATATGTAGTATCTAGTTAGTTATGTATGACATACACGTGACTATAGGACTCTTCTTGTTCTTCTTCTTTGCTTTATGATTTCAAGGAGTGATATTGTTACCATGTTTCTATTAAGCGCAAGACTAGATAATTGTATATCGGCTTGGTGATTCATTGTTTATATCGACTGCTTGGCAGTAGATGTGTGTGTGTGTGTGTGTTATCACCGGTTATTTACATGCCGGTTGACAGACAACTTGTCTTTCTATTGCACATTGACGCTGAGTGACTTATGCGTGTATATGTATTCACTGATAGCATTAGCTTGTACAAGTTGTGTCTTTTTCTCTCGCTGTCTGACCATTTGTGACTTATGCATTAATCGATCAATAACTAATCCTTACACACGTATATTCTTGACAATTTATCAGGTGATCAAGTATAGAGGATTCCTGACTCTTGACCAAGTGTGCAGTCGTTTATTTTTCTTCTTTTCCTCTTTCCCAACTGCGAACAGGTATCGCGCCACCTTGTAATAATAGCAACAGTCACAGCATTACTCATTAGTCCAGTCAGTCAGTCAGTCAGTCAGTTAACAGCATTACACATAAGAATTGACTTGTAAGCAAGTGTTGTTTATTCAGTCGTCTTACAGTATTGTGTCCAATCTTTATCGTTATTCATCGACCATGCCGCATGTTAGCCCCTCTTCATCCGAGGAGCTTACGTACAATGCGATGCTTCAAATCAAAGTGGACTACTTTTGTCATAGCTGGTGTCAAGAGGAAGCCACTCGAACTCAGCGATTGCTATGGTATCGTGGCGACTTACTAGCACGATATGGCTATGGTCCTGAGGTGCGTACACGCTGTGAAATCTACTCTGGCGTTTGCAGTACATGCTGTTACCAGAACGCGTTATCAAGGAACAACCGGGCGTGAATAAAGTTGTTACGAGAGCGACACGTCGCACAGTGTCGCACGTTTGGCGTAATCGATTCGAAAAATACAACACGCCACTTATTGGTCCTGTTTATTTGGCGGGAAGACGATGGCGACCGGCACATCAAACGAGAACGGTTAGCTGTAGTGGTGTATTACCGATGAAACCTCCTATAAATAAGACACTGGCCAATTCTGTATCTGCAACCCTACACGACACTCGTATCAATCGAGACATTAATTCGACATCAGTTGCCCACTCACCATCCGTGCCACGTGTAATGAGTGATGGTGCCTTGTCTTCTTGTATACGTTCAGTCAACGTACACACACCAATTTCGGTTATTCGTCCGTTCAATCATCAAACAATACAGGTATCATCGTCATCATCCTCATCTCATCATCCATCCTCATCCTCAGTTGTTAGTGGTCCTGTTCGTACACTATTCAAGTCTTCGGATAGCAATAGTTCTACAATGCTATCCTCGATCAATCCTCTGTCAATTGAAATGCCATTTGTCGATCATAGTTACGTAACAAATATGACGGCAATAGTTATCCGATATCTGTGGCATCCGACAATAATCTAGCAGCACATCTCACGCCACCAATCAAATCTGCTCTAAAAAGGTCGTACGGCTCATTTGTAAATATTAACATGCCAGTCTATCAACCGCAGCTGTGTCGACTTGATCATTTGGATTTGGCGGGACAATTAACACCAAATAGATTGCGTAATCTGAATGAATCCCCTTGGGATGCCATATCACCACCGATCAATGGATCTCTCCCTACCACACGAGTAGTCCAAGTGCGTGCGATGACTACGCTAGTCATTCCATATGTACCAATATCAATCATCAATTGGGATACAGCGGTATGTCAATGAAATCCATACCAGCAATGCTGTCACATCATGGACAAGCGAGTGTGGCCAGTTCCGATAGTCTTTGCAGCAACAAGAGTGATGACTCGAGTACATATCATTGCAAACGACAAGAGGCCAGCGCGCCATCTACACCGCCCAAACCTCGTTTGACCTTTAAGGACACGGTCGAACGACGAGTATACGTTTCTGATTGCGAGTACTCCATGCATCTAGAACCATTGGACAATGCACTTTACATTCGACGACGTAAATCATTACGAAGACGTACGGGAGCCAATGGCAAGTTTATTACGGATTACGATGGAACAACTGATTCCGATCTACTAATGGCAGAGGAAGCAGCGACATCGAATTGTCATCCACAAAATGACACAATAGGTACATTAATAGAGATATACAACTGCATTATAACAATAAGTTAATCATTATGTTACTATAATAGACACGGCAAGCACGACATTAATTGATACTCAAAATGATGAATTAGTAGTAAGCCTATCCGCTGACACACTTTCTCATCTTTTACCGCAGGATCATTTAAATAATAATGATGACGATGACGATGACGATGATGACTTGTCATCACTCACCATTGGTGGATGTAGTGGATGGGATTTCGAAGATGAAGAGGATGAAGAAGATGAACAGGATTTAGAAGATTCGGATGAAGATTTATATGAGGAATCAGATGAAGATTTCGATAACGATGATATATGGCAAGATGATGATTTGGAATCTAGTTCCATCTCAGCATCATCAAATAAGCAAGCATTACATGGTCGTGTTAATGATCAACAACATCGTAATAATAGTAGTCATCGTCATCGTCATCGTCAACAACAACAACATCATCGACGTCGTCGACGTCGTCGTCGAAATGAACCATCAGCAGGCCAGCGAGCAGCAGCAATGGCAGGTAACATCATTGAACTCATTAACGAAGCATGCGACTTGATCCATTGGATAGCAAGTGTATGGCTTATCGGTTATTATATCTAAATTAATAGGAAACCTATTACAGTTGTTTATTCTTTGCTACTTATCATTCTTATTTCTTGTCATCTTTCTATTGTTCTGTTCTTTATATTAAATTCTATTTGTAATCATCAAACTATTAATTAGTCTACTCTTATTAATTATGGCAATAAAAGCAAATCATTTATTACGAAAATGGCCATGATTCTATTCAGTATTTTTACTCACTCACTTTCCTATCATCATCAGTCTAATAATAATAATAATATTTTGATTTAATGTTCAAATAGACGATACACTTGACTGATTGCTTTACGTGGATCATCACGATAATAGACGAAATGTCCTTGTAGTGCCGCGGCACTTAGACGTCGTTCATGTCGTTTACATTGTGTGCGACACGCTTCTACAAAGGCATCCGCTTCGGTATCGTGAGCCTCGTAGAAGCGTAGGAATAGTTGTCTAATTTGATACTCGCTCACGTCGTCTAATAGAACTTTAACATCGACCCGACCTGGACGAATTAGCGCCGAGTCTAATCGTTCCAAGTGATTTGTTGTCATGAAAATGATACGTTCCTCTGCCGCTGCTACTCCATCTAACGCGTTAAGTAAACCGCTGAATGTTACCATTGACACATATCTAATTATACGTAGTCAGTACTCAATTGTATTATTGCTATCATTGCTTGTTCACTCAATAATTACCCTTGCTTGTCTGTTTGCACACGTTGACTAAAGGCGGCATCCACGTCTTCAAGTAGGAGGATGCTTCGCTCCGGTGTATTACCCAATAAATGGTTGAGTCGATCATCGGTTAGACCGGGTTCACTTAGATTTAACAGACAAATGTTGTAGCCTAACTCGCCCGCTAACGCTTGAATAAACGAGCTTTTACCACTGCCCGGTGGTCCATATAATAAATAGCCACGTCTATAAGGAATACCTAATAGTTTATAGAGTATATATATAATATATATTAAATATAGTAATAGATATAACAATATACTTACCTCGATCTGTATACCATTGACCATTACGTATGAAGGATTGTACATCATTTGTCAAGTATTCTTTCAAATCTTTATCAAGCACGACCGAGGCTAGAGGACGTCGTTTACGTGGTTGACCAAAGGGACGCCATTCAGGACCGTAACTACAATAGATCACGGTCTTGCCTTGTTGACTCGCGAGTGCTCGTGCTCGTGCCTCTACCAACATTTGATTTAATACGGGACGATCGCGTGATAATGTCGTGATGGTGATGGTTTCATAGGGACTACCCGTGGATAGATCCATTAAACGACTATCTCTACGTCGTTCTACCTACTCCAATAGTATAATAATAATGTTCATTATTTGTCTTTTTCCTTGTTGATAACGGCGTACGAATCGTCTACTTACTTGCATCCATGCGCCGTGCCATCGAAACCAATGCTTACCAGGTCCTGGTACTAGTGAGAATTCTGTACTTACCGCGCCATTCTCGTGTTGTTTGAAAAACGTTTGCACTGCAAGATGCGGACTACGCTGTTGTGCTCCCTGATCAATCATCCAGTTCAGTAGCCAGGGATAGCTTTTATCGCGTGACGGAATCTCTAGTGTGACCAGTAGACGTCGTTGCAGAAGGGTCGCCGACTGCATGACGCCACGACGTAGTATGGACACGGCCACACCAACGCCTACTAGACCGAGACCAGCGCTGAAAAGAGGATTCGTAGCCCAACTGTTTAGTAATCCAGTTGACGCTGTCTTGGATACATCTTGTTTGATGATATCACTTGGATGCTGGTCAACAGTAGGAGCATTAGGAGCAGTAGGAGTAGAAGGTTCGACATTAACCGAGGAGGATAAATCCATGTTAATTAAAAGTAAGGAACGCGTTATATTTTTTCTAGCAGTAGTAGTAACAAATGAGTGTCATCATCATAATTGATGAATTTTATCAATAATATTATATTCCTTTCTCCTCACTCACTTTATATTATTTATCGCCTGTATTCTTTATTCTACTCATCTACGGTTATTTAGTTAGGGTTAGAGTGAGTAAAGAAGTATGGCTACACTCGACCGGTTGTTCGAGTCATCTACGTTTGATGTATTTGTACCTGCACTGCAAACATATCAGGAGAAAGGTTGTCCGCCGTTAGATGACTTGCTATTAGCGCATGAGCTTGACTATGCATTATTCGGTAGGTTCACTACACGATAGACGTGGACTATTAAGGAACGATAGAGTTGACTATTTCTAGATGAGAAACTTACGGTCTATGTCACGGGCCGTGTTCCAATACAGGAGACAGCGTTGGAAGGTGATGTCACTGAAGAAAATGTCACTGCACCGTTGGCAGTACGCTCGTTATTTGAAAGCTTGACTATTCGACTTGATGCTACGGTGGTTGAACCCATGGCACCATCCTCTCCATTATTCTCACCGTCCGATTCTATCATGAGCAGTGGCAGTCAGCATGGTGTGTCTCCTGGTAGACCTGTATCTCCACTACCACCTACAGCAGGAGCAGGAGCAGCAACAGCGGGAGGATCTAATGGAGGATCTAATGGCCGAGTAGTTCCACATCTACACTACGTCCTGACGTGTCAACACCCACACTACAACCGCCGTCACCGCTTCCTAGTACACCGGCATCACCCGTATTAGGTCCTAATGGTGTACCGCGTACCATACCACGTAGATCATCTTCAATTCGTAATGTCTCATTATCACCGGGCTTGGTCCACGTCGTAATAGTGAAATGAAGCAATTGAGTGAGGGTTGGGCGGGCACTCTAATATACGAGGAGAAACGACGTGTACAAGATACAGATATTAGCGGTGACATTCAACGATATAACGAGCAATGGGGTGTAGTATTCCGATTTACCGTACCTATCAGTAAGTTATACTAGACGTGTAGATGGTGTATACCATTCTAATAATATTTTATTAATCTTAATCATGAATAGCGTATATTAAATTGGGTGATCGTTCGCGTACATTATTGATTACCGCTCATATTACTAAACCGAAATCTCGTAATCCTAATAATGATAAAGATGTCTCGATTATGGCAGAAAGTACAATGTTAGTAACTGGAGAAGAAGGAGAGACACCGAGTACGATGATTACTTCATCTGGTAAAATAGTTGGTAAGCTAATTAGATACTAGTATTTGTATTTGTATTAGTATAGTAATAGTAATAATGTTGTCTAGATGAACCATTATCAGAGAGTCCTCGTCGTGGTTCTCTAGCCTCGATTATATCCACCACGGGTGATCTACCAGAGCCAGCCACCGAAGACGCACCACTAATCAGTAATGTACCCGCATCTACACCAGTGTCACGATCTACCTCTGCGGTAAATGCGACAAATGATGCTATCATGAAGAAATCGGCCACTAAAACCATGCCGATTCGTTCAACGGTCAACACGGTGGCCAAGGTCACTTGGACTTCATTACTGGAGAACACACTTATTCTAGCCATTGATCTTGAGAATGACGTTAATGCACCGCATAATGTGATGCTAAACAAGTTGGACGTTGAGATTGTCAGTGCCGTACTACGACCATGTGGTCCCTCATTCGAACAGGTAATCCTAGATGCTAATATCGTTATATTGATACTAGACATTGCTATTGTTATTATTAGGCGGTTCATTTGCTACCAAGTGATCAGTATACGCAACTCTACCATTTAACCATACTAGATGATGATCGTAAACCGCCTATTCAACCACCACCTGCACAAGTAATGGTGCCATCATTTGCCCGACCAGGTCCTGATGGTGAATTACCTCAACTGTTTACACCGGCACAAATGGAGAGTAAACTACGTGAAGTACGCTTACAAATGGCGTGTACAGTTCGCGCCAACAACGAGGACAACATCGATCGTGAGGTATTGTCCGATTGGCGATTCCACGTTGATTCTAGCGATGCTGCCAAGCGACGTGTTCAAGAGCAGTTCCGCTCGGGTGGTGCTCGTACAGTACGTGTATTTCCACCCTCGGAATCAATAGCTACAACACCATCTGGACCTCGCCCTAGTCGAGGTGGAGGACCCACGGCTAGTGGTACCAATACACCTACGGGACCACCCGCCACATCGACTAATGTTGGTCGACCTATGCTGACCACAGCAGCTACTGGAGGCGGTATGAATGAAATGAAAGGACGTGGTAGACGTGCATTTACCCTAGATCGTACGGGAGAAGACTCATCCTTTGGTGGACCGGGATTAGTGATATCATTCTCAGGTAATACACTTTTATAGCAAATGTAGTAAATGGCTAATATATATATATATATGTATATATGTATGAAATAGTCAATGGTCCTGTAGTATATGAACAGGAATTTGTAGTTGAAGCATTCCTGGTTAATCGTTCACATCGCACCAAGAACTTTACCGTACTCATTCCTAGTCGACAGAGTGTAGCGGCTAATACACAACGATATCGACGGTAAGTTAACCGGACAAGCTTATTAACGATGAATGAGCATATTCTTACATATATAAAATCAACTTTGTTATTAGCCCAACTCTACTCACTGAGACACGCGGTGCAGGCATTCATGTTGATACACATATGCGAGGGGATAGTAAGTCGAAGCAAGTTGAACTGAATGTGTTATTAATCTATTTATCTGTATTACAGCTATTATTGAGAAACAGCGTCGCAGTCTACAAAATCATGCATCACTTGTCTGTCTCGACAATCACATTCGTTTAAGGTAATAATAATACCGATGGTTATTGCTATGTTTTACTAATATGATCAAGTAGTCCGTTACAGCCTGGTGCGTGTCTTTCGGTCTACTTGCACTTTATTCCATTCCGCGAACATTTCAATACCATTGAATTGGTACAACTATTTGACAAGGACACCGGTTCCATGACAAGTTTACGTGATGTATTGGATGTTTATGTGCAACCACGCACATAAGATGTACGTTATTAATAGGAATATATATTCGTATAAAGTATATGTTTTATCCATTTGCAGTATTGAATAGACACCATATCATCTATACAATAACAATAATATAACGAGTAATGTATTTCATTAAGCTACGGGTAATACTTCCACATCAGAAATACGTAACAATGTGTAGTGATGACGATGACGAAGGCGACGATGATAATTCTTACGCTTTTTGAATTTGATCTTAATAATCTAATATGAGCAACAATGTTAATCTCCATCTATTTATTTGTCTAACAAATATTACTTACTTCACTGCTCTTTGGTTCTTCGATGACGGTGGCTCTTACCCGTGCAACTTCCGAATTAATAATAGGTTTACCGTATAGCGTATAATCCATGGTGCCAATCTCGCGAATTCGATCAAACTCTAGGATGTCGCCTACTTTAGCGTGACGAAGTCGATCGATCACGACAATGTCGTTCTTTGTAACGAGAAATGATCGGCCCATAATCTCAATGACAGCATAGTGTTTCTTTTGATCGCGTAGTAATTGCGCTGCCTGTTGTATATCTGAAGGTAACGTAGATACTTTTTGATTTTCTGGTGCCACAACATCTGTAATAGGCTTGACCGTCTCAACAGTTGGTGGCACTGAAGGTAGCGTATTGGTAGTGTAGATTGGAATAGCAGATGCCACTATACAATGTATATGTATTAATACATTATTATTTGATTTATGTAGTAAATGGATAACTTACAGGAATTGGCACGTAGTGACGTTGTACTTAGTGCCCTTCTCTGCATTGTCGTTAGTATCCGTGCCTGTCTGGCACAGGATCGTGCAAGGGTAGCCAATGGTGACCACATAATAACTGGAGAATAAAGGTAATAGACAATGATCTACACCGAGAGAAATAAAGAAGAGGAAGAAGGGAACAAATAAAACAATAGGACGCGATTCGATTTTATCTTTTCTTTACTCTCCTAACATAAATTACTCGTATTTGCATTCTCTTTATAGTCTTTCCTTTATTTACCCGTTTATTCGTAGACCTATTTGTTTGTAGTACGACGGCATTGGTTCAACAAGTTCTACCTACTACACAATGTATCGTGTTATCGGACAAAGGTTTATGAATGGACGAGTTGCACGTCATGGTTTATGTTCAATAGTCAATCGAGTAAGTCACTAGGTAACGAGTTGGCTATTTTATTAATATCTATTCCATATTGCCGTAGACTATAGCGACAAGAACAGCGTTGTATTGCTCGATTAAACGCGTTGAACCCACCAGTAGTTCTGCGCTACTTTCCATATCACAACGACACTTTTCGTCAAAGAAGAAAAAGAATAAGAAGGGTGCTCGTTCCATGGAAGATGAGGATGAAGTAGATGAGGATGAGATGATGCACGATCAACAACAACAGCAAAGACGACGTGGAGGTAAACGAAACGTACTATCGGAGGCTGATGTCGAAGCAGCCGAGGGTGCCGCCAGTCAATTCCATCTCCAAACGTATCAAACTAAAATGGACGCGTGTATTAAACGTTTACAAAAGGAGTTTAGTCAATTACGCTCAGTACGCGCTAATCCAGGTAATTGACAATGGTATATCTAAGCTAATTGTAATCTTAATAGTAATCGTATGATAATAGCACTACTTGACTCGGTACACGTACAATCAGAAGGACATAAAGCACCTTTATCACAATTGGCTCAAGTATCCGTACGTGATCCGTTAACACTTGTGGTTGCACCCTATGATCCTGAAGTAAGTTACAAGTCTAGATTGGATTAATAAATGCCTGTATATCAATGTATAATGACAATAATCCTAATATCATACTAGATGATAACTGCGGTAGATAAGGCAATTCGATCTGCGGGACTTAATCTCAACCCGATGATTGATAATAAACTAATTCGTGTGCCCATTCCAAAGTAAGTGCATCATTATCCACGAGTAGACTGTAATAATGATAACAAACTTTAATCTCTAGAATGACTAAAGAAATACGTGATGGTGTAGCGAAACAAGCATCTCAGATAGCCGAGCAAACGCGTAGTCACGTTCGAGCAGTTCGACAGGATGCACTACGTCATTTAAAGAAACTCGCGTTATCCAAGGATGATACGCGTAAAATGGAGAAACAAGTAGGTGTTACCACTGTTATATCTACACACTATCTAATACTGTATATGAATATTAGGTCCAAACATTGACAGATCAGTTTGTACAACAGATTGATCAAGCGGCAAAGACCAAGGTCAATGACATTACAACAGGTTAAAACTGTGTTTATAGTTTTTAATCGGTGTTCCATTGTGGCCGGTGTTAACCCCTGCTAATAAGACGACTTGTCATCGTCATTTACCTTCATTGTTATCCATTTTCACCCTGGTTCCTTTTGGGCAGAAATAGGACCAGTCTCTTTACGATGAATATCACGATTCAGTAATAATAATAAAATGACACTACTAGGCTAGCTAATCGTACATCCAGTAAACAAGTGCAATAAAAAACTAATTAGATAAATCTAGTATATCATTGTCATGGTAGTTTTATCTTTTTCTTCTACTACTAATAATAATGTAAATGTCAATTCATATCACATCATCATGTGTATCTATTTGTATGTGTGTATGCGTGTGTATGCGTGTGTGTGTATGGTTAAAACGGACAAATCAAATCGGGAGACAACCCTCCGACTGTTCCGCCTACTTCCGTTCGTTGGTCCACGCATACACTCATAGTCGTGCACGCATCTTCACACTTTCTCCGTGCCTTCTTCTCTCCTCTTTCGCGTCGTCTTTTTACGCGTTTCTTCCCTTAACACACTTTCTACTTTAGTTCTGTTACTGCTGTCCACGATGTTCAGGAGCGTTGCCCGTCTTTCCTCCCGGCAATTGGCTCGTCCATCCCGGTCGATCATTGCCCAGCTTGTAAGTAGTCGTATGTCGTTGTTTGTGTGCGGAGATACGTATGCACACAGATACATACATATACACGTATACACTATGCATGTATACACTGTGTATGTGTCTAGGAATGGGATAGAGAGTAGCACGCTAGGCTGACTAGATCAAGATGATTCCATTGCGTGATTGATGCAGTATACCACTCGTATACTTGAGTCTATTGGTTATGATCCAAAGCTTTAGTGGGATCCATCTTTTTATGACGTGGAATGTGGAAAGAGAGAAATTGTGTAGAACACGTTATGCATAGTAATACAATGCAGTGATATTTCGACTAACCCATTAATATCTATTACTATAGGCTACACGTAATGTAGGTGCCGCTTCTCAACTTGGCCGTGCTCTTAGCACTAGTGCCATTAATTGCGCTGCTGCCAAACCAGGTAAGTTATGGTCAACCATATGAATATGATGAATATGGGTTGAATTGAATTATCTAACGGAATACTAATTCTATAATTAATCAATCAAATATTAGGTACATCCGAAGTCAGCTCTATCATTGAAGAGCGTATTCTCGGTGTCAAGAATGATGTCGATATCCAGGAAACTGGTCGTGTCTTGTCAGTTGGTGACGGTATTGCTCGTGTCTACGGTTTGAAGAACTGCCAGGCCGAAGAAATGGTGGAATTCTCGAGCGGTGTCCAGGTAGGTTATTGATGACATGCCAGTTACAATTACATACATATATATATAAATATATATTGATGCCAACCATTGTTATTAGGGTATGGCTCTTAACTTGGAACCAGACAATGTCGGTATTGTCGTGTTCGGTAACGATCGTCTCATCAAGGAGGGCGATACCGTTCGTCGTACCGGTAACATTGTCGATGTACCCACCGGTGATGCTCTACTCGGCCGTGTCGTCGATGCCTTGGGTAATCCAATCGACGGTAAGGGTCCCATCAAGTCGAGCTCTCGTCAGCGTGTCCAGGTCAAGGCCCCAGGTATCATCCCACGTCAGTCTGTCCACGAGCCTATGCAGACCGGTCTCAAGTCTGTCGACTCCATGTTGCCAATTGGTCGTGGTCAGCGTGAGTTGATTATCGGCGATCGTCAAACGGGTAAGACTGCCGTTGCTCTTGACACTATCATCAACCAGAAGAAGTGGAACGACGGTAACGACGAGTCCAAGAAGCTCTACTGCGTCTACGTCGCCATCGGTCAGAAGCGTTCCACTGTCGCTCAATTCGTGAAGACCCTCGAGGAGTACGACGCGCTCAAGTACACGGTCATCGTGGCTGCCACCGCCTCTGACGCCGCTCCATTGCAATTCTTGTCGCCATACTCCGGTTGCGCCATGGGCGAACACTTCCGTGACAATGGCAAGCACGCGCTTATCATCTACGACGATTTGTCCAAGCAAGCTGTCGCCTACCGTCAAATGTCCTTGTTGCTTCGTCGTCCACCCGGTCGTGAGGCCTACCCCGGTGACGTGTTCTACCTTCACTCGCGTCTATTGGAACGTGCCGCCAAGATGAACAAGGACTTTGGCAGCGGCTCATTGACCGCCTTGCCCGTCATTGAAACCCAAGGTGGTGACGTGTCCGCTTACATTCCCACCAATGTCATTTCCATCACGGACGGTCAGATTTTCTTGGAAGCCGAATTGTTCTTCAAGGGTATTCGTCCCGCCATTAACGTCGGTATCTCCGTGTCTCGTGTCGGTTCCGCCGCCCAGACCAAGGCCATGAAGCAAGTCGCCGGTTCGCTCAAGCTTTTCTTGGCTCAATACCGTGAAGTCGCCGCCTTCGCTCAGTTCGGTTCCGATCTCGATGCCTCCACCCAGTTCTTGCTTAACCGTGGTGCTCGTCTCACCGAGTTGTTGAAGCAGCCTCAATACAGCCCATTGCCCGTCGAACTCCAGGTGGCCATCATCTACGCCGGTGTCAACGGTTTCCTCGACAAGATCGACGTCAAGCGTGTTGTCGACTTTGAAACCGCCTTCTTGCCCTACATGACCGCGCAACACAGCGACATCCTCCAAGCTATCCGCACGGAGGGTAAGCTTACCGAGGCCACCGAGCAGAAGTTGCGTCAAGTGATCACCGACTTCTCGAAGACCTTTGTCTAAATGATGTGATGACAATATTGTCATCCTCCTCATCATCATCATCACTACCACTATCACCCATGCAAACCAAATATCGACTATATAAATAGTTATTGTCATACCACTGCGTCCATTCTATTTGTGTATGTGTATACGTGTATGTGTATGTGTAGTAAACAATGGCTCTACTCTTGCTTGTTTCCTACACGACAATTCCATTATGATCACCATCCCTCCTTTCACTTCCTTATTACACTTGATCTCTCACTCTTCTATCAATATCATCATGATCATCATGATTAGCACGCTTATTATTGACAATTAGAAGATTGATAATAAGCACTATACTGTTTATCTATCAAGTATACCGTGCAATTGAGTTATTAGTTAGCAAACACAGTATGACGCCTTCGTTGTTATCACGACTTATCAATAGGCAACAATTATGTAATAGGTAAAAAGTATGCAACATCGTATAGGTTGCAATACACGTAGTAATAATAGGAGTCAATGACATATTGATATTGTACGATACCTTTGAAAGATATATAATAGATCATGCATGTTCATGCTTATCCGCAAAGGATCGGCGAGATATGTGGTTGCTATTTTATCTTTGAAATAGGCTATTGTCTACTTTGAGACGGTAAGCTTCTGGTAGATAGGCTGTCTTGAATGATATCTCACGTCTAATTTCTGCTTAGTACACGTTAGAGCAATGTACAAAAAAGTATAAAGGCGTTCTATACAGGACACGTTGACTAATCTACGGCGTCATGCCATTACGATTTTACGAACTATCAATAGAATAGTTGTTTATCATCAGATATTTAAATGAAGCATGACAGATGTCGATATTCAAGTATTATCCAGCAACTACGCGAGAATATCCATCAACTTGATGCAGTAAAACAAGATGGCGTAGAAAATGCCAAGGGCTCCATTAATAGCGCTATTAATCAGCTTAATGGTGTTCAACAAAAGCTTAGCAGTCAGACTAAAGGGTACCTGCAAAATGAACAACAAAATGCTAGTCGTTGATGATTGATGGAAACAGACATTCGCGAATGTCATAATATAAGCATCTTCAATAAACAATTTTATTATCTTTATCAGATTAGTTTATAAATAATAAACAAATAGATTGATCTACTGATAATCATACTGAATAGTTAGGAGATAAAGGAGCAACAACAATAACCAACATTCATGTACATTCTACAGGCTTTTTCCATCCAATTTGCGCAGTTAGCCATTTGTTGTATGAATAAATAATAGTAATATTAACACAAGTATCTTCGGGTGTAGATAGCGATAACTATCACGGATGAATTTTTTTTGTTGTCCATGTCCTTCATTGCTTGAACGTTTAGAAGGAACGGCACTTCGTTGGAATTGTGTTGGAACACCCTTGTCCTTACGAAGACTGTGAATAATCTGAATGAAGTTCAGACATGCAGCCATATCCCGATTCCATACACGATAATTAATAGCTACTTGTAAGTACATGACATGACAATATCCAACTATACTAGTACACTTGTATCCTCTACCTTATAGAATTGATGATGATAGTTATCGCTATCAATAAATGATCCATTACTAATACTGAATTATTATTATTATTATGCTGTATCAATTGGCATTTCTACGGTGATAATGGTGTTAACAATTGTGTAAAGCTATTTATTAATAAACAGCAAATGTTAAAGGATAAATGCGCAAATTGGATGGAAAAAGCCTGTATCATGACGTTTTACACTATGCATTATTATGATTTTAATCGTCATTTCTCCTTATATTTGTCGAGGCCTTTTATTATTTATTTACTTACAAATACTAATACAATAAATACTACTCGTAGTATATCTACATTCTTCTCTTTAACAACATCGATTATACTAGGAAATGAATTAATCATTTAATCATTTGTTATCAGTATAATCCATTGGATTATAAGGAAGCCTTATAATTACTGCATTAAAAAGCGGACTTGTAACGAAACAAGCGGATTATTCCCACCGTCTATGTGATTGGTGTATATCATCAGTCGGGCTACATATCGTGTATGCATTACTCGCTTGATCTACTTTTACTACTTCAACTACTACTGCTGCTCTATTTTGTTACAATCCTTGTATTTGTTATTAGCGTTTGTTGTTGTTATTGACACCATAACTACCGTCATTTGCCTAGTCTTGGCTTTAAAGACTTGCACGTGAAAGTTGTTGAAACCAACTTTTTCCTTCTCTTTCTTCTTCTTTCTTTTAGCTTCATTTTCTTGATCTTTTCATTTCTCGTTAAATAGTTATACACGAAGTTGCATATTATATACATATATAGTGACGAATTCAACAATCTAGTGTTTCTTAGTGCGTATTAGACTGGGCAATTACCAGTAAACTATGGGCTGGACTAATGCAAACGTGAAAATAAACAGTAATGTTGCATCAGGTGAGTATGTATGCAAGATGACACTCTGAATCATACTAGATAATAGTAGTAAAGTAGTAGCTATTGCTATTACACTGATATGGTTGCTTAGGGCTGCTTATAGAATAATAGACCAATATGCTAATCTATTATGGCTTATCTTTCTTATTAATATTCTAGATGCCAATACTCTTGATATCTCGGGATTTCCATGGGACTCGGCACGTCTATTGCTAATCGTTTGTATTATCGGTGTGTTAGCAGGTTGTTTCTACTATGCATGGACGAGTGCGCGTGATGCACTTCGTGGACTACGAGCACTAGAACGTCAGCATCTTCTTCTTGAGAGTGAGTTGAACGGATCCACACATAAAAAGGAGATGCGTACCATGCACACCAGTCGACCAGCCAGTCCAGCAACCATGGCATTACTGGCAGGTGCAGCCCTTTATGAACTAGAGGAGAAACGACGACGAAATACGAGTCCTCTTCGAAATCAACGCTATGACCATCATAGTCCAAGTAGCATTTCGCATACTTTCAGTTGTCGTACACCATCACCACCATCAAGAATGCAGTCTCAATCTGAAACTATGACCATGTCGACACCCATTCAAGTGGCAAACTCACCTTTATCATCATCATCATCATCATCGACATCATCGACATCATCATCTCCAATAGGACTTGGTATGCGTGGGCTACCCTCAATAGTAGCTACAAGTAAATCCA
The DNA here is from genome assembly GCA_025201365.1 of Syncephalis plumigaleata. Classification (NCBI taxonomy): domain Eukaryota; kingdom Fungi; phylum Zoopagomycota; class Zoopagomycetes; order Zoopagales; family Piptocephalidaceae; genus Syncephalis; species Syncephalis plumigaleata. The sequence goes on along the minus strand of JAIXMF010000004.1, from coordinate 476,732 downwards.
CTTGATGTGGTGAATATCCATTATCATTTGCTATTCATATATGATAGGTTATACATTATTATACTAGAAACAGTTCGCTTTTTTTGTTATTGTTACGATATCAATGGTAATTTACCAACATTACACTATTTTATACCGCTTCTATATTATTTCATTAGTAGATGTGATTGCTATTTTTAGTTGGTTATTTCCTCAATAAATAATGTCTATTTTTAGAACCATTCCACTAATACAATATCAAACGTGTGTATGCATATGCGTATGTGTGTGCGTGTGTGTGTGTTGGGCCTTTGATCAACTGAAACTCTATTGCCTATGATTGCTAGTACTGCTCATCAATAATCTCTCTCTCCCTCTTTCTCTCTCTCACCTTGCTTGCTACATTGTCATTCGACATAGTAGTCTACTTCTTGGCAATAATAAATGAACTCGAGTATATCCATATTAATGAATGGGAATGGTAAGATTCAAACATTTAAATAACCGATATTCAAGGAATAATGGATCCAAACCATAAACATGTAGATAATAATTCACACTTGTACTAAAGAGGACGATGTATGTACTCGTCGAGTATCACTTGCATTAGTACAAATAAGGCAGTAAGCAGTCAATAGCAATAGTATTAATAGTAACAGAATAATATATAGGCTAGTGTCATTGCTTACACGTATACTACTATCAATGATATCACATTCATCATTTTATTCATTTGCCATGTAATCATCGAGTGTACTCTCATATAGGTAACTAGTCCTCTTTATAAGTTAGAAGGGAAAGAAAGAGCTTGATCCATTGTAGCATTTGCTATTACTCATGGCAAGGGTCTATGAGTAAAGTCTGGCCAACTATTTCGCAATTAGAAAAGTTTAGTGTCACGATCTAACTATGAGCTGACCGCACGCTATATATAGCACAGAGTAGTGGATGAATCAGGGAGACGCGACACTTTCTCCCTTTCCACATTCATCATTCATCCACACACACTCACATCAGTGCACACACACACACACACTCACCTCATACCATCATTTATCGTAACTTTCCTCTTCTTTCCAAGTACCTGTTGTACTTTTTACCCTATCGCATATACTCTTGTAAAAGAGTGTAAGCATATATAGCGCATTTCTCTACTACATCCATTGTCATTGTTGCATACATTTGTCAACCACAGTGTGTAGACACTCAAGAACAAACGTGTCATAAGAAGTGTATATGTGTATTTGTGGGGTTAGCTTGCTGCAGTATCGCACGCTATAAAGAAAAGAATACGCAAGTGCATGAACGAACGAGTAAGCGAGCTATACACTTTAGTGTGATTAATTAATCGATTGACTTGACTGTCTGACTTGACTGGCTGACTTGTCTATCTGGCTGACTTGTCTATCTGGCTGGCTGGCTGATTGATTGATTGAGTGTTTATGTTGTCATATTGACTACATCAGTATTACAACTATAACTACAAATACAAGTATTACTATCATCATCCACACACACACACACACACACACTCTCTCACTCTCTCACTCTCTCTCTCTCGCATACACACTCACGCATACACGCACACCACACACTTTTATTGATTGTCACTGTGAACTTCACTTCTCATTGCCAGTATTCTTTTCTTTTACCACGTTTACTCCACTTGATTGTTCATATTGTTCAATAGTCGGACATTCATCTGTTGACTGGTTGTGAACATCTCCTTATCGGCCTTTCTATCGTTTTTTCATTTCATCATATTCATTTGTTTCTGACTTGCTACATCTTTCGCGATTTAGCTGCTACTGCTGCATTTTCATTTTCTTCATTTTGCTTCATCTTTGTTGATTCTACAGTCAAATAGGCCATAAACAAGGCTGACCAGTTTAGTTGTCGTAGTTGTTATTGTTATTCATATTGTTATTAGTATTCTTATCGTCGTATCTTTGACTATCCTATATACATATATATAATGGGAAGACGTAAGATTAAGATTACACCTATTGCTGATGATAGAAATCGTCAGGTAAGTTAATAGATGTATACATGTATAAAATGATGATGTTCATATCTAATTGTTTCATTATTGTAAAGGTCACGTTTCTAAAACGTAAATATGGTCTGATGAAGAAGGCCTACGAGTTGAGCGTTCTATGTAGTTGTGAGATTGGTTTGATTATCTTTAATACTCAGGATAAATTGGTACAATACTCGAGTGGTGACATGGACCATATTCTACTAAGATATACCAATGTAAGTGATTAATAATATAAAGGGAAAGAGAGAAAGTGAGACAATTACGTATATTTACACTAATATGACGATTATAGTATGGTGAACCATCGGAAAGTCGTACTAATGAAGATGTAAGTAGTAATTATGATGATTATGATGATCATCATGTCATCATCATTACTCAATGGAATGTTACTAATAAATCAATCAATTGATATCTAGTTCATTAATGAAGATTGTGATCCAACTCGACATGGATTCCCGGATACTGTTCCTACTACAAAGCCTAGAGTAAGATGATAATATATATATATATATATGTTTATAGCATTCTATCGTATATGATATACTAATGAATGATGATTGATGATAGTCTGACTCGTTGGGTCACAAGCCTAGTTCAAGTTTCTCGGGCAATGATAATCCATCTGTCGCCGAGTATAATCAAAATGACATGTCGATTTATGGAGGAGGTCAGATGAAGACTGAACCACCGACGGCCCCTATGCCTGTTACCTTATCCAATGGATACTCGCATGTTTACTCGCAGGCAGCATCAATGCAACAAGTACAAAACTATATGGTACAGGTAAGTTTAGCAGCTACTTATGATGTAGTAATAGTAGTAGTCATGATTATTTACTAATTCGTTATCATTGATAGCCACAACCAACTATGAACATGCAACAATTACAGAATACCACGTATGTTGCATCACCAGGTGGTACCTCCATTACTGCCACTACAATGGCTCCCAATTCGTATAATGGCTATATGACCGTGTATCCGGCAGCCCCTACTCTATCCGAGTCACAGCCCATTTACTCTACGGCACAAACTATGGCGTATAATACGGTTGATTCACAATCACAAGTAGTAGCTGCTACACAGACTGTACAACAACAACAACAACAACAGCAACAGCAACAGCAAATTCAATCATTTGAACAGATAAAGGAGACACACTCGTTGAACATGCTATCTCAATCGATATCGCCTCCTCTACCGCTTAAACAAACTGTCACTAACGAAGAACAATTACAATTTACGAATGTAACCTCGAATACAGCAGCACAATTAGCGGTAAACAATACAGCTACTATTCCAGTGACTACTACTACCACTACTACTACCACTGCCACATCTATTTCTGAACCGATACCATTATCAGAGAATGCCAGCATGAACAGCAATAGCAGCAATAATAGCAGCAATAGCAACAACAACAACAACAATAACAACAATGGCAAGGTTAATCGTTCCTTGAATATCAATGTAGCTGCTGCTAATGCGGATACTAGTACACCTTTACCGACATTTGCCAAGAAACTTGGGGAACTACCACCTACCGGTCATCGTAGTCCGCATATTCTTAAGAAACCAGCCGGATTGAGTGTTCAAATCCCCGAACGTCCCAACTCTGGATCTCATCTAATCGGTGGCACCACGAGTGTTACCGATATGCAAATGGACTCGCCCTCCAATGACACCCACGAGAATGGTGGCAATGCGGATAGACAAGCGGGTCGTATGCGACAACACTCCATTTCTCATCGTATATCCGATCTTACTAAACCCAGTGATCTACTTAATAATATAAGTAATAGTAGTGGTGTGTTATCAAGTCAAATTGCTACCGGTGCAGCAACAGCCGGATCGGATATTCCTGACCGTCTAAACACGAGTCTAACCAATGGCGGTCATGGCGATAAGGATGGTATCAATGAAGCTAGCGACAATGACACCAATATGGATCCATTGCAACGTACACTCCGTGAAGTACTTAGTAAGGAACATCAAGACAAACAACAACAGCAACAACAGCAAGACAGTGGTATGGCAGTCAACATAAAAACAGAGGAGGTCTCTACTTCCACCCTACTCGCTTCATCAATGATGACATCAGCATCCATGTCTAGTCCATCGGGTAGTAGTGGCATTACAACCACTACCACTAATAGTACCGCCACTACCAATAGTACTAATAGTGCGGGACAAGATGGTAATCTAGCATCAGCGTTACCCTCCAAATTTGCACGCGATCTTCCCTCGCCATCAGCATTTTATCGTGAAATCTATCAACAAAACAATGACGTGCCATCTCCATTCCCTTCGTTTAATACACCTACACCAAAGTCGGGCACGGGTGGTTCATTCCACTGGCCTGCTCCAATGACACGAGGCACAAGTTCAGGTGGCAGTGTGACCAGTAGTGGTGCTAGTGGCACTAGTGGTACTAATAATGGCAGCAGCACTACTAATAGTAATGTAGTCCATCATCCATCGCCATTAAAACAAGCTGACTCGGTTACGGGAGAGAGTCAAGACACGACGACAAGCTATGCTGGTAGTAGATCTATTATTGTACCCCCTCGATCTCGAACACCACTAGCAAATAGTTATACGAATAATACGACAAATACCGATCGTGATCCCAATGACAATGACGAAGGCACCGACCGTAATAATAACAGTAAGGAGAAATCATCCGGCATTTTTGCATCTTTAATGGTAACACCCATCCCTTCACTATCTTCATCTATTACAGGAATGAACACTACCACTACTGCTACTAATAGTAATAGTAGTAATAATAGTAATTCGTTATTACATGCTGCTGTACGTACTGCAAGTGAATTGACACCCACTACGGAAATGCCTACAACAAAGCGTTTACGCGCGGAATAGCCTGACCCTAGCCTGACCTGACCTAACTATTAGCATCATTAGCACATTACTTTACCTTCTTCATCATCTTCATTTTAACTATTTCATTTTCCTTCTCTTATTCTTTGTATTGTTGCTTATCCGTATCTATACATATAAATTGCTTTGGGGAATGATCATTCCGGTATTTACCGAAGCATATCGGCATTAAACTTTGCTCTAAAAAACAGTTAACAAACAATACACATTGGATCAAATACGTGATATAATTGACTGTTATTTGCTTATTTGAATTGAAATAAAAACTGAAAGAGGCAAGTAGATATCGGGTATACTATTCAAGTTGAATAACTATCAATTAGTAGTATTCAATACTAGTAGTAAACTAATAACCCTATTATTTGTTCTTTATTGGTTCTCTCTTTTTCCTTCCTATTAATTGGAAAGCTATTCAATATTCTTGAATCAATAACTGGTTCATTCTCTTCTCTTTAACTCGTTATTCATTATGACTACACTGAATTTGTTAAGGAATATTCGTTTATTGCCACTACAGCGTGTATGGCCTAGTAGACAATATGCGGGAATATCGCGTATTATGACGACACGTCCACTAACACAACTATCGTCGTCAATGTCTACTAGTACAATGTCGCGTATGAATGTATCACGTTTACTAGTACAGCAACAACAACAGCAACAGCAACGTTCTTTATTATATCCTACAACATTAACGTCAACCTATCGTTGCTTGTCTACATTACCACCACGTCTAACACAGGCTACACTTGACTCAGCCATGGAAATAAAGAAGTCTACTACTACTAGTAGTACTACTGATAATAATACGTCAACAGAAGCAGAAACACCTACTCCACCTATTGTTGGCTACTGGCTTATTGGTTCGGGTGTACTGGTATTCGGTATTGTTGTGCTTGGTGGGCTTACACGTCTTACAGAAAGTGGTCTATCTATCGTGGAATGGAATGTATTAAAGGGTGTGTGGCCACCTATCGGACAACAAGGCTGGGAGGAGGAATTCGAAAAGTATAAGCAATATCCCGAGTATAAAATGTAAGCTATGAAAATGTTACTACTAATATCATTACTAATGCATGGTTATACTAGATTAAATCATGGCATGTCGCTTGATGAATTCAAACGTATATTCTACATGGAATGGGGACATCGTATGTGGGGTCGGGCTATTGGTTTGTCATTCGTGTTGCCGGCACTTTACTTTTGGCGTCGTGGCTGGTTACCACGTACACTTGGTAAGCGTGTACTAGGTATTAGTGCATTGATTGGATTTCAAGTAAGGAGTGACATGATGATTACTTAACTGTTAGCTATTGACACTGTATGGCATGTCTATGTGTCTATAGGGTGTACTAGGCTGGTATATGGTGAAGAGTGGACTGGAGGAGGAGCACTTCACAAGTAATAGCGTGCCACGCGTTAGTCAGTATCGATTAGCGGCTCATCTAGGCTCGGCTTTTCTCATCTACATTGGTATGCTTACCACGGGATGGGATGTTCTAATGGCACAAACACGTACACGTCCTGAAGTGGTCAAATTGGTAAGTGGACATTATCATTTATAATAGTACTAGTCTAGTTTACTCATTCAATTCAATGTTGTAGTTGAGCCAACCAGCAGTGAAACGATTACGCCTAGGTGCATTGACACTTTCAGTTCTAGCATTTGCCACTGCCATGTCAGGTGGGTCTTTTCGTACATTCTATTAGTAAATGAAGAACTAAGCTAACTATGATCTATCTATCTATCTATCTATATGATATGATATGATATGATATGATATGATATGAATAGGCGCTTTTGTGGCAGGTCTCGATGCAGGTCTCCTTTATGACACTTTCCCTAAGATGGGCGGTCAATGGATTCCACCCGAGCATGATATCTGGTCGAATGACTTCAAGAAACCGGGAGATACCAGTCGATGGCGTAACTTGTTCGAGAATCCTGTCACTGTGCAATTTGATCATCGTGTCATGGTATGTTATTACCTAGATCACCCAACCATGTGTCAATTACTAATACATGAATACATGAATACATGAATATAGGGTACATCTACAGTGGCAGCTACCATGGCTCTATGGTATTACGCGTGTCGATTGCCTCTACCAAAATCGATTAGATTGACAGCTCATGGTATGTTAGCAGCGGCACTCGTTCAAATAAGTCTAGGTATATCGACACTACTCTATGCAGTGCCCATTCCATTGGCAGCATCACATCAAGCGGGTTCACTCGTACTACTAACAATGGTGTTACGTTTAGCTCATTTATTAAAACGGTCACCCGTTAAATTTTAATGACAATAAATTCAATATAATAGTTATAGAGTCAACACATGCACATGCACATGCACACACACACACGCATATTAATATGTTTATGCGGTGGATGTTGTCGATGATGATGACGCTGATGTATGTTGCACTTTTGGTTTTTGTACGGCAGCCTATCATCAAATAGTTGTTATGATATTAGTATATAATAATTAGAGATTTCTTTTCTAAAAACACTTACAAATCCAGGGAAATCATAGTCAATGCCCATTTCTTGAAGACGTTTACGCTTATTGTTCTCCTTACGTAGTAAACGTTGAGTATGTCGTTCAGCCTCCTCAGCGGTACGTGACTAATTGTAGTAGATAGAGTGTATTAGTTAATAAATATGTATAAGAAATCGGATGCATTCTAGACTACTACTACTACTACTACTACTACTACTACTACTACTACTTACACGATTGTGCTCAGCACGAGCCATCTTATGCAAAGGCAATGGCTTATACTTGCGGTCTGCTCCATCAAATAAGCGAGAGTGCACCTTTTGTGCAGGTACCACTTGGCCTATTATAATTCATTAATTAGCGCAATCTGCTTAGCTAACATGATTACAGTCTATGCTAATTACATTTCAACATGCGTCCAAAAAGTAAGTAGTTGTTCATTGTCTCGGCTACAACGTCAGCGACATCAGCGTCGGAAAATTCGATGAATGCATAGTGCTTGGAACGACCAGTCTACATCACATAGTATTGCCACAATAATGAGTATGCAAATAATGAAGCATGTTCATTCATCGAGTGTAGCACACTTACCTTCTTATTACGAGATAGACGTAAACGGGACACTGTACCAAATTGACCAAAATAACCTCGCATTTCATCTTCGTAGAAACCATGCGGAATACGTCCTACATAAACAACACCAGTTGTTGCTTGTTCTTTACGCGCCTATCAGTAATGAATACAATAATAACAGTACAGTTTAGCAATCATCATTATATATATATCTTATTTCTCGCTATTAATCACCTTGCTCTTTGCTTGTTGAAGACGTGCTTGCACTACTTCCTGCTGTGCTGGATCCAATGCTACGATTGATGTATTCTTGACAAATGCATCTTCTGTCTCCTCTGCGTCACTGTCTCCTTCATCTTCCGACACATCATCATTATCGTCATCATTGCTACCGGATTCCTCATTGGAGCTATCGGCTTCACCTTGCGATGAAATAGCATCCTCTAGTGCCTCGTCAAGTTCGCTAGACGGGTTGTCATTGTCCTCTACCGTGTTCACCGTCAAGTAGTCTTGCTCCTCTGACTCAACCTCGGCAGCCAACAACTTTTCCTCCTTCTTGGCTGATTGCGCTAGCTTATTAGCCGCGCGAGTTGCTAAACGGGCAGATTGACGAGCCATAACCGTGTAAATAATTCGATGAGTTGAAGTAAGTATAAAAAGAAAGAAAAATCCTTTTTCTTTTTTTTTCTTAATACATCAGTATATCACGTGATTAATTGTCCAACTATTTTATACATCTCACATTTCTTGCCATTTTCATATTACAGGCTTTTATTATTAGTAGAACACGCACGCACTTCTCTCCTCTTTTATAGGCGCTTATGTGTTTCAATCCCATTTAATCTACTACTACGCGTTATTATTACCGTTATTATCAGTTGACTCTTTGACGCATATACACTCACACAGGCATACACATTCTATTGTATTCGTGTTATCTATCTGGTCAGTACCATTGAAGAAGAGAAAGGAGGAGGAGGACACGATTTATTGGGTACATCTATGTGAATACACTATGGATAATGTAAGTCATACTAAAGGACAAATATAACACGGATTGATTCGGTCACGTAGTTCATCTTTATTAACGTGTTACGTGCAGTCCATTTCATCAGTGCACAGGCTGTCTACGGCTTCGTCGTCCAGTCAAGATGCGAAGGAATCGGACGCAGTGTCCACGCCTCTTATGCTGGACAGCGATTTCTTTGCACGTTACGGAATAGAACCTTCCTCGCCCAGTCTAGATTCACCGTTACCGAAACGAGTACAAACTCGACTATTCACGGATAAGGGGCGTCAATCGAGTACAAGCTCTGAGATGGAGCAACACAGCGATAATACCGTTAATTCCGGTGGTTCTGCCTTGTTTTCATCGCCGATCGAAGACACTAGCGGAGTGAAGGTGATTATTATTATTATTGAGCCTATGTCTAAACACAACACAATGATTATAACATGAGTGTATACATTTATTTTATACTTTTCTATAGGATAATCAACTAGCAGCGAGCAAAGATTCGATGAGTCCAATTATGCCGTCTTCTGCCGTGAAACTAAGCAGTCCATTCTTACCCATGTAAGTGTAAACATTTAATAATAAATAAACAAATAGTAACATCATGTAGATTGGCTACTGCACCACGCGTTACAAAACGACATTTGAATGCCATGCCTAGACGACCTATCAAGTTGGGACCACCAGCACGATCATTACGACACGAACAAAGTAATGACAATGAGGATGGTGAAGATGTTTTAATGTCACTTTCATCGTCATTAGCAAATGAACCTGATAAACGTACTAGTAATGCTCATGGTAAGTAATAGTGTATTAATAGGATAAATGACGAGTACTAATGACATTAAGCAGTATCAAATACTCAATTCTACGATGAATCACATAATGCGTCTATTAACAGTGAAGGTAAGCTAATTGATTGATTGACTAAGCAATTATATAATCAATCTAATATAAATTCAATTTAGCAAATGTAAGCCATGCTACTCGAATGGATAATCATTCATTTTCATTGCCCAACCACTCGACACGATCTGCGGATGAACACGCTAATCCATCGTATCGTATCAACACGGCATTATCACAGAGTTTTCGTGATGTGTCAGATGCAGTTCAAGTAGCTCGACCCATGTCATCGACTACTTATGCTAATACCGTATCATCATCATCATCAGCTAATAAACAAACAGAATCGCATCAGATGGAATCAACTCTATCTACAGATGCGAAATGTCATTTGAGAGATGAACTAATAGCGGAGAAATCGATTAATACCAACATTCAACACGCTACACCCTCCTACAAACTAACATCTAGTTATGGTAATGAATCTGTAGTGCAACAGGAACCAACAGCAGATGATATGTCGGTTGTTGATCAATCTAACACTGGACGAACCATGTACATGAATGACACGACAGCTAGAACAAAGGGTCAGCCATCATTAATGTCTCGTGTATCTGAACCGGAGCGGGAATTATCTAGTTTGACAGGTCTATCCAAGCTAGAGATGCCATCGATCAAGGTGAGTAGACGAGATAGTGATATTAATAGTAACTTATATATTTATATGTATCTATGTATGTGTCATGTAGACATCGATATCGCCACCAAAAGTAAATACTGCATCATTGGCAACTGAGTCGGCTACCTCAAATCATTTGATGACACCATCAGCTGCTGCTCCAGTAGTTATGGCCACTGCCACACCCGCAGAAGCGAATGTCAGTACACATGCAAATACAGATACGAATACACCGGCAACAACGGCAACGGCAGCAGCAGCAGCAGCCGGAAGTAACGGTACCTATATTGTATGTATCTCGTCTCCTTTATCTATTGATTGCTCATTCCCTTTTATTTGCTTATAGATCAATGGTCGACAGTTCTTTCGACTTAAACTCATCGGTAAAGGTGGTAGCAGTAGAGTGTACAAAGTGATGGCACCTAGTAATCGTATATTTGCCATGAAACGGGTGACACTTCGTAAGGCCGACAAGAGTACAATTGAAAGCTACCTGAACGAGATTCAACTATTGACTCGTTTATCTAAACACGAGTGTATTATTAACCTATTTGATTGGGAATACGATAAGGAACGAAAGATAATTACTATGGTAAGTGATAGTCATTATAACTAACTGTGGTTTACTAATCAATCAATTAGTTATTGGAATGTGGTGAGATCGACTTGGATGGCATATTAAGAAAGAGAAACGATAAACCCATTAGTATTAATTTCATTTTACTCTACTGGGAACAGGTAACAACAGCAATAACAGCAACATTAGTATAAATACATCTCTAATAATGTTATATATATATGTATATCATCTAGATGCTACATGCAGTTAATGCCATTCACGAAGAAAAGATTGTTCATAGTGATTTGAAACCGGCCAACTTCCTACTAGTACAGTGGGGGAAAAAATTGTTCACGTGTTATATACTTTTTTACTTTCCCAATCACTACACAATTAATAAACAACATATCACTTTGTACTTTTACATGTTAATAAAGCTATTAATTCTCTTTCTAATGATATAAAATATGTGCATACTTTATTATAGATTTCTTGAGATATTAGTGTTGAAAGTCACGTGGTGCACGTGAACAATTTTTTCCATTACTAATAAAATTAACATTTCTTACCAATAATCAATTTTTATTCAATTTAAATGTAATAAAATGTTTATATATGAGTAAATACGAGCTGTCGTGCATCGTACGAGCAATAAATAATTATAAATCAAGTTGATGTGGTTGAGCAATATGGCTATAATTGCTCATTTTAATGTATAGTAAAAATGTTACTACAGTATGCTTTATTCACTTCCAAATGTTGTGCAAATGCTTATTAAAGCGCTTTTAAGCAATGGTAGCCTCCCTAGAACCACTGCGGGCAAGTTAGCTATGGTTAAAGATATGATTACATTGAACAATCACGCATGCAGCTGCTGGAATAGCGTTCATGTTACTACAATTTCGCTTATTACTCAGTGTACATTCGACCGATCCTACTTAAATTGCAGGTTATGATAAAGCACGTCTTCACGCAGATAATGATATAAAATAATGCTATGTCGATGGGAAAAGCGTCTAGTTATCATCCTACAAAGATGATGTCACATTAATGTCACTGAATAGCGTAAATTTTAATTTTAATTTTTTGTAATAAATTTATTAATTAATGCCAAAAATAATAGTAAAAAATAGCGCAGAGCACGTCTTCACGCAGATAATAAACAATAACAATAGCAGTTAATAAAGTGTTAAAGAATTTATTAAAAGATTTAATAAGAATTAATTTACGCTATTCAGTGACATTAATGTGACATCATCTTTGTAGGATGATAACTAGACGCTTTTCCCATCGACATAGCATTATTTTATATCATTATCTGCGTGAAGACGTGCTTTATCATAACCTGCAATTTAAGTAGGATCGGTCGAATGTACACTGAGTAATAAGCGAAATTGTAGTAACATGAACGCTATTCCAGCAGCTGCATGCGTGATTGTTCAATGTAATCATATCTTTAACCATAGCTAACTTGCCCGCAGTGGTTCTAGGGAGGCTACCATTGCTTAAAAGCGCTTTAATAAGCATTTGCACAACATTTGGAAGTGAATAAAGCATACTGTAGTAACATTTTTACTATACATTAAAATGAGCAATTATAGCCATATTGCTCAACCACATCAACTTGATTTATAATTATTTATTGCTCGTACGATGCACGACAGCTCGTATTTACTCATATATAAACATTTTATTACATTTAAATTGAATAAAAATTGATTATTGGTAAGAAATGTTAATTTTATTAGTAATGGAAAAAATTGTTCACGTGCACCACGTGACTTTCAACACTAATATCTCAAGAAATCTATAATAAAGTATGCACATATTTTATATCATTAGAAAGAGAATTAATAGCTTTATTAACATGTAAAAGTACAAAGTGATATGTTGTTTATTAATTGTGTAGTGATTGGGAAAGTAAAAAAGTATATAACACGTGAACAATTTTTTCCCCCACTGTAGGTGGTTCACTTAAGCTAATTGATTTTGGTATTGCCAAAGCTATCGGGAATGATACCACGAATATTCATCGTGATCAACAAGTAAGACGATATAATGAATAATAATGAGCCTTCATCTTATACACTTGCTTGAATAGATTGGTACACTTAATTACATGTCACCTGAAGCACTTCAAGATACGAATACTGCGATACCAGGTCAACCTCATCAGCAATTGATGAAAGTAAGTGTTTACATTTAATTAACTATTAGATGGACTACTAATACATATATACTATCACTATCACTTAGTTGGGTCGTTCCAGTGATGTCTGGTCACTTGGTTGTATTCTTTACCAAATGATCTATGGACATACACCATTTTCGCATCTTAATATGCTACAAAAGATACAGTGTATTCAAGATCCAAACTACGAGATTGCCTATCCGCAACCACCGCACCATCATCATCGGGTCAAGGGGCATTCACCGTAGACCCTGAGTTTATTCGTGTTCTAAGATCGTGTCTCATTCGAGATCCTAAAGGACGTGCCACCATTCCTCAATTATTGGCAGATCCAATATTACATCGACAAGGTTCATCGCATGGTAAATACTATTACTATTATTCTTATTGTAACTACCTACTTACTTACTTACTTATTGTTATATATATATATATAGCTGCCAAACCTATCTATCCTCCATTGACACCATCTCTCATGAGTGCTATTGTTAAAAAGGTCGTCGAATACGGTAGACGATATCCCAATCGATTAAATTCATCGCAAGGTGTCGATGAACTATCACAAGCAAGTAGTAGTAGTATACACTCCCGTAGATGTACACTCTTATTAACTAGTTTGTAATATATTTATTTAGGGATTACTACGAGCTTTTATGCAAGAGTATCAGCGTAGTTTGGCAACCACATCGACATCGACATCATCCACTGGACATGGTGCTCCTCATTAATTATGCATTATAGGTTATGTGTTATGTTGTGTTTTATTTCGCATTTGTATCATTAAATGTGCTATACCTATTACCGATACTATGAATGCTCTATTGATACTAGTGAATGTAAACAATGATCATGTTATTGTAGTTTATTATCTATCCCATTCAAATTAAACTCGCCCTAATATCTAAGATGTACTATCATTATCATCTGCTTCCCATTCAGTTAAGAATGAAGCCATTGCTCTGGTAGAGTGTGTCCAGATGCAATAGCTTGTTTAAGATGTTCCACTGCACTAGTGTAGTAGGTCGACTCATCATCTTCATCATCAGCGGTATTCCTAGATTAATCTCACATTCAGCAAGTTGCACAAGTATCGGGCCAATTGGTGTCGTATTACTATTAGTCTCGGCTTGTTGTTTAGCGAGAATGAAGTTCGATTTGGCTTGTTGTAGATATTGTATGCTTTCATTTGATGTTGACTCTTCTCGTCATCTTCGTCATCTTCGTCATCTTCACGATCCAACCACCAATTGGCCAGTGACATATACGCAGCACCTATTGTTTGATAAATAGACGCTACACTATTCTTGTCATCTAATAAAATGTTTAATTAGTGCAATTGATTATGATCAATGATATCTGCTTACCTATCATCTTGAGTAGTTCAATAGCAGTTGTGTTCCACTTCTCACGACCATGCCAATCATCGCGTAAATCTGCATGTACTTGCAATAGATTTGCTGCCATTTGTACAGTATCTATATAATCAGTCAAATTATCACTATTGTCACCATTGATTGATTTCTTTAATTGAATTGCTTTGGTAAAGTATTCCTTGGCTTCTTCAACTAGATGATCTATCTCAGCGAGCTGTTCCGATGAAAGTTCATCTCCTTCACTATTCTCTTGTTCCACTTGATATAATCTTGTACGTGCCTTTATACAATATGAATACACTTATCGCTATCATTATTCATTGACATTTACCTGTGATATGCGTACTCGTCCATTCGTCGTTATTATCTCACATTGATCTAGAGACGATGATTGCTCCATCATGGACAGGCCTTGTTGAGCAAAATCATCGGCAAGTTGTATGAATCCAATTGCTTCATCGATGGACTCATTCGTCATTAATTCTCCCAGTTCACATAATGCCAACGCATAAGTGGCATAAAACTTTACGGGAAGTGGCGAGTCATCACTTGCATTCCTAAGAATACGATCACATTCATGAACGGTGCCTTGTAGTAGCAATCGAGCCTTATCCACATCATCCGCTAATCCATAGGCTATTATTAGTAGGTGTGTATTGCTTACATCTGTTCTTTCTCTTCTACTTCCAGTGTCAACTCACCTATCATGGCCGTGGCATTTTTCAATAGAATAGTAGCCTCGCTTACTTCGTCGTCACCCATGTCTTCACCACCTTGTAGCCATACTGTCTGGTCCTCTTGACCCTCCTGCTCTTGCTTCACCTTTTTACTTTCTGCCGCTTTCTTCAAGCCAAGTGGACGACGTTTCTGTGGTTGACTCATTATACGTTGCTTGTCAATCTTGTGTAATAAGAAAAGTAGAAAAATAAAAATAAAAATGAGTGTTTATTATCTACTATCATCCTTCATTACAATGCGTAAACAAACAACTCGTTAACCGCTTTCTTCTTTCACTATTATTACTTTTACTACAGTTCATCAATCTCAATGGAGAATCCACATGAAGAACAACAAAGTGCGCTGATAAGACGCGTCATTCACAATGTTGTACGTGTTACGCGTAGTATTTATGTTTCTTTTCTCTCATTTTGATACTAATGAAGCTATTATGTTAGAAAAAGCTCAATGAAGTGTTGGAAGAATTGAACGATCGTATGGAGGTAAGTATTCGTATGTATATATACATATATATATCGACTTGTTATATTCATCAAGGCTACACTCTAGGATATCAACGAGTGTAATCAGGACATTCTTACGTTGTCTAAAATCTGGAGTAATTACAGTCGTAATGTTCTATTTAATCTCGAGACTACCGATTCACTACAAGCACCCACCTAATATTATACTGCAATGCAAATTGGCTTGTTTACTTACTCGATCGAATATGACTCATGTATCTAACTATTGATGTTTAATAAATCAAACATTACAATATACTACTGTTCATATAATAAATACGCGTCAATGTAAATCAAAATATTTATTCAATTTGATTCATAAAATGATGCGGTATCGCTAACATTCTATTCCATGCTAGATCGTCAGTTATTCCTCCTTTATCTCGCCACAATCTTGAATAACCACTGGTTTCTATTGGTAATAGCATGGTTATTAGTATGATGCTAATGTAATAGTAGTAATCTACGTGTATCATTACTTACTGAGGTTGTACCATCGAGACTGCCAACTTTCTCCATTTCCTTCAATACTTCCACTCCATCTGTCATTTGGCCAAATACTATACAAGACATTGGTATCAATTATATTCATTCATAGGAGTATTCTACAGTGTTTGCAATCTTACCAACATGGTTACCATCCAACCATGGCGTATCCTTGAACGTGATAAAGAACTGACTGCCATTGGTGTTCTTGCCTGCATTAGCCATACTTAGAACACCCTTGCCAGTATGCTGAAGCTTGAAATTCTCATCTGCAAATCGTGCACCGTAGATTGACTCGCCACCACGTCCATCACCCAATGTGATATCTCCACCTTGTGCCATAAAGTCGGGAATAATTCGATGGAATCGATTGCCCTTGAAATGAAGTGGACGACCAGATTGGCCAACTCCTTTCTCTCCAGTGCAAAGAGCGCGGAAATTCTCTGCCGTCTTGGGTACTGTTTCGTTGAAAAGCTTGAATACAAGGCGACCCGCTACTTGATATTAGCCTACTATCCTATACTTAATAAACGCGTTCTTACCTGGCTTGCCAGCAATGTTAATGTCAAAGAATACTTTACTAGCGCGTGTAGTCATGATAAATCAACAGCTATGCTTATTGAATAAGTTTCAATACGTAATAAGAAGATAGAAAGGAAAAAAGAAAGAAAGGAAGTAGTGTTTTGTTTACTGATTTGACAGAAAAGAAGGAAGAGAAGAGAAGGGAAGAGAAGAAAGGAGTGAAAATGGTACGAAACGCTAAAACAATAGAACTACTGATTAACTATGTGACAACATGCATGATCCAGGCAATACCGTGTTATCATAATCGAATGAATAAATGGATCTACAAGTGTTTCGCGGCATTAATTCATTCAAGAGTTGACTAGTAGATTCCGCTTTGTCAATAAATAATATCAATTACTGCTATGTAGACAGATTGACTAGAGACTATATTAGAAAGACATATACACAAATGTATATTACACGTATTTTTGTATCAAATTATAATTTAGTTCTTTATAAGAAGTATATCTACGCTGATGATTTAGAGCTGGATTCATTCGATACAATGGTGCTTTCCTTCTTTACTTGCAATTCCATATCCTCGGTAAGCCATTTGGCCTTTCGTGCTCGATCCTTGATAGACTGCATTCTAGAATAGCGATTGCGTAGCTCATCAAGAACTCCCTCGGGTAATGGCGGTACCGCTAATGATGGTTCAAATGTAATTTTACGAACTGCTTCTGGTAAAGTATCCAGCTTGGTATCTATACTTGATCATGCATGATTAGTACAATGCCTTCTACAATCCATCACATTAGTTATTGGGTTCACTTGCCTTTCCATGCATCCTGGTATTCCAGATACTTTGGACGCGGTATCTCAATAGTAGTGTTATGGACTACACGCTTATTCTCGGTCTTTCCCGTTTCTGGATTGGTCATTTTGAGGATGTTCACCTTGACCGGCAATCTATTGCATAGGAGGATTAGGACACATCCATAGGAACAGGCATATGATTGTCAATAACGCGTACCGTGTTTCCGGATGAAGTAGCGCAAGATTCGATACGTGTATAGGCATTTCCTTACGTACTCGGCCATCTTTTACGCCTTCTGTCATGGGAACATGTTTGTATACCTGATAGAGCATGATTAGTTCATGACATTGTATGATATGCTTACTTCGCTATTATATATATAAAAGTATCAATTAAACTAACCATGTTCAGGCCTGATACTATAAGTGAGTTGAGTTTACGATTAACGCTAATTACAGTGCCGGTCTTTCCCTTCTCTTTGCCACTAGTGACCATAACCTACAAATGACAGTGTTATTGTATTGTTTCGATAATCATGCACATTCTCTCTTTCTCTCTCTCTACCTCGTCACCGCGAATAATCTTCCAGTATTGAAGTCGATCATGTGGCTTAATCGTCTTTGTACGCGGAACAACACGCGTGCTGACGCGTTTTGCTGCTCGACCTGATTTCATGGTTGATTATAAAAGATTCGTAAAGTAAAAAATAACCACTAATAAGAAAAGGAATGAGCGGCAGTACAAGTGGAATTATAACGCAGAAAGGCAAAAAAAAGAAAGCGACCACTTTGTAGGGGAAAAAAAGAGCACTTCCGTCACTTGATCTCGAATCTTTTCACTATTCCTTTCTACGATCATCGTTAAACGACAGCACCACCTGTCCTATTTGCTGCCGTGCTTGTGTTCTAGGCTTTATTCTTACGCAATCACGATGCATAGTGGTATTAGAGTATTCTTCTTACGATCGAGGGCGTGTGGCTCAATACGCACACTAACACAGAGTGCAGCTCATTTCAATGCTGCCAATACTGCCGCAACAACAGGCAAGTATCGTTTAATTTGCTTTCCTTTCTTCTTATTCATAGCTGAATACCACGCGTGTTTATAGCAATGAAGAAAGCAGATAATAATTAGTGTTGCTATTTGAAAACATCATAACTAACTAACTAACAACTATTAAGCAGATTCCAGTGTATCGACTGGATCAGCAGAGCAAAAGAACATTGATGTTACTAGTAGTGTTGCCGCGGGAACAGCATTGAAAGGCATCAACTATATGAAAGAAGGCAGTGATCCTATTGCTAAGGAAGACAAAGAATATCCCGACTGGCTCTGGACACTACTAACACCAAGACCTCCGGTTAATGAGATGGAGAAAGGTAGCAAAGAGCGATTGCGTCGCGTTAACCGTAAAACCATTCGTGATACCAACTTTATGAAGAGCCGTAAACTACAGGGTTTAACTTTTACTTTTATTAATAAATAATCTTGCACAATTGTTAACACCATTATCACATTGCTATTATTTATTCGTAAAACAAAAGGCTAACTGCGTAAATTAGAAGGGAAGCTCTGCTGATCACATCTATAATATATATGCCATTGTTTTCTAGTAATACATTTGAATCTATTAATTGTACGCAGGAAAGATCTTCGAATAGACGACCATACATGTGCAGATCTCAAAGTTGATCCACGTGACTTGTTGTCATGTATATGTATACATATGATACTGACAAAGACTACATGGCTTTGTCAATACTCATGCTTGCAACTATGTGTTTGGCATAAAACAACATTCAATAAGGTGTAGCTAGCAAGCATTTATAATGATGATGATGATGATGATGATGATTGTTAGCATAGTACTCTAGTGAATAGTAAAGTAAAGTAAAGTGTAGAGCACCGTTAATACACATCCTAATAAAGTATGAAACTGATTCCTTAAAAGTATACAACATTGACTAATGAGGTAGCATCTCTATTGTATCTAGACTGCTGCGAATTAAAGAGCAATTATGCGGGAATTTAAGCATGCCTGATTTCTTGTGTGATACTCACCATTCATGGCATCTATTTCTTTAGGGTCTCGGGTGTATATGTATGCATGTACTGTCGGCTTGTCAACCCATAGGGTTATTATGTGCATGAATGCATGGAACAAACAAGTCGGATAGAAGTATAGAATCGATTGGCGCACACCAATACACATGGCATGAATATATGGATGAGCGACAACAATGACAACAATGACAGTAGCAGTAGCAATCATCAAATAGATAGACAAACAGTCAGACAGATAAACGAATAGTTGTAGCGTTATAGCCTGTAGTGTGAATGAAGAAGTGTTGACATTCTATCCTAGCCTAGTCTAGCCTACCTGTTACCGTAATGTCTGTATACCTGTGTGGGTGCGTGTGACCCAAACTTCATTATTCCTTACTTCCTTGAACTTGCCAATTCTCTATCCACACCTTGTTCTCGATATCTTCTCATCTACGGTCATTCTACAGTGGTACTTCTCATCTCCGCCAGTCTTACTTGTATCTGTTCTGTGCGGGTCGCTATTCCTTATTTATTGCTAGTTTAAGCAGAAAAACAAAAGCAACAACACTAGTCTTTGTGCGTGTCCGTGTCTGTCTGTCTGTCTGTGTCTGTCTGTTTGTTCGTTAATTCAAACGTATCTCTTTCTCTCTTATTATTATTAGTTGATCCTTGCAAACCGACACTTTTCGTCTTTTTCCTCCTTTGTCATCTTACTTTAACTGCGCCTCTTCTACTATCTGATCTACCAGTCAACAATTGTTTATATTGCATTCCGTAGTGATTGGTGCCAATTCAGGTTGTAATTACAAATAATTACAATAATTATATATACATATTAATACTGTTTACCGACAATATAAGGTAAGGTGACGGACTTTCGGGATTTCAAAATAGTAGCTGCACCTATTTCTTGTCTATTCGTCTTTGATACTCATATATATATTTGTATTTGTATTATATAGAGTAAACACGAAATAGCAACAATACTTTAATCATGGGTCTCTCTGTAAAGAACTGGTCTACTGGCCAGGTACAATCGTGGCTGACTAAACACGGTTATGGTGCCTATGGACATCATTTTGAAGGTAAGCTCTAATAGTTAATAGCAGTAATTAACATCGATCATCGAGTGTTTACAAAGGAATATTAATTAATCTCGTATGAAACCCTAATAATGATGTATGCAGTGGAAGGAGTATCGGGTGATGTACTTATTCACCTGGATCATGAAACGTTGCGAGACCTCAATGTTCTATCGATTGGACACCGACTGGGCATATTAAAGGCTATTACCAATTAAAGTGGAGCATAATATCTCAATTGGAGTGGGCGACTATGTCCACAAGGTAATTGCTATAATGTACTCTTTTCTAATAGATTGTACTATATATATATATATATATTAATTGCCATCATGAATAGATATCGATATTTGGAGTGAAGATCATACTGTCAAATCGAGTATATCTGCACAGAGTAAGCTATTATCATACAGATATAGTGTAATCTACTAGACTAATGAACTGGTATGATAACTATACATGATTAGATACTAAAATCCAGCAAGTTACGGATGATGTCAACCATATTAGTCATGAATTGAAAATGCTACGTGATCAACTATTGCCTGTTCTACGTCAAATTGCTGGTAAAGTAAGTGGTAGTAGTAGTAGCAGTAGCGATAGACTAAGGATAATGCATACTAATGTTATTACTATTAGCCGGATGCTAGTGATGCAGTGTTATCACCTCCTACAACAGCTCCTATTCGTAAGGATACGCTATCGCCCGTGTTTCCATTGAGTAATTTGCCAAGTGTTCCAGCCACAGCTGCATTACCGACCAGTGACTCTACAAAGCGTAATAAGCCGGCAGCTTTGAATTTGATCCCATCAACTGGTATTAAAAATGGATCCCGTTCACCGCTTCCTTTCCTACAAAAGAAAGAGAAGGGACAACGATCGCCCACTAGTGAGCGCCATCCAGCGGCGAATACAACGCCGGTATCGCCGTTTATCAAGAATGATACTCATCTGGTAATGAAACATTATATATACGATGAATGAAACAGATAGTATCGGTATGAATTCACTAACACGAACACTTGCCACTTCTTAATATACATTTATCTAGATACGTGAAGTAGAACCGCCAAAAAGCCCTGCAGCAGCCGACCTTAACTTGGAAGCCATTCGAGTGTACGGTGATCGACTACCTGGACGCGAGAGTGAAGCCTACAAATCACTTCGTATTACATTTGAGAGTAGCAGTCAGCAAATCCTCGATATGGCTCTTAAGAAGTATGATCTTACCGATGACGGGAGAAACTACACGCTAGTAATTGTACATGGCAATCGAGGTAATCGAAATACGCGTTGAACAATGTAAATCAGCTAAATTACTAAACTACTTTCTACTGATTAGAACGCTACTTTGCCCTCGATGATTACCCGTTAAAGTACTATTATCAACTGCAACAAGCCAAGGAGAACCCCATGTTTGTCATGCGACCGAATAAACAAATGAAACGATCCAACACTACGAAAGCCACCATGCCAGTGGTGCCCAGTCGACATGCTTCTCTAATGAGACGAGCAGATGTACGCACCACCACCATTGGTAATCCCACGATAACAACAACTACGGTAACGGCAGCAACGGCAGCGACAGCGACAGCAACAGCAACAGCAGCAACCACGATAACCCCACCACCATTACGACGTGATTCACGTCGACCTGATGACATACCCATCAATCCTAGTAGTAGCATGCCACGACATGGTCCCTATAGTCATACGCAACCTGGTCTCTTACACCATCATCCTACGGGTTCCGGTCTAGTTCAATTAGCACTGGTTCCACTAATACCGTCATTACTCCTGGTAACAATATTCTACCATCAGGTTTAGGTGCTATCATGAGCGCGAGTACACCGTCGACTCAAGTCTACAACTAACGATGAACGAGCGTTTTGATGAGATTATGGAGCGATGGCATCAGGAACGTAATATTTAACCATTATCATCTGTATTCACTTTTTTTAACCATCCTCAGTCATTATTGTTATATAAATAAAATTATCATACATATACAGGATGTCTCCAACCAGTTAACATTGTAGCCTTTAACGTTGTTCTTGTCAATAAATAGATTTAATGCTAACTAATGCACAAGTGTTTATTAATAAAACAAATGTTAATGACTAACAATGCTAATTGGTTGGAAATCCTCTGTACAATTTATTGTTGCCACTTTCAACATATCAAATTTTCTCTTTTTTCTGTTTACAATACAATACAATACAATACAAGATGCCTTCACCAGCAGTAGCTAACAATGAAGAGCAAACACACGAATTACTCAGGTACGAAGGGCGTTAGAAGCACTTGGTCATGCGTGCACAACACTACGAGCTTCAACGTGCACTCGAGTGGCAGATATACAATTTGACGGTACACTATTTGTACCGCATATTGGTAAGCGAGCTACACACGTATGCATTGAGTAAAATACTAATAATGACTTTTATCTACTATCTATTTGTATATTAGAGAAACTAGGTGCAGTGGTTAGTCATCAAGTTACTAAATATGCCTGGTTTGCGAGCATGGTAGCATACCAAGCGATACACCTAGTATTGTTAATCAACTACGAGAAGGATTGGATGCACTGCACACGATGCGACAAAACATACCAGAATCAGCGGGCGCCACCTTATTCAAGGCCATTGATGGAGGAATCACCGATATTATTGATGGTATCTACACTTGGGCTATTGCGTTAATCAACGGCTCGATCCGCTATCCACACCGGAAGCGCAAACCAACCTCGACGCTGACGTACGATCAAAGCCGGTCTAGTGTGGGATGCATGCAAAGCACTTCTAATCTACCACTAGTAATACAGAGGCAGTACTACGACAATGGAAACTGCATAGATCGATGATTGACGATGCCATTGAAGAGTTTGAATCGGCATTAACTGACGATCCCGTTGATTCACTTACAGATACGATGAGAGTTTAACGGTTAACAAGATGATAATAATAATAATAGTAATAATCCATTATTGGATGACATGACCGAGCTACCGAAAACTGAATGGGAACATCATATCTGTCAGTGTGCTTTGGCAAGTGCCAAACTAATTAAGCAATTGTTGCAGAAGGTGGAGCAACGTGGTATTGCTAGTACGCCAGCACCTCCACCATCGTGGCAAGATAGCTGTTTAGTAATTGCAAATCAACTATTTGAACAAGTGGATCAACTGGGCGATCTCTTCTGGTTCCTACCATCGGACAAGGCCAGTGCACGTATTGACGCGTATGAACATTTGGATGAATTGTACACGGCAGCGAATGATTTAGCGGAATTGGCTCGCGAACAATTCACTGAACCGCATCGTAACTGGCTTGACCTCTGCTTGACACAACTGGACAAGCAACGACAATCCGTAAAAGATTAATGCTAACAAGAAGAGCGATGAATACAAAAGAAAATGGAGCATTTGTGTTTCCCTTTTCCTTTCTCGTTCCTTTTACAAGCTGTAATAAATTCTTCTTTTATTAATCCGATGTATTCATTGATACGAATGAAGTAATGCGACAAATAAAACATTATATCTATTGACTGTATTCTATATTGTAGCGTATCTATTAATGTGCGTAACGTAGCCAATCGTAGTAACATTTCGCTGATTGTAGATGTTGCTTTGCCAATGTTTAAACATCATATGTTAATTCAAGTAGCCAGAATACAGAATACACTAGACACCTATGCATTAAAATAAGCTAGATCTAGCATAGAACTTTTTATTATTGGGCAGGTGCATTCTAGTTATGCAGAGTATTGCTTGATGCGGCCTTAACGGCATTCGCATTGTGGTAAATAACATGAGGCGAATGCTCAACAAAGAACAGAACATCTGCTAAGAGAGAATTCCATACACACATAAGGACAAATACAAAGATGCTAACTACTATGTAAACTATTTATTAACAAAAATAAAAGTAAGCTAACAATGCTAACTGGTTGGTAAAACACTGTAGTTAAACGATGATGTCGTCGTCGTCGTTTCTTTCCTTTCCCTTATCAATATAGTTTGTCAATAAGCTCACATATATAATGTATCTTACTCCACATCGCGGTCTATTCGTCTATTTACGCGGCGTGTCAAGACCTGCAAGTAGTGATGACTTAGTGGGCCCTTCTCTACTTGAAGTTGAATCTCACGACAGTTTGGATAGTATTGCTCAACGAGGAACCGCTGGCGTGCTTGCTTTTCCCGGTCAAGGTAAGTAGAAAAGAATAGAATGGAAGTTACTCATGTGGCAATAGAGCAAATGAATGACCTCGTCTAACCTGAATAACAACATTGAATAATAGACGATACAGCCTATTCATCGGTGGATGAACTACGTGATATATTCGGTATAGGAAGGATAGTACTGATAAATTACAAGTAAATACGAGATGTTATATGATTGATAATAGTAAACAGTAGTCGTAGCTAACGAACTTATTGTCGTGTAATAATGAATAGATACAGGCGGATTATAGGAAAGCGTAAGTTATTTATAACTATCTAGTAAATAGAAATCATCTAATGAACATGATCGCCACTAGTTTTCATCGACTTCGGGTGGCTTTGTTTACCGATTCATTGGAGGCGCGTGAATTTGGAGAGACACTTGGATTGCACGCCACTTACTTGATTCCATCGACTGATTTGACATTACCAGAGAATGACATTACTAGTAATCAGACGCGAGATAGCATTATTCAGCTACTCAACACTTCCAACACCGAATCTATCGATATGTGTCTGGTCTATTTGACGGCAACTGATCAAGCATCCACCGCTACTTCTTATCAACAATATATATCATGGGCTAACGCACTATGTAATGCTCTATTACATACTGATGATTCACTTGCATCAAGAGTGTTTTTCACCATTGCTGCCAGTCCATCGGGAAGTGACGTATTCAATGCTAGCAATCATCATCATCTATCATCACAGTATCCATTGCTAGCTAATTGTTCTAGTACTTGTTATCAACAACAATTCAATATATCACCTAGCTATTCCATTTGGAATGATAAACCTATACACCAGTTCCGTAGGTAAGAAGCTATTTACAAAGCAAACGACTAGACATCATTATTCATATATGTTGCTGATTCGATGATATTACCACAATACTAGTCAACACGGTATTTACGCCGTATTTCATGCAGATTCCACACGTCATGATGCGGCTACAGTTTTCTCAGAAAAGAATTGTATAGAAACCGGTGCATCTGGTCGCGTGCTACCCTGTCAACTACTCGCGGAAATGGCATTTAAACTAGGTTGCACGCCAAAGTACGGTGCTTAACACGCGTATCATTAACAGCACATACTGTAAGGACACGAGATACATTCAAAGGGGAATAAACTCGAAAACTATATTTCAGAGTATAAGTAGTGAAGTGATGTTATTCAAGTAACACGCGAATGGTATTCTTAAGCCTTCTTGCTTGCAATTATGCGTTCAACATCAGCGATAGCTTGAGTCAAGATTTGGTTTTGCTAACAAGTAAAACAATAAATTAGTCTATCATGTATTGCATCATCTATACGTATCATCAAGTAATTACCATTTTCGGGTCTTGCAAGGCAGCTTGAACGCGTTCCATGACGTGATCGGCAATTTGGCGTTGTTCGCGTTCACGAAGCGCCGACTCATGACGCACCCATGAGTCTAGAACGCTTTTAATTTCCGAAGATAAAGCAGCCTTTTGCTTCAATTCAAAGATTTGAGCGTCCATCTCGGCCATTTCCTATATTATCGCCATTAGTAATAAATAATAGTCGTAGCAAGTCATTTATTTACCTTAGACATGGCAAAGAGATTCTTAGTAATACCAACGGCATCACGTAGCTGAGCAGTCTCGCTAATTTGCGCTTGGATAATTTCCTTATGTTGATTACGAGCATTCTGGAGCATATCCCTCATTTTCTAATGTTGCCCATTTAGTCATCATATCATTAGACTATCGTGCATGCAATAGATTATGCAACTTACGTTGTATTGATCCTTGACGAATTCGCTGTATGGACCACGGACACCGTTAAGCAACGCGGTAACAAGACCAACAAATGAGACTAGCACCAATGTCTCCTCATTGACGACGTAGATTTCCTTCGAGATCAAGGCAGTGGCCAAAGCAGCACCAACGGTAATGTAGCCAGTCTTTGAGATAATCGAGTTACCGGGAAGGCATCGATAATGCTAAGGGCCTTCTTCTTTGGTTCCATTTCAGCTTCTGCATATTACAATAAATATTAGTGATATTATTAATAATAGGATGATGATGACGCGTCGATTAGAATTAATGAATAGATCATCGGAATAGAACACGACTCACCCGTTGGTGTTGGCTTGCTATCTCCGGCCGTGGAATAGGCACGAAGACCGATGGCCGCGGGACGAATAGTAGGTCTAACCGCGGAGCGCATCATACGCGCAACATTGGTTTGCAACAAGGCACGCTGAGCCATGATCTTTGAAGACAATAACGAATCAAACGACAGCAAAATAATGAGAAAGAGGACAAAAGTAATAAAGCAGGAAAGAGAGGGAGAGGAAGAGAGAGAGAGATCGGGATTATACCAATGACGGAAGCCGGTCGGTTCCTTATACTATTAGGAACTCTCTATATCCATCCCCGATAAGTTATGGATGTGGATGAAATTGCTTGCCAGTTTTTTCTCCTCCACCTTTCTAGTTTTTAGACAACTGTCTCTTCAGTTTTGTTTTTTTATAACTTTGCTTAACATATTATAAAGTCTACAATGTCGCGAGCCAGTAAAATAACTCTTGCCCTATCTATTGGTGCCACTATTGCTATAGTTTATGGCGTGCATAGACAACAACAACTTGAACGAGAGGTAATATCAATGATATTTTATACATATGGATATGGGTAACGTTCTAGATAGACATTACACGAGGGTGTTATACGTGACCGAGAACGTTATCAGCAGCGTCAACGGAATATGGAGGAATTGGAACAGCAGCGTCGTCTACAGGAGCAACTTGAGAAGGAGCAGTCGATAAAACCATCAAGTAGTAATCATGACAAGACGTAGTATTACGATAAAATAAGCAAATGGAGAGTATACAAATAGGTTGGAATATATGATTAAAACAATAGAACATCATTTTGTTTGAACTAGAATCATCAAGTTGGCTATTTGTTTGTATGCTATCTAACTTTATTGTAATCATTTACTATATAATCTTCGTGCATCTTGCAGTAGTCTAAGCAGTTCTGATTGATCTTCATCGTCTGATTGATGCACTTGTGTTCTACCATGTTGAATTGAGTGTTAAAGTAGTTTGTCAGCGTAGCATCCACTTGGCAAAGTTTCTCGTTATTCTTGACCTCCTCCTCCTTGAGTGCTACAAATGCACGTACAAAATCTAACTGGAAGTCTACACTCGTGGTCGATATGTCGAGTGTGCTCTTTAACGCTTGACACCAGTCGCCTAGACCACGATGGGTAGGCTTCGCATTACTCTTGTTTGCTTTATCGTTCTCTTCCACTTGCATATCGGGATTGAGTAGATCAATGAACAAACTTAGAGCCTTTCCACGAATGTTTATCTCGTTCACTCGTTGATACGCCTTCATTAGCGTGATGAATCCATTTGCATTGTAGAACGCGTCATGAGCAATACGATCACCGCGTGTTGCACTCGATAAAGCGTATAATAGTCGTGATATCACCTCATCATCTTGTTCCTTTTCCAAGAACTCAAGCAGTCGTGTAGCAACATGATGCGATTGTGCAGCCTTCTGTGCCTCTGGATTGTTCTATGATAAATCGATCGATGTATATATATATATAGTATAAATAATCAATGGTGAATTAATGTCTATGATCTACGCTTACACCGAGTGCTTCGCCAATAATAATGGCCGCCTTTCTACGTAAATCCCTTGGCCAGGATGCCTCCAACAGCTTAAACATTTGCGGTATACCATCGCCACCGGCAAAGTCATAGCCATTATCGAGATCATCCACTAGATCTTGTAGACGGTCTAATGTCTCTGACAGTTTCGAATGTTGTTCCTTGCATCGACATTTATCGCCTTCACAATATCGAGATATTCCATAAGGTGTTTATCATCTGAAGATGTACGATATTGAGATATTGGTCGTCGTCTACTGCTACTACTACTACTAGCAGCTCTTCCTTGGGATGCTACCCTGACCTTTTCCACTTTCTTATCATTCGAGCTGTGCAGTTTGTTGTCAATGCTCATTTTTGCGGCATCTTGTCTATCAATGTCGTCTTGTATTTCTTTTGGCACGGTAAGCTCGTAGTTAGCGGGTGTCGCGGTAGAATCCTCGTGTTTCGGCATCTTCTTTGCCATTCGCTTGCCAGTGGTCATATCGAATTTCACGTATAGACCTTGTTATGTATGCGTTATCAGTATTTCTCTTGCTTATAACCACTAAAACTAAAACTAAACACTTACCCGCTGGTATAGCTTGTCCGTCTTCGATGACCTTGAATTCATCTGTAGCAACGAACGGTTCAGACTTTGAGGCAGTATCGCTGCGCTCAATTACGGCAGCGCTTATTGCAGAAGCGCCATGTGCTAGTAGTACAGCTGCTAATAGTATTTGAAGTAATGCATGTTTGAGATGAAGAAAGAGAAAAACGGATAGGCCTAATAATAATAATAATGAGGAGGTGGATAAACCTTCAATTAGCCATTTATATCATATATATTTGGCCACGTGGCTATTCGTACATTATCGCTAGTTTCCAATGATTCATTCTTATAGATTGTTTAAACTGAGATTGATCGAATGTTAACTCAGTCACGAAATATGAAATATATAATGTAGAAATTGTTAGATGTAGGCCTATTACTACTGGACGACTAGAGTGTATAAATTGACGTGCATAATAGTCTAGTGATGCGTTAAAAACAATAAATTAGTCGAGATCCATTGATATGCTAATACAGTTATGCTGGATTATCACCCTGCATAATGTCAAACTTGCAACTCACTGATGGCATATTCAATACATACTACATAATAGCTCATTTGATGGTAATAGCTACTACTTACTATTATTCCGTCAATGTTACTGTAATTTATAGTTCTATATTTGATTAAAATACACAAGCATCCACTTACACATCATTACTCTTATTACATTGTCAATAATGAAATACATAGAGTTACAATCGTGACCAGATGTAATGATGACTATTCAATATTAATGATATGCTAACTATAATAGATTCGAAAAAGAGAAAGATAGATCGTTGTTTTTTTTAGTTAGTAGCCGTCACACGTTAGTGACAACCTTGTGTGAACACATTACCAATAGGATATAACATTTTATTTACCAAGGGGGAAATATGGATAAAAGAGCGATGAACACGAATAGAGAATGGATGTAATCCGACAAACTAGGTAAACTAGGGGATAGCTGCATTACGGTTATACTTGTAGAAGTCAGTGAATAAGTAAGAAGACGAAGAAGAAGAAGGGTGAATAAGAAAGAGAAAGAGTGTGGTGATGTGTGCGTGTGTGTGCGTATCATTATAGAGAAGAATGATGATATCACTAGAAAGAAAGACTGTTTCTATTTCATGTATACTACTGCTACCACATTGACCTAGAAGTAAGAACGCACACACACACACACACATACGCAGTAGTCGCCTTGTTCTTCTTCTTTAAACCATTTGCCTTTACCCTTTAAGTCATATTATCTTTACACTACTACAACTACTAAACCTTCAATTACTACAACTTTTGTACTGTTATTGTATTGCCGTCACACCAGTCTTTCTTCTTATTCTTTCTTCGTCTTCTTCTTTTCCAGCACTTACTATATACTGGTTGTATTTTAGTTATAGTGTCATAGTCTTGCGAGTCCGTTAATTTAGCAGGTAGGAAAGGAATAGACTTACTGCGCGTTACAGAAACGGAAGCAAGCTAACGGTAAGAGATGTAGTTGTCTCTTTCGTTTATAGAATGTCGCAAATATACTCGGCGTCAACCGCGGTGTTAAGGCGTTTCGACACCTCTAACAATACTCCTGGCGGTAAAAGTGCCCCTAGTAGCCGTAATAGTACTACTACCGCTGCCACCACCACTGTCACTATCGCTACTACTTCGAATATGTCAAGTAATGAACGAGATGGGCATAGTCATAGTAAATATGGAAGACGTCGTAGTGGAAGGACCACCGGTTTAACCACTCGTTCTAGTACCAAAGGTGTAGTGTCCACGAGATCCTCGTTGCTCGATAAAGACGTGAAATTGTCGAATACACTGGATGGTCACACTTCCGCCAATACAAGTGAATCTATTATTGCTGCTACTGCTACTACTACTACTAACAACATTAGCAATAACACTAGCAATAACAATAACAGTATATCAACTCGGATGACTCGTCGTCGAGGCATTACCTCAACAACCGCTACTACTGCTACTGCTACTGCTACTACTACTGCTACTACTGCTACTGAATCCACTTATAAATCTTCATCCTCATCTTCGTCATCTGATCTATCCTCCTCTAATGTGGAACGCGATAATGATCTAGTTGATATTGTCGGTCTAGACGAGGGTGACGATGACACTATATTATCGTCAGCATTACCTGCCACAGGTGCCACTGACGATGTATCAACCAAGTTGTTACACGAGCGTGATACACCCACCACTGTCGTAGCCGCCAGTTCTTTACCACGAATGGCTGCCTCCTATTTCATCGATGACAATGGCGATGATAGTGAGTTGTCCGAGGTATCAGTCACCGATACTGAAGGTAGTCAAGCGGATACCACACCCATGTCCACTGTCACAGAACCGATAGAAGCATCAAAGGAGACACTATCCACGTCGTCGTCATCATCTCGAACCGGCAGTAGAACGAGGACTATCACGGGAGAGCGTAGATCACCACGTACTCGTCGTCTTCGTTCCAATCCCTACGAGAAACTCGACACCACTCATCAAGCATCGCAATCGGATACTGATTCGACCACGACATCACGCCAGCGTAAACGAGCTCGACATCCATTATTTAATATGCAAACGGCAGATACAACAACAGCAACTACTACAACTACTACAGCTGAACTATTATCGACTACCGCTAATTACTCAGACTCCGATACATCTGATACTCGTACTTTAGGTAAACGACGTCATTATTCACGCCGATACCCTCTCAATCAACATAATAACGGTCATAATAGTAGTAGTAGTAGCAATAGTAAGAATAATAATAACAATGACAATGATGATGATGATGATGACCATGACGATCATGATGGTGATGATGAAACAACAACAAGTACGAGAAGTCAATTGGATAAAACAACCCTGAAATTAAAACGTAATCTTGATTCAGATATTGGTAAGTATATGTATAATGTATGAATAGATTGTTATTACAAGTACTAATAGTTGATTAGTCGGTGATGATGCAGCCATATCAGAAATGAACCAACTTGAGCATTTACTAGCCATTACACAAACACGGTAAGTAGAAGGATGACAATGCTTTCATTGTTTATTTACGTATTATTATCATCATCATCTATTCTAGTACACGGAATATGATACTTGACCGTGTAGAGCAGGAGATTGCCCTAATACACGCTGGTACGCATCCTGCATTGCAATCGCAACTGGCACCGATCAAGCAACGATATGAACAGCGTATGAATCGTGTACAATACAAAAGGACGTGTACACTCGAGAATATTCACGCGGTATTTGATGCACTCGACAACAAGCATGGCAAGAATTTGAGGTAGAACTGACTGGTTGTAATTTTCACTACATTGCCACTAATTATTATTATTATAGACTCATAAATGGATATTACGTCGTACGATGATCGCTAAGGCTAATAAACGACGAGTACAGTTGGCGGAGGAGTATATTGCTGCAGCATCAACATCTACATCTACATTATCAGATACATGGACAAACACATACGCTAATGGGTTATAGATTGTACAAGCAAGTACATACATACATATTATATACACATATACATTTATCTTTCTAGCATTTTTATGCGAAACAACTATAATTTGATATAGCAATCATCATCATCATCGTCATCGTCATCATTGCTGCTGCCATTGTTAATATCATATTTCAAAGACGTGCACCATTGAATTAGCATACCATGGCATACTTGTAATTTTTCATGTTTTTTTACTTTAGAATAACTTGATATCATTATCATTATCATTATTATTTCTTCTTTCTTTAATAAATATATAAATCATCATAATGTTAAGGTTAGCGTAGGCTTTATTGAGGTGTGTAAACAAAGTGTGACTATATCACTTAGAATATTCAACGACTAGATGGTTGCCTTCGTGGCAAGTGCCTCTGTCAATGCATCTACTTCGTCTGCTGCGTGTTTTTCCTTTTCTTTCTCTTCTTCTGCTTCGGATTCTTCCTCCTCTTCTTCTTCTTCCTCCTCCTCCTCCTCCTCCTCCTCTTCAGATTCCTCCTCCATATCCGATAGTGAACCGAGTGCCTTGTCATTATTATGATGGAAAAGGGCATCGCGAATAGCATCAGCGGCCGCACTATCGTTCTTGAATCGGTTGCCATCAAGTTCGAGTTGTTTCATGCCCGGCATACTAAGAAGAGCACCGGCCAATGTCAAAGCACCCTTATCGTCCATCTCGGCATAGGTCATGTTCAAGTAGAGTAGGGAAGGACGCGCTACATTAAGTGCTTTGGCCACCTCAAGAGCACCATCCGGGTTAAGCATGCAATCGCCTATGTTTAGTCGTTCTAGCTCGGTCCAAACCGGTAGAACCTTAGCCAATGCCATCGCACCCTTGGCGGTGAATGTATTGTCTTGCAGGTCCAAGTAGCGTAGTGTCGTGCATTTACCAAGTCCACC
This sequence comes from Syncephalis plumigaleata, assembly GCA_025201365.1. Taxonomy (NCBI): domain Eukaryota; kingdom Fungi; phylum Zoopagomycota; class Zoopagomycetes; order Zoopagales; family Piptocephalidaceae; genus Syncephalis; species Syncephalis plumigaleata. The sequence continues at coordinate 443,000 of JAIXMF010000004.1, read as the reverse complement.
AAGTAGGGTGACAATACCATCCGGGCGAATACCGTTCTGTGGCATGCGTACCTCACGCAATTGTGAATGAGCGGCGAATGCTCGTGCAAATGCCTCCGAACTGCCATTCTCCAGACGATTACGACCAATGATAATGGTGCGTAGATTAGACGTTTGATTGTTGGCCTCGTTAACGCAGGCGGCTTCGTAGAGCGCGTCTGCAATCATGCGCCCGCCCTCGGGACCCAAGCCATTGTTGTTGATGCGCAGTGTACGCAATGAACGTCGAGCCTGCAAGAAAGGCACCAATGGGGCTGCGCCAGTGGGTCCAAAGGCGTTGTCGCTGAGATCCAATTCTAGCAAGTTGTCCTTATCTATAAGCACTTCACACACCGCCTTTAATGCCTCGGATAACTCATCACGTAGACGACCCGTGAATACATCGCTCATGTCCACGACCTAGTAATAGTGAATAAAGCGGGCAAATATCATTACATTCAGGATTAGTATTGTATACATATTGTTGAACTATGTCTCATCATCACTACTTCTACAGTTAAAATAGCCCTCATCCCCTTTTTTATAAACTGTATATCTTTCACAACAACGAATGGTAACCATGTTCACTCAATGGCAAGAAGAGGAAACGAACCAATAATTAGAAACGATCAGTATCGTGTCACCTAGACTCGATCACACTTTATGACATCATAACTGCATGGATATGCATAGCATGATTCATTTGAACCACCGACGCCAAGTTATTATGGCTTCTCTTCTATGGAGACATACATCTACACATACACGCATACAAAAGCTTGTACATGCTCTACTGCTTTGCTCTGTTACAAACGCATATAGCCATTATTATCACTATTAGTTGTATTGATATATACATTATATTTATACAACTAGAGAGCGTTGCTTTATATGGTCTAGACATTATACTACTGGCAACGCTGATAGGTTAACCGCCATGTCGGCATTTTCATCCATACTGCGCTGCAGTGCCACGACGCGCAGTTGTCTCCCTTCCTTCCTATATCGCACCGCTAATAGCACAGTACTACTAGTACAGTACTGCTAGCACTGTCCATGTCCCATAACAATGCGATAACGTACACAGCCTAGCACACACACACTCACTCACGCACTCGCACTCGCACTCACATTTACGCATACGCATACGCACATATGCATACGCGCACTTTCACTCGCTCACTCACTCACTCGCATAGGGAGTGGAGAGGAATGGAGTACAATACCCGCTCATTTGCTCTCTCGAGCTTTACTAACCTTCAAATGCTTTTGACCACGCAGTGCCTCAGCTAACGCGCGAGCAGCTGGTACACCAAGCGTGTTACCACAGAGACGAACCACCTCAAGACGTTCATACTTGGTGATAGCCTCGCAGTGCGCTTGAATATCCTCGTATTTATCCCAGTGCTGACCTAATCCCGCGAGACTAAAGATGTTCTCGGGCGGGTAGTAGGCCGCGTAAGGATCTTCAGGAATGGCATCACTCATGATGATGTGATGATGAGAGTAATATGAAATGAATAAAAATAGCCGCGGTGATTTAGAACACGAGATATAGGTGGGAAAGCCTAGAGTCGCACAGTATAAGGTGAGATGTGCAACTAGAAGAGAAAGGGAATAAAAGTAAATTTGTAGCAGCAGTAGCTCTAGAAATAATAATCACAACAGCGATAGCAATAAACACAGCAAGCAGTAAATTGTTCACTGAGCGCGAGAGAGAAGAGTGAGTGAGTGAGTGAGTGAGTGAAAGAAAAAATCAAAAGAAATTAAGAAAAATCAATCACTGGTGCGGTACAATAACTGAGGTTACAACATCAAATGATGATGATGATGGTGATGATGCCACGATTGGTGCTACACAATGGTATCTTGTTCGTTTCATATAAATATATATCGCTATCCTTCTTATATACTATTACAACTATTACATAGAAATCATATAGTGAATAAGCACTTTTTTAATCTTAATAATCCTCGGCGTAGAATTGCTCTTCAGATATGTACGACGTTAGTACAGTACGATCAGCGAATTTTCGTCCTGCTAAAGCACGAAAGGCGGTAGATGCTTGTTCAGGCAATTTGTACTTTATGAAAATCTATTATACCATTTCATTAGTATTGCTGATCACAATCGATCAAATGTATACAAGAAAGGATAGTTGCTTGTTTGCTTGCTTGCTTACCTTGCCTACACCGGCCACATCGCTTACGCCATTCCTTGATGGACGTGGTATGCGTAATTCGACAATTTCTCCAAACTTTTCACATTCCTCCTGTACATCTTCTACGATTTCTAGAGAACACCAATGCCATCGCGCATAACAATATACACACACAAACACACACAAAATAAATGTAAATAAATATAAATAGATACATGGATACATGTACAATACGTGTACACGCATGAGTCCACATTAATATGCATGGCGCTATAATTAGCTTGATGATTGTAAAGTATAGGTTTTTTTTTACATTACCTTGATATTCTGTATCATCTACTAGTTCCTCGGCAATGACCATATTTAATAGTTGAATAATAGTCGACGGTTCCTGGTCGGCACTGGGTGGTGCCACACTTGCAATAAGATTATAAAGATGTGCAGGTGGTGCCATTGTGGTAGATGTCGATGCCGATCCTGGATAACTAGTATTCTGAACTCGATTCGGATTGATCGTGGCAGGTTGGACGATAAGTCGTTTATCGCCAATCTCCATACCGGATAAACCTTTACATGCCAATTGGCTTACATTATGATCGACATATTCGCAAAATGCAAATCCCTACATGTATATATAGTAATAATGAATTAATCAAATCAATGAACGAGCAAACTAGCTAGTTTAACTGTTAACTAAGCGTATGCTTGCTATTTACCTTGGATGCACCTGTGGCTGGATCACGAGCTAAATGGAAGGCACTCATGGGCCGAATGTCAGTAGTAGCTCCATTACTTGATCCTCCTTGAGATAGGATGGCAATCCACCAATATACAACTTGTGTGGTGTATTAGGTACATTGTCTGATATAACGCCTGAATAGTCGTCAACTGTTAGATAATCGCTAATGCTAACACTAGCGTATAATTAGCTACCTGTGTGTACGCGTGCATGTTCGGAATCGCCACCAATAATGGGAAAGTAGTCCTTGGGTCGGCGTACCTTTAATGGTTGACCTTGACATATCGTACCGTCTAGTCCCATACTAGCCGTTGCTTGTTCAGGTGTACGAAACTATACAAGCATAGTCAATGAATATGATGAATGGCTCCATTAGTTTTACGAATAACTTACATCTACAAAGGCAAAGTTCTTTTCTATATTAATATGAGCGCTAAGCACGGCGTCCTCCTCTCCCTCCGAGATGATATTCAATTCTCGTGCCGATTTATTCAGGAAATCAATGAGTGAATTCTATGTGATATATACAATATACATTATGATTAACTATATATGCTGGATCTCATCTATAATAATGATAGTGACTAACCTCTGCTATATGATAAGGAAGATTGCCGACATAGAGTCGACGTGATTGACGTGTCGTTGCTGTGTTATTATTAGTAGACGATGAAGCTGGTCCCATATCATGATCGGCGCCAACACCTCCTCCCATATTATTTTGTGGAGCCATGGCAGATGGGAATGCACCATTAGTCATTAGACCACGTAGACCAAATGCTCCTAATGATCGAGTAAGTAACAATTATCATGCATTAACATCATTCTACTTACCTGACAGTTTAGCCTGTTCTGCCGTCAAGTGTTCATAGCCCGGCGGTGGAACATCCCAGTTGTTGAGCTTTCTCTTCCGCTTATGAATAGGTGTGACGGATCGACCACTTGAGGTGCGCGGACTAGGACTACGTCGTCGACGTCGTTCATCTCGATGACGACTATGCCGATCACGGGATCGATCGCGATGACGCTCACGGTCACGATCACGATCACGATCCCTGCGTCTCTCGTGTCGACTAGCATCCTTGGAACGATCACGACGATGATGACGGTCGCGAGATCGCTCATGACGTCGATGACGATCAACATCGCGGTCTCTGTCTCTGTCCCCTCTGTCCCTCTGTCCCGCTCGCGCTCTCCTCTGTCTCGTTCCCGCTCACGGTCCCGATCTTTCTCGCGATCTTTGTCGCGTTCCCGTTCCCGTTCCCGTTCTCGCTCTCGATCCCTGTCACGACCTCGTTCGCGATCCTGCTTAGAGTGAGATCGTTGCTCGCTGGCTACTTCTCCTTGCTCGTAATATCCATGGTATTTTCTTGTGGATGTGATCCAGCTGCACCTGTCTCGGTGGTTTTATTAGATTCAACGTCCATAGGATCATCGGCTGGTACTTGCAAGGATTCTTCAGGCTTGGACTCCTCTCGTCTAACGTATACAGATGACTCCGCTGGTGTCTGAACCATAATGGCTTATGTTGACAATACAAGTCTATTAATTATACATATATAATATGGATACTCGATGACATTACCTGTTTCTGCATGACGTTCCTCCAATGTTGACGGTTCATTAGACGCTGTATCATCATTGGCCTTTTCTGCAACTGGTGCAGATGCTTCCACCACATCCATATGATCTACTGGTGGTTCAGTTACGTTAGCAGATGCCGTATCTACAATAGGCTGTGTAGGCTCTTCTACGTTAGCGGATTCTCCATTATTAGTCGTTGCAGGTGCTTCCAAAGCAACCTCGGCAGCGACAGTAGTATCGGCTGGTTCTGGTTCTGGTTCTGTAGCGGTAGCAGCGGTAGTAGCTTCCGCAGTATCAATCGGTGTTTCTTCAACAACATCCTCGACCGTCTCCTTCTCTGCTAGATTCTCATTTTGAATAACCGCCTCCAGTTGGCGGATAAGATCAGCCTTTAAACCTTTAGGCGTTATACCGCGTGCAGATAATTCTGCTCGCAATTCAGTTACTTTCAGCTTTGTGGGATCCATTTCCCTGCTGTAGTCACGGTAACTACTACCCGTTAGTTCAATCGCTATTTACTAATATAGATGGATCGCTAAGCAAAGGGTAACAATATTGGCGCAGTAATAAGTAGTAAAGCGATCAGTGTGTGCAAGTGAGTGAATGAGTGAGTGAGGACCAGGGTAAAGAAATGGAAAAACACGTAATAGAGATTCAAACTGGAATAACAAGGATTGCTTCTCCTAGACTTGAACTGACACGAAATAAACAATTTGGCCTATTCGTTCCTTTGTTTGCTTGATTATAACTATTACTAGTGTAATCAACTATGCCGCCAAAGCGTAAACGGGAGAGCCTACCGTTGTGCGGGAATCCACTCTATTTAAACTGGGTTCAGCAATGGGAAGAAGAGGCAAAACAGCGTAGCGACCGAAATATGCGTTTTATTTATAAGAAAGTAGGTGGATAATAAGCAGGGATGCCAAATAGATAACTTACTATATACTATAGGCAGCCGACTCGCTAATGCGATATCCCATTCCATTCGATCATCCGCGAGAGGCATCGATTCTTAATGGTATTGGGCCGAAAATTGTCACTCAACTGGAGAAACGATGGGCACAACACTGCACGGATCATGGTATCTTTAATCCAGCTAGTCCACCAAGACATGGTAGGTCATTGTAACGAGTGATTAATCATATTGGTATGAGTATTAATGAAGATGGACTATGCAGTAAATAGCGAGTCAACGAGCACGTCTTCAAAGGATGATGCTCCTACGTTGAAGACGAAGAAGCAGCGTACAACAGGCAGATCCTACGTACCACGACATCGATCAGGTGCATTTGCAATACTAATCGGTTTACTAAAGTTAAGACTAGAGATCAGACGGCCACTAGAGCCACCTTGAAGCAGGCGGCAGCGTTGTATACCGACACGTCATTCGATATACCAGCACCGGGTACACGATATACAGCGTGGAGTTCGATGAAACTATTATTGTCAAAAGAACTTGTTATTGCTTCGGGTAGACCGTTAATCTACAACTTGACTGATGCAGGAAATGTACTTGCAGAGCAGTTGTCACGAACAGAGGGCTTGTTCACCGAAGAGTTAGTGCGTAGACATGATGAGTTATTGACGAATAATGACACTACGGAAGAGGTTACATCGGAATGTACTACACGAAGACCACTAGCAATTATCGATACAAACAGTGCATTACACGATCATTCTAGTGGAGTAAACAAAAGCAAGAATAGCGCTAACGATAGTGGCTCATTTATATACTCGTTCCTTAGTATAGATGATGTTATTGTTAGCAGTCGTGAACAAGCAGAGAAACTTGTAGATCGTAAGTGATCTTTATTATATATTCATATACATTCAACTCTAACTGATGTGATGATTGCTACTAGCCATTACTAGCAAAGTACGCTATCGCATCTGTTTTACCGACTTGATGGCAAAGCATCGTATAGCTGCATTAGTTTTCCGTAAATCAAAATGGCAGGATCGTCTGAATTATTGGACTGGCTATTTGGACGAAGTGGAGTGTAGTATGGCTTCCACGTCAATGTTGGCGAGTGATGATAACGCCATCAATGACAGATGTGTATCAAATAGAAATGGAAACAGCGTAGCATCAAGTCAAAGAATACCAAATCCACTAACATCCGATGATGCGTATGAACCGTCAATTAGTTTCACAGCACAACCTGGTACATTTGATATCATCCTACTAATTGATAATCGCGAGTTAAACGGACGAAAAGAGAGTAGGTGCATACAACAAGGACTCGAAAAACACAGGATCAAGTCGGAAATGCGTGCTCTCCCATTAGGCGATGCATTATGGATTGCTCGTGCAAAGACAGCTACAGGAAGCATTATAGAAATGCTATTGGATGTTGTACTAGAGCGTAAGCAAATTGATGATCTAATAGCAAGTATCAAGGATGGTCGTTATCATGAACAAAATGTAAGTGGCATTATTGCTAGATAGATGTACAGAATAAGCATTTAACGGTATGAGCTAGCATCGACTTTCACAGAGTGGACTGGCACAAATTATATATCTCATCGAGGGGTATACAGTCGAGGCTGCGCGTGCATTTGATCTTGATCGAATTGATGGTATACTAGCATCAGTTCAAGTATCCAGTGGATTCTTCCTCAAAAAGACACGAACCATCGAGGAAACAGTGGATTACTTGGCTGCAATGACTCAACAATTGGAGGCAATATACAAAGTACGTGAATTATATTGATTAACGAGTGTAACGCTAATTGTACACTGAACAGGAGAAACGATTGCATGCCATTACAATCGAGACTGACGAGTTACGACGATTAAATCTGGAGCGACATGCATATAATGAGCGACACCCTAGTGAAGCACATTTGATAAACTATGAGGATTACGCGGTTATAAGCAGGAAAACGACGCCGCAATCGATTAAACACACGACAATGCTTATGCTGATGGCGATCAAAGGAGTAAGCGCCGAGAAAGCAAGCATTATTGTACAGAAATACCCATCTCCACAATGGTAGGTAGACTTGCCTCTATGATGTGATGCGATGCTCATTCATCCAAATACTCTTATATCCTAATCGTACTTGCACCTTAGTATATTAGAGGCATTACTGAGTGCACCCAGTGAACGTATGCGACAACAGCTGTTTGTGCATGATGACGAATTGGTACTAAGGAGGAAAATTGGCGTGAAATTGAGTGAACGTATTGCACAGCATTGGTTGGGTAATTTATAGTGTGTCATCATCACCATCACCATCATCCGATTACCTGTAATTTAAAAGTGATATAATCATATAATATACAACTTGAATATCAAAGAAAAGCGACAACCATTACCATGTAATTTATTTACGTAATCCGCATAGTAGACAAATGTAAATGTGCCCTATCCACATATGCATATATATATTATTCCATAGGAATCCGCCTTACATCCTGATGTTCTACCCATGATGTTTTAAGCTCTTCAAGGAAAGCATCCTTCTCCTGGAATCGTTCATGTACCCAAGTGGTCAGTCCCTGGTCATCTTCCGGTAAATCCTCGATAGCATAACGCTTCACATGAACATGGAATTGATACTGGCCTTGCATTGAATGCGTGTGCATACGTAGGAGACTAGGAGGATGGCCGTAGCCTCGTTCACAATGCCAGTAAGCAATGGTTAAATCTAATCGATACATGTAGCGTGTCAATAGATGCATGTAGTCCTGTAATCAGGAGCCTACCATAAACGTGTTTGACATGTGTATTGCGCAGTTGGTGTACTGTCTCGCAGAATCCTTTCGTACGTGGTGCTAGCAAATTACGCAATACAGGCAAGCCTCTAGATCGAGAGAATGCTTGACTCTAGACAGTTTAGATGTTGTTAATAACTAATGAATGAATAAACAATAATAATAATAATCATCTACCTCGGCCAACTTCTTTGGTGTAAGACGTGTTCCCTCTAGGAAACTGATCACCCACACGGGTGGTTGCCAAGTACGAATACGATGAAATACCGCCTCGATCTTTTTCTGATCCTATTTGACATGGCGCATCAGTTGAACATGCTTGTCATTAGGCATCTAACTAGCCTTACCTGAAGCCAATTACGCTTGATCATAAGCATACCACAAAGCTAGTACACGTAAATTAGCTTGCTTGCTTAACAAATAGATAAATAAAATAAAGCTGTATGCTCGGTATGACTTACCCACATGCCCCAACCCCAAAATGGTACCTAAGTATTACATGGTAATGGTTAATATTCACGTATATTAAGCGTATAACCATTGAAGATACTTGCATATTTTACCGAATTCTTTGCAAAATACTACGAGTAACTATTAGTCAAAGTAATGATCATCCACTAAGTAAATGTCACCTACCGAGCAATGACTGATCATATTTTTACGTACTGCCAATGAGTTTACAAGGTAAAAGTCAACTAATCCACTATGATTACTGATGATGATAGCACTCTCATTGGACGGTACTTCATCACCAGAAAACGTGATATCCATGCCATTTCGACGCTACATGTGTGTATTCATAGAGACAGATGTAGGTAGTTATTAGTTACTAGTTAATAGGATACTTTAATCATTATCCTATCATACGCTTTAGCTTACCTCAACAATACGCTATATAACAGCATGTAAATATATAAACAGATACATTATGAATGATACCATTACTCTATTGTAATTACCTGCATGGCACGCCACATAGTGCCAGCTACCCAAGCATTAATTTTAATAAGCGTTTGACGCGAGAATGGTGCAACCAATATGGAGATCAGTTGCGTAATATTGAGTCCGATAGCCATGCTAATAGGTCATTTACTTTATTATTACCACTAATATTACATATTGCTATTGTAATGCTACACTTACGTTACCAAATAAAGAATAAAGCTTAGTGTACGCACTGAACGGAATAATAGAGTGGCGGGCCGTATGATTAACGAGCCACTGCTATTATTATCGCTATTATTACGTTTATCTTGCGCCATTTTCTTATATGAAGACTATAGTAGAAATGACAACGTTTTACCGGTAGCTGTTAAGCGGTAAAGTATACTATCGCTAAATAACAAGAATGCGGAAGGGAAAAGACACGTTGAAATGTTTTCCACTATTATTATTATTATTGCGTTCTTGCTAAGGTGAGTGAAGCAATCTGTATACTACAGTGTTTTTCCATCCATTTTGCGCATTTATCCTTTAACATTTGCAGTTCATTAATAATTAGATTAACACAATTGTTAACACCATTAGCACCATAGAAATGCCAGTTGATACAGCATGATAATAACAATTCAGTATTTAGTAATGAATCCTTTATTGATAGCGATCACTATCATCATCAATTCTATAAGGTAACGATACAAGTGTACTAGTATAGTTGATATTGCCATGCATGTACTTACAAGTAGCTATTGATTATCGTGTATGGAATCGGGATATGGCTGCATGTCTGAACTTCATTCAGATTATCCGCAGTCATCGTGCTGATGGTCGTATTCCAACACAATTCCAACGAGGTGCCGTTCCTTCTAAGCGTTCAAAGAAAGAAGGACAAGGACAACGGGGGTCCAAACAACGAAAATCAAATTAACCGTGGAGTTATCGCTGCCACACCACAAAATACGTAAGTGTTATTATAACTATTATTTATTCGTAAAAACAAATGGCTAACTGCGCAAATTGGATGGAAAAAGTCTGTAATTGAGTTTACAGACTTTTTCCTAACATTTGAAGCAAGAAGGAATCATTATCGTATATAAACATATTGATTTAACTTTCTAATAATATTTTACTATTAATTTATTATTACTGCAATTCGAGTAATGGAAACTTGTTTCCTTAATGATCATACAATCATGATGATCAAGTTGGATGATGTAAGGTGACTAGAGGTAAGGATACGCGTAAAACAACATAAATGAATAGCCTAATAAGCACTATCATAAAGAAGAAGAGGAGGAGGAGGATGGGATAATAGAGATAATAGTAATACAATCTGGTATAACATAAATACCTAATAACAAAAAGCGCAAAGATGAATGTGTGAATAATTGTAAAAGAGATGTAGAAAATGATGATGATGATGAGGATCAGACATCAATTGAATATAGTCGTCTGTAGAAGCCATCGCATGCATCACACGCTTAGGGGCCAGCACTTGATCGTGCATCGTAGGCAGGTCCTGGTAATGGTTCAATTGTTTGGAATCGTTCCTCAGCCAGTTGTACTCGACATGCGTGTATTCGTTCAGTGATAGATCGACGTAATGCCCATTTCTGTGTCTAATGCAATGTGTATAGATGATAATAATAATGATAAATACTAATGTCGATACTAATATACTAATGATGATGACTCTGGATATTTACCTCAAAATGACATTCAGCTTGATATTTTCTTGCTTCAAACATATTCAACGCATTGGCAATAAGATGTTGTCGCTTGGCTTCTACCGTACGCATATTACACGTATGTTTCTCCTCGACACTAGGTAATTGATCAAGGAAGAGTGGATGATGACCTATAATACAATCAGTATTAGTATCATTTCAAGATAATCATCATCATCATCGATTATTACCTTCACGGATAAGCAACTCCTCTTGTTGTAGTCGAACCAATTTCTCATAATACACTCTAATGATGTAGAAAAAGCCATTAGCAAAGATTCTAGTGAATTGCATTTATATAGTCTCACACTCAGTAACTATTTACCTTTTACGTAAAAGACAAAATGCCTGTTCCAATCGATTCATCTCATTGATCGCTTGTTGTGCACCTAATAATAGTCAATTATATCAATACTAGTTGAATATAATACGCTATAATACAAATCACTAATCATTTACCTTCTGCTCATTTGCATCTAGTTCTACATCTTCCACCTCTTCTCTATCACGAGATCGACTTGTTGCACCATTAAAGATCGAATCAGTAGGTTCACTTGTACCACGTCTACTAGAACGACCAGATGGTGTACCTGGTGTAGATCTACTAGTTCGATGATTGACACTATTACTTCTTGTAGTAGTAGTGTTAGTAGCGGTATTAGCAGCAGCAGTAGTAATATTACTATTGTGATGATCTTCATGATTACTATTACTACTGCTATTGCTACTACCACTATTATGATGTTGATTATGATGATTAACAAGGCTTGTTTCTAGACCATTTATGGATGATTGCTTGGTAGTTCGTGTGTTTCTAGTCGTTTTTGTACGACCACGCTTTCCCGTAAATCGTCTACCAGTTCCGTTCACATGTCCATTTAGTGTATCTGCGTTGTTATTGCCTCTCGTGGATGTTGCTCCATTTGAGTCAGTAACCATTGAATTTCCTCCATCTTCATCATCGTCACCATCACAATCGCCTTCATCTTCTGCGTCATCCTCTTCTTGTTCATCCTCTTCCGTGCTATTAACAATAGCTTCACGACTTGCTTCCCCGCGTGTACTCACAATAGTACGTTTCTTTGTGCCATTCGTCGTTAATGGTCGACGTGCATTAGTTTTTACACTTTTACTATTCTTAGATTCGAGTTGTTTCGTCGTTTCTTCCGTTTCAGTGGGAGTGTTCTCCTTCTCTGCATGGCCATTGATCGTTCCACCATACGGGTAGAGTTTCCATGCTGGTTCCCAGTCATCGAGTTCCTCATCGCTATCCAGTGAGGTTAATGGCGATGATATCGGTTCACTCAAATCATGCTCTAGACCTGATACAGCTAGCATAGCTGAAATAAGAAGTCGAAGGTTAGCGGTGTACATGTATTCTATTGGTTAGGACATGTGAATTCTCATGTATGCTCACTAACCATTGACTAATCTTGATGATGCATGTTGCTCTGCAGATGTTACTGCAGTATTCGTAGTAGTAGTAGCGATAGATGAAATGGGATGATCAGTTGATGTACCATCAACACTATTCGGTGTTGTTGCTGCTGCTGCTGCCGCTGTTGTCGTCGTATTAGTATGATCTGAATCCATGACGCGCTTATACGATGATGTGGTCAACGGAGAAATCGGTTCAGATCGGGGTAATGAATGTGGCGGCACGGTAATAGTCGCGCCATTCACATCTACCATGGCCAACTGTATAATGGAAGATATCTATAAATAAAGGGTAGGCAATGATAACAATAACAATAACAATAATAGTAAGTAGGTGACGCTAATTAGTAAGGTTCAATTCGCTAGACTTTTCTCTACACAATAACGTGTTGACTAGTGGCAAACTACAGCTAATGAACTGGACAAGTATCTCATTCCTGTACGGACATAGAATACTAATTATACTTGTAGTTTATAGGATTGTGCTGTAATTAGATTATTGTCCTAATGCAATAGTTCATCCCATACATGGCAAACGCTTACTATCATAGCCACGACAACATACGTATATTGTGTATGTATGTATGTATGTATGTATGTATGGAAACTCACCAGAATGTATGGTTAGCCAACAGCTAGTTAAATCCTTGCCACTAGCAATGTATTCGTAGACAGCCAATCTTCACCACTAATGCTACCTCAATAGGCAATAGCCACTTGTCGTCGTAGTACAATGAAAGAGAGTAAGGAAGCGAATAAGAGAGAGAGTAGAAGAGACAGAGAGAGAGAGAGAGAGTAAGAGAGAATAAGAGACAGACAGACAGACAGAGAGAGAGATAAACGGGATGTCGTATAGAGGAACAAAGTGAGACTTGTTGCTTACACGCCCCTTCACTAGAAACAACTAATAACTATAATCGTCGTAATCATAGGTCAGTATACGTTTACTCGTAGGATAGATAACAAGTATAGCCTAGCATTTAGCTAGCAACCTACTAGTAGTGTATGGATTAACAGGTGACTGAGCCAGGTCAACGTCGTCCGTGCTGGTTTCTGCAAATAAACAGTAGTGCAATAATGATAACGTAGTAGGTGTTTTAGTCTGAATAGGCCAATGTAGTGTAGGAAAAAACAACGGAAATGTACGCGGGATATACTAGTAAACAGGCGTAGGTCTTTTTGTAGTAGAGAATATACCGTAGAAAGCCAGGTAGATAACGAGGTTAGACGCGGAAAGCAAAGGGAAAAAGCGCAGTGGGCGCAGGTGGAGGAGGAGGGAGAAACACAAAAACCGCTGCTGTTGCTACGATTGCTACTACTAGCAGTAGCCCACTATAATTTTTGTGTGTGTATGCATGTGTATAATGTTGATTCAATTCTTTTGCCTGGTTCATATCAACTTCAAGTGTAATATGTTCATGTTGACATCAAATGTATATGCACCCACTCTATCATTATCGTCACCTACTAAACGAAGCTTTTTTTCTTTTTTCTCTTCCTTTATTTTTATTCTTAACGCTTATCAGTCACACATACCACCAGGGTATAGATTAAGTGGTGTCTCTACCCTTTCTTATTCCGTTCGATATTATGACTGATTACGTGCCGGGTCAGCTTAGCTCGCTATTCACACAGAGTGTGGCGACAAGTAGCACATCAATGACGAATGCTCCTGTTGATGCCGTAAAGACTAAGAGAAAGAAGCGAGGACACAAGAAGACGGAAAATGCAGCTCCTACCACTAGTAGCGATACAAGTTTGGATGCTAAACTCGTAGCATTGTTTGACAATAGTGTAAGTGAATAGCATCGATTTATACCCGTATAACATTATTGATATGTGATATCCATGTACATTGTCTAGATAAAAGCGGAGCCAAAATCAACCACGACACCGATTAAAACTGCAACAACTAGTGTGCCATCCAATCTACCTATCGAGAAACATGCTGATGCTAATGCTGATGAAGAAGAAACGAAAGAAGCAGCAACGACGAAGCAACAAGTAGAGAAAGTAAAAAAGAATAAGAACAAAAAGAATGCAGAGCCAGTAAAGAAGAAATCAAAACGAAATGCATCGGATATGGAGGTAGAGGATATGTTTGAGAAGATTGCTCGTGCTCGTGCATTAGCCGTCATGGAATCAGATAGTCTACACAAGGTTGCACCAAAGAGCAATGATACAGAAGATAAAATGGAAGTTGAAATGGAGCAACATAGCCCGGTAGATGATTCGGATGATAGTGACTCGGATGGAACAGATGTAGAAATGGACGATCAGAAGTTGATACGACCACGTAAAAAGGACAAGGTACAACATGCATCACGCGATGATGATCCAACTCGATTGGCACGTACGGTATTCGTTGGTAATTTACCAACAGCAGTACTGAACAAAGTAAGTGTGGATAATGATGCAAGAAGTGGTACATTTATGTCTAACTCCATAATGATGATGATAATAATAATAATAATTAGACAGAGTATCGTACGTTTAAGAAATATTTCGCGGAATATGGTAAAGTGGAATCCATTCGTTTCCGTTCTATTGTACGTTGTGATATTCAGTCCAAGTGTCATTGTTAAATAAGTGGGTATACTAACTAGCTATGTAGGCATTCTCCCGTCCATTAGCACGTCGTATCGCTTTTGTCTCTAAGCAACTTCACAAGGAACGCGACACGCTCAATGCCTATGTCGTATTTGATAATGAGACATCGGCTACAGCCGCGTTAGCCGCCAATGGTGCTGTACTGCTTGATCATCACTTGCGAGTGGACAGAGCAACGGGATCATCACGATTCGACCGTAAGCGATGCGTGTTCGTGGGCAATCTATCATTTGACGCGCAGGAAGAATTGCTATGGCGACATTTCGGCGACTGTGGCCGTATTGTCAATGTACGTATGGTACGAGATCGAAAATCGAATGTCGGCAAGGGTTTCGCCTATGTGGAGTTTGAAGACAAATCAGCGGTTGGATTGGCGATGCGTTTGCACGATAGTCGACTGGGCACACGTACCATTCGTGTTCAGCGTTGTCTTGACACACGACACAATAATGCGACAGGAAAGCCGCAGAATACCACATCAAATTCGGCTCAGGTAAGCTTGGAGAGGAGAAAAAGAAATGAGAGAAAATATGTAGACATCAATTGATTGATTAACAATGATGATGATGATGATGATGATAGGCATTCGAGGGAGAACGAGCAGTCAAGGGGAAACCGATTAAATTACAAGCTAAACGACGCAAGCATCATGTTTCTTCGAAGAAGCGAACATCCACAACGACAACAAAGAAATCTAAATAATATTAGTAAATAAAACTGTTAATGTTATTCATATATATATTATTGGCTTGTCTTATAGTTGGTATCACATATAAACGTGATAGTGATATCAATAGCAAACATGATAGAAACTCAAACCATTACTTTATTATTAAAGTATAGTTTGCATATCACATACACATACATACATATGTGCATTATGAACGAATGGAACAGATGCTTCCTAAGTGAATAGGACTATTAGTAAGAATAATACTAAGAATAATAAGAAAGAAAACGACAAACGCAGATATCTAAGTGTGTTCATCTATCACTAATAATATTGATAAATAAACACGCCACACGAACATGTAACTGGTAATGTCGACGTGTCAATAAACACTATGACCCGATTAACCTAGATCATACAATCTAGGATAACAAATGATCCGCTAGACAGACCTGAATGAATATCAATGAATCAATGAACGCATGAATGAACGTGTATGAAGGGAGGAAATAGCAATACTAGCTTATGACGATGTTGTGGGAGTATTGATCGTAGTGGCTGTCGTGGTAGTAGTCGTAGTGGTCGTATTGTAGTAGTTGGAGTAATTGTAGTAGGAGCAGGAGCAGGAGCAGCAGCTACAACGCCTGTTTCAGCTTGCCAGAACATCCAGCTCTTCCAGCCCTTGGAACGTCGTTTATCATCCTTTCCATCTTTGCTATTCGCGTTTTCCAGTGACAGTTTGTTTCCAGGTAGTGGGCTGGTGGGCGTGGCTAGTTCATCAGGTACATCGTTAGTGGGAGATGCTAGATCCTCGGAAACGGAACACTCAAGATCGGCGGGTGGCACTGAATCGAGCGAGGACACAGCTCGAGGATTTTCATCGTCTACCTCATCTACGGGAGGACACACCGCAGCTAATAATAATAATAATAATAATATAGCGATAATAATAAAAGTAACAGAAAAAAGAAACAACAACAACAGCAACAACAAAAGTAACAATATTAATGACCAAGGCTATTCAATAAACTAGATATAATAATAGGATGTTTCTTAATGTAAAAAGAAAGATCAACAATAGTCAAGTTTGACCTGTTCAATTCAATCAAGGCACAATATACGTAATAAAATACTACTCATTTGATTGACTAGTTGACTGACTAGCTGACTGATTGATTGAATGATTGATTGATCAACTTACCTTCATCACCAACTGATCGATCACCCCTCCAGAATGAACGGATTGATTTGCGTATACTCCAACGTTGCTGTTGACCATCTCCATGCCTGCCTTGTCTCCTACCATTGGCGGTATCATTGTGTTCATCTCCCTCTTGACCGTGCTCGCCCTCTTTATTCACTGCATCATGCAACTCCTTAAAAGCATCCTGCATAAATAGACCATTTTATACATTCATTATTACTATATCGCAATCCTCGCTCAATGTTACTAATCGCTACCTTATCTTCGATATCCAATGTGCCGTCACGTAATTTCTGACGGAATGTATCGAATTTACCAATAATATCATCAAATGAATTACGTGGTACATCACCATTTGGATCCTTGGCCACTTGTAGGGTATTTGAACTATTCAATGTCTCGCTAGTCTCGTTCGTTGTACTGGGCACGACTACATTCTCGCTGGTAGTACTAGTGGTTGGCTCTTCTACAATCACCACTGGTGTTTCGATTTCTTGAATATCGGTCTTGTTGGTCGGTGTGGATGCGGTAACATTGGATACTGCAGTGTCTGCCATTGTGTCAAGTGGAATGCTTATCAACAAACGATAGATTATAGCACAGTTAAGAGTAAGCAGGTGAGTAAACAGGCGAGTAAGCGAGTAAGTTAGTTAGTAATAATGAATGGAATTATATTTGCAAACAATAGGCTACAAACGAGAAGAAATGAATATAAACTAGTATTGAGATGACGAAATAACTGAAAAGGAAAGAGGAAGGAGAGAAGACGAGTCGGTTTTAATACCTACTAAAATTGAATTCGCGGCGACCAGAATGAAATGATGATGGTTGGCTGGCATTCCTCAAAAGCAAGCCACATAAAAAAAAGCTATTCCTTTTTCCGCTGGAACGATTTTCTCCTTCTCGCGCGCTCTCTCGCTCTTCCCTCTCACGCATGTCCACAAACGGTACACGTGCCAATTTCGTAACACAATGATGACATCGAATGATAGCTGAGGTCTTTGTAGTTAGGGGGCGCTACCATTACCATCACTCCCACTTTCACTGATATTGTTACTAGTGCGATGGAGTAAATGGACGTGGTGTGTGCGGTTCTCTACGAGCGTGTCTATAGATCATGCACACTTCCATGCTATCACCATTTGATTGGCCAAGGTCGTGTCGAGGCTATTGTCATTGGTGGTATCACCATGCTGTTGGAATACTTGATCACTTAGACTGTTATTTACAAGCATTCTTCCTCTTCTCCTTGAAACATGCGCATATATAATTCGAATAAATTGATCTATTAAAATGTACCTATTATCTAATGTCTATCATAAATTCAGAATTTAATCATCTCGATTGTATTGTGCATGCAAATAAAGAAATAGATTCCAATAATAATAATAATAATTGGTAAAACTCATTAACATACGAACTAATAAATTCGACTGATATTCATCTATGCCACAAACTTACTTTTTCTTGTAAACAACGGCATAAATACTGTAACTTGAAACAGAATTAATGTCATCATAGCATGCTCTATGCTATAATCACCATGGCATGCTATTTCACTAATCGAATAGAGAAAAAGCAAATGAATTGTTGCTCATTAACTTCAATTGATTCATAAGTGATTGCATGTCATTACTCGTCTGCTAGAGAGTAATGATGCAACATCGCGTATACTTACCATTCTCCTGTAGAAATCAAGTATATATCGTTGTGCGCTACCTAGTCGGTACATTCTCGTATGGACGATCGTTTCATGTCGTTACTTCTACATCTTCAGCAACATCGTGCATTCCTTAATTGTACGCCATCTAAAACAATACACGCTTTTCTAGTTTATTGCATTTGGAATGTGATGCGTTCTATATTGCTGGATTGTAGTTTTACTAGATAACATGCAAATGATTATCATATCTAGACATAATGATAATATACACTTGCAAATGAATCGAGATACACAATATCCTTTGTTTGCCATGCCAATGCATCTAAAAGCTGAAAAGGCTGGTGATGGCGAATACAAATAGTTACAAGTAGGAGATGTATAGAACGCATATGGATGATCGTATTTTCATGATTGCGATGACAATGGATGTTTTATGATTGACACTCATGGTCAAGCATTACTATTTGTGCACCATTCCAGTTTATACCACGGATGTGGTATCCGTAAACAGCTATCTGCAATCAGTTCTCGGTTCAGATATGGTACACGACATGTGTTCTTTTAGCAGATGCACATGCTATCATAAAACATCGATATCGTACCATCATCTCCACTAATATAAATAAATGCTTTTTGAATGCTTTGGTAGCCACTTTTCAACGACATCTCGTGCTTGCTTCTTTTTTCTTTTTGCCATAGTCAAGTCTCCCCATAGAACTACGCGTTTGAGCCATCCCATTTAGTATACGAAATACACTGCGCTAGTCGTCGATATAGATCAACACAAGTGTGGCTACAAGAATCGAGTTTATTGACGACATATTACGAAGTTACTCGACCGGAATAATCATGAAATACAGCACGACTTCATTATCTGCAATCACACTGTGTGTGTGGATGATGCTATCTCATCACACAAATGGCATGGATATGCGAGGTGCGCCATCATCATCTAGCAATAACAATCCGAGTCAAATGCCGATGACAGGACAACCATGGAATCAACAGCCAAATACAAATATGCAGTCTGGAATTAATAACTTGAATAATGCGGCTAGACCAATACTTCCAGTACCTCCAAGTAACAATCAAGGGCAAGCTCAACCACCGGAGAAAATGACTATACGTGCAATATTAGATCCAATCACTAAGGATTTATACGCAACATTTTCCGGAAAGTATAGATTTAGACCATTGGAATGGTCAGGGAACGCTAAGGTGATTCATTATGATCTGAAATCGACACGGCATAGTATGAATGCCATGGTCACATGTTACAGAAATAATAATAGATACGAAAAAGTGAAAGCATTCTATGATGTAGGTAGCTACAACTATAGCATCCAATGACATTAGCTCACATTGCCATTTAGCATATCGAGGGAATAACAGATCCAGTATACAAGAAGAAATTTGATACTATTTTATTGAAACGTATAGATAATGCTCAGTCAGCAAATAAAGAAGTAGGATGCTTTGCATTTGAGCGTTCTCAAGAATATATTAGTCTGAAATCGTTTACTGAGCGACCACGCACATTCAGCCTGTCTAAGCATATACCAAACATGATCGCTCAATAATGAAAGGTACGCATATTAATAATGCAACAGTTTAACTATTAGTCTAATAATACTACTATTTAGCTGTTTCATATCTTAATGAAGTAGGCGTTGCATACAACAGCGTTGGAATAAATCGTAGGTCATTGATTTTATATATGAATGAATCTAACCGATATTATAATAGACGTTTTGGTTTCCGTTGATGATAAAATAACATAAATGGCATCAAACTACTCCATTTTGATCGCTCAGTCATTTTCAAAGAGTTTGGAGCGAGTATGGCCAGGTCAGAGCTTTATCAAGATCAAAAAATGTTAAACGCGATTTATAAAGCTTTCCTGATCGATGTAAGCAAACTTCTGTATTCATCGAGAAGTTCTTTACTAGTTACGGTAACCTACTAATCCCTTACCATGAAATCACCGATTCCGCCTTGCTCCTCAAGTGGAGCTATACCATGAGCAGTGCTTAAGATTGGAGAATATAGGCAAATTTATGAAATTGCAGAACACCCCTCATGATGTTGAATTTCATGTTCGGATATGATTACAACAAGATAGTAGAGTCGCCAGTCAAGGAGTAATTAAATAAACAATATATTGCTATCATTCACTGTAATGATTGCTAGACTATTGATATACTACTATAAATAGCTTCATTCATGCAAGAGATGTTTGACTGTTTAATCACTCGTCATTCTAGTGACATTGTTGACTCTACTGACAGGTTGATCTTCCATGTGAAGTACGATTGTTTAATGACCAATTCATTGCAATACGAACAACACAGTTAGCATAGACACGTGTGATCTATGCCAATCATCATTGATAGTATCACTGATAGCTCATTCAGTATGCCAAAGCAACATCAATTTAAATAGATAGATAGCGAGAAATGGTTTATATAGTAAAGAGCAAACAAATGCCCATTGATTGTGTATAAATGTCAAACATAAACCGATGTCAATAGTAATCGATGTAAAAGGGTGATCGTAAAATAACAAGCAATCATGATTGTAATGATGGAGATGAGCATTCGATACGATTTTTTTTGTTTTTTATTTCAAATAAGCGTCACCCAATTTTCTCTTTTCTTCTGACGATATATATATATATACGTATCATTATTTCGTTGACCATCATGAAAGAGATTGTTGCGGATACCGCTCCGAAAAAGATGCAAGTATACGACGTGTAGCGATGATTACGTTTACTGACCTTGTAGATTAATAGCAAATGCATCCAGTTTGGCGTATTATCGCCACAGGATATGGCCAAAGTGTCGGAATTCGAGGTGACGCAGCGCGATTTGTACACTGTACCTGATCGTACACCGGTTAGACATGGTGTACTAGATTTGCGACTGGTATGCTAAGCGATAAGAAGCTGTTCTCTATTGGAAGCGGATTGGTAGCTAACTATTTGCACTATGACGCTTATTACGTAGGGTACCTCTGAGAAATCAACCAACTGTGAAACGTGTGGCTTACCTATGGCCGAGTGTATTGGTCATTTTGGATATCTAAAGCTATGCGTGCCTATTTTTCATATAGGCTACTTTAGAGCAATTATCAATATCCTTCAAACAATCTGCAAGGTACATACATACATACATATGCATATGATATATAATTTGAGAACACACTACAATTACAAGAGTGCTCATCAACGATATTACTAGTCATGTTCCCGCGTTTTACTGGATGAAGAGAAGCGACGTGTCTATCTTCGACGTTTACGTAACCCGGGTTTGGATAGTCTGCAACGACGAACTATTGTTAAATCAGTCCAAGATGAAAGTAAAAAAGTGCTCTACTGCCCTTATTGTCAGGGCACCAATGGTAAATGACTAGGATGCACACGTTCCATATTATTATAACAACTAACATATAACACGCTTGATCCCATCTACTCATATCTTTATTGATGATAATAATGAATAGGTACTGTCAAGAAGGTGGGCGCATTGAAGATTGTCCATGAAAAGTATCGTCAAAAACGTACGGCAATGGAGAAGGAGGATTTCAGACGTACATTTGACGAGGCAATTACATTTGCACCGGAACTTAAGCCACATATTAATAAAGCGCATGACGATATGAATCCGCTTAAAGTATTACGTCTATTTGAAGCCATTACCTCCGAGGTGAGCACAACTGAGGAACAGATTTGTATTGCATATCTGGTATACGATAAGATATTAATCTATGGAATACTTCTTTATTGACACATAGGATTGCGAACTACTTGGTCTTGACCCGGCACATGGTAGACCAGAACTATACATTTGGACGGCACTGCCTGTACCGCCTGTTTGTATTCGTCCATCAGTGTCGCAGGATGATGGCAGGTATGTCGTTACATGGGAAGCATGCTTATTTGTACTATCATTGTTATTAATTGTTCATTTGTATCTCGTCATTATCATGCTAGTACGGAAGATGATTTGACCGTGAAACTAACAGAGATCATATTCACTAATGCATTAATCAAGGCCGGATTGGAAAAGGGTGGATCTGTAATGAATCTAATGGTAGTTACTGGTTAATATACGTGTATCTATGTACTTAATGAGCCAATTAACCGACTATATTGTATTTACTAGGAACAATGGGAGTTCCTTCAGTTGTCGGCAGCAATGTATATCAATAGTGAATTGCCAGGAGTACAAAACTTGGTGGTAATTACTATTATTATTATTATCTTCATATATATAAAGAGAAAGAGAAAGAGCTTACTTCCATCATGACATATACACATAGAATGGCAAGCCTATTCGAGGATTTTGTCAACGACTCAAGGGAAAACAGGGTCGATTCCGCGGTAATTTATCTGGAAAACGTGTTGATTTCTCAGGTCGTACCGTCATTTCACCTGATCCGAATCTACGAATTGACCAGGTAGCAATTCATATCATTGTGTATGCTCTTATTCTATACTAATGTGGAATTAGATCGCAGTACCTGAACATGTAGCGAAGATTCTAACATTCCCTGAACGAGTTAACGAGCATAATATTGAGAAAATGAAAAGTTAATCCTCAACGGCACTGAGAAACATCCAGGTGCTAATTATATTCAATTACAAAGTGGTCTTAAACGGTAAGTTATCTAGAATCATTGCCCGTATGTCACGAATAGAGTATTAATTATAATAATAATCCATAATGACAGATTCCTTAAGTTCACTGACTTGAAGAAAGCGGCCAATGATCTACGTATTGGTGATATCGTAGAACGACATTTGAACGACGGTGATGCCGTGCTATTTAATCGACAGCCATCGCTTCACAAATTAAGTATTATGTGTCATTTGTAAGTGAACATGAATAACGATGAATGACGATCTAACCAGTTGTTCAAGGCTAAAATTCGTCCATGGAGAACATTCCGATTCAACGAGTGCGTCTGCAATCCATACAATGCTGATTTCGATGGTGATGAAATGAATCTACACGTTCCACAGACGGAAGAAGCTAGAGCGGAAGCCATAGAACTTATGGGGGTGAGCATTACTATGATGATATCGAGATAGATGATAGCGTGCCACTTGCTAAAACGGTTAAAATAGGTCAAGAATAATTTGGTAACACCACGTAATGGTGAACCAATTATTGCAGCCATTCAAGATTTCATTACGGCATCCTTCTTGATATCGAGACGTGATATATTCTACGATCGCAATCAAATATCACAAATTTGTAACTATCTAGCCGATGCTGAATTGAACGTTCGACTTCCACCTCCTGCTATGATAAAGGTAACGTTTACATACATACATATATATATATATAAGTATCTACATGTCTAACAATATCATTCATTTTGTATGATGTAGCCACAAATGCTATGGACGGGAAAACAAGTGTTTAACGTTTTAATGAGACCAAACAAACAATCGAATATCTTGGTAAATCTTGAATGTAAATGTCGATCATTCAGTAAACCGGCAGGACAAGCACCGGAGATGTGTCCAAATGACGGCTATCTAGTTATCCGTAATAGCGAGATAATGTGCGGTGTCATGGATAAGGCCACCGTAGGTGATGGCAACAAGAACTCGTTGTTTTACGTAATTCTACGTGATTATGGACCAGTGGAAGCGGCCAACTGTATGAATCGATTGGCTAAGCTGTGTGCACGTTGGTTAGGTAAATGACTTTCATTAGATGAATACGAGTTAGCTACTTTTATTAACCTTAGCGTCTATATAATCAATCATCTAGGCACTAAAGGTTTCTCTATTGGTATTAATGACGTTCAACCGGGTGAAGTATTGCGTCAAAAGAAAGACAGTCTAGTAGAGACAGCCTATTCGGAATGTGATCAATTGATCGAGGATAGTAAACGCGGCATGCTAGTTAATCAACCAGGCTGTGATGAAGAACAAACCCTAGAGGTGAGTAAGCAATAAGTGTATAGTAGGGTTTATTAATTACTATAATGTATTTGTAGTCCAAAATATCCGGTGTACTTAGTAAAGTACGTGACGATGTCGGTCAAATTTGTATGACTGAATTGAATCGTTACAATTCTCCGTTGATTATGTCTATTTGTGGTTCTAAAGGTAATTAGTATGAGTTAATCAAAAGTACAATATACTAATACTACTTGTTATTAGGTTCAAAGATTAATGTATCACAAATGGTTGCTTGTGTGGGTCAACAAATTATTAGTGGTAGTCGTATTCCGGATGGTTTTGTAGATCGATCATTGCCGCACTTTTTAAAGAATTGTACGTTTACTACTAGTATGATCATAGTCACTATTTGTAATAGCTAATTACTATTGCTATTATTATCATTTAGCCAAAATACCACCGGCTAAAGGATTCGTACGTAATAGTTTCTACAGTGGATTAACCCCAACCGAATTCTTCTTCCATGCTGTATCTGGTCGTGAAGGTCTAGTAGATACGGCGGTTAAAACGGCCGAAACCGGTTATATGCAGCGTCGTCTTATGAAGGTGAGTGGCACTAGTACTTAACAAAATAGGTAAATAATTTATTATTGTGATAGGCATTAGAGGATCTTACCACGCATTATGATCTATCTGTGCGAACATCATCCGGTGGTGTTGTTCAATTCGAATACGGCAGTGATGGTCTTGATCCTGCGTGTCTTGAGGGTAATGGCACACCAGTGGCATTTGAACGTAATCTACGTCACGCTATGGTAAGCACTCGTCAAATAGTACTCTATTCCCTTCAAGCTAATTATCCATTATTTTATATAGAATGTCGCTAGGAATCTAAATGATTGTATCCTATTGCCATGGGAGATTGAGACAATTGTCAATGAACATCTTGCCACCGAGGCATACCAGAAATGCAAGAGTGAATTCCGTGATGCGGTATCAGACTTTGTTAAAAAGAACATTACAGATAAGCTAGTGTCATTACGTACGAAATACGATTTGAATCCAGCAGTAAAGAAGATTGCTCGATTAAAGAAAGGTTAGGAGTCATGTCCGTTAAATGACGTGTTATTTACACTAATTTACCCTATAATAGATACGGTTGATCTACGTAATGTCGGCTCGCTCACTGAACGTCAACTAGTGGAATTCCTTAACATTTGTCGTAACAAATACATGAAAGCCATGATTGAACCTGGTTCTGCTGTGGGTGCCGTGGGTGCGCAAAGTATCGGTGAACCGGGCACGCAAATGACCCTGAAAACTTTCCATTTTGCTGGTGTGGCCAGTATGAACATTACACTTGGTGTACCGCGTATTAAGGAGATTATCAATGCAGCCAAAACGATTAGTACACCGGTTATAAAGTGTAAATTACAGTGTGACACGAATGAGACATCGGCACGTATTGTTAAAGGACGTGTGGAGACGACCACCTTGGGCGATGTAAGTTAACTAGACAAGTATACATGATATATATATATATATACTTGCTAACCCTCTTCTGCTATCAACTAGATTGCCAATGTGTGGATGAGATCTTCAGTGCCAATAGATGCTATCTAGAGATTCGACTAGATGAACAAATAATGCGCAAACTACAGGTAATATATAAAGAGATAGATTATAACAAATAATACTAACAATGATAATGCATGATACCAAAATCAATAGTTGGAGATTACTATTCATGACGTGGCAAGTGCAATTGCACGAGCACCTAAATTAAAGATTGGCACAGAGGTAAGTAATAATCGTTATACTTGGATGATGTAGTCACTGACTAATAGGTAATAACAACCTCAATAGAATGTACAAATTCGATTACCTGATAAGGTTCAGGTATACGTGCCTCAGAAGAGCGGCAAATCTACTTTGTTATGCAATCATTGAAACGTGCATTACCACGTATTATCGTAGCGGTGAGTTACAGTGATACTAGTTGTGATTATACGATTAAAAAGAAGATAATAATACATACATATATATATATATATGAATAGGGTATTCCATCGGTTCATCGAGCTGTAATTAGCAATGAGACACCGGGTAAATATGAGGTGCAGTCGAAGGTACCGGATTACGTGAAGTAATGAACGCTGAAGGTAATGATATCCATATAGACTTGATAATCAAGTGTATAACATGTATATTCTTGATTGAACAGGTGTTATCGGTACTGAAACAACGTCTAATCACATTATGGAAGTGCAAAAAGTACTTGGTATTGAAGCAGCTAGGTAAGAGATGCACTATAGGTTTATTACTATAATATCTAATAGCACTCATTAGAACAACCATTATTGATGAGATTAATAATACAATGAGTGCACACGGTATGACTATTGATCCACGTCATGTCATGTTACTAGGCGATATCATGACTTATAAGGTAAGTCATTGAGATCTAATCTAATTCATGATTACTTCTTAGTAGCAGTAGTAGTAGTAGTAGTAGTAACTGATTATCATGATGATTCTCGTTATTCAGGGAGAAGTATTGGGTATTACACGATTCGGTGTTGCCAAGATGAAGGACAGTGTTCTGATGTTGGCATCTTCGAGAAAACAACCGATCATCTGTTTGATGCAGCTCTATTCGGTAAACGCGATTCGATTGACGGTGTTAGCGAGTGTATTATTATGGGTATACCCATGCCTATTGGTACAGGTCTATTCAGCTTAATTAGAAAATATCCTTTATGTAGTAGTAGTAATAGTAATAATAGTAATATAAAGTAATACCTTAACCCTTCTATTATCATTACAGCTGACGATATCAAGGGACCACCCGTACCACGGAAATTACTATTGACAATCCGTCATTGCATGTTAGAGTGCACCAGTAAACACACACACACATACACGCACATATATACACAATCATCGTGTTTATTTATTATAGTTTATAGATGGGCCAGATGTTCATCGAATATTTGACCAATGTACACGAGCATGTCTGAAGTTAGAGTGGCTCGTTGATGTTGCTTGAACGCTTCACGTGCACAGGAGCGAACTAGCCAGCATCCGGCATAACAAGCGAGAGGAATTAACTCCTCATTATTAAGTGAATTATCATCACTATCATCATGTCTATCATTCCGCGATCATCATCATCATCATCATCATCATCACTCGTTAATAAACTCACTTCATACGTATACACATTGTGTCATGATGTTGATTGTCTAATGTACACTTACTTCCATGCTTGATTCTTGTAAGCCTCGGTCCAAGCAATGAATGTGGCGATAAGTCCACCCAGAATATCACCTTGTCCACCGCATCGTTTTAAACTACCATTGACATCGCAATGAAGAACAATGCTACCTTGAGCTATGATGTCGGTGGAACCCTTCTGAACAATAGTGACACCGCCCAATTGGTGAGATAATTGTTCGGCAGCCGCACTAGGCGATGAATCTTTATCCTTATCGAATTTAACATTCTACATGAGTGTAGCAATATCACAAATTAATAAATGAGATAAACAAGATGCATTATAGGAACAACAAGGTAAACATACTTACCATGGCAGTGCACAATCGTTGGAATTCAACGACATTCGGTGTGAGTACAGCCTTGTTATAGCCACGTATTAGTTCAGGATGATGCTGCACGAGATAAAGTCCATCTGCATCAATGACCATGGGTAGATGACGATCACGCGCCATAAGAATCGTCTCATACGCTGCACGTTGCATGTATTCATCTCGCGAGAGACCCGGTCCCACCACTAGTACATGCAATCGTCCTAATAGACTAGCTATACGTTCTATAGCCGTGTCAGCTAGTTCAACAGAATCATCATTTCTAGTTATAATTTATTTATAGGTAGAGATTAATAATAATAATGACTACGTGTGTATATTGATCAGTTAAGATTGCTTACTTTGTATAAATGATGGGATGTACAATAAGATCTAGTAGAGAAATCATTGATTAATACAATAGTGTACTAGTGTATAACCATTAATTGACTTGCCTGGTGAGTAGCTCTAATATAGTTTATAATTGCTGTTATTTGAATGATCATTATTATACATACAAGTAATGATTTACCTTAATGGCCGTGGCAGCTTTAGGTTCACAAATAACATGTGCTAGATCAGCACCCTAATGATTTGTAATCATCAATCATATGTGTTATATATAGGGCTGCCTACCAGTTTCATAGAAGATATAGCACTAAAGAATGGTGCACCAGTATATCTATGATAGATAGATGGTGGTGGTGGTGGTAGGTTAGCACTATTCAATCGTGTATTACTAGACCATTCTCTACTTACTCTGCTGAACCACCAATAACGCCAATACGTCCTAATTTACCAAATAAAGATATCGGTTACCATGCTATTCATAGTATTGCTATCATTTAGGGTCAATATACCTGCTTGTCCTTTATGCATCGATGGACCTAGGGGTGGAATAAAACGACGAATCTTGTCTAGCAATTGCATTGTAGTCTTGTTCAATAGTACCAACTAGTTCAGTGTAGGTAGGATATGCGTAATATTTGAGGAATAGAAAGACAAATCGTTACACACATACACATACATACATGTATATATGTATATCTGTCTAATAATAATAACTAGGCAATTTGTTTATCTATGATCATGTATGACGTCATGCTAGACATATTAATAATAGTGCGACACTTTACACGTTAATGATGATTATAGAAAACGGTAGCAAACAAATAATTAGACTAAAAACATTTCTTTAACTGCAACGGAAGTCTGTTGTATAAAAGAAAGCAATGAATTGCAACAGTATCAATGATAAAATCATTACTATAGAATGGTTCTACACGGATACTAGTTACACATTTGAGAGGAGGATACTATCCAATCCTATGTGTAGTATCATAGGAGATGGAGGGAAAAGAAAAAATGGATCTACAAAAATCAACATCGCGTGGTTGATTTCCGTGAATCTCTATATACTATTATGAATGATGAATGAACTACTTGTTAATAAGCGTGTAATAATATCAAATAGTAAGACTACTTACGCGCTGATTAATAGAGCATGAATAAAAAACATAAATAATCATTGTGTTAGTCTACTTATTGTCCATCAATATCACGTATATATATTCATGTAACTTACGTAAAAATGAAAAGATTATTAGTAGCTGCCACGGCAATCGTGTCCTCCCTTGGATGCCACGATGCGTGCATGATCTTCTTGCTGAAATCAATGGCATCTACATTAATCGCATCGGGACGATTACCCATACGTGGACCGCCGTTTCTACCGCCTCGATTCATCGTGCTACCCACTCGTTTTGCTTTGAAGGCGCTCTTATCGGCTTGTAGCGTAACGTCGGGCAGTTCCTGAACCGTGTCGTAAATGTGGAAGTAATTATCGTAGGAGCCGGTCATTACTGATCGACCATTACCGCTGAAAATACACTCGAACTTGTCGAAAATACAATCATTCTCGTAGAGATCACACAACTTATTACGGAGATGTTCATGGATGCTAATCGTCTTGACAGGCTTATTCTCCATGTTAATATCCCAGATTTTTAGCGTTAAATAGTCGCGTGATAGAATATACCGTCCGTCAGAGCTGAATCGTACATCGGATATGGAGGATATGATCTCGGAGAAGAAGGATTTGCTCGAGGGGTCTTCCTCCTCTTCGAACACTATATAATTACGAGTTAATTAAGCGATCAGGAATGCATATCATGGTGTCATTCATCGTGAATGGGAAAGAAACGAAGAAGAAATCACACTTACATTTGGAGTGTTGATCGCATAGTGCAGCTGCACGCATGTCACCCAGTTTGATGGTACCCTTACTACTGCTGTACATGAACAGATTGCATTGTAAGGGATGGAACTCGGCGGCGGTAATTACTTCGGTTAGCTCTTCCATATTTACAGGCTTGATATCAACAATATTGAAGCTTTGGTCACTAATATTTAGATTCCATAAATTAATACGCAAATCGTCGGCAGAAATATACGTTTCCCCGTCGGAATTAACAGATATAGAGTTGATATGATAGGCATGAGCATTAGCATAAATACGACGCGGGGCTGCTGCTACAATGGTATCGTGTAGGACGGTGCGTGGCAGATGAAGTCTCGCCATAGATGTTGGCATCGACGATGCATCCTGACCATCCGTGCCAAGATTATTTTGCGCCACCATCTTGAGCGATTTCTCATACACTTTCCATAGCTTTATCGTTTTATCTAGTTGACCGATTGGATTAGTCGATGATTTCATCAGCAACTAGCATATACGTACCATTGGTAGAAAGCAGGAAATGTGCAGAGTTTTGACGACGGCACCATTTAATTTTGTTGATTTTCTCCTCAATTTCCAAACTCTTTAAATAGTCAAATTCAGGCTCATGCGATTGAAATTCCGTGTAGAATTTGTACTCGCAACCTTTCTTCTATAATCCGCATACATAAATGTATGAATGTAGGCATAGGTACGCATGTATATTTGCTATTTATTAGCATACATGCATACTAGTAATAAATGTGCTCTAATACTTACGCCATCGTTGCGTTCGAATAGTACAACACGGCCGCCTTTATCGCCTGTGGCCAGATAATCACCGGTATGATCAAATTCAACTGTAGAAATAATATCCGCTAAATAAGAAGAATGCAACAATCGTATCAGTATCAATATCAGTAACAGCAACAGCAACAGTATAAATGTCAACTGAATATCACATCAAAATAGTGTATCGTCTATATGCTACGTAACAAATAGTGCTATTTCAAAAACCGCTCGCGTAAAAATGACAAACACAAAAGGATACGTCAACAATAACAGTGTCAGATTTCACTCGTTCACTGTAATCACGACGTCATCTTTCGCGTAAGATGCGCGCCTTTCCTTACCTTCTGTGATTTCATCGACGTCTCCTTTATCGCCGAAACACTGGGCGAATCGCCAACCGTTATCGACCTCAGCCATCGTGTGGTAGGGATGACGACGATAATACTTGGATTAGTGTATACAAACACACACGCACACAATGATGATAGTGCACTACAGGATAGCAATGAGCAGGGTAGAAGAAACAGAGGAACTGTAATAGGTTCGTGATGGAGTGTAGATGGAGGTAGGTAGAACTGAGAGTAAGAGTGATTGAGAAAGAGGAAGAAGAGTAAGAAGGAAGAAGAGAAGGAAGAAAGGCGTCGTGGTTGTTGGTCAGTTTGGTGATGGTATAAGAAGTGATGTGGTGACGAAGCCAAGTTTGAAGGATCATATGGCCGTTAAAGCACGTTAACAGCATGGTGTGCTCCTCTCTGTTTACGATTATTACTCTACTAAAAACTAGATATTGATAGACTACACACACGTACACACACATACACACACATACATATATACATATATTAATATTGATATATATATATATTGTTACTTTGTTTATTGATATCGATAATAGCTAGTATAGTTACTAAAACGAGAGAGATAGCACTTTCCGTGTATACCAATGGCGAACGTACTTCATAGCGTGTTTTTATCGTTAACCGAAGACCGAGATCCACGTGTGCGACGGGTAAGCAGCATGCTGTGTCTAGTGAATATGACGTCTGACTAGCAATCTCATAGCATGCTCTTGATGCCTTGCGACGATATCAATCAAGTGGTGGCGTTATAACGAAGGAGGCATATGACCGATGTCAATACTTGTTACAGAATGACGAGGAAGAAGCAGTACGACTATTGTCTCTAGTCAATGTTAGGTAAGCGAGATAGGATAGCTAGTTAATCAACTTGACTAATTGTATTGTTTAGCGCGTTTGCACTTCATTCTAACGCACAATTGGATCTATACACGCGTGAAGAGGTGTTTATCGCTATATGTGATGCTGCTAACGATGCTATGCCAATGGTACGGAACAGGTCAGTCATATCAATTCAGTATATAATCGTTTACACAATATTGACATTCATATATGTATATATGTATATGTATATAGGTTTGTCGTTGGCTAGGCTATTTCCATGATGTGAATCAATCGTTACTATTGCAAACACTCCATAAATCTATGCGTTCGAACGTAGTAAGAAAGCGTATGCCTGCTTCCGCATGTGGTGCATTCGTCCATGGTCTAGAAGACGAGTATGAACAGGTGCGCCGAGCAGCAATTGGTGCGTTCTTACTTGATTCAATCGAAATGAACAATAGGATTGGTTATGTCGTTAACATCATAAGCATCATGTATCGTCTTTTCCTCTTCCTATTCATCTGCAATAGATTCCATTTGTAAACTAGCGTTGACGAGTGAAACATTTGCCAATGAAGCGGTTAAATCACTACTAGGTAAGTGGCGTGTATATCATTCATCATAATGTAACGCGCTCATTTGTAAATGATCGGTACTACAACAATGGATTACCCATATGGGATAGATATGGTAAACGATGAAAATGATACTGTACGACGACGAGCGATCCGTGCTCTCAAGGCCATAGGTGCACGTCATGGTCTGCCCATGACTAGTGATCGTATTCGAGTGTGTCTAGGCTTGCTAGATGATCCAGATCGTAGTGTCCGTCTAGCCACTCATGCCATGCTAAGGTAGAATAAGTCATTGTTGCAAAGTGTATAGAGTTAGTAGATTGCAATCTAACATGTCGCAATTAGATATGCACGATTCACGACTATTAGTGAGGATATTCAAGGATTCATCACCGATCTACTTGCTAAACTTGATCATTGGCCGGGTGATCGATTGGCGGCATGCAGGATGTTTGGAGAAATAGGCAGATCCCATGCTACTGATATAGGTACGTGTGTGTATATGCTATATGATCTAGACATGCAGTACTAATTATTTGTCATGATTAACTTAGCATTACATCGTGATCAACTACTGGGTTACCAACGAGGTTTAGCACCAATGGAGAAATCCGTTACCGATCTAGCTAGTAAGAATGAGTTTGTATCATGACATATAATGGGATTACTAACGGATAGATAGATGTATTTATACTATGCTTACTATTTAATGCTGCTACCAAGGACCATCTCTATTGGACCACCTGTCTCACAGTCTATTCAGGCAATATATGCTTATTAGAGATACACATGCGGACTGTATGCCATCTATTCAGGTGAATATACATGATATCAATAACATATATAGTATAACTAATCAATGCTAATGTAGTCATTACCCGATACGCCTGCATTGCCGTCATTCCTACGAGTGGCGCGTGAATTAGCATGCTCCTTTAATGGTGAGTTTATCGCTAGCAAGATGAGGATACCATTTACTAATGATTAATCTGACATATTATAGATGAAGTAAATGAGGATCCCAGTCGATTTGAACATCATATTGCCGACAAGATGAATCTAATATTGCCATGTCTCACACAACATGATACTATGAATCGATTAAAGCATACAAAAGCATTGTTAAGGTAAATATACACGTAACTGTCCTATTCCATCAATCTCATACACAAGTACAGTCCATTTAAGCAGCACAAGACACTAGCAATGGCGTTACATAATGAGCAACATCATATTAGCTATGATGGATTGACACAAATACTGCATGATTTATTACATCTTCTTGATAGAGTAGGTATTTCATAATAATGTTGAATTCACTTAATAGGAACTATACTAATGTGAATACTTTACAGTTTTATCAAAACAAACCTAGAATGTTTAATGATCGTACATCAGCACAAACATCTATCACTACAATGCTATCTCATAGTTATCTATTAGAGTATTTGTATATAGGAGGAGGTGCTGAATTCCATCAATTCATACTGACTATTCGACAAATAGCACATCAATGGATGATCATGTTGATTTACAATGAGTAAGTAATATGTCGATTGTATGTAACGTGTATTAATCTTGTCTTGTAACAGTGTATCCATTGTTAATCGATTACAAATCATTATTGATTGGCTACAACAATATCCTACATGTTTTACTCGGTAAGTCATTGGAAATAACAATGAAAATAACCCTAAACAATAATAACCATATTTGATGTCAACTAGTGATACCAAACCTATACTCGATCTAACAACATCGAATGATAAAATAGAACTAATAGAGTCATTATTTACAACATGGACACGTCAAGTAGGTGACACTTTTACTATACATCATGACAAGTGATGATAATTGTAATATATATACATATTTATACGAATCTAGCCTATTATACCGTTCAATTTCAGTGGTCTATTACATCAAGCATCGGCTGTTATCGTGCAACCTAGTCGAAACTACGAGAAACCCGCGTCATTTCTTCACCAATTCCCGTTTACCTTGTCGATTAAAGCGGAAATCTACGGGCTAGCCGACTGTTCCGATGTTGTCGTACTCGTACGATGGCCTGATCAAACACTCGAGGTTTACTGGCCTGCACTGGCACATATTCGCTTGCTAAGACGTCATTGCTATGCGTTAGATACCACGCTGTCACTAACTACAATGACATGGTCAGGTGAGTATACGATATGGTAATTTTTATATTTTATATATTTATATGGATATTTAGAATCACATTACATTGAAATTGCCATAGCACGATGCTCCAAACCAAACAATGAATTCAACATGGATGCCATTCTACTTGCATCAAAATCCATGAATAATCTGGATAGAGACACGGTTAGAGTACAGCAGTGAATACTAATCAATATCAATGGATTGTATGTCTATCATCACCCGTACATTATTATATATGGCCACAAACAAAGCTAAAGTCATAATATTATTACTATGACTGTTCACCAATCATATTCTATCATTTACTATGCTGATTTATTTTATTTCTTTTCCATTAAATCATTATCCTATTCTTTTCTAAAGTAAATGTAACACGATTGTAGTATTCCGCGTGCATTACCCTTAGTAGAGTGTATTTCGCAATAGCCATAGATAATGTAGGTTCTAATAGGATGAATCATGTGGTTATTATACATCTATAGATATGTAAATATTACGTATTATTACCTTCAAAGATGATTTGAGCCCTGTAGTAATAGTCGAGTATCGACATGACCTCAGATGGTGAGTATTCCTTCATGGTGAATTCGTGTAATTTACTAGATGCTTCCGGGTTCTCCATCGGTGTAGCATGACCAAATCGTGCATCTCGCAATGACATGGCACCTACAACTAGACCACGTTCCTATGTCATTGGTTAATGTCGTATCCATTAACTATTTCCTCTTGTGTATATTACTCACCAGTGTACGGATCCATTAAATAGATCGACCAATGGCTTAGCAAGATGTAATTCATGAGGCATTACTGCTTCACCACTAGGATGATGGTAATCGGTCTTTGTGTAGAAAGTGTTGACTTGATCAACTGCTACCAACACAGAAGGAACCCTGGAATAATACATGTAGTCATTAAATTAATATACATATATATGAGATTTATCTTATAACTTACGATGGATTCTTCGATAATTCATCCATTAAGGCATTCCATACAGCTGATGCATGTGCCTCATCATTAATACCAAGATCCACTAGTTGAGTAAGTGTATCTTGACTACCAAGTTGAATAGATCCAAAGCTGTAATCTTTAGATAGCAATATCTAGAATAGATAACAATAATGATAAGTCATCACAATATAAAGTATGAGTGCAAACTACTATTACCTTTTCCATACGACCATGATTCATTTGTTTAAATCTATCCAACACTTGTGATGTCAATGTTGCTTGCGAGTAGAGAGTAGGATCGGTATTGTCCATGGGTGTATACGCCGTACTTCCATTAAACCAGGTAATGGCTATAATAAAGTGGATATAGTATATTAGTAAATGAACGTGACAACTATTATTATTATTATTACCATTGGGAACATATAGAACAAGCCATTTATGTGATAGACAATGACTCACTAATTGAAGTAATGAGGCACTCTTGCCTGTACCTGCACTACCATCTATTGGTATTCAAGAAATGTATATTACATGAATACTATTGTATATACATTGTATATCTTTCATCTATCGTGTATCACTCACTTATAAGTACTCGGAAGTGTGCATTAGATTCAAGTTTAATAGCTTCAGCCATTTGTAACAGTTTCAACGTCGATTCCCGTACCATTAACGCGTCATTATACGTAGTTTGGAACTAAGAGAGAGAAGAAGAAAATACGTTAATTACGTCAACTTCTTATCCACTCGTTCATTCATTCATTCGTTTGTTGCTTTGTATCCTATTACTACTTACATCCTTGTACAGATCTTTAGGATAACCAACAGCTGTTGGATTAATACGTGTAGTAATATCTTTTGGTAGACGCATAATCTCGCCTACTGCATGCTCATCTAGATATTCCTATAGAGTATATAAATATGTATATATATATATATATTAGATCAGATCATATTGATTCAATCAACTACTATTCCAAACAAACAGACAGTAATAGCTAGCTAATACATACAGGTTGAAACTCGCGTAGATTCACTGTGGGTCGTTCAATATTAAGTTCAATACGTTTACCAGCATAGGCATCGAGAGTGGACTATTGCAAAATAGGATGGATTCGTTAACAATATGTATAATATCAGCATATTCTACATACCTTGGATTGAGGTTCCTTTTTCTTGTACGCTTGACTTACTTTAGCGGCAGGCTTTGCTATTATTTACACAAGTTAACGAAAAGCCACGACAACAGTTATCAAGTATTACTATTCAATTTACCATTTCTTCCTGCTTTTGCCGCCATGAATCGTGAACCTAGTTGAGGTAGTGCCCGATCAAGGTGTTGCTTACAAGCACCATTCCTTATTGTACTAGCGCGTTTTATCGTGAATCGCAAACCAAACATTATCACTTGCAGAATAATAATAATAAAGTGAGACTACAAAAGCCAATAGCTTAGAGTATCAATAGAAGAAGTGGAAGTGGAAGCGGAAGAAGAACGCGCTGTAATAGACAAGTAGGAAAGCCTGTAGGTCGCGACGAATATTTTTCTTGATACAAAACGGAGTTTGTTCAATATGGTTTGATTCTTGATTCAACGCATCACCTTTCATTGATTAAATGAATCAATTTCTTGCCTGATTACAGGCTTTAGTTATTCGCGTTGTGTTTCCTTATCGTATAGTCACCACTATTGTTATTCATTGAACATTCCAGGAGATAACTATTATTACTATTATTCGCCAGGTATTATTGAAAATACTACAATGCAAAGTAACAAGCTAAGCTTTATCACATTTATTATAGTATGCTTGCCTGGAGAACTAGCGCTATTCGTGCCACTACTCTGTTGAGTAGAAGTGTTCAACGAACTACCACGACTAGTCATGTCATGTCGAGAGTACAGCTTAATAAAGGAGCACGTCTATTGTCAACAGCTAATTCACCTATTGACCGTAAGTATTTGTATTCCTACACTCGTAATTATTGATAATATTACTTGACTAATATCATTGTATATGTATATATATATAAAGCGAGTATTGGATTAACAGGTATGTATAGATAGACAGATAGATATTCTATTCTTCTTTGACTAGTAATACATTTCTATTCTTTTGTATCTAGATGAACAAAAGGAGTACTTGAATCTAGCGCGGGATTTTGCCGATAATGAAATGTCCCCTAAAATGTTAGAGGTAATAGTGAATGACATTCATCATCATCATTGTCATTATTTCCCCAATTAACGGAGTAATGGTTGTTGCTGTTTCTATATTTATCATTGTCGCGATAATATACGCGTATTTTCACACGATAGTGGGACGAACAAGAAATGCTACCAACAGACGTACTACGGAAAGCAGCAGCCCTTGGTTTCGGTATATTACTATTATTAAGCTATACTCTACTGCTTATTAACTACTAATATAATAATAATAATAATTAGGTGGTATTTATGTATCAGAAGATGTGGGCGGTACTGGATTGGGTAAGCAATAGGATTCTTGTTAATTGGTGTACTCATCACATATGAATTACATTTATTATGTTAATATGTTTATAAGGTCGTCTTGAGACATCGATTATATTCGAGGCATTAGCCACCGGTTGTGTGTCCACTACTGCTTATATTAGTATACACAAGTGAGTTACCATTCGATGTATATAGTCGATTGCCACTGACTCTAGTATTGCTTCTTAGTATGTGTGCATGGATGATTGATACATTTGGTAATGATGAGCAACGACAACAATATCTACCATCATTGGTTAGCATGGAGGTAGTCATTTAGCAAATGGTCATGCATGTGCACCTATTTAATAACTAGACTATTCTATGATAACATCTCTATGTAGACATTGGCATCCTATTGTCTTACAGAACCGGGTGCGGGTAGTGATGCGGCTTCACTTGCCACGACAGCAGTTAAGAAGGGAGATCATTACATTCTGAATGGAAGCAAGGTAATAGGAATATCCTACAATATATGTATATACATATAGCAATACTGAATTGCTAGCACTACTATAGGCATTTATATCTGGTGGTGGCAATTCGGATATCTATGTGATAATGGCACGTACAGGTGATGCTGGTATGTCAAGTGTACTATAGTATAACTATTGTTACTATATGATTGAATTAGGACCCAAGGGAATATCTGCCTTTATTGTTGAGAAAGATACGCCAGGATTGAGTTTTGGCAAGAAGGAGAAGAAAGTCGGTTGGAATTCACAACCAACACGCGGTAATAATCAATATTATTGAAATACAGAATAGGAATTAATTAATTAAATGTTTATAGCGGTTATTATGGAGGATTGTCAAGTGCCAATCAAGAATTTACTAGGAGCAGAGGGACAAGGTTTCCAATTTGCTATGAAAGGATTGGATGGTGGTCGTATTAATATTGGCAAGTAGTAGTAATGCATTATACTACATATATATATATATATATAAACTAGTGGAATATTAATATTATGATTTTTATTAGCTTCATGTAGTTTGGGTGCAGCTCAGGCATCGTTAGAAGCAGCATTGGAGCACACCACCGTGCGTAAACAGTTTAATACGACACTCAATCAATTCCAAGTAAGAAGTGGTAGTAGATCATAATGACCACGCTAATCAGCATCTCTTATTTTCTTCCTTTCTCTGTTCGATGTATATTAACAATGCTAGTATAATCAATTTAAAATGGCTGAAATGGCCACTAATCTTAATGCATCACGTTTAATGGTACGCGAGGCTGCACGTCTTCTAGATGAGAAATCGGCCTCGGCCACTTCAAACTGTGCTATGGTAAGCTTGTGTTCAATTGTAGGAAATGTACCCGTTACTAATAGTGTCTCTCTTTTGGATAGGCCAAGTTATTTGCCACCGATCAATGCTTTGATGTAAGTTGTCCGTTTGAATGATATGCTGTCTGCAATTATCTCATTTGCTATTTCATATATATATATATATATATATATACGATTAGATATGCAATCAAGCATTGCAACTTCATGGTGGCTATGGCTACCTAAAGGATTATCGAGTACAGCAATGGATGCGAGACAGTCGAGTACACCAAATACTCGAGGGCACTAACGAGATTATGCGATTAATTGTTGCACGTGAGCTCGTTCGTTTACAATAAACTGAACAGTGTAATGATGTTGATTGGCTAAATCATTAACATTTTAATATGAGCCTTAAGCGTGTGTGTGATTGTGTGTATACATATTTCCTCAGCTCAGTGTTTGAACTTTGCTGTTTAACTTCTCCTTATTTACCGATTGAATTCCTTCTGTGACGCTTACTTCCATAGGCTGCAGTTGTCTCTCTTTATCTTTCCTTCCTTCTCTCGATTATACTATTCGAACTGGGCAGACTAGTATTGCGACCCTACTATAAAAGTATATCTATTTACTGGAATTTGTTGGGGAAAATATGCGCGATCCCATTGTGGAGCGCTATCGAGATGAGCCACCGTCTCTGGTGATGCATATATATCCAACGCATTTTAAGTTTGAACATCAAGTAAGTATATACGCTAGTGGTAGTATTCTACGAAATTACAATAGTTGATTACGTATACACGTTTATGAATTTGTCTAACTAATATACGCCTTTTATAAATGTTTACGTCCATATAGGATGGCGTATTTCTACTTACTGGCGTGATGAAGGTAACTAGATAAAAGCAATTACGTTTTTTAAAGATCAACAACGTAAATATACACTAACGCGTATGTATAGAACTTTCTACAATATATTAAAGACCGACGATTACCGCCTGATCTCATTGATGTATTCGAAGAAGCAAATTGTCCATTCTATGAAGGTAAACAAGCGCGCGTATATATATATATATATATGTATTCTCGCGTGAACAACACTAAAGTAATGGTATCTTTATTTTGTATCGCTACTACGTAAACTATTAGGCTGCATCATTGTAGAGATACGCGACCATCGATCGATTAGCTATAAGAAGCGACGTACGAGAAGTGATAATGACAGTGATACGTCACTAGATGCTGACGAATCAACCGTCGCTACACCTGACGAAGAAGGGAAAAGCAATAGCAATAGCAATAGCAATAGCAATGATAAA
The DNA here is from genome assembly GCA_025201365.1 of Syncephalis plumigaleata. NCBI lineage: Eukaryota > Fungi > Zoopagomycota > Zoopagomycetes > Zoopagales > Piptocephalidaceae > Syncephalis > Syncephalis plumigaleata. Next base: position 402,013 of record JAIXMF010000004.1, on the reverse strand, counting down.
ACTGTAGTGACACGGCATCCACGCTCCACTTATCGTATCTCATTACAGCCAACGGAAGAATGTCTTTGGTCGGACATCTGTATGCTTAATGAGCAAATGGGCATGCAATGGTCGCAGGATACAGCATTGGAGCTTGAAGCGCGTATCTTGGTAAGCTAGAATGTTTGTGATGCATATACACGATTCGTAAGGTGATATTAATGTCGAGCAATGAAACAAAACAAAACACACACACGATTACAGTTAGCCACAGCACCGCCACTTTGTCTCGAACCAAATGTTGATGTGATGCGCGTTTCCAATGCCATATGCTACGCGCAGAGTCGACACCGACCATTAGCTAAGCGTAAATGGAATTCATCGGAAATGGAGGAGGAAGCCGTGGCTCAAGCGGAACACGAGAAACTTATGCTATTAATGGATGAGGTAAGCATGTTTAATAATAGAAGTAAAAGGGAAAGAACATGGAGTAATCATGCTAATTGCTGTTATCATTCATTTACTAGAAACATAATCGTCCATTCCAGCCGACGTATGTATTCAATGACGAGATGCAATATTTAACTGTATTTACTTATAGCTACATTGTTGAAATAGATTTGGTAAAATTAATTTCATGCAAGATTGGAGGCGTAAACGTGCTAAAGCAGACCAAGAACCTACGCCTACACTTGATGCAGGTAATAATCGACATATATCATTGTGTAATAATATACATATACTATCATACATATACATTATAGCATCAACAACAAATACACGTAAAGGATCGCAGATATTGCTATTCCACAGAATGATGGACGTAAACTTGTTAGTACACTTCGATTTGAACAAGGTTCCGTAGAGCGTGAGTATCCCTCATTATTTCATTATAGTTTGAATGTGTCACTAATCATTATGGAATATAGCAAAGAAACATGTATTACTGAATATTTATCTTACTTCCTCGCATACTTACGAGGGATTACTACGCTGGGGATCGATAAAGGATACGGCAGTTCATGGACAGACATTAAAGTAAGGAAACTACGATAATGGTATTTATATCGTATTAATTAGTTGAACTGCTTATGCTAATGAATGTGTATAGCTTTGCCATTGGTGATAAATTGACTACTAGATTATACCTGTTTGGTATTCAACGATTCATGCAAGTCGATCATAAGCTTGTATTCGAGCACAACATCGAACTTGGTAGTGGACAAGCGACGAGTCTCGCGAATGGCATAGTTCATCAACTTAACAATGTCAATGCTAGTGGTAGTAATAATACTGCTAATGCAATCAATGCTAAGGCACTTGCTATGAGCTACCACAACAACGAGCAGCGGTGGCAGCAGCCATTGCTCGACAACATCAACAATGATTATGCAGAATGTGCCAGCCATCAACACAGATGTCAAGAAGGTGTCGAATCCTGCATCTGCATCAAGTGACGCTGAACAAACTCATACACTCAATGCGGGTGCTACTAATGAAGATAAGGGTAAGTATATTATAGTGATGGCGATCTCGTTCTAATCTAACTCATCACTAATGCATACATGTATATGCACGTATACACAAACACTAGGTACACCACAGCCACAACCAATACGGCATCAACATCAACGGCAGCAGCACCAACAGCAGCAACAGCGCAAACCTTGGCTGCAAACTTTACAGGTCAACCTATCACATCTACACCGTTGCATGTTAGTAGTGCTGCGGAGAATGCTGCAGTAGCTGCCAATTTATCAGTATCATCACCACGTACACAAGTAACTCAACCGCCCACAACCAATGAATATGACCAACAACAACAACAACAACAACAACAGCTATCAATGCAACAGCAGCAGCAGCAACAACACAACAGCAACAGCAACAGCAACAAATACCGCAATTACAAAATTTACCACCTGCATTTATGCGTATGTTATTTGCACAGCAACAAGCTCAAGCTCAAGCTGGTAGAGGGCAGGCCATACAGAATAATCCGGCACTCGCTCTAATGGCGGCTAATCCAGTGTTTGCCAATCACTATTAGCGGCTCTTCAACAACCGGTACAAGCTGCAACGAGACCAGGGCAGCAACCTGTTGGTATTAATCCGCTCATGCTTAATGCTTTACTTCAACGACAATTCCAAAATGCACCTGCTACTGCTGCTGCTACTGCTGCCGCTGCTACTGCTACCTCTAATCCAGGACTATCTCCAATGGTAGCCTCATCACCAGCACCGGTACAGCCAGCACCTCAGAGACCACCGATGATGTCACCTCAACAAGCATCTCTAGTACTACCACTAATGGCACAGCAGCAGCAACAACAACAACAACAGCAGCAGCAGCAACAACAACAATCAGCATCACAAACACCTCAACCGCAAACACCGCAACCGCAGCAAACACCACAACCACAAACACCGCAGCTACAACCGCAGACACCTCAACAGCAGCATCAGTTACCAGTGCAGCCACAACTAGTGCAAGCGCATTTACAATCACCGCAGCAACAATCTCAGTTGCCTGTACAATCACAACCACAGTTGATGCAACAAATGGCGCAGCAAACACCATTAAGACCAGCGGTGACACCGATACAAGGAATGCTGAACGGCATGGGCAATTCACAACTTACTATCAATCAGATTACACAGCTTATGGTAAGCTATTGAAAGAATATCGATATTTAACTAAACTAACATAATGATGATTATAGCGTGCTCAAGCCCAAGCTCAGGCTCAACAACAGCAGCAGCAACAACAACAACAACAGCAACAGCAACAATTACAATCAGCATCTCAACAACAACAAACACCGCAAATACCACAGCCACAAACACCGCAACAGCAACCACAAATACAACCGAATATACAAGGTAACTACAATAGTGTTATAGTTATTTATTAAGCTAATCCTCTATTTAACTAGGTTCAATTACTGCTAATAATATACTGAATAATCTACGTGCCAATGCCATGCCAGGTTCACCCAATGTTATGCCATTGAATCCAGCAGCTATACCAGTAGGAGCTCAAGCTAATCCACAGCTCAATCTGGCGCAACAAGGACAGGCACTTCGATTCATGCAACAAACAAGACAAGTTGCTATGTTACGTGCATTGCAACAACAGGCTCAACAGCAGCAGCAGCAGCAGCAAGCTCAGCAACAACAGCAACAGCAACAACAAGCTCAACACCAGCAGCATCAACAACAACAACAACAACAGCAGCAGCAGCAGGTTCAACAGCAGCAATTACAACAGTTACAACAACTGCAACAAGCTCAGCTGCAACAAGCTCAACAACAACAGCAGCAGCAGCCACAACAACAACAACAACAACAGCAACAGCAATCACAACAGCAACAGATACAACAACAGATCTTGGCCCAATTAATGCAACAGAATGGAATGCAATTACAAGGCAATCCGCTCTTCTTACCATTAATACAGCAATTTCTAGCATCAGCTGGTCGTGGTCGTGGTGGCGGTGCTGTCAATCCCGCTGCTGCTGCTGCTGCCATTGCTGCCGCTATGGGACGTGGTCGTGGTATGCCCGCTGGTCGTGGTAATCCTACTGGTATTAATCCAACTACAACAACAACAACAACACAAGGAGCGGGTCGTGGTACAACACAATAACATACACCAGTTACAAGTGTATATATATATACATCATATATATACATAATCAATTGCAAACAAAAACCAAAAAACACTACACTTTATTGCAATGTATTATACAAACGATCACCAGTATCACCAATACCTGGTATAACATAACTATAAAAATACAAGTTAATAACAATCACAGTAATAGTAATAGTAATAAATCAATTCAATATCATTTCCATTATGCTATACTCACCCGTGTTCATTCAGTTGATCATCAACAGTACCGACATGTACAATAACATCCGGATGTTTCTTGACTAACTCGTCAAGACCTTGTTTACTAGCACAGACACTAATAAATTGAATATGCTTAATGCCCCAGTCCTTGAGGATATGAACGGCTGCCAATGCCGTACCACCTGTGGCAATCATAGGATCAAGTATGATACATTGATCTACATGATGCTCAGCGGGTAACTTGTTGTAATACTCGACAGGTTGCAAGGACAGCTAATCAATCATGAACACTTGCTAATTAGTATAGTACTAAAGGTAGGATAATCATACAATTGCTTACCTTTTCACGATAAATACCAAGATGGTATACTTGAGCAGAAGGTATCAATGCTAAACTAGCTAATATACATATATGAACATGTAAGTAAAGATGACTATACAAGTAGTAACTATTGCTAGTAGTAGCATTATATTACCATCTACCATACCAAGACCGGAACGCATTACGGGGACAAATGCGATGGAATCTTTTATACCAACGGATGTATATGTTTGTAATGGACCCTGACGCTATAATAACAGATAATAGCGGTAAGTAAATATAGATGTAGGACTGTTTATTCATGCTTACCTCGCCCTTATTAACTGTTGCGAGTGATTGCGTTGCCTCAACTAGCAAGATTTGGGTCAATTCGTGAATAAGCTCACGTACTTGCTTAGGTGGCGTTGACTGGTCACGTAATATCGACATTTTATGAGCTACCAAAGGATGACTCGAAATATGAACACGAGAAGATGACGCCATTGTAGTAGTAGGAGTAGTAGGAGTAGTAGTGGTAATGGATGAAGTAGAACACAGTTTAATATCACAGTTAATAGAGGAGAGGGCAGCAGTAGTAGTTATGTGTCAAGTAAACAAAGTAGAGAGTAGAGAGAAGAGACAAGTATCGATAAATGACGGGGATAGCAACAGTAGGAGCGACACGATAAGACACGACACGATACGACAATAATGATGACGACGATGATGATGGTACTATGGCCTTGCCTGTCCTATTTATTGGTGAATTTAGCTGTTGCCTATCGACTTGTCCTACTTGTTAGTGTTAATGTGTCCGCGTCAACACACATACACACATACGTATGTACACATCACGTGGTGTTTATTGCCACGAGATAGAAACAAGTAGATAGACATCATCATCATCATCATCATCATCATGTATACATTGGTAATGAAGCCATATATGGATTTATATTAAGAAGATGAAGTATCTGCTGATTTATTATTCGATTTGGATAATTGTGCCAACTTTCTCTCTAATGCTTTAATACGATGATCAACACTGTACATTGATTGATATAATAATGAATAAAATACAGTAATCATTAGTGAATACATTCCATGTTACAAGTGAGGCACACATAACAACGAGTTAAATTACCTTGACTGGGCCATTTTCTGATGACGTTGTATGGTTGCCGAGAGACCATGCGAAGCCGCTTCGTAAGGCGTAATACGCGCTGGTTTTGATTTCTCCTGAGTAGTCTATTACATTGTATTAATTAAGATGAAATAAACAGAAATGAAAAGAAAAAACAAACAGCTTACTTGTTTATACCAGGATATATCTAAAGGGCGACCGTATAATTTCCTACCGCTCAAATGTTGTAAAGCAGCGTGTGCTTCCTATTCATATACACGCGATAAACAAGGGCAATATTCATCACATAGACGATAGATGTATACAAAGCATTAGTATTGTATCGCGAATGAGAAGAAAGGCTTAGCTCGTCGTCTTACCTTATGCGTGGCATATTCGATAAAGCAAAAGTTTCGTGGTTTACCTCGCATACTACCCTCTGTATAATAAGGGAAATCAAGCTTGGCGACTTTACCGAATCGTTCGAATAACTTGATAATAGTGTATCTACACGACAACAATCATAACAGCAATGATAATGATGATGATGATGATAATGGTATTAAAGCCAAGCTTTTATAGGTATGCTCCATTCTATGTATATCTAGGCAAATAATGGTTACTTACTCTGTCACTTCCACTGCAAGATTACCAACAAAGAGACGACATCGCTCCCCTACAGGAGCTGATTTGTCTAGCTGTTCTATTCTATTAGTTGTATAATGATCTTGCTACAAACAACACTTACATTAGGTGTGTCCTTTCGTTTCTCCATAGCTAATAAATAACAATTACGTGTACTGATTGTATAAACTAAAGCAATATAACGATAAATGTGGAGTGTATGTGGGGAAATGTGATATGCCTTGAATCCATAAACTGGGCACATCACACATCACACATCAAGTTATTAGACAATGCGTGTGTGTGTGTGTGCATACGCTGTTTAAATAATGCAGTCACGCGTACATCATCGTGTCAACCACATCTAGTACAAATATCCGTATTCAATGCTAATGGTACGTCATACACAAGTACGCCTCTTCTTTCCCCAACGCGCTTTCAACTACTGTTACTACAACTGTTACTACAACTAGTGCTACTACTGTTCTTTACCTTGTACTCATTCGCTCTATTCACTCCATATTCTTTGCTTTGTGTTTGTATTGTCTACTACGAGACAATTTATCGACTACGTCTCTCATATTATCGCAATGACAGACGGAACTCAGAGTGTCGCCTCATCTCAGTCACTTACTGAGCTTGTGGACAAGCTACAAATGCTTCTCAATGACGTTAATGCCACTGAAAGCATTCCCCTGAAGAGATTGTACAGCTTAAGGAGCAATTAGCTCAACTGACAGGAAAAGGTATGTGACAGTGAAAACTAGTAGTTGGTGTATAGTAGCATACACTCATCCTAAACATAACATGATAATAGAGAATGTAACGCAATCGGTATCCATTGAGACTACTACAACGACAACTGTGGCAACTGCCACTACCACTACTGCCACTACTACGCCCAAGGATGAAGATGTCTCTAATGGTAGTAGCAAGGAACCATTGTATACATCGCGTGTCATTCTTACTAGTAAGTTTATTACAATAATAACCCCATGCTAATTACTAACATATTACTTGCTAGCCTATCCTGGTCAAATGGGCATTAAGCCAGTACCATTCTCATGGGGTGCCTCTACGCCAGATGAACGTGGTCCAGTAATCGTGTCACGTCATCCTAATTCACTTAAAATAAGGTAATTCTCATTAGAGATAGCATTATTACTACTATTACTATTGCTACTAATACTATATAATTATAATAATGCTAGAAATGCTATTGGTTCCTATGGTGGCTCCTACTGTATCTATCGTGCATTGGCCGTGGCTATCGGTGCATTGGAACCGACTCATTTGCCTAATCTATTTAACACGGAACCATCTGTCAAGATTGGACCTCATCCACAATGGAGTGATCCCAAGAAGATCGTCTCGATCGATCCGTATGGTCATTTAGCAGCTACGGCGTTTAAACGACACATGGAAGAAGGAATGGATGTCAGACCAAGTATTGCTATTACAAAGGCACACATGACTCTCGAGGAAATGACGACTGCCGTACGCAATAAGCGTATTCAAGTTGATGGCAACGTTGTCATTAACGAACGCGGTGATCTTAACGTGGTCAAGGCGGCCGTTGAACCCGTTTGGTACTTGCCAGGTGTAGCCGAACGATTTGGTATTGGTGAGAATACCCTACGTCGTGCCTTATTGTAAGTAATTACTACTACTACTACTACTATAGCTAGTTAGTTTATTAATGTCGTTATAGTGAGGAGACCGGTGGTATGTATCCAGAATTAATTACACGTTCCGAGCTTAAGGTATTCCTACCGCCTATCGGTGGATTGAGCGTTTACATCTTTGGCAATCCTGCCTATCTGTCCGATCCTACCAAGTCGTTAACGGCTCGAGTGCATGACGAGTGTAATGGTTCCGATGTATTTGGCAGCGATATTTGTACGTGTCGTCCCTATTTAATGTACGGTATCGAGGAGTGTGTTAAAGAGGCACAACGAGGAGGTGTCGGTTTGATCGTCTACTGTAAGTGTGGAACAATTGATACTGATGCAATTGCACTCTCATTGACCATTTGTTCTATAGTCCGTAAGGAGGGACGTGCATTGGGTGAGGTAACCAAATATCTTGTATATAATGCTCGTAAGTATTTTATATTTAATGTCAATGTGTAAATGAACGGGATTCTAATTCAATACATTTAGGTAAACGACAGGAGGGTGGCGACACAGCTGCCAACTATTTCCTACGTACAGAAGATATTGCCGGTGTCAAGGATATGCGATTCCAAGCATTGATGCCCGATGTACTCCACTGGTTGGGTGTCACCAAGATTGATCGATTCATGTCCATGTCCAATATGAAATACGAGGCTATCGTTGATGCCGGTATTGAGATTAAGGAACGATGCGCCATTCCCGATGAACTTATTCCTGATGACTCGCGTGTTGAGATTGAGGCCAAGGTTGCCAGCGGCTATTTTACTTCCGGTAAAGTGCTTACAGAGGAGGAACTGACCTCTGTTAAGGGACGTAACTGGGATGATATTACACATTAGTTTTGCTTTCATTATTCGTAATAAACATGAGTGAATAGGTTGTTTGCTATACTAGAGTAGATTACAGTATGACGTAAAGTAAATGAATCAACTACTACATTAAAGGCTTGTTTATTTTACAATAAAATAAGCTTTTCAATCACTCGATACCTCTAATAATCAATAGAACAAATGATGTCACATTGATCGAGTATATATATATATCCCTAGTTTTCCGATGAGAATGCTAGTACACGAGAGAAATAGTAACTCTTAAAGTTCGTCAATGATATTCGTTGGGATCGTAATCTCGTAACGCGTCAGTACTGTAATACTTTTGCCAGGCCAGTTTGTTATGTCGACCGCGTGACGTACTACGTAGATTCAACTCCATGTAGAATATGAGATTGGGTCGTTGTGCGTCCACCGCTTCAATACGTACTTCCGCCTCATCAATCGACCATCGACCACGCATTAGACCTGCTTGCTTAGAGTCAAGTTGCAATCCACGTACCACTTGACTGGCACATCCGATGTCATATAGAGTAGACAACGACCATCTCGGAAGAAACGAATATACGATAATACGTTACCAAATGTACCGGGTGATAGAATGTGTTCTCTGCCAAACCTTGTCTAATATCAATAGTAATAGTAATATGTATCAATAACAGCATCACTATAAATGTTACTAATCACTTCTTACCGAATGTAGAAACAAGTAGATATGTAGACGCCATCAATACGAATACGAGGTCGATCGATAAACATGAGATGCCAATCGCCGTAATAGTCCATGTTCAACTCTTGTTGTAATTTCACTCGAGTAGCCGTAACACTCGTTAACAATCTATCCTCTGTATAGCTTGCGGTGTAATCACGCTCACATAGTAATCGCCACACTGATGGGTCATAAACGAGTACAAGTGATAAACGAGATGTTTGACTAAATCGCATCAATGATCGTATCTCAATCAATCCTAAACATTGTGCAATACGTAGCAGTATTTCACGCGGTAAACGAAATAGTAATGGCATTGGTGCTGTATCTATACTACTGTCATCATTAATTGCAATTGCTGTTGTTTGACTACGTATATCATCGAGTAACTGATAGAATGGATTACTCTCTCGTATTTTACGATATGTTTCCTTTGCACTACGCTTATCTCGTTTATGCAAATGTCGACGATGATGTGGCTGATAGTCTTCATTCCATTGTATAGTACGTACAAATGCATCTTCACCCTTCATTAATTGATTATCATTGCCTTCTTTATCCTCTAATTCAGTAGTAACTACACCATTAGGATACAATTTATGAAAGTTACGATCTACATTAGGATCAATACGGAATGCTTGTTGATAATGCTTCAATGCTAATACAATCAATTAGTAAATATATTATATATCTATATATATACTTACCATCACCAAGTTGATTTTGTGTCTCAAATCGAACGGCTTTTTTTAATGTTCCAAGGCAGATAATGGAGGTGATTTCAATAATGTTGATGATGCCGTACGATGATTGTTATCTATTGATGTTCGCGTTACCATGGTTGGACTAGTATTATTGTTACCATTGGTAGTATTAATGGCGGACGACTGTTCATTAAGTGTAAGGTGCTGTAGTGCACTTGCTGTATCGTCTATGCTAACATGCGTTGAATCTAGCGGTATTTGTTTAGCTTTATCCCGTTGTTGTTCTTCTCCTTCATGTTTATGTTCTTTCTGTTGACGTGCCACTACTTCTGCTGCCCATTGTCGACGGAATTCGTCTAATTCACGCTCTCGTTCCTCACCAGCTGATACGATATAAGCATTGGCTGTTTTGTTCTTGTTATACTCCATAGATTGACTAGTGTTGCTGCCATCACTAACATGCTCACTGTCACTATCAGTCTGTGGATCGTGTCGAGTAGATGAAGACGACATTATGGTTATAATAAAAGTGTAATAACGAGTAAGACATGCGAATAGTGCAGTATCATATTTGATTAACAATTATGTATGAGATTATCACGTAAACAATTAATGATTTCCCACTTATTGAAATGGATTACATTCAATGAATGAGGTATGCATTACTGGATGGAAAAACACTGTATTAACATCTTTATATTTACAGCTACACTATGTAATGTATGTATATGCATATAAGCTATCGCTTTAATCGATATTGTCCATCAGCCCAGATTAGCTTCTCTTCAGTTACCATTGCATCGAGCATATCGCGTAGTTCAGCATGACTCTTGGTGAACTTCACCGGTCCTTGTAGAAACATGGAGAGTGTTGTATGAATACGCTCTAATGGCTGTGGTCCCATACTACTAAGCATATTCTTAATGACATTCCAGTAGAGTAGCATCTCTCCTGTTGATTCCTCTTCTTGATTGATAGAAGTATCATCGTGTGCTTCCTCTGCCATTACTACTCCTACATATAAATTGGTTATATCATTGATGTTATACTCTATATATATATATATACCTTGTGTGTCTGTTTGTTCTCCTGCCGATGATTGTACTACAAAGTGTCCTTGATCTACTTCCTTCAATATACCATGACCACACCAAAAGTAAAGACGACGTTTCAGTAGAGGCAATGGCATTTTCAGCTTATTCGCCAGTTCATTTATCTCCCATTTATCTAGTGAATTCACTGGTTAATGAATGCTATTACTCGTTGTCACTACATTGACTTGTTACCTTGTTGATCAAATGCCATAATGACTGTAGCATGAGGTGGTGATACATGGAACTCTACTGTTCGCTCATCAAATTCCAATTCTAAATGACTGTACCCACTTGTGGTATTAATACAAGTTTACGCTGTTGTTTATATTCACTGAATATATGACTTGATGTCGTGTAGAGACTAGATAACATGCTATTAATCATCATCACATTGATTAGTATACAACTACTTACGAATCAATCATATCAGGTAGTGCAAACTCTTCCGATTTGAATTCAGGCCATGATAGTCTTGACAGAATAATTGGTCGTATAACATCAGTCCCTTATATGATATATATGTATATACATATATTAATAACAGCAGTAATGATATCTCAAATGACTTACATCGATATCTGATGCATAATCCTGATGTAAATACTGTTCAAACCGTTTACTATCAGCAAAATCTTTGATCATCACTTCACAAGATTGTAGATTCGTCTCGCCGAATCGTAGCTTTAACATTTCTAAATTACGAATCTAATAATGAAATAAGCTGAATATCCCATTAGAATGATAGTAATCAATATACTTACCTCTTTCTCCGTGTCATAATCATCAATTGCCAATAATCGTTCGGCAAACATTGCTTGGAATGCTTTAACGAATACATCACGGTCTTGTATATACTAATCAGCATACTGATTGCATCGGCATTACGACGATGAAGTGTATCCAGCCCTAAGATTGATATTAATCACTAGCATTATTACTATTCACTTGCTACTTACGTGGTCCAGCATCTATAGGAATGGGTTCCCAGTTGGGATCGTCGCCATCCTCATCTTCCGAATCTGACGTGTAGCCTTGTCCCGAATCACCGGCGGTCAACTCTTCAATAAGATCGGATCGTGACTCGTTCATTAAATCTTCCGCAATACATCGAATTGTATCATCGCGTCCACTATGCTCATTTAGTTCAATGATATTACTTGACTGTTATGTATACACTTACCGTAGATAATTACGAACTGGCTCGGCTACTCGTTCCAATAGAGTGCCAGGTGGATCAATAAATCGTAAACAACGAATCATTGAAATGTAATGCATAAGTATATCTGATGTATCTGCTCCTGGATGTAAGAGACGCTTATCAATCCTATTACTTTGTGAGTGCATGGATACTGTGTACTTAATGTTATTACTCACGATGTAGCAAGTGTAGCAACTAGTTGATCCCGTTGATGTGATGTCTTTATACAAATCTAAATGTATTCATCATCATAAGTAATTGTTAATATGATAATGCCGTAATCAATCGAGTAACTGCTTACCTTCAAGTCTTCCAATGCACCTTTACAAGCTGGATGTTCAACAATAATATTGAATAATTCCGAGATACTAAATACTATTAATTCATACAAACTATTATTATACTATACTAGACTTACCGTAGACTTGCTAATGTACGTGCTAAATGATCCGATAATGTTCGATACCATATTACTACGGGTGTAGCATTATCGTCTCTATTATTGACATGATTATTCATGTTAGTATTTGCTCTTATTACATGTTAACTCGACTATACCATAGTAGAATACGCAATGAATCAATGGAAGTAGTACGTGATCTAGCCAGTATTGACATTGTGAATGTGCCGATACTTCAAATGAGCCATGTGCCGTCGCGTATACCAAATACTCCATGGCTTGCATCGATACTTTAATTACCATTTGTTGCAGCCATTGTTCGTCAATCTCGGCAAATATTCGACGTAGCTCTCGCATTTCACGCAATCCTTTAATAATATTGAATTTACTAGATGAAAATGCACGATGGTCACTGGAAAGAATATGCTTGACCACATTATCCAGTACAGATATCAACTTGTGAGTATCATCGATTGACGGCAATGGTATATGATCCATAGCGTGTTGTATATCTTCGAATTCTTGCAACAAATGACGAGTATAACAATAGGCCATTGGCCATAAACAACTTGGCAGTAATGACTTGACTATAACACGTAGTCGACGTAGATACTGTTCTCGCAATGATGAACTAGTATATTACTATTGTTACTATTCTGTAATAGATACATGTATATGTGTAATGATATTGACTTACTCGACGAGTGTATAGGTTTGCTCCTTTAACTGATTCATCTCCTTAAAGATCAAATCTACTAGATGCGTGAATGTTGTCGATATCTTTGCTAATAGTTCCGGTTGATCCCATCGATCTACTCCCGCGTAATCCGACTCTATCTGGCTCTATACTAGTGACTTAGCATTCAATTAGCTATGCGAGTATACCTTACACACTCACCCAGTATTCCCGGTCTATCTCGGCTAACTTGGAGGATAAACGACTGGTCAATTCTAATTGCGCTATCTCTATAGGTAAACAAGTCAACAATGGCTCGAATACAACTCGATATCATTGCATATCACCTGATAGACAGTCTAATAGCTGAATAGGATCATTTATATCATGCAAGCCAGCATACATGGTCTGTAACTGTGTAGTCTCCATATCTAATAGTTACAAGTAAGATAATTATATGTTATGACATGATTCCTACACATATACTTGCCTATACCAAATAGTTGTACCCTATTGTAGCGTAACTATTATACCGATCCTTACTGTATTGTTATTGTCGAGTACTACTATGCTAACAGTAATAAAAAGGAATATGAAATAGCAACAACAGTGAGTAATGAGCGCGTCATTATTGTTTTCTTTTCCCCATCTCTTTCCTTATTAACAAGTACGATTTGTCTTTTCCTTTTCCCTTTCAACACTTACAACTAGTCAATATGCATCGACGACAACATTTACACGCAAATATTCTAGCTGAACACGAGAATACAGCAGCAGGAGTGACAGGTAGAACACCTGGTATTCATCGTAGCAATGTAATGACGGCTAAAATGGACACAAACTCATTGGCATACAAAACACCTAAAGCGAATATAGGTATGCTGCTAGTAGTGATATTACTAATGCAAACTTCGTAGTATACTAATACTGGATGTACTAGGCGATAACTTGAAAATGTCCACCACTATCAGGGCACCCACTGGAAGACGTGGACTATGTGATATTACCAATGCTACGCCTTATGTTTATGACACCGATAAACCAGCTCCATTGCAATTGACAACGCAACGACCAATGAATAGACGTGTATTCAACGATGATCATACACTACATGGTGATGCAACCACGATTAAATCACGTATGGAAGAGAAAGTGAATACGCGAGACAATGATGATATTGAATATATGCCACCACGAAGTATTGGTAATTATTACGCTAATGTATACATTTTAGTAGAGTATTGTTATTAATCAAATAGATAGACTTGCCCTATGAGTCAGACATTCCGTTAAATTGGCAAAGAATTGTCAATCCCGATAATCCGAATTGTTATTCATTTCGTCGTACCATATCATTAAGCACTTGGTCGTACACTAGAACACCAGAGACTGTAAACATCATACCCGACAACTCGATAAATGGTAAGTGTTCTCTACCTTTACATACATGATACTGTAATATATATCCATATAATCATAGAACCATTCTACTGTTGTAACAATCAATTACTTGATCCATTGCCATCGGTATTCGATCCGTTAAGCGATAACTCATCGTCAATCTCGGATATATTGTCACCCATAATGTTCCCAGTGTCAAGTCATAGCAGCATCAAACCTGTTCTATCAAGTACTATCTACGCACGTCAACGTCGTTATTCATTGGGTAAAGTAATTCAAAGTAATCGTCAGGAACGACGTCGTAGCAGTAATTATCAAGGAAAACAACAACAGCAACAGCAACACAATCATTTGAATAGTAAACAGACCTTTGGATTAAGCAAGCCTACAAACAGTCGTCAATTTACCTCTAGACTACCAGTATTGATTAAGGGAAGACGTGATATTAAATCGATCAGTACAAGTACTAGACGACAACATACTGCTAGTAGTCAAGAGTATCAACAGGGTAATTCAAGAATACCACGATATCAGCATCAGAATCATTACTCGATGACACGCTCACAAATACCAAATATAACAGTAATCAAACGACAAGAAGATCCATTCTAACCAGTGGTATATCCATGATATGCACTCGTCATTTCTTATTGAATAACGTGTTGTTGTTAATAAACATTAGTAATGTATTTTAAACATAATATTGAGCTATAAAATCATCATTTCTGATTGTAATTCATTTCACTTTTCTACCTTTGTATTGCTTGTAGTAGTTTGACAGTACTGTTCCAACCAATTAGCGCAGTTAGCCTTTTGTTTTATGAATGAATGATTTATTAGATCATCAAGTATGTTGGTTTATACAGCGTAATCAATAATGATAATTGATCATATTGATTGGATGAATGTCGTATCGCATTATAGATACCATTAAATATTCATGTCCATATGATTGTGGATCATTCGATGACATGTCGTAATGCATTGCAATCAGTATCGACCACGTCAGTTGATAATGGAATGAACAATGATAGATGACATACAAATGAACATGTCATGTTGATGTCATGATAATGAATGACATTTGTATGGATGTGACAATCAAGTCAGAATAATAATGACATGCACGCTCCATTATTGGAAGCTATCGTGTATTGTTCGTAATTCGCACGTATTTCTATGCTAAAGAGCACAATGTCGGCTACTCAACTTGATTTACCATCACTGTTCAACTAGCAGACATGCTTCCTATTCTTACCTAGTCACTTCTTAATCGACTTCATCGAACAGTGACTATCCTCACCACACATGCATGTAATACGCATAACAATCCGAGCATAGCATAATGCTAGTTTAGTAAATGTGCGGCTAAGGAGTTAAAACAAGTGAAATGGAAATGAGTACTTTTATTGCCGGGAAGAATGATGTCGAACAAATAGGTGGATGTAAACGAGCTACGTCAGTTCCTAGACTAATGATAGTTGCATTCGATAATTCCAAGCAAATAAACACTCCCTCCTTCGACAAATGCTCATATTCCCCATCTTGCTTACATTGAACTGACGATCCGACTACTTTGAAAGCAACGGACATCGTAAAACACTCGTACATTGTTGTATGCTTGTATTTGTGTCATGTATTGCAGATGACGGTTATTTCATTCCTCGTTAAATGATTGGCTATTCTAATGACTTAGCCAGACTTCTATTCAAAATGAATGGCTGTAATACGTTCTGTTGAACTGGTATGTTTTACTCAAACTGAGGTTAGCTGCTTAACCCTTGACCAGCAAATGGTCATGCAGTTCCCTCATGTGGGGTTGGCAAATGTATGGACAAAAGCCATGGTGCTGGGACCTTCCGGTTTTTCTTACAAAACGGTTTATCCGAATACCAGTCCTGCTACTTTGGACAATGGCGACTTCTATCACACCACCACCAAAGTAATTCTAATGCGAATGTTTCTCCCTGGAAATAACAGGTAAAAGAGAAATGGGAGTACGAGTATGGAGAAATAGTGGATGGCACATAGGATTGTTACAAGGTCCCGTGAAAAAGATCTCAGATGAAGGAAATAAGGAGAGAAGGCTCTTGAGCTAAAACAATGTAATGAAATGTGTAATGCAGCGGGATAATATCATTTCATGTCGTTACAAATGTCGACATGTGGAGTAGATGCTTAGGGCAACTATTCGCGTGTATAATGAATGACCCACGATAGCCATCATCATGCTTTCCACCTAGATGTTTAGCATCATCTCGGCTATAAATCAAGCACTTTTCGATACACTCAGCTTGCCATCCTCATATTCACTCTTCTACTCTACTCTACTCTTTTCTACTCTACTCTACTTTCTACTCTCGTTCTAGTCAGCTGAGCTATCCATTCCACTAGGCCAATATCAACATGAAGTTCTCTACCATATCGCTATTGCCGTCGCCGTTGTCGCTGTCGCCAGTGTGGCCACCGTTGAAGCTAGTCCCGCATTGGATCGTCGTAGTATGTCTGGCCGTACCCTATCAATTGATGTACTAATCGTAGTCTATTGTTTCATTGTCCACCGATGATTACCGATAGGTCGTAAGTTCATGTATATTAATGGTTGATTCGACATGCTAATCACACTGTAATGTTTATTCTACATATTGATTTGTTAATAATAGTTTGTAAGCTATTCTATTGTCCGTAACAAGTTCTATGCTAATGTAATACAAATCAAAACCATATGTGGCTACCATTTCAAGGGGGTGTAAGTTATCATTATGATCGTAATGTAAGGTATATTAATTACCATCTGTTACACAATCCATATACTTGTTTACCACAGTGCGTAAGTTACCATTTTGATGGCAATAAATGACGTACTAATTCTAGTATGACACATGGTTTACATACGTTCCTGTATGATAGAATGTAAGTTACCGCTCAGATTGTAATGGATAGATGTATTAACTACTCTATGATACATGATCCACGTATACTTGCGTATGATAGGCCGTAAGTTACCACTCAGATTGTAATGAATGACGGACTAATACCAATGTGGCTCGTTATCCACGTAAACTTCTGTATGATAGTGGGTAAGTTATCATTTTGACTGCAATGAATGAATGTACTAATTGTAATGCGGCACACAATTTCGTTATGATAGGTCGTAAGTTATCATCCTGACCGTAAGGAATGAGTATACTAATCATATAATTCACTATGTTCTGTATGATAGGACGTAAGTTAACATATTGACCGTAATGAATGAATGTACTAATCATAACGCGGCACATGATTTTTTATAATAGGGCGTAAGTTATCATCCTGACTGCAATGAATAAGATACCAATAATAATATGATCCACATATGTTCCTTTATAATAGGGCGTAAGTAATCATTCTGACTGCAATGAATGAGTATACTGATTACAATGTGACACACGATTTTCTGTATATAGAAAGTAAGTCATCACTCTGGCTACAATCTATGGTATACTAACTATAGTATCGGCACATGGTCCACATACGTTCCTGTATGATAGGGAGTAAGTTATCATTCTCATTGCAATAAATGTTGTACTAACCACAGTATCGGCACATAATCCACGTATGTTTCCGTATAACAGGCTGTAAGCTATCATTCTGCCGTAATGAATAGACGTACTAATGATAATATGATACACAATTTCCACATATTTATGGATAACAGTGTGTAAGTGATCATTCCCAATGATAACATATGGGTGTATTAATTACGATATGGTACACGATCCATATATTTTCTGTATGATAGGACGTAAGTTATCATTCTGACTGCAATAAACGTGGTACTAATTACAATGCGGCACATGATTTCCCGTATGATAGAAGGTAAGTTATCATTCTGACTGCTATGAATGAGTACTAATTACAATATGGCACGTGGTTCACATATGCTTACGTATGATAGGATGTAAGTTATCATTACAATTATAATGGACGAGGAACTAACTAGGATATGACACACGATCCATGTATGCTCTTGTATGTTAGTGGGCAAGTTAACATTCTGGCTGTAATGAATGACGTACTAATTCTAATATGGCACGCGATCCACGTATGTTCCTGTATAATAGAAAGTATGTTTCCATTACGATTGCTATATATGATTATTAATACCAATATGTCATATAATTCGCATATGTCTGTGTATACCAGCCTGTAGGTAACCATTATGGCTGTAATGAATGACGTACTAATCATACTATGACACATAATCTATATATGTTCCTGTATGATAGAAAGTAAGTTTCCATTACGATTGCTACGAATGAGTACTAATCACAATATGTCATATAATCCACATATGTCTGTGTATGCTAGTGGGTAAGTCATCACTCTGGCTACAATCTATGGTATACTAACTATAGTATCGGCACATGGTCCACATACGTTCCTGTATGATAGTGGGTAAGTAATCATTCTAGCTGTAATGAATGAGGTACTAATCCCAGTATTGCATACAATCTATGTATGTTCCTGTATACCAGCCTGTAAGTTACCATTCCGATCGTCATCTACGATATACTAATTACAATACAATTTACATTAATTGAATGATAGTTCTAAGCAGTAAGTAATAATCCACAATAATCATACTCATACTAATCCATTATGGTTACAGAGCAAGACAAGGACATCATCAAGTAGATATTATAGGTATTCAAGCCAAGAATGTATTGGTGCAAGACCCTTTTGTGTCCATGTATTCAAGTCATTATTCCTTGGTACAACAACAACAAGTATATCTACAAGTCCCTTCCGTCTATTCATCCATGGTCCTATTACATAAATATCAATAATGGCTGGTTCATTTATTGAATAAATATGTAATGCTATAGGGCATTCTTCTACTCTATTCATCGTTCGATTCTTTCTTCTACTCCAGCTATGCTTATTATTATCGTGTGCCATGAATGAGCATTTTATATCGAGTGAGGTCATTGAATATTGATTACACGAGTGCTATTTCATCACATATGTCAGTATCCTTAGAACTATGCTTCCTACATATTGTCATTACACTTGGATTACAACATGTCATAACTATGTCTAGTGTTGCTGTAATGCTAGGAACAAAGACAACGTCTACGTTTCTATACTTTAATGCTTAAACGACACAACAGCATGGAAGCGAGTGATGACAACAGCGGTCAGTGGGATTGGTGAAAACACTATTCGATACATATACAAGTGATTACGGAGGACGTAGTCAAATGTGAAAGAGGAAGAGAAAGAGGGAGAGAGGTAATGGTGTTAACAAATGTGCAAGATTATTTATTAATAAAAGTAAAAGTTAAAGGTTAACATTGGTAATCAATTAAAGAAACCTTGTATTACATTTTTATACTTTCCAATATGAATATCCTTCATCATAAAAGGTAGAGATAAAAAACATACTATTGCAATATTATCTAATAATAAGGTTGTTTGTGTAGTTGGCACGTCTACAATGCCAAGAACCGTGAACGAGTACGAAAAGATGAAGAGGCAGCAGAAGCAGAAGAAGAAAAAAAGAATGAACGAGTACAGATTGCGGTAAATATAGACTAGATAGTCTACTAGCTAATTGGCCATCTAACCAGTAATATTATACCAGGAACGAGAGAGTAGAATGGCTTTACTTAGGGCAAAAGCAGCTAGACGGTATGGAACAGCAACGGCAGCGGCAAATGCAACAGTAATCCATGATAATAGTACACTTGACATATCCCATGATACGCTAGAGGTGACATCTATGAAATCATCATCATCATTATCACCATTATCAATGACGAATGATCAAATGGAATGGCAAATAGCGTAGAGACTAGTAGTAAAAGTGTTACCAAGTCGGTGTATACATCAAATGAGCACATTAATCTGTTTAAAGAAGAAGAAGAAAGCGCTAAAAGTAAAGTGAAACGAAAAGATACTGACTCAACAATGGCGACATCTAACAAGACGGTATCGCAAAATGATTGCTTTGGTCAATTGGTTAAAGGTGAACAGATAGAATGATGTCATATTCATTACTTATAGATTATTACTATTGCAATTACTATTAGGACGTGAACCATGGTATTTACATCGTCAACATTCGTCGTCAACTAAATCATTACTAGAAATAGTGTAGATGATGGTAGAAAGTCACGTTCTAGAAGGTAAGATAGTGTATCAGTATTTACTATGAATAGCTAATAACTAATAATGATGCTCATTGACAGGCCCTCATTGCACCATCTATCACATTAGAAGATCCCATGACTAGTATTCGACGTCATCAGTCTAGAAAAGAGCAATCCAGAAAGTATACGCTAGTATAAATGATGAACATACTCCACATCAGTATTACCACAGGTAGATAACATAAACGATTATTACTAGTAGTTGAAATGTTAATTATTACTATTAGAAAGCGACATCCACATCGGATAAGCGTAGTATTGATGAATTACGACGTGAACGTCTTGAACGAGAACAACGGGAACAGAAACGAGTCAATGATCTATTAGGACATCATACACCAGTGGTGAAAGAGGAGAATGTCCCATATCATACGCAATATCATCCGGAATTAAGTAGAGATCGACACGTAAAACGACATTACAATAATACAACCTATCGATCTAGTATTCGACGACATAATAATGATAATGAATACGATGATGATCGAGATGATGATAGAAGATCACGTCATCGTCATCATCGATCAAAGTATGGTAGACCTTATTAGTCATTAGTGTCGACTATACTACCAATTTATATTCAACTTTTGCATAACCAATATTACAAGATCTTTCTTTAAAAGGATCGCGATGGATGTGCACCAACACTGTAGAGGAAGGCCCTTAATTGATCGCGTGTTAACTAGTTGTTGTTGTTGGTTGTTGTTGTTGTATATCATCAGTTATAGTTGAATTGCTTATTTGTATCGTATATTGACTTACTCTATCAAGCTACATTGACATTATTCATTAGTTGCTGTTTTCATAATAATAGAATAGCTTACCTGTTTGTTATGTGCCAATTGTATGATATGACTACGATCGATTGCATTCTTGCGTGCACTTGCTACCTGTATCGATCATGGAAGTGTATTTACGATTAGTAACAGATTAGAAATGAGATGTCACATTCTATATCATCGTTGCTGTCATTCTACTTATTATTATGATGAACATCGTATAAACTGACCTCTTCTTTCTCCTTCTCCATTGCAAGGTAATCGTCCATATTCAATTGACGCTTGAATTCTTTGGCGAGTACACCGATTCTCTAATGAATGTATAAGCACTAATGCATACTAACATTGTACATCTACGTACTTTATGAATAATATCAAATTTAGGTATTGCCGTGTCAGATATAAGTTCTGGTTCATCCTGCTTTAATAACACCGCTTGTAATTGATTATAATGATCTTGTAATACTATACATGAATTACTTTGTTAAGATAGTAGTAGTAGTAGCAGTAGTACAGTGCAATCTTACCATAATTATTATACTGTGTAGGTTGAAAGCTTTTCTTAAATGCCATTTGCTAATGATTCCTTTGATCAGGTCGATTTGTTCTTCTGATGCTGTTGAAATGACAGGATTAATTAAACGTTTATGATTGCTTATCTCATTAAGTAACATACCTTTAACGGATTGAGGAACATGATGCTCTCGTATAGCATCTAAGAATGGTAAAGTAATAATATGAAAACCTGGTGGCTCTACTTGACCATAAGATCGGTTATCTCCAGCTAGATACAATAGATTAATGACATTATAGTAACGTAATAATAGTAATAGTAATACCTGTGGTAGCATGGCCACCAAGTAGGGTTCTGTATTTGGCCATATAATCATTCGAGCAATGGCTACTTGTTTCTTTGTGTAGAGTGTTTTTAACAATGCAGTAAATGTAGTAATACTTCCACTATAAGCCTGTTAGATAAGCAAACAAGTCATTAATATTACAATTAAATAATACTACAATGATTACTTACCTCCTCATCGGGATAAGCAAAGTAGGGTGGTAATATAGTATGATATAGTTTAAGTGAATCTTGTGGTTTAAATCCAAGTAAACGAATACCTGAATAATCAACAATCATTATTAAAGATTGATTAGAAGGGAATAGTACAACAGTAAGTGAAACTTCTTACTTGGTTCACCAAAGTCAGTCATTTGTTTCCATTCATCCTTAGTGAATACAATCTAGTATAATAATTGTATAAGTACTTGTGTAAACACATAGTAAATATACACGTCGATTGATCATCTCTACCTTTTCCCCTCC
Source organism: Syncephalis plumigaleata (assembly GCA_025201365.1). Lineage (NCBI taxonomy): Eukaryota > Fungi > Zoopagomycota > Zoopagomycetes > Zoopagales > Piptocephalidaceae > Syncephalis > Syncephalis plumigaleata. Next base: position 379,142 of record JAIXMF010000004.1, on the reverse strand, counting down.
TAACCAATAGTAGTATTGTAACTTGTCATTATCTACTGGTTCATTGGTATCCTACAAAGGAGTGATTATTAACATCATTACATATACGTATATGTGATGATCTACTTCTTTCCCTTAACTTACTTGTATTATATACTGTGGCCTAGATTGTACCTTATACGTTGAATCATGATTGCGATAAATGTATTTTGGCATTTCCTTTCGTCGTTTATGTATTACATTGTATCTAATAATGCGTGAATCACAAGTGAGTACGTGTATTTATAGATAGACATATCCACATATTGTTGCATTACATTTTAATACCGATAATGGTATGATCTGTTAGTGCAAATGGTAGTCGTGTGTAGACGCGTCGTCGTGTAACATGTCGTTCTAGTCTCGTCAATAAATCATCATCATTGTTCGATGGTTCTACCATTGTTTGCATGTCGTTATGTTCATAAGAATATTTGTTAAATGATCTAACAAGAACTCCTAATGCATTAAAGAATGGGGATGTTAGCGTAAGCAGTCATAATCATGTTACTTTAACGTGTCCACCTTATACAATGTAGTTGGATTAAGCCATGGATCGAGTGGAGAAATGGGAAACAGCTGAACGTGTACATCTAGATTACATAGTTTCTAAGCAAGCATTAGTCGATAGTCAATGGTAGATGCGTGTACACGTTATTCTACCATTAAAGCCTCCTCGATATAATTGATCTTTTGTTCCGATAAATTATTAGGCAGTATGTTGTTACTTGTCAATAAATAGACTTGCTTAGTAGCCAGGTTCTGTGTGCTAATATGAATCATTAGTAGCTGATAATGCAAGCATGTTATGTGTCCATTACCATGAATTAAATACGCTACAACAAGCTGTGAATATATCGCCCAGTACAGCATCGCTCATATCATGTGGTTGAACATGGGAATGAATAGTCGAAGGTGCTACTTATATGCATTAGTAGTTTGTACTAATGAGTAATGCTCATTTCCCTTACTATGAATCAACTGTTCAAGTTGTTTGATTTTCTCAATTTCAAGCAACTCCAAACCGTGCCATAAATAAATGTTGTTCAAGTCGGTAAAGTTCGATGTACGCTACAGCATTGATGATGATGATTATCATCAAGTTTATACGCGTCGTATTAATGTGTAGCTAGTATTTTCGAATGAATAGTGGCTACACCTCATACTTACTGTATTAAAGAACAAAATACCCATGGGATGGGTGCTACCACGTCTTAGTTGACCTAGTATGATACTGCATACACTACGTAGTGCCATTAACAGAGGTGACTTCTCCTGGTTAGGCTGACTTTCTTGCACGCTTGAATATGCGTCGATAACGAACAGAATAGCGTCTTTACCAAAAGTACGCGTCTTGTCATTATACAGTTAATCAGTTCTATTCGGCATAATTAGCATATACGCAAACAACTACCTTATATGCTTGTTTATCATTAGTGGGAACAAGCTCTTCGTCACCATTGGTGTCAGTATCGAATTCCCAACGTTCGTTCATGTTGCGAATTATGCAATCGAGTAGAGTAGAATAGAATAGAGAGAGAAATGAAATGGAAAGGCCGCGATACAAAGTAGAAATTGTCTTTTTATTGTTATTATTGTTATTATAGGCATCATTCTATATCCTATAGAAATTGATCAAATGATAGTATGCTAAACGGCTTCAGCCTTTTCAAGTTGACTCGTCGTTGATGTCGCTTTCTGCATTGTTACGGCTGCTTTCTTCGTGTCTTTACGAGTAGTGGAGGCCAATTTCTCTTGTAGTACACGCTTTAATCGAACACCCGCCTCGCTAGCAAGTTTATCGTCGCGCGTTTGCAACAAGTAGTTGTCAAGTCCGCCTTTCTTATCGATTGTACGTAGTGCCGCTGTCGTTACCTTGAATCTCACCATACGTCCAAGGATCTCGGAGTAAAGACGTTTGTTTTGTATATTAGGCAGCCAGATACTAGTAGTCAGTGTAAAACGATAGATAGGCATAAGCTACTGGTGTGTGGATGCGTGCTTTTTCCTCTTTGATTTATGCAAATCTACTTACCGTCGCGTCTTCTTTAGGGAGAATGGCTTATTATTACCGAATTGAATATGTTTGCCAGCGAATAAACCACGCTGGGCGCGCTTAAATGTATTGACAGCGCTAGCGTAAAGAGAAAGCGACGGCTTCATAATAGCGTACTGTTTGTAGAGAGAAAGAGCGAGAGAGATTCAAAAATCAAGTGAATAGCATTTTCACTTTCTGGTACACACTTTGTTTTCCATTATCATTCTTCGTTTATTGCCTTGTTTATTAACACGTTACGGTTACCCAATATGAAGTAGTACGTAGACAGTATTGACAGTATAATAGCCTATACATGGACCAGTATTGTACTAACTACGTGTAATAGTCTAGGTGGACAATTGCTAGCATTATTGCTGTCGTGTTTATGTTTGGTCGTCCATCATGTTGTAACTGCTATGGATGTGCAAGGCACTATCATACGTAATGGTGCCATTGCTGGTAGGCATCTATCTTTTTTCCTTGTACTATATGTATGACTAGAATTTGTTGTTACGCCGGTTAGATCTTGCACTCTTGCCACCTTCAACTATGGTTGTACTGGACAACGGTAGTCATGCAGGCTATGTTCGACAGGATGGCAGCTTTATCATGTAGGCAATATGAAATAGTATTACGATGGAATAACATTGATCTGATTGTATCTCGACTAGACGAGAAGTATCCGAAGGCGACTATTTACTGGAAGTGTGGACATCCAATCTTGAATTCCCCAAGGTATGTCATAATATATCTGTAGTTGATGATAGTCGCAGTAATTGAAATACTTGCATGCGATCCACTAACATATATACATCAACAATAGTTGAAAGTGTCAGTCAGAAAGGATAATATTACCGCTATCAGAACAGATACAGGCTTGGAATGGTCTACTGTAGGATTGGAGCAACCATATCCACTATTACTTGCTCCACTTGCTAAGCGAGAATTCTTTACGGTAACTAGATAGTTTGACTATTCTTTCCCATTAGCTAATCCACTGTATGTACATATATTTGTATCGACGATGATTACAGAAACGTGAAGGATTCAGTATTATTGGATTGTTCGCCAATCCATACATGCTTATGATGGGCTTCAGTGTTATTATGCTGGTGGTAATGCCAAAGATGATGAAGAGTATGGGTAAGTATCGTTCATTATTAACAGCAAGATGCTTGGTATCTTCTTCTCCACTAACATATGTAACATGATATGTCTAGATCCGGAAGCATTGGAAGAGATGCAACAGAACCAGAGTAATATTCAGAATGGCCTCGATAGCATGCCTGATATCTCACAAAAGTTGGCCAATTTCTTTGCACCAACTCAATAGTGTGTGTTGTAAATTGTTTATCATTGAATAAATATCAAACGCTGATTGGAAGAAAACGCGAATGTGTAGCAATTGTTGATTGGCCCGTAATACAAAACTCATATTCCTGCCCTTGACTCCTCCTTTTTAATAGAGCAGCGTGTCTGTTCGCATTCATTCGTATCTCTCTCTCTATTCCTTCACTCGTTATTGCTATTTCTTCACTGACTTTACTACTTATTGAATTACACACACACGTCCTTCTTCTCGATACTATGTCAGATCAAGTTGAATCATTTCTCGATGAACCACGTCAGTTCATCAAAGAGAGTCAGTTGCTTTTGAATCGCTGCACCAAGCCAGACAGAAAAGGTTCGTTGCTATTGCTCTACTGTGTGAATGTCTCCAGTTGACGTGATATTATCATTATCATTATCATTATATCAGAATACATCAAGGTGGCTCAAGCAGTCTCTATGGGTTTCTTCGTTATGGGCTTTATTGGTTTCTTCGTCAAGGTGAGCGATAAGAAAAGCACTCGTTAACTTCTTATGATGTAGATTATTAATGTATGATCTTTTTACTTTCACTTAGCTTATTCACATCCCAATTAACAACATCATTGTGTAAGTAATACTTGAAATGCATCGAAAACATCATCTAATCCTTATGAATAGCGGCGGTGCATAATATGCTCAATGGACGGGGCGAAAGACCAAACATCTTGCATTACTAAATGTTGTCATTGATTTATCATAATCAATGATGTGTGCCAATAAATCAAGCGATAGCACATTCTCGTATAAATAACTCGAATGCTTGAATAAATAAGCAAAAACTAGAAAATCGGCTGTTTTATACTGCAATTATCAGGTCCTCTATTGACATCAATACAATTGATATTTACGTTGATGGTTTGTAGTAAAGAAGCTATTTATTATAATATATCAATAGTTTAGTAATCATTATGGTGAATGATAACAGCCTGCCGTCTATTTAATAATTCTTTATGGCCGGCTTTTCTATCATGTCGTAGTCATCACCGTATATGAAGTTTAACATCATGAAGGGCGCTATGGCAGATTTCATACGAGCGCTTATCTCCTGCAATTTTTGGAGTCGCTTATAGTATAGTTCCACTTGAGGGAGCAGGGCGAGATTAGTGATTCCATAGTCAGTGTTAAGTATGCTATTGTAAGCATTAAAACAACTGTCGATGAATGCACCAGTTTGCTTGACATCGGTTAGATAAGTTTTATAGATCTCGTTTAACACTCTTTGATCTTGATAAAGTTCTGACCTGGCCATACTCTTTGCGTACTCTTTGAAGATACTGAACGATCAAAGTTGATCAACTTGATGCCATTTATGTTATTCTTATCGTCATCAGAAACGAGGATATCTATTACGATAGTGGTTAGATCCATTCATATGTAGAAGCAATGACTTACGCTCTACTCCAACACTATTATACGCAACACCTACTCCATTAAGATATGAAACAGCTAAACAGTGTTATGATTAGCACTAATAGTTAAGCTGTTGCTTCGGCTGATATACGTACCTTTCATTATCCGGGCTATCATGTTTGGTATATGTTTAGCCATAGCAAATGAAGCTTCTCGCATAAAAAACGATCTCAGACTAATATATTCTTCAGGGTGCTCGAACACAAAGCATCCTACTAGTTTATTTGCGGACTGAGCGTTATCAATACGTTTCAGTAAAACATTGTCAAGGTACTTCTTGGATATATGATCTGTTAATCCCTCGATATGCTAAATGACAATGTGAGCTAATGTCATTAGGCGGTATAATTGTAACTACTTACATCATAGAATGTTCACTTTTTCGTATTTCTTATTATCTTTGTAGCATGTGACAAGAACATTTTGTCTATTCCATGTCGCTTTCATTTTATAATGAGCATGAATAGATTTTCCTGACCATCTTATCGACTTAAATCTATACTTTCCGGAAAATGATACATATAAATCCCAATTTCTTGGATCTTCTGTTGCATGTATAATCATTTTCTTTGATGATTGAGAGTGTACTTGCTTGTTATTTGGACGCATTGGTGGGGTTACGCTATTCCATTTATCGGGTATAAATTGTATATTTGTATTTGGCTGTTGATTCCATGGTTGTCCTGCCATTGTATCTGATTCGGATTGTTATTGGTGAATGATGATTGCGTACCCCACATATCCGTGCCATTTGTGTGATGCGATAACATCATCCACACACACAGTGTGATTGCAGATAATGAAGTCGTGCTGTATTTCATGATTATTCCGGTCGAGTAACTTGTTGATATGTCGTCAATAAACTCGATTCTTGTAGCCACACTTGTATTGATCTATATCGGCGATTAGTGCAGTGTATTCGTATACTAAACGGAATGGCTTTGGCGTGTAGTTCTATGAGGAGACTTGACTATGGCAAAAAGAAAAAAGAAGCAAGCACGAGATGTTATTGAAAAGTGGCTACCAAAGCATTCAAAAAGCATCTATTTATATTAGTGGAGATGATGGTACGATATCGATGTTTTATGATAACATGTGCATATGCTAAAAGAACACATGTCGTGTACCATATCTGAACCGAGAACTGATTGCGGATAGCTGTTTACGGATACCACATCCGTGGTATAAACTGGAATGGTGTACAAATAGTAATGGTTGACCATGAGTGTCAATCATAAAACATCCATTGCCATATCGCGATCATGAAAATACGATCATCCATATGCGTTCTATACATCTCCTACTTGTAACTATTTGTATTCGCCATCACCAGCCTCTTCAGCTTTTAGATGCATTGGCATGGCAAACAAAGGATATTGTGCATCTCGATTCATTTGCAAGTGTATACTGTATCATTATGTCTAGACATGGTAATCATTCAGCATTTTATCTAGTAAAACTATAATCCAGCAAGATAGAACGCATCGCATTCCAAATGCAATAAAACTAGAAAAGCGTGTATTGTTTTAGATGGCGTACAATTAAGGAATGCACGATGTTGCTGAAGATGTAGAAGTAACGACATGAAACGATCGTCCACACGAGAATGTACCGACTAGGTAGCGCGCAATGATATATACTTGATTTCTACAGGAGAATGGTAAGTATACGCGATGTTGCATCATTACTCTCTAGCAGACGAGTAATGACATGCAATCACTTATGAATCAATTGAAGTTAATGAGCAACAATTCATTTGCTTTTTCTCTATTCAATTAGTGAAATAGCGTGCCATGATGACATTAATTCTGTTTCAAGTTACAGTATTTATGCCGTTGTTTACAAGAAGAAGCAAGTTTGTGGCATAGATGAATATCAATCGAATTTACTAGTTCGTATGTTAATGAGTTTTAATCGTTTAATCTAAAGCTTTCCAAATAGATGAATTATATCGCCAATAGCATAGTGCCTATATGACAAAGAAACGTTTATACAATGAATGATGTAGGAATTACTAGTAGAAAGATACAAGCTTCATACTTGCTAATATTTAGGGGGAGAGGATTGGCACATTGGTGATATTAGGATCCGGTTAAACACGTCATATCTCCCAGCGTGGAATGGTGGAAATGCGCACTCCACACATTTCCTTTAAATACAGTGTTTTTCCATCCAATTTGCGCATTTATCCTTTAACGTTTGCAGTTCATTAATAAATAGATTAACACAATTGTTAACACCATTATCACCATAGAAATGCCAATGACATAGCACGATAATAATAACAATTCAGTATTCAGTAATGGATCATTTATTGATAGCGATAACTATCATCATCAATTCTATAAGGTAGACGATACAAGTGTACTAGTATAGTTGGATATTGCCATGTCATGTACTTACAAGTAGCTATTGATTATCGTTTATGGAATCGGGATATGGCTGCATGTCTGAACTTCATTCAGATTATCCACAGTGTTCGTAATGGATATGGTATTCCAGAACAATTCCGACGAGGTGCTGTTCCTTCTAAACGTTCAAGCAATGATGAGCAAGGACATCGAGGAACCAAACAACAAAAAACAATTCATCCGTGATGGTTATCGCTATCGCCCCAGTCCTTCCCCCAAGGGAAGGAGGGCTGGGAAACAGAATACGGGGGTACTTGTACTTGTAAGTGTTAAATATTATTTATTCATAAAAACAGAAGGCTAACTGCGCAAATTGGATGGAAAAAGCCTGTACTCGAGTCTTGTCTTCGCACGCTTAGCACTCTACCCTTGCTACTAGTTCTATCCGCTTTACTCGTTATCTCGCTTTATTACTTTGAACATAAAAAGCACTATCACTGTTATTACTACTACTACTACTGCTGCTACTGCTGCTATCGTCGCCACTATGACCAGTGACACTATTCGTTATTTGCGTACACTTGGTGCGGTACGTGACCGTTGCCAGAAGATATACACACAAGCACAAGCCGACAAACTTGAACATTTTGAACTCCACGAGGAACGCATTCCAGCAGCTGTGGCCCAAGTCGCCGAACTTATTCGCACCGACTATAAAACGCCACTTGATGTGCCGCCACACAGCCGCTTTAGAAGTTTCGAGGCGGGTGGTGTTGACCGTTTAGCCGCTCTCCTTAAGCGATGGTCTGACGTGGATGCCCTTGAGCACACTCGTCGCTTGCTGGATCTTTGCGTTATATCCGTGCTACTGGATGCCGGTGCCGGTGATCGATGGCGCTACCACGAGGCGAGTACAGGCCAGACGATGGGACGTACGGAAGGACTTGGACTTGCCGCGCTTAGCATGTTTGAAGCCGGTGCATTCAGTAGTGATCCACAGCAACCATATCAAGCGGATGGTAAGCAAGTTAACGTATAATTGTATATATGTGTATGCTAAATTGGATCGTGTGCTCATATGAATATCGTTCAATAGCTGTTGGATTACAACGTCTAACTCAGCAACAGATAGAGGAGGGATTCCAAGTAACCGAGGATAATCCGCTAGTCGGTGTGACTGGTCGTCATCAACTGCTCGTTCGATTGGGACGTGCAATAGCGCAACATCCCGCCTACTTTACAGGCAATCATTCTATTGTAAGTCACGAGTGTGATAGTTCTCACGCTCCTCATCTAATTATACCTATTTGTTGTTAATAGTCACGTCCAGGCAATCTAGTTGGTGAGTAGTCGAATAGCCTGCTGATTCATCAACTTACCATACGTCATAGACTACTTGCTCGGTCATTCAAGTACGAAACACCACGATGGACACTCGGTCGTGGCTACGACAACTCTATGGGATGCCATCATGAATGGCATGCAAGAGGTGTGGCCTGCCACGCGTACTCGTCTTGATGGTCAATCTATGGGCGACGTGTGGCCATGCGGTGTACTGGCCTCATTGGCAGCCAACACATCTCCCGATGAGCAATTGGTCCCATTTCATAAACTGTCGCAATGGTTAACTTACTCCATCATGGAGCCTATGCAGAATCTGTGTCATATCCAATTTGAAGGGCAATCCACAATGACCGGTTTACCCGAGTATCGTAACGGTATAATATACTATGAAGAAATACACCATTGCAATCGGTCACTAATCCATTATCAATACTAGGTGGACTATTGGTAGATCATCAGATTATCACACTACGTGAAGCTAGTATGGAGCGTGGACTGGCTCGTGCATTGGCAGCGAATTACAATCTCGATGCTAATGGCCGGCCTACCGTGCCTTATTTCTCGGCTGATGACCCGGTTATCGTTGAATGGCGTGCACTTACCATCTGTCTCATTGATAAAGTGGCCCAAGGAGTACGAGCAGAGCTAGGCTTATCAGAAGCTGAATTTCCACTTCCTATGGTGTTGGAGGGTGGTACATGGAAGGCAAGTACAATTGAAATCATCTCAATAGCTAATTATAACTTACGACGACGATTATCATCTAATATTTGACAGGCTGGTCGTCGTATTGCTGCAGAGAAGCGTCCCGATACGTGTGGCCCACCCATCGCCATTGAATCTGATGGTACCGTATTCTAATCATTCAGCTATGCGATGTTACGCGTACATACATGTAATGCACTCTTGGTGTACAACATGTTCAATGATTACTGGTTTAATTAACACATTCCAGCTTTGATTAAATAGTGTTAACTAATGAATTAACATGCGTTACTTTAATACTTCTCTTTAATGTAAATAGAAGTCTTTATTAGCACTATTGTGACATCGAAAAACAAACAAACGACATCTTCACTGAACTACGAATGACTATTAGTTGAGCATTTGTTAAAGTTTACTCGATTTCGATGCATTCTTTGCTAGATTTGCTCGTTTTCGCTTCTTGATGAGAAACTCGGCCACTGCCTCGTGACATTCCGTCGATAGCATTCGCTCCACCAATAGAGTCAACTCGCGTTTGTTAACCTCGTGTAGCACTGCTCGCTCCTCCTCTGACATAATCAATGCTTTTGATTGACGTATCGCCGAAGGAGGATAGCGTGCAGCAGGCACTACAATATCCAATACATGTTGCAAGAAATTTGTACTTGGCAGTACTTGACTAATGTATATTTGTAAATATATGTTAGCATACTTATTACTACTAATGCTTATTAGACTACTCCTTACCTAACATACTTGCATTCGACCATTTCCTCAGCATTAAATTGACGTCCCATGAGCTGATATTGTAATCGTCATGCAATGGTTATTACTCATCAGCAATAGCAATACAATGCATCATTAACTGATTACTTACAATCATTTCATTGGCTCTTGACCGACCCATGATTCTATTCATGAATTGTATTAACTATTTACATTCATAATCGTAAATGATTCTACATTACCTTGGAAACAATACTGAACTACAGCCCTCCGCACAAAACCCTATTTATACATATGTATTAATGAATGTAATAATAATAACAACAACTTCATCTTACCTAGTTCCATGAATGGTGTTTTAAATGTGGCCTCCTTGGTCGCGTAGATCGCATCACAAAGTGCAAGATGAGTAGTGCCAAATCCGTAGACTGGTCCTATTATTATTATTATCAACAGCCATAGTATAGAATATATATACCATGATCGTATAACCATTCCATTAGTTATTATTTGTTTACTATGTAGTATTCATGGCTAGATTATACCATTGACTGCGGCTACAATTAACTTAGGGAAATCGATCAATTTACCGACCAATTCTTCGGTAATCCGCGCACGACGTCGTAAATCCTGCTCGTAATCATCGGCACCTATGGAACTAACGCCAAGTTCTTGGCCCGAACAATAAAATTGACCATTGCCCGTCAAGATAACCGCACGTACTATATTCCATTCGGTATAACAATGATATGAATATTATAATAGCAGCAGCAACAACAATAGCAGATAGACTAACGCGTACCTGCTTCAGTTTCTGCCGCCCAAGTAAGTGCGTTCAACCAGGCTACACAAGCTTCAGGCGATAGTGCGTTGGCACGTTCCGGTTTATTGAATATAATTACCGCCACGTAGCCATAGTCTTTGTCCGGTCTATCGTCCGGCTGGTTGAGCGATATTAGACGTACTTGAAATGGTTCCACTGATGGAATTACAGGTGGTGTCATAGTATATAAATATATATAAATATGTGGTGTATATTAATGTTATGATAGTGGTGATTGATAGAAGAATGGAAATGGCTAGTTGTTAATGATAAATAAAGGCGGTGAAGTGTAGTGTAAGGACTTTGTTTATCCTACATTTTATCACGAAATACACGGTTATAAACATGCGGTGAGATGCTGGTAGTACATACTACATTAGCTAGAACGTAGGGTATGGATATAGACGTGTAGTGGTACACATAGAATAAATACAATGCACCAATAGTCGTTAACAATTACAGCTGGCAACAACGCTGTTTCTTCATATAAATTGGCATACCTGTTCATGCACCCTTCTTTGTTCATTCCTTGCTCATTCGTGACAAGTCAGTCATTCTACTAGTTACTGCTTGTTTATTACATTATTTATCGTGTATTCACTTTGTTCACTCGTTGCTACTCATATACACTCAATTGTAAGTATTATTATCATAATTTATCTACCATACTAGTTTATTACTACTTATAAGTACATGACATGGCAATATCCAACTATACTAGTACACTTGTATCATATACCTTATAGAATTGATGATGATAGTTATCGCTATCAATAAATGATCCATTACTGAATACTGAATTGTTATTATTATTATGCTGTGTCAATTGGCATTTCTATGGTGATAGTGGTGTTAACAATTGTGTGAATCTGTTTATTAATAAACAGCAAAAGTGTGTTAATCAGTTGGAAAACACTGTAGATGGATAACTAGTGATACTGCACTTCTTTATTAGATAACAATAGTAGTTGCTCAACTTCATGCAATAATAGAACGTTATTATTATTATTATTATTATTAAACTGATAAATAATGAGTGATGACTGATAAAACTAAAACAATAACATTATCCGGGAGTAAGAGATATAGACAAGTGCATAATAGCAATAGGATAGAAACAAATGATATTGAAAGAGAATAAAGAAATTGGATAATATAAAGAAAAAGAAGGCAAGTGAAGATTATTACTATTATTATTAGGAGGGAAGTTAGTGTATATTCTTATACGCCACAGCTGTCGTATTTCTTCTTGAATATCCATGAATTACCCATAACGCTAACGCCCTGCTTATGGGCTAGACGATAATACTTGGCCGCCTTGTATAGATCGCGTTTCACGCCTTCTCCGTGGTAGTAGCAGAAGCCGAGATCGTTTTGAGCATCTGGATCTCCCATGTTCGCGGCCAGTTCAAAGTAGTAAACGGCCGTTTGCTTATTCTTGGGTACACCCCAACCATGACGGAAACAAACGCCTAACTCATGAATAGCCAGTACGAGTTCCTTTTTAGCTACCATTGCTTTGGGACCAGTTGCTGTTGCACCATTAAGAGCATCAACTCCGGTGGGAGGTTTGCCGTTACTAATGTCGACCACGGCTGATTCGGCCGCTTTCTGTAAATACTTGAAAGCAGCAGCAGGTTGTGTTTCACATCCCTATTATCATTGTTGTTGTATTATTGTATTAGTGTACTATTAGTAATGTTATTATTGTTACTAATGCTGTTACTTACCCAACCGTGTCTCAATGAGATACCATATAGAAACATGCCATTTGGATTATTCAACTCGGCAGCTCGTCGGAAACAATTGGTAGCCTTTTCCAGCTCGTTTTGTTCATGATAACGTATGCCTTCTTGAACGAGTATTTCATCCTCCGTCATATTCTTATCATCGTCAGTGTCTCGACGACGTGTACTAGTTGTAGCTTCGCCATTCATGTTATTCTTTGATGGCTTACGTCCGAGTAATACCTGTGCAGCAGGTATACCGATCGGTGATTGTGGTGTAGTTACAGTTAAATGTTGTTGATTACTAAATAAACGATCGCGCGGTGGCGCTTCATTGTCATTATCGAGCACTGCTGATGCAGACAATGGTTTACGCTCAAAACTATTACGAGATGTAATGTTCACTTGTGATGTATCAATTGGCGTTACGGATGGACGTCTAGCGGTCGTACTATTAGGCAACGACTGAGGCGCATACGGTAATTGTGCCGGTGAGGGTGAACGACGAGTTGGCATGCCCGTAGAATGTTGCGAATGCTGCGATATCGCCGAGTTACTCGACAATTGTCGTTGATGCTGTGCCGCATAAGTGACAGGTGAAGATGCCATTTTAGCTACAGGAACAGGACCGGCAGACGACGATGACGAGCCTGGAGGCGATCTAACCGGCGGTCTTACGTCGCCCTCCCAGTTATTTAATGTGACATTCATATTACTGTAAGAATGATCGTCGGTATCTTTTTCATACTGATAGGAACGACGAGATTGATGCGATGGTTGTCGTTCATGTGATCTGGCCGAAGATGGATGCTGATTAACCATTCTAGTATCAGGTGACCGATTGGAATGGTGTAGATGCTGTTGTTGTTGATGCTGTTGTTGCTGTTGTTGCGATATTGACATTTGAGCGAATGAATCGATATGTTGATTCATATCATCTGGATACGATGCATCATTATACTGATTCTGTCGTAATACATTCGATGATTCAGTGGGACTATAGCCTACACCACCAACAGTATTTGATGGTGCATGATGCTGACGATAACCCGTCTCTTCCTGTACAGTAGTTGGTGCTGCTTGTCCATTAGCAGCAGTAGCAGGAGTAGTAGCAGCAGCATTAGATGACGAATGAGTTGTTGTAGCTCCATGAACGTCATGATGTCCACCTGATAAACGGTGAATATGTCGTCGTATTGTATTCATGGTATTGGTATTAATAAATTGTAGAAATTGAAGCCTATGCTAAACTAGAAAGTGTTATATGATTGACCGACAATAGTAGTCGTAGTGGTAGTGGTAATTGAAATTGAAGTTGAAAGAAAGAAGAGCGGATGAACTGAGATGACTGTTTGGTGCCGGAATGGCAAAAGCAGAAAAGGAGTAATAGCGTTAACAATAATAATTGTCGCACTACTGTAACCACCATAACCACACAATAAGCGTAACAACAGAAACTAGTACTACAACAACAGTAACGACAATAGTAAAAGTATCAGTAACAATAGAAGAAACGACGAAAAGCACAAAAGTTGTAACAAGTCGCGACAAATAAACGCCGTCGCTAGAACCACACGAGCACCACACGCAGAGTTTTGAGAAACAAGGAGAGCTAGCGCACAAGGTGAAATAGACTACGGTATGCCAGGGCATGCTTTTCACAAACATAAATGCGTGGTGCGGCATTAGTGTGCCGTTTACGGAGGTACGTGTGTGGTATGCGTGCGTGCGTGTGTGTGCGTATACATACGAGAGAATCCTTGTAGGTCATGTCTACTATTATTGTTGTAGAAAAAAAGGTACCCGCTTGCTACTTACCACCCGTATCACACAGTTTTCTCGTTTCGTATCATGCTACCTACATTAGCAATTGGGCCTATGTTGTAGTGTTGTACAAGTGCACGTCGACATGAATATAATAACACCTGTATTGTTCCATAATAACAATGCCACGCCAAATGAATCACGTTGGGAGGCTATTAACAGCAATTATTTTGTAATTCCGTCCATTACTCCGTGTAAACTCAATCAGCTTTACTCATTTATAATAAAGCTCTTTTTTTCTATCTATTTATATAAAAATGATACCGTATTAATAAATCTTTATTCACTAATCTCACTGCCCATTCCTCTACTATTCTACGTATTCCGCTATACTCTTCTTGCTCTGCTCTACCTGTCTGTACTATTCGATGTAATTGCTCATACCACTCCTCTCCTACTATCTATTCTCCTTTCGGTTTGTCGACTCGTCTACTACTCTATTCATACACTCGTATCTCTATTGTTTATTTGTAATCTACACGGTAAGTGGTGTATACGCGGTATTCACTCTATTCACTAGCTGCTGCTGCTGCTGCTGCTCTTTCTTGTCGTTTCAACTCTGTTTGTTTGTTTGTTTGTCTGTATTTTATAAACATATATGCTCATTCGCTCTATTCACTCCTACTGCTATCCATACTACTTGTCCCTCTGCTTCTATTCTCATTCAGCCAATAAACACCATATCAACTTCATACATATTGCTGTATTCTCTACACTCTATTGAACATACTTTGCTTTCAACCAATACAACTAGCTACTACTACTACTATTACTGCTATTCCTATCATTCTTATTCAGTTATCAGCAGTATACAATCAACTAGAATATATCACTCATCCACTCACTGATGATGCATTAATATCAATGAACGTATATTTACCTGTAGTCATTGTAATGAATTATATAGCAAATCATCGAACAACACAATAGATACTGATCATCTGACGTGATCGTGCGTGCATTGGTATGGATACACTACTACTACCTAATACTTGAATCACGAACTATAACTGAATTACAGCATAGTTTACAAGTAGAAACAATGGCTTAATGGTCATTGCCATCATAGCTGGAGTGTATTCAATGACTTGTCTATTATCTCGAATGCTCTAATGTTAGCTAGTTGCATACCAATGCATCATGTAGATCGAGCTATTATCGAAACTAAAGCGAGTTCCATTTCATTTCCATTCCAATATCAATCATACACGTTTCAATTGCAGCTAAACTCAATACACTATTATGGATTTCGTTCACGTTAGTTGTAACAGAATCAGGACCTTAGTAGTATTCAATATCTATAATTGGTAATTACACATGGCGAGATACCGTATTCTGTTTATTTGATACACCGTTTGAAAGACATTCTAATACCGTAGCCATCAATTTTTCATTTATAAATGAGCAGCCATTTGCCGTGAACAAGTCAATAGCTTACTATCCTCTTCTCATTTACACGCACAACATACGCACATCAACTTCTTTACTCTTAAACCGTAACGAATAATATGCGGATCACTCCACACTCTACATTGGCTATTAGCACTTGTGCTTTAGCACTGTTATCCCAGCTACCGAGTGCTTACCCGTATGGCGGTGTTTTCAAAGAAGGCAAGCTATTCATATGTGATCTATCCGATGTCTGCTGACTTGTTTATAGGCGATAACACTCTTCCTCGTACGTTTGCCGAGAGATATGTTGACAGATACCAAGAAAATCTTGGACTATCGAATATCCAGTGGTCCAGTAGAAATAAGAAAACTCTTAGTCTTGCTCGGGTAACGTGGAACAAGCAAGATGCCTTTATGAAATGCGCTATAGTATCAGTATCTGGCCCAATAAGGGGTCAGGAAATAAATATGCTTGATGTAACCGAAGTAGAGGTTTATGCATTCGAAGTAAGTACATCGATCTATTAGTCAAATAGTTTCACTCATTATATGATATAAAATAGGCATTGAATGAAGCAAAAGACAAGTTGAAAGGCGATTACGCAGCAGGTCAAGAAAATGTCATGGATCCACTGCATCGATTTGATTTCTACGAGGAAAAGCATATTAGATACTTTTGTCATCTTTACAGCTTCATTCATGGTGAAACTCTAAAAGAATACCTTAAGAAGCAAACCGTTACTCAATCATTTATTACTGTTGCCGAGGTACTGCCTAAAATTATAAAAGGTAAGCATTATGATTACTCATCTAGCATGATTACTAATTGCTTTATAGGCGCAATTTATCTTTACAATGCCGGTATTATTCATAATGATATGTTTCCGAAAAGTAAGCAAACATTACAATAATGAAATACGCTAACAATGAAATATAGATATTATGCTACAACTAGATTCAAATCGTAGAATAGTTGGCGTAAAGATCATTGATTTAGATGCAACAATCATATATAGAAAGGAACAAAACTGGCAACCTATAAATTTGCTTGATGACAGGAACTTATTACCAAATCCGCCTCAGAAATACGAGAGCTGCCACAGGCTTAAGTGCTCAATACCCTTTTTTCTGGGAACGTTTGTTCACTTAAAAAAAGAAGAACTCCTTAACCATAAGCATAAACTAACCGAACCATATGCATTAAAATTATTAAAAAAGTATAATCAATTACGGGCAATTCCAGGAGGTTCTGAACAAACTCAAGCGCAGACTAAGCCAGAGCAAAGTGATGTAAAGGCGGCCGTTCCTGCAATGCTTTTCCTTACTCAAGCTCATCGCACAATGTATCAAGACAACTTTCATTGCTCCTCCCTTATACTCGCATTAAAAGGACTACCATCGCGTGTTGATACAACTAGTAAATCAGGCACCTCTTGGTTTAAATTGAGTTGCTTTTAGTATACGGTAAGTATCGAGCAATAGCTTATTCATTCTACTAAAATGCTAATATGTCATTGAATCGAGTAACAATCATATAGGCAATGGGGATATGATGACACTCGCACAGCATGACCATACAACTACTGATATCGCTGTATGATCTAATGATTTCATCATCAATAAAACATACTCAATATTTCGATACACTATTATTATAGCTTTTAAATGTACTGCTGCAATATGATGTGCTCGTCATTAGGAGTATAGTCAGCAATGGACTTGGCTAAGTGTATACAGCTGGATATACAATGACCATACAGAATGACTGATGCAAACTGATAATTATGAATAGTGAATAATGAGTGTATGGAAATACGATTAATACTAATTATATCGTGTAGTATACGAGTGATTACTAGCTATACATAATGCAAACAAATATTGGACATATTTTATTGCTGTAATGTATGTGCAATAGCTTACACGCATTATGTATGTAACAACATAAAATACTTGAGTATATTTGTAGATCTGCTAATTAGTGCTTGTACATTATTTCTAAAGCAGAATGGATTACATACTTATTCAATAAATAGCAAGATGATCGAATGGATCAGTTAGTATTTGATGTTTACGCAGTAGAGTAATGAATGGATACATTCGATTTCTTATTTCTGTAATACAAAAAACTTGATTAGTAATTTCTTCCTGCTCTTGTCCTTGCTCTTATTCTTACAGGCTATTTCCATCCAATTTGCGCAGTTAGCTTTCTGTTTTATGAATAAATAATAGTTATGATAACACTTACAAGTATTTCTACCCCTGTATTCTGGGTGCCTTGTCGCTTGGGCGACAGTGCGGCGGTTGACGATACAACCTGGTTATTTGTTATTTGTTGTTTGGTTCCTTGTTGTCCTTGTCCTCCTTGTCTTGAATGATTGGAAGCAACGACACTTGGATGAGGGTGTGTTGGAACATCGGTTCCACTACGAAGGCAGTTGGTGATTTGAATGAAATCCAGACGAGCAACCATAACCCCGATTCCACAAGCGATACTCGAGTCCTTTAACTTGCATGTCCTCTTTATATTTTTTGATGTGTGCATCTAATAGAATAATGAATTAGTATACTGTAATAAATATCAAAGTGTAATGAGTTATACTTACCGTAAGGGATCATGACAAGTAGTAGGACACTTTCTCATTGATAGTGTGGGAGCTATGGTTGCTCGATTTGCTCAAGCACAATGTGTGGGCGATATACAATAAGGTAGTGTAGGTAGAGTGTAATAGGGACGATTGAACTGGAAGGTGAAGATAAGTTTATTCAGTTTGTACAAAATAGGACCCATATTTATAGTAGATAATGTAACATTATTCAATATTGAAACTATGGTGAGTGTTGAAGGGACATGGCTGTAATACCAACATAGACACCAATCTCATGATGCAGGAATGGTTGGGGGTAATAATGAGCAATAAGGAGCGCATCTCAGAAAGGATTACGTATACCTCTAGATACATTTAGTCAGTGGTGTTACCTTCAGATGCTCGAAAAAAAGAGGATTACGTATACCTCTAGATACATTTCATCAATAGTGTTACCTTCAGGTGCTCAAGAAAAGGAGGATCAATGCACCAAAGTGGCACAACTCCAAAGGTTCAAGAAAAGGAGAATCAGTGCAACAACGAGGATCAAACAACAAGAAATAACTTATCCGTGATTGTTATCGATTTGCATCCAAGATATGTAAGTTCTATCAACATGTCTATTATTAATTATCACTAATTGTAATAGATGATATCGCGATCATTAACATCTCCCTCAACTACTAGTGCCATAACAACTACTCAATAATAATAGTAATGCGATAATGGTGTTAACAATTGTACAAATCTGTTTATTAATAAACTGTAAAAGTTAAAGGATAAATGCGCAAATTGGATGGAAAAACACTGTATTCTTATTGTTCCTCTTTTCACTTTCAATGTTTACAGGTCATTTTGTTGCACCAGCAGCACGAAGTGCGTTATGGCACTGGGCTTCTTGTGCCACTCTTCTCTCGGTGGGACTGATGAGTAAAGGATTCCTCGCTGCTGGTGTCAATAGTAAAGTGGACGGCCTAACGACTCTAGTCAATCAACTAAGAGACGCACGTCGTGCTAGACCTGTTATTACCGGTAATTATTACTTGTTTATTGCAAAGAATCAAGCGTCTAATAGGATATAATGTATTCTAATTTTTATACAATATAGTCGCTAATCATGCTTCATCGTAGGTAGATCACTCTAGTCGAAACTACACCTGTAATACTGCTAATACTACTTCTAATAATGATATAGATTGGATGATCCATTATTATGGGGATTCCTACCTACAACCATGCTGGTACAATCCCGCGGTATTCGATGGTCACTCGGGGCTAAAGAAATTTGCCATAAGAATATGCAAGTAGTGGGGCAATATAGATGATCACTATTTTATTAACTAGAATGTAATGACTATAGCGTACTGGATCAATTCTTTCAATTAGGCAAGACACTGCCCATTGTACGTGGTGATGGCATCTATCAACCGGCTATTAATTTCGCACTTGATCGATTGAATGACGGCGAATGGGCAAGTGATATCGTGTGTATAAATAACGACTAGTCAGCTAATCGATCAATTTGCAATGTAGGTCCACGTATTCCCCGAGGCACGTATTAATCAGGATCCTAATATGATACGCTTCAAGTGGGGCGTGGCTCGTCTCATCATGGAGTGTAGGCAATCACCCATTGTTATACCTATTTGGCATCATGGTACGATATCTAGTGATGATAATAGTAAATCATAATAGTATAGCATAGAGTATCTAATGTTTACATTAATATCTACGTTATTCCTACTAGGTATGGCGGATATCATGCCGTTAAAATCCAAAATACCACTTCCTCGTTTGAACAAATCATTAGTGATGACAGTGGGTCAACCCATTCCATTAGATGATTTATACGCTGCCAGTCGTTCGCTTGTTACCAAGGAATATAATACCACGCCAAATGTGCACGCCACTTCTATTTACGATATTTACTGCGATGAACCACCGGCGGTAGTTGATATGCGTGTACGTATTGTTCAACGATTATATAACGCTTTATATACACTTCAACAAGCATATCATCAATCTCATTGATTATAATACGCACATGCATAATTCATAGTTATAATGATGATTATGAATCGTATTACTCATTAGAAAGGAGAAAAGATCATTAAACATTGTAATAAAGACATAAAGAAAGAGAGAAAAGAAGAAACAATTGCTATAGTAATCATTGTATCTATATTTCTATATGCATGATGTGTATTCGTATATAGAGATTTACTAGTGCCATCCAGTGACTATCACCGTTAGCATATATTATTTATTAAGTGAACATATCAATTTAGAAACTAATGATCATAGCCAAAGAGTAGAGACAGCACCGCGTGGTCGATCGTGGGATACACTAGCGAATAAAGAGGATAGGAATAGACGGACGACATCAACGGATCACCATTGGACGGGCGGGTATAGCTGAGATATTATGATTATTTCTTGCCGAATATCTTCTTCGTGGACCTGTGGAATATACGATATACGTATATATAGATAGATATATAATAAAATGGAATGAGAAATAGATGCATGCAAGTCATGCGTAAAGTTGGTTCAGAAACGTGTAATTGTCATTATAGAAAACGCTTTGCACCGCGAACCCTGTAAAATACAGAAAAAATAGACCAAAAAAGAAACGGACGCCCCACAACAACAACAAGAACAACAATAATAATAATACAAACGTGAACACCAATGTCTAACAAGAAATAGCCCATTCACAATAGTATATATAGATATAGATATATATATGTACTGATCCATTGATACTATCATATAGTAATTCCTGTATAGCTAGCTTATACACGACTTCCGACATCACCATTGCTACTATTCACTATCCCCCCTCTCTCTCTCTTTCCCTTTCTGTTTTAGTTAAAGCACGATCACACTTACCCGTATAATAGATTACGCTGATTGAGTAACGCGTCCAATTCTCGTTCCTCTTCATTAAGCATACGCTTCTGCTCTTCGAGTTCCGTCATCATTTGCGTACGACGAGCAATCAGTTGCTCCTCACGCTCACGTAGGGCGGCCTCCTTTTCGCGGACTTTTTGCACAAAGGCACTGCGCATATCCTCTTCCTTGCGGAACATTTCATCAACCATGCTTTGCTTGGTCGCCTCAATACGTGTCTCGTAGGCATCATCGCAGGCGAGGATTGATTCACGTCGTCCGTTGGCGCGCAACTGACCAGCACGATAGTTGGCGTAATGATGGGTGTGCGTGGTCTCGATCAAATCAGCCAGACATGTATCCATTAGCATGCGACGTAAATGAACAAAGTCGCAGTGTGCGTCGTTTTCAACTAGCCAATTCAACTGTTAGATGATGATAGATGGATCTCTTCTCTATATATAATATATCTTACCGGCTACTGTACCCCAACGATAGATACGGCCACGTACTTTTTTGCCATTTACTTCAACGAGACGATCACTACCAATCACTGAGAATGGGATATATTGCTATAATAGTAATAGACACATACATACATACACATATAATGAGTTGGTGGCCAATTAGATAGCAAGGTTTGACTAGTTACTCACCTCGATATCCTGAATGTTTTCTTGTTCATCAGTAAATGCAGTTGGATAAATAGGAATGTTATAACGACTAATGTCACCGAGGATCTATACATTTACGGGTGCAGGTATGTATGTCATTATCGTTATGATGGTTAGCAATGGTATCCTATACGCTTGCATATGAGTTATTACCGATTGTTTAAAGGAGGTACGCTCCTTTGGTGTCAACGTATCAGCCTTGGCAATAATAGGAATGACGTTGACCTTCTTGGAGAGTGTCTTTAGAAACTCGATATCCAACTCCTTTAATCTAATGAGCATTGTTAGTGATACATACACATATACATACATAGATACATATATATATGCATGCATATAGCATTCCTACTACTTACCTACTGCCAGTCGGTGTGATAAAATAAAGCAACGCATGGACACGTGTATCGGGAATGGCCATACGGAAGTTGGGACTACGTTCCGCTTTGAGATAGGCATCAAATTGCTCGTCAATATACTCGACAATAGGCAAGAGACTAGATAAACAAGGGATAGAGGTAAGTGTCGTGGTACATCATTGTGTGGACTAGTTATTATCTAATTACTTTGACTCGCGGTTCAATTGATCACCGAAGCCTGGTGTATCGATTACAGTTAAATTAAGGGTGACACCATTTTCGGATAGTTCTATGATTTATAACATCAGTTAGCTACTAGTATATTATGTATATGTATATCTATGTATATCTATTTACCATAGTATTTTGGTTCTATAGATACGGTTTTGGTATCTTGTGGCACTTTAGCCAATATATCCTCGGTAAGATCCGTATTAAAGAGCGTATTCATAAAGGTAGTCTTGCCTAGACCCGTTTCACCTATTGATACGATTATTATTCATATAATCAGTAATAGAAATAGTAATAACAGCAGCAGTAGTAACCTACCGGCAATCATGATATTAAAGACAAATGGACGTCTACGTGTACGTTCATAAGTCTGCTTGGGTAGGGCCTCAATACCGATTTCATCGGTCAATTCTACCTCTATCGATTGAGGTATCTTCCATGGTCCAGGATCTGGGAATCGACCCCTATTTAGCATATATATATATATATGTATATGTATATATATATTGTTAATGCATCTATATCAGTGTAATACAATTGATATTGCCTACCGATGTTGAAGTGCATATTCCTAGAGTGACCATAGCAGCAATAATAGTGTAATAACAAACGTGGTTAGTCGTTTACACAGATGACTCTACAAATAGTTACTTACAAGAGGCATGATAAAGGAAAGATACTAGCTATGCTACGAAGCAACCCTTATTAATATAGTTGCAGTAATAATAATAGTAATAGTAATAGAAATAATATGTGTTATCCTTGTCGGGACAATAACACGTTGTAAGAGATGAGTATAGTATACTAGTGGAATTATAATAAGCAACAGACGCTACTATCAACGAGAATCGAGCAATAGAACAGGTACAACACAAGTAGTAACAGTAGAGATGGTAAACTATTCAAAGTGCAAGTATGAATGAAAGGAGACGCGTGTG
Organism: Syncephalis plumigaleata; assembly: GCA_025201365.1. Classification (NCBI taxonomy): domain Eukaryota; kingdom Fungi; phylum Zoopagomycota; class Zoopagomycetes; order Zoopagales; family Piptocephalidaceae; genus Syncephalis; species Syncephalis plumigaleata. Next base: position 355,734 of record JAIXMF010000004.1, on the reverse strand, counting down.
GTGAACCAGATGAGATGATGAAGAGAAGAGAAGGGAGGAGGAGGAAGGTAAAATGATATGAAGCACTAGGACAAGGTCTACACATTACACAGTGATGGTCGTACATATGCGTGTGTGTGTGGTGTGTGTGTATGTGTGCATAATAGCGGTGTTGATGGCATGCGCAGACTTGACTACTACGACGACAACGACGACGACGATGATGATACTAGCGTGTGCACATCAACCAATCATTGATGTGCTAATACTAAGCGGAGCTTATAGGAAAATGAATAAAAGTACCGCACATATTATATGATTATAATTCAAAGAACGCACCACTTGTACTCGTCAATATTGGATGGGACATCCGAATATTCTATCTACTATTTTATAGATATTCACTAGTTGTACATGTATAGATTGCTATTCATTTGTAATAAAAACAAGATAGAGCACGCTTTATTTTAAGCAGGGATAACTTTCTTAACCTCACGTTTAGCCTGCTTGTTAAACTTGATAAACGTAAGATTGGGCGGTAGTTCCTCGACCTTCTCTTCGTAGAATCGTGCCACTTTATGCTCTATATTCGCCGGTTGTGCTAAATGCATATTAGGTGTGGTGGCCACGGCTTGCTCATGGAGTGCTTGTGCCAGATCATTACCCGTGACAATATTCGATAGAAGACGATTAGGTAGTCGGGTATGACAGGCATTCATGGCTTGTACGGTCACCTAACAACATGATCTCATTAATATGATCATTATATCTATCATGAATATCCTCTATTCATTACCTCATACTTGAATCGTAGTGGACGTAGTGGCACTTCTTTCCAGTTGGACAGTGCCGCCTCACCCGATCGATGATGTGTTTTAATGGCTTCTTGAACGGCAGTATTAATAGATTCAATATCAGTTTCACTTGGTGTAGCGTATAATCTAAAGAAATATCGATTAGAACATGTCATGACAATATTAACATGACACAGTCAGCTACTTACTTTTCCATCCAACCAGGTGTACGTGTCTCTAATGGAGATGCCCATTCCATATCATTACCATCTGACTCTTCCGTAGCAGCATTAGTACCAGTAGTAGTAGTTGTAGCATTTATTTCCTCAGTAGTACTAGATTGAGTGGCAGTGGTGGTCGTTGCTTCCTCATTAGTTGCCGGTGTCTCTGATTTCTCTTCTGCCGTGTCTTTACCACGACGGAACCATCCAAGTATACCGCTCTGGTTTGATGATTCATAGCGAATACTATGAGATGCCGTTAGAATACTAGTTGGCCTTAACCAGCTCGGTGAACGCGAGACTGATCGTAATAGTGCACGATTCATTATGGTCGTGTAGTCGTGTTGAATTCCCCTAGATCGGTGTATATAATCTACTCGCTCGAGCAACTTATGAATAGATTGTTTTGCTCTAGCTTGAATTAGAAGAGGATTCGTCGATCAATAAGAAAAGAAGTGGTAGGTCAATTGATAATTAATAGCAATTTGATTCACCAAATAAAAAAATAAAAAATAAAATCTTCCGCTTTCTTTTTACTTTACTTTTCGTTATTGCTTGCTATCATGGTCAATCAAGAGTTAAAACGGAAACGTTTAGTTATCTCGGTAACTATTCCTAGTAATAAGCAAGCAAATACATGTTACTAATACTACTAGCACATATAGTCGACTGATTCCGATTATGCCGAGTCTATTGAGCAGGCTCGCTTGTTGGTTCAGCAAGTACGCGAGAGTAAACGTAATCTCAATAATATTCTACACTACTAGAACTATGTCGAGTAAGTGTATAATAGCAATAGCAATAGTAGTAATACTGCAATACTAATAGAGCTATTGATATAGCATAAAGCAGTAGAGTAGTGCATGCTACCGTGCAATCCACTGGTCGTTTATTCGTCGATTTATTAAAGCAAAACGATATACCTGTACTTAAGGAAATCGCACCTGCTGACTCGGCACAAGCTACCGTGGCCGACTGGCTACTAGCGCAATATGGCCTATTTGTCGATCGATTGGTCGAGCTATTAAGTCATAAACAGGTGGCACTACAGCTTATTGCTCTTGATACGCTGTTGCTATTGGTACGAGCAGAATCGGCCTATATGAGTAATCTAGAGAAACGTTATATATTTGCGGCTAAACTATACGGAAAGGTCATCTCTACTATTCTAAATGCCAAATCACTTGATGAGAATCTACTACGAACATTCGAGGATAAATATCATTTGAAATATGACGATCTACGCTATCAAGGATTCCTACTCATGGCTGATCTATTTAAGACGGCATCAGGTCTACAGAGTGAACATGAAGCTGCTATAGCAAAGGTAATAAACAACTATAAATATGGATATAGCTACAATGATGTTAATTATGACATGTAGAAACGACAAATAGATGGTTCACGATCCAATATTCAGATACTAGTCGATAATGGCTATTTGGTACTCGAACGTCTACGTGTATTCCCCTCTGATGACTCGCGTATCAATACTTTCTGGACTGACGTGTCATTCGCGGGTGAGTCAATCTAAACCATAGAATCATTCAGGATTGACTGACTGACTCACTCGATCATGATTAGAATCAACTCGTAAGGAAGATGAGAAACGACAACATCCACTATTACAGTTAAAGGCACATAAGAAAGCATTCGAATCCTGTTGGTTATCCTATTTGAGATTGCCATTCACATTGGAATTGTATCGTAAAATATTACTAATGATGCATAAACGACTTATTCCATTCATGTCACAACCAACGCTATTAATGGATTTCTTGACCGATTCCTATAATGCAGGTAAATGATTTCATTTTGCTTATTAGTAGAAAACAGAGCATTTACTCTATCCTATCTTGTTTATTATTATTATTAGGTGGTGCCATTAGTCTATTGGCATTGAATGGCCTGTTTACACTAATACATCAGCATAAATTGTAAGTGAATCTAGTTACTTTTAATATCAATCAATTGATTATGCTATCTAGGGAATATCCCGACTTTTACAAGAAATTATACGCTCTATTCGATCGTAATCTTATGCATGTCAAGTATCGTGCACGATTTTTCCGTTTAGCCGCGATCTTCCTTGCCTCCACGTAAGTTTGACTAGCAAGTTCTACATTAAACGAGGGATAGAAATACGAGATGAGCTAATCTAATCTTCTATAATGTATCCAGTCATATTCCATCCTATTTGGTGGCTGCCTTTATCAAGCGTATGGCTCGATTAAGTTTGGCAGCACCACCATCGGGTGTTGCCATTATAATCCCATTCATTTATAATCTACTTCGTCAACATCCCTCATGTATCGTGCTTATTCATCGTGTACCAGGTCAAAATGAGCAGAATGGTAAGCACATAAGATTGCTAGTGCACACATATAACATAACTTATTCATTCATTCATTCATTTATTCATTCTTATTAGCATTAACCATCAGTAGTATCGATGGCGATCCTTATATATATGACGAGGTAGATCCGGCTAAATGTCAGGCCATCGATAGTTCATTATGGGAGATACAGGTAGGATGAATGACAATAATAATAATAATAATAATAATTGTATACTAATCGGTACTATATGATTATATTGTAGGCATTGGATCAGCATTACTATTCTAATGTTGCAACATTGAGTCAAATATTCTCACAGCAGTTTAACAAGCCATCCTATGATTTAGAGGATTTCGTAGATCATACTTATTCAACGGTAAGTGAATGTCATTCTTTCTTTACTAGTAATGTAATACAGCGTTACTAACTAATTCATATATGATGCAATAGTTATTCGATGCTGAAACAATCGACGTATTAAAAAGACACCGGCAATGGCGTTTTATAGCGAGCCAACCCTATTCGATAATGACTCTTCATTGTTAAGAGATTGGGATATGGATATTACACTCGAGTAGTTGTTTACAAGGATAGACACGCTTATTATGAATGATATAATGATGATGATTACAGATATAATTAAACAAGAAATAATTTCATCGAGTTCCTAATTTATTGTTATTTATGTTATTTATGTTGAATCATTCATATCTATCATTTCGAGACTATTAAATGACCTCACTAATAATGCTAAATGCACGATTATACACATCCAACATGCTCTGGCAACGAGCACGTTCGGCGGCAATCGCTTCATCCTCCTGAAGTAGCGTGTCGAATATATTTTCACGATATAACGCAGCCACTAGTCGGTTCTGCACGGCATCGCGTGTTTGATCTACGAGCAAGTGCATGATCGCTTTTGGTACCAAATCTTGAATGGATTTACGTACGATATTGAAATAGGATGTAATCAATGAACCTAACCAATTACAGCTTATTATTAGTATACGCTATGATTATAGAAAGTAAGTACACATTATAACTTACGAATTAATTGTACTTCAGCCTCTTCACGATCTGTCAATTGAGGTCCATCCTCGGAAATGGACAATGATTTCTAGTGGATTGATTAGTTAGAGCATTTGTTATTACCCAAATGAAACAATAAAAGTAGCTTGTTTGTTAACTTACCATTTCAGGTATCGCTGTTGGATCATGCACCTTACCCGGCATAATCATCTCTTTGGTGGCAGCATCGTGACCAGTGTTCAACATGTCACTTGGACGACCAGTGGGCCGATTACCGAAAAAGTAGTTCAAAAAGTCGCCGCTTTGTTGAGAGGCGTGCGGTTCGGAGGCAGGCGAAGAGTGCGGTGCATCACGAGTACGAGGATGACGACGTTCATCACGATCCTCCGAATCGCTGCCTAAATGTGCGGAAGCTGCATCTAGACCGTTGATACCCGATGGGAGTGTTTGAGCCTAATCAACAATGGAATCAGTCATTTAGTAGGGTAATCTAGTTTCGTGTCTATGTGTTCAAGAAGTAGTAGAATAGCACTTACCCGTTTATTACCTCGATCGGAGGTGCGTTTCTTTTTATCGCCACGTCTATCGTTTAGTACAAGTTGCTGGGTGGCACAAATAAAATCGGGATGATTCGTGTTAATGTAGGCGCGTTGAATAGAAATTAAGCTTTCCACGTATTCAGAGGTGGGCGAGAGTCGTTCGCGTAGTAGTGTTGTCACGACTTCAATAAGTTTTGCCTGGAATTTTGGATAACGTCGTAGTTCGGCACGATTACCGCAGATGTGACATATCTTCACGAGTTCCTCATAGGCGAGCTCGACGCAGCGTAGACTGGGCGGTTCTAAGCGACGGATTTGAGGCTTCACCAATAGATCAAAAGCGATCTCGGGGACGAATAGGGAGGGACGCGGACCCGTCGAATTGCGAATAGCCGTACGAATGTCGTGCGAGGTCAGGTTGCCACACGGTAATAACGAGTCGAGAGCCGTGCCAAATATATTGTTAAAGATGTAATAGATACGTGCACCGCCACTTAGTTCGGTGGTAGTGATCTCGGAGGAGGTACCCTCGACCGATGAGTTGAAATCATTGGCGAACTTGGTCAATAATCGTAGCACTAGCGTGCCCTTATGCTCCTGATCGATAAATTTGATATCACCATACGAGAGTAGCTCCTGTTGCGTGGCACTGATCAGAGTGTTCAATCGTGCCTTAATGTCGGGTAGACGTTCGCGAATATGTGAAATTAGGATTTGATTCAGAGTTTTCGTTAAATGCTCGGTGCCGCATCGTTTCGAGATGGAACGATACGCTGGATGTGAGGCGAAAAAGTCTCGCTCGTGTTGTAACGCCGCATCAATGGGCTTACTCGTGGAGATATCCTGTTGACTACGATTCACCACACCGATAAAACCAAGGCGTAAATGGTAGACACGTCCTGTCAACATGTCGAGTGCATTGGTGCCCGCGTCCATGAGGTCTACTTTGGTGAGTACACCAATGGTGCGTCTGCCCTCGGGATCAACCTCTTTGGCCAGTTTCAAGCTTTCCGAATTGACGAGATCAACGTTGGCGGGACTCACGGCGAGAATGACGCTATTCGGTTTGGAGATGAAATCGAGTACAAGTGCACGCGTTTGTTTCTCGATGTCGGTGGGTTGGTCGCCCACGGGGATTTTCGTTAGGCCTGGCAGATCGACGAGCGTGAGATTGACGACACCCGACGAAAAGATTTTTAGATGGATTGGCTGGCGTACAATGCCTTTGTTACTACCGGCCAAACGCGCCGTTTCCCGTTCTATTTCATCGCGAACATCCGAGAAACGCGTAAACTTTTGTCCCGGCAAGTGAAGGAACTCGGCCCATTCCTCGATGCCTGGCGTCGATTTTGCTTCTGTCGGGCTGATATCGCTAGGCACCGCCGGACCCGGTAGATTGACGAGCTGCAACACGAGTGGACGACGTGTAACAATACCGCTACCTCGAGGTAAGAAATCACGACCAACAATATTCTCCAAGACTGAAGATTTGCCCGCTGACTGTGATCTAACAAACGAAAAAAAGAAGCAAAGACCGTGTTAGTAGAATGAATGTCAACGTCGCAAGTAGAGACACCGTAGTATAGCGACTTTACACGTAACTGCTCATTATTACATACCCGACTACTACAATTTGCGGTAAATCAATTTGATCGCTTCCAATTGTATTAAATACATCTTGCAACTTGTTCACCACGGGAATTAGATCGTCCATGTTGTTGGCGGCGGTGGCGATAGTGGTGACGATATTGGCGGTGGCGTAAGGAACTAGTAACAGTAGCCGGTGAAAGAGAGCGAGAGCGAGAGAGAGAGAAGCAAACTATTGGTTGAAAAACATAAAATGGTTTAAATCAATGAATTAGTTGCGGCCATTGCTACGATTCAATTGGTAAGATCAATGAGATACATTTAATCCATTATAAAAACAACATGACATATATGCATATGTATACACAAATAGCTTATCAACAGCTACAACTATTACAGCAATGTTATATGGTTTATTTAATAGTCAAAAGCATAAAGTCGCATGTGTGTACCGTCGTTGAAAGTCGTATATCCAGTGGCCACGGTGTTCTTGATATTCTCAAGATTATCTACGGGCATATCCAGAATACAAAGAATCAATCCACTAGCGACATCTACTACACAGTTGCATACGTGCTTGCCATCGCTATCCACCATGCCCACTAGACACATCGTGCCAATGATACGAATCGGATGATAATACCAATTGCAAGCGAGTCGACGTAGTATCGTGCCATTAGTCAGGCATATTTGTTGTAATTCAACGATGGCATTCGATTGTAGACTAGCACCAGATGCGGATGACGACGAAGATGTTGATGCCGTGGTGGGGATTGTCGGGTTACTTGACGCCATGATTACATGACGCTTACACATGCCTTGTATGATGAATCCGTATTCCGCGAAATTCATGACTAGTTCACCTGGATTAACGTACTCCCATACTAGTTGGGCACGCGTTACCGATAGCAATGCCAGCCAACTGATCTTACTGCCATGACCGCCGCTTTGCAGTAGTACGGAGCCATTCTTCAGCCAGGTAGACTTTAATTTCCGCTGGAATCCTGCGTGATCTTCCGGTTCAAATTCACCGCTACGCAGTATCATTTGTTTACGAGTGCCGCTACGTAATCGGAGAAGATCCCATCTTACGGGGGAGGGTTCATTCGACAGTGTGCGATAAATACGGAATATGGCCAAATGGCTTAATTTTGATATTACTTCTGTGGAAACATTAGTGGCGGTACTCGCGGGTGTAAGGGTCACTTTCTCAGACGGACTGCCACTTAGTGTACGTTGCCATTTACGTGATACTTGGAGATGACAATGACTATAAATATGACGCCAATTCCAAGTATTAGGTTCATTATTTTCCATCAAATCAAACAAAGCCCAATTCGTGTTACGTTTGCCGTCGCGGATGAGCATCCAACGATCGCGCAACTCACAAATTTTCGATTCAGCAGGTAAGGGACACGAATAAAAAGGAGAGGGGCAATTACGCTGATAGAGTACGAGATGCGATGTCAACTCGACGATACGCTGACAGCGTAGCGTGATAAAGAATGTATTCAACTGGGCGTCGGTAGCATACGGATACGGGATCATGCCTTGCGGTAGGTTCATCACTTCAGTTAATACACGAGTGAGTGTCTCGCTATCTTGTTCCGTTTCTTGCTTCGGCACTCGATGGGTCATCATTAATAGTTGACGTCGGGCAAAATCGTAGAGTAGCGTGTAGCCTAGTTTCTGTTGAATCAAAGCTAGATGGCTGCGTTGATTACCGTTGCTACTACTGCCACTACTGCCACTACTGCCATTACTGCCACTGCCATTACTGCCACTGCTACTAACACTAGGACTACTATCATTGCTGTTGCTATCGTTGCTCTCTCTGCTCGGGCCGTTATAGGGAATATCGAGGATACGATGTCGACCATGACGCCAGTGTAGACTTAGTAAGTAGCGCCGTTTAAACATCCGTAACGCATCGATATTGACCTGCGTTACCTCTGATTGGTCGAGACTGATTTTAATATGCAATGTTATAGTGTCACCCATTGGTTCAAATAAGCACCAAAGAGCCCATTCATCCTCCAGTTGACTGACGGGGAAATGTCTACGAGACAACATACGCCATAATGATTCGTCGCTCAGTAGACGGAAGAGTAGTTCGCGCGACGTAATCGCTAGCCTGACAATATCCGTGGGACGAGCCACTAGCGCTATACGACAAAGAATATCGTAGGGTAATACAATAAATCGACTCATAATTGAATTCGAAAGGTATACTTCTTTACTTAATATTATCTTGCTAAAAAATATTTTGCAATAAACACAATTATTTAAACCGTCCTGTTTCTCTCATTCTATTCGTGGATCGGGCCGAACAACAACAAAAGGACCACGAACCAATCACATCGCTCGTGGATCGATAGGTGCAACGCGTCCTATTATTGACACTGGGATTGATTAGGAAAAGCATGACATCATTGACCAATAATACGCAAGTGTAATGCAACGGAAGAACGTGCTAGAAAGCATGACGGATCGTGTGTCCTTGATATTATAAGAAATCTACGTTATCTATTGGGTCATTGACATCGATGACCTCGTTGGTGGCAAGGCCGGTATGCTGTTGCTGCTGCCGTTGCTGTTCATCTTCTCGACGAGAATGCAAATCATTATCACATTCCTTGGACGACAGGTCATTGGATAATGCCACTTGATGGCATGCCATTCCCGGTTCCATTTCTTGCGCCGAGAACTCGTCCCCATGTACCTCGCCTGTGCTCGATAAGACAGTCGACGTGGGTCGCATTTTACGAAAGATCGACGAGGATGCCATAAAATCCAATAGGTCTACACGTTTATTATCGGATATTAACACTAGTGTCCTATTCTATTTGTTTATGTCTACGTTTATGTCTATAGGTTACTTACTGGGATTAAGTGTCTTCGCCGCTATCGGATGTACCCAGTAGGTCTCCTCGCCATACGTCTTTTGTCCTGTTTTCTCGTTTCGGAATACCGCACGGTTGCGTTGACGTAGATACGGTAGTACATCCAAGTTGAACTCGTTATTTGCTGCATCATGTCGTACAATTAGTTTAGCCTTGTTTTTTTCCCTTGTTTTTTCTTTCTTTCTCTCTTTCTCTCTTTCTTAAAGAGTAATGGCACGATGTTTATGCCGACTTACCTCGGTCACGTGCCGCTAATTTATTCATGTTTATCCCAGTTGCTGTACACGACAACCCGTCAATGTACTTTTGCTGAGCACGTCGCACATCCCATAGATCAGGTTTGTATAATGGACGAAAGCCCGAGGTTGCTTTCTTATCGCGTGTTTCCCACATGTATCCACGTAGTGACGTAATCAAAGCGTATGGAAGCATTTGGCCGCGAGTCTAAAGGTGTGATAGAAGCTATGCAATAAGCTACCAAGGCCTTATTTGCCATTGTACTGTTTTTTTCCTTCTTTCCTCTTCCAATCCCTTCTTTTCCTATCTGTCTACATACCGTCCATTGTCCTAGCATGTTATCGGATATGCTCTGCCACGTCATGACAGAACTGCATGTTTCAATGTCATCGGCGAATAAAAGGTAGTTTTGATGTAGATAGAGTAGAAATTGTTCACGATCAAATCCTGCCGAGGAGATAATTTGCTATACATGGAATATAGATGACACACACACTATAAGTTCATCATAGAATGAATACAAAGACGTCATCGAATTACCTCAGGATCCATGGCTGCATCATAGGTTTCAAGGCGACCATTGCCATCATTGGCATTGACAGCAGTGGCATTGGCATTGGCAGGATGCATATCGGTTTTATCCATTGGACTAGTATTACGCAAGGCATGTGATGATATTCCTATTTTGACATGAAAACAGGATTGACGTCATCTATCTATCATCTATCAATCAAGCTATCTCTATCTACCATCCACCTAACCATTACAACAAATGTGGTAATCATGATATTACGAAATACTTACGTTTATTATAGAGTATCTTTCCTAATCCGTGAAAGTAGGATAGTGTCTCATCCGTCGTATGTAGTTCATTAACCTTCATTAATAGTAGATGTTGTGCCACTAGTTGGTTGCCTACTTGTAATTGAAGTGTATTCACTGCCACTCGTATATCTCCATGAGCACTCGTAACAATGGATGCTAATAGTTGTGATACCGTTGCCCCGTATTTCAATATATACGGACATGCTTGATGAATAATACGATGGAGTGCCTTTGTCATAAATGTTGGAGCTACTGGATTGAATCTACAACGAGCAAGCAAATATTAATTTTGTTATTATTAGATTATCAGATTATTACCGAATAGTTTGACATCGAGGTGAACTTGTAATACTAATGGGTAGTGCGTTATGTGCACTCCATGATGCTCGTGATCTCACATGTGATTCAATTACTTCATCTGCCATTTGACGATCTAGCGTATCTGATAGTATAATAATAGCGGGTACATTAGACATTCCCGCTAAGAATTGTAACATGGCACGTTCAAATTGCGGTAATGAAGACTCATGTCCTAGATAGGGTAAATCTTCGATAAGTAACAGGGTTCTCGTAGATGATGCTCGTCGACTAGTTGGTTGTAACAAATCAACCGGATTCATCATGGCTAATGGTGTGTATCTCTCAGCACTCGCCATAAATTCGATAAATCGTTGATTAATGGATGTATACTCGCTGCTCGTATCTATAGTGACATTCATTTGTTTGTTAGTTAGTTAGTATACGACAAGATAATCATTTATCTATTTTGTGATGAAGCTACCTAGTTGACTCAATGATGATAATGATGATGATGATTGTTGTTGTTGTTGTTGAACACTCGTTGAACTAATAGGTGTGACCCATTCATTGACGGTGATGCTTAATGCTTGTGCTAACACGCGTACTGTAGCTGTCTTGCCACTACCACATGGTCCTGTTAGTACTAGTAGTTTCTAGGATAGTTATTACATATACTATTAGTACAAATATACAACAATCTAGATATAGTTATTTCATTGTCTCGCTACCTACCGATGCTGATTGATTTGTCGTAGGATTATACGCCTTTTCTAACCATTCTCGTACACTAGCTATTTTACGCTTATGCATAGCTAATTCCGACTAGATAAATGAGTGTATATATATTCGTGTAAGCTTAGTCAGGTCACATACATATGCGTATATATATGTTATTATTTACCATGGTTGTCGGTTCATACTGATCTGTCCATAGGGCGGAACCAGCAGACTCACTTTCCGAAACAGTCGTCGTATCACTATTGTCTGTAGATTTGAATGTCGCCTGTAATGCTGATAGATTCATAGCAGATCGAGTTGATGTCGATCTACTTTTACGTTTCACGCCAGCTAATAACTCTGTAGTAGTCTCCTCCATTGTTTGATGCGTGTTGTCAGTATGACTCAATATTTCCTTATCATCGAAATCCGGTATAATCCATCGACGCTATTTATCAACATACTAGTCAATACTACCACCCTAATAGAATAGAACTAGGATGGCCTACCTCAGTTACTGGTCGTAATCGTCGTGAACGAGAGGAAGAAGCTGTCACATTACTTCTCGATTGCTCAGCTTCAATATTACCGGCATCCAAGTTGTTCTACTACTAGTAAGTTTCTTACTATTCGCGTACTAACCCGTATTAACTTACACTGACTGCTGCTTCTACTTCGTCATCACTGTACGTAATCGTGGTTTTCTTCTATTCATTTATTGGTCACTATTAGGAATTACCCGTCTCAACACTGTTCTTACCTTACGGGTTGACATTAGTAAAGTAAAACTACAGGTATTCTACTAGTATAGACACACAAACTGGGAAAAAAAGAAAGTTACACGTTTATATTAAGGAAAAAAACAATTAAAATATCTTGAATTGCCGTAATAGTTGGATGGTCATTATTCATCATCAGTATCATTAGTAGTAGTAGGACATGCTTCTTCTATTGTTGTTTCCTTTTCTATTACTTCTACTACTGCTGCTTCTACTACTTCTGCTTCTATTACTGCTCCTTCTTCTGCTTCTGCTTCAGGTGTTTTTAATACAACATAGGATTTCTGCTTACTCTTTACAGAGCTATTACTATGATCTGTATTTACTGTTGTGCCCCCTAAAAGACTAGATACATCGAAGTCCAGTGGATTACACGGTAATGGCTTACTTCGACGATGAATCAACGCGTCATTAACTCGTTCCGGATTCTCGGCATCTTCCCGTTTATACTTATTCTTGATATGCGCACGATTTCTATCGGGAAATAGCATAGCGATCATTTCAAAGTCTGTACCATACTTGGCCAAACCCTATTTGACATTAGTCTCGTGTTTATACGATATGTGATCAATACTGATTATGATGCTTTATATTGTACTTACATCGTAGAATAGTTGCGTCTGTTGATCGCTCCATTTAACCGTACGATTTTTCTTGCCATAAGTAGATGAATTCACGTAGCGTGTATAATTCGATTCTTCAACTCGTTCCAAGGGTTCCGTTAGACCACCATGTAAATCGGCATGTTGCACCACTAATGATTCCATATCCAACACCATCTTGCCATCGACTAGTTTCATTTGTGGACCCGAATGACTAATTGATCAATAACATGTTATTTCATGTAACCTATTCATTATAATTGCGTGTCATACTTTTCCATAGAGGACATCGAATGAGAAGGCTTATCCGCGCTATTTGACTCCATCTTAACATTATGATTGCCTCTTGGACTACTAGCAGCTGTCGTCGATTTATCCAACTCGATCTTCGTCTTTTTAGTATCACTGGTGTCATCACTAGTCGTGGACGTGCCATTCAATTTACGTTGACGTTTACGCTCATCACGTAGTCGCATTTGTTCCAAACCGGCTTCACTCATTTTACCACGAGCCATATCTTTACAAAAGAAATGCATCGGCATTCGAGTAAGATCTATAGTTTCACTATTCAACACTTCGTTGGCTGCTTTAGATGGAGCGATAAGACCATCGGCTATCCAACGTGCCACCTGTGTCATGTCGTTGGTTGCTAAGAGTAGCTCGCGAATAACCGGATCATCCATACCGGCTATTCTTTTCTGTCCTCTCTGCGGCATAATCTTACCAGGCGGCACTGAATCTTGTTGAGATGATTGAGATGTTGTTGTTGCTGCTGCTATTGTTGTTATTGTAGTTGCTGCCTTACTAGGTTCACCTGGATTCCCAATAGCAATTCCTTTTCTCGTATCCTCTCGATTAACGTTGCTGTTAGCTGTGATATTATGCACACTTGTTGCTGCCGTCTGATTAGAATCAATGATCGTTATACCTCGTCTACGCGGTGAATTGGGCACTTCCACCAATGATGCTTGTGTGGCAGGTGGTGAAGGTGGACCTTTACCATCTAATTAGTAACGAGTTACTTGTGTAATACTGGATAATACTTACAATGAATTGAATCATTATGACTATAACTGTTACTATTAACTATTGGTGGCTGACTCGATGATGGAATACCAAAAGAGAATGTAGTCATAGTCGGTGTTACTTCTCTACTAGTGTTCTCATTATTGATACTGCTTTGTTGTTGTTGACTAGTATGACTTGTAGGTAATGAGGATAGATTAGCGTGTTCATCGTTATTCAAACTGACAGTCTCGTCCACTGCATTGCTATCACCGTTCTGACTTGGTGTACTTTCTGCTTTAGCCGGCGTTTGCACTGAAGTTGAACTACGACGAGGTCGACGAGGTCCTCGTGGTGCAATGGTAGGTGCAAACTTTTTCTGACTTTTATCTAAAGAAAAACAATACGAATAGTAAAGTTATACGGTTAGTCAAGTGCTCTACCCTATTTACGAGAAACAGTGAACTATGCAAATGCTTACCAACTCGAATGGATGTAATGGACGACATTGGTCAAGTGGATAAGAAAAAAAATAGAAAAAGAGTCCTACTTTTAAATTAGGGCTCTGTGGCAATTTGATCGCATTGCATCCGATTTGTAAATGTGAGATGAGAATGATATTATTATTACAGTGTTTTTCCATCCATTTTGCGCATTTATCCTTTAACATTTGCTCTTTATTAACAAATAGATTAACACAATTGTTAACATCATTATCGCATTACTATTATTATTGAGTAGTTGTCATTGCCCTAGCAGTTGAGGGAGATGTTAATGATCGCGATATCATATATTGCAATTAGTGATATTAATAATAGACATGTTGATAAACTTACATATCTTGGATGTGAAGCGATAACAATCATGGATAAGTTGTTTCCCGCTGTTTGATCCTCGTTGTTGCACTAATCCTTTTTTTCTTGAACCTTTGGAGTTGTGCCACTTTGGTGCATTGATCCTTTTCTTGAGCACCTGAAGGTAACACCACTGACTAAATGTATCTAGAGGTATACGTAATCCTTTCTGAGATGCGCTTCTTATTGCTCATTATTACCCCCAACCATTTCTGCATCATGAGATTGGTGTCTATGCTGGTATTGCAGCCATGTCCCTTCAACACTCACCATAGTTTCAATATTGAATAATGTTACATTATCCACTATAAATATGGGTCCTATTTTGTACGAATTGAATAAACTTATCTTCATCTTCCAGTTCACTCGTCCCTATTACACTCTACTTACACTACCTTATTGTATATCGCCTACACATTGTGCTTGAGCAAATCGAGCAACCATAGCTCCCACACTATCAATGAGAAAGTGTCCTACTACTTGTCATGATCCCTTACGGTAAGTATACCTCATTGCACTTTGATATTTATTACAGTATACTAACTCATTATTCTATTAGATGCACACATCGAAACAATGATTAAGAGGACATGCAAGTTAAAGGATTCGAGTATCGTTTGTGGAATCGGGGTTATGGTTGCTCGTCTGGATTTCATTCAAATCACCAACTGCCTTCGTAGTGGAACCGATATTCCAACACACCCTCATCCAAGTGTCGTTGCTTCCAATCATTCAAGACAAGGAGGACAAGGACATCAAGGAACCAAACAACAAATAACAAATTAACCGCGGTGGTTATCGCCAATTATTCCGCTTAAAAATACGTAAGTGTTAACATCATCATTATTTATTCATAAAACAGAAAGCTAACTGCGCAAATTGGATGGAAAAAGCCTGTACACCGAACATTATGTTCATTTCATTATCATCGATGTAATGGTCAAACTAAGACATATTTATTCAATAAATAATTGATATTTATGTAATAGGACCATGGATAAATAGACGTAAGAGACTTGTAGATATACTACACGATAGCTTCCAATAATAGAGCGTGCATGTAATTATTATTTTGACTTGATTGTCACATCCATACAAATGTCATTCATTATCATGACATCTACATGACATGTTCATTTGTATGTCATCTATCATTGCTCATTCCATTGTCAATTGACGTGATCGATACTGATTGCAATGCATCACGGCATGTCATCGAATGGTCCCACAATCATATGGACATGAACATACTTGATGGTATCTATAATGCGATACGACATTCATCCAATTCATACAATCAATTACTGTTTGTATAATGGGCATTGATCAGTAGGATACAATTAGATATCGTGATAGTATGACTGGTTAATAAATAAAAGCAGTACGTATTCTATTTATAATTATAGGACAGGTATGATTATGCCAAGTGATGAGCAATCAAGCAATCACTACATGGTAAGATACTGATTAGTTCATTGTAGTTAATCGACTACTAATGACATTAGTATTTATTATCATTAATTGAAATATATGATATCGCGACTCTTAGCGTCCCCTCACCTGTTGGGGTTATGACAATTACGCGAAAATAGCAATGCGATTATGATTGATAAAAATTCGTAACTAGCTGCATGAATTCTGTTGGTTTTTCCGCTTGAACTAGATGGTAGATCAACAAGTGTATTAGCAATGACTAGAAAGTATGACATACACACACATATATATGCACACTTACCCCAGTGACCAGTATCGAGATATTCTATACTAGCTTGAGGAAATAGTTTATATATACCAGCATGATCTTGCGGTCGAATATAGTCTGATCTCGTACCTGCCACGAATAGAGTAGGTCGATCAAATGGTCGACAATCTATCGGCAGTTGCATTTGACCTAATGAAGGCAATCTACGCGCAATAACATCGAGTGGAACACGGAACTGATATTTATGATTCGGACCCGTAGTATCTCGCTTCAGGTTAGTTAATAGAAATTGTCTCACCGATATATCCTTCACATAAACAACAAGGTCAGTTGCAGTTAAATAAATAATACACTCTATACGTGTATACTTACTGGTACATAGGGCACGAGTAGTCGATCGGCATCCGATTGTCGTGCAACACCTGCTCGTTCCACCAGTTGCATACCTTCAACGTAGCGGGAGAATGCTCGATCCAATGCCATATCACGCGGCGCTTTATCCACTAGAATCACACGTTCCAGATAACCCACTCTATCCTGTATTTGTTTGCTAAGAGCAAGTGTCATAGCCACATGTGCACCCCTGTAGTCATTCATGTTATTCATTAGCACTAGTAGATCGTAATAAGGCAGCCATCAAATACGTACATGGAATGACCCACAAGAGTAACTCGTTCTAACTGTTGTTCATCGATAAATCGTTCGATATCGGCAGCCATTGCAGCATAGTCCATACACGATGCATGTGGACTATCACCATGATTTCGTAAATCCACCGCATAGATCGATGTTGACAACCGTTGTGCCAGTCCACGTGCCAGCGAACGCCAATTCTGCTTCGAACCAAATAGACCGTGTAGGACAACTAGAGGCGAGGATGATGTCGCTTGACTTGGTGCGTAATACTCGTAGGCTAGCGGTATCGTTTCATTATTGTAAGCGTTTATCGTGGACGCAGCTGTTTGTGTGGAGTAACTGGGGTTATAAGAACAGCATAATGACTGACGTATATCACCACTTCTAATACTACTACTACTAGACGTTATTACATGCTTGCCACGTTGTAATGACGCTCTAATGAACGTAGTCGATGACCGTTGTACACTTGCTAATAGTGGTGTCATATAGATATAATACGGCCAGCAATAGAAATAATAATGAGCTTTGTGAAAAAAAGAATAAAACTACAGTGTTTTTCCATCCAATTATCACTGTAGAAATGTCAATTAACACAGCATGATAATAATAACAATTCAGTATTCAGTAATGGATCATTTATTGATAGCGATAACTATCATCATCAATTCTATAAGGTAGATGATACAAGTGTACTAGTATAGTTGGATATTGCCATGTCATGTACTTACAAGTAGTAATAAACTAGTATGATAGATAAATCATTATGATAATGCATACGGTTAATTGCATATGAGTAGCAACGAGTGAACAAATAGAATACAAGATAAACAATGTAATAAACAAGCAGTAACTAGTAGAATGACTGACTTGTCACGATTGAGCAAGGAATGAGCAAGGAAGAGTGCATGAACACGTATGCCAGTTTATTTGAAGAAGCAGTGTATGCTTGTAAATAGATAGAGTATGTAGATGGCAATAAACAAATGAAAATACAAATAAAAGCATGACGTAATAGTAGCATACAAATAGATGACGGAAAAGAGTGGTAAAAGTGAAAGGTACATATTACAACGAGAACAGTGAACGCTTAAACATGATAAATGAACAGGACAGTGATAGAAAACAAAGGACTAGAACGAACAATAAACAAGGCTTATTGGTAGAGTAATAATAACGACAAGTGAGCGTATAGATAGGTTAGAGCAAGAGGAAAACAAAGAGATAAATAAACGGCATAGAAATAGTATGGCAGAATAGCTGCTATTGGAAGTGTGTATGCTAAAGTGAAAGAGGAAGTAAGTGGAATGCGAATGACACGAAGAAGACGCGTATTACTGGGAAAGTAAAAGAAATAACTAGCATATAGTTAAGAGGAAGTGGACGCGTGTTGTTTACTGACAAGTGGAATGTAGTCAAACTAAGGAGACAGCATTGGTAAAGAAAGAGAAACATAATGTTTTATTAGCTAATAAAGAGAATTAAGAGTTTATACATTAGTCGATAATGAGGAATGGAGATTTATGTTTAACATGTCGCATAACCATAGCCACTTGCAACGAAAGCGTTATTGCTATCAATAGTTGATAAGGAATAAAGAAAAGGAGCTATGTTTAGAACGTATAAGGAGAACAGATTATAGATTTAAAAGGATGAAATATTGCACTCGATGCTATTAAATGCTTACATAGCACATCTTGTAGTTGATTATTATTACTTAAGCGCTCTCTTCTCCTTATTCTCATTGCAATATCTTCCAAGTTAAGACCACAATACACACTTGAATATTTTATTCTGAAGGGAAATCAAGCTATGAAGCAAGAAGTAATGAACGTATTAAATTCAGAGAAAGAAGAACAATTAGTGAACGAAACAATGAATAGTAGGATAGTGCAATTGTTGGAAGAGAATGCTCAATTAAAAAATGAGCTTGCATCAAGAGATAAACTACTTGTATCAAGAAATGAACTACTTGCATTGAAAGATGAGTTGCTTGCATCGAAAGATGAATATATTAAATCAATGAAAGCCATTGGTGAACTGAGTTGCGAGATTGTTCAACTAAAGGAGCAACTTGTCATGGCTAAGGAAACAAACAAAGAGCAGTCTAATCGCATAAATCAATTAGAGGAGGAGAGGAGTCAGCAACTACTATTATTGGATAATGTTACTAAACAGAATGATCTTAACGATATGGAGAAGCAACTACATCAAGAAAAAGAAGAACTCAAAGAAGCACAAGAGAAACATGCTAAAGCCGAAGAAGAGTATAGGCAGAAACAGCAAGAATTAAATAATCGTACGAAGGAAGTGGAGCAACAGAAAAATGAGCTGGACAATATGAAGAAGGAAGTGGAACAGCAAAAGGAAGAGCTGGACAATAGGAAGGAGGAGTTGGATACGCGAGAACAGCATTTGGATGAAGAACACAATGAGGAAGTGGCTAAGCTAAATACTCGTATTGATGAGTATTCATCAAAGCAAAAAGAATACGATGAAGTTATCGATGTTTTATTACAAGCGCTAGCAGACTCTGGCAAACGAGCAAAGTATGCAATAGAAAAGACGAAGGAAAATACTAATGGATCCATCTTCTGTGAATGGAGAATAATGCACATAAGTCTTGCTTATGGTTATAAAAAAATTTGGTTGTATTTAATGGACAACTTGACGAACAATGTATCAAAAGAGAAAGATCTTATGGGTACAATAAGTCCCAATGGTCCTTTTTTTAACATTAAGTACTTAAATTCATGATAATGTACTAATCTTATAATAAATATTTATTAATCAATAATCTATTCAATTGTTAACACCATTATCGCATTGTTATTACTATTGAGTAATTATCATTGCCCTAGCAGTTGAGGATTATCACTCTCACATCTAAATACGTAAGTTTTATCATCATAGCTATTATTTATTCGTAAAACAGAAGGCTAACAGCGTTATTCAGAGGGGAAATCCTGTATACTACTCACAATGTAATGGAGCCATATATATTTACAAGCATATCAGCGAGTTTTTATTTCCATAAACAACAGCAATTTACAAGACACTTATTATTTTATACTTGGTCAGTTGAAGGCACCGGCTGATCAGGGGAGAGTGTTCGAGCAGTGGCAATATCGGCGATATTAAGAATAAACTCGGTCTTTGGCTTGTTACTCGTGGCAAGTGCTCGTTTCATATAGTAACTGCTATTCACTAGTAAAGTGACGGTAGTCAACCTATCATACAAGTAGCATGTTCATAATAGTATTAGTTATATACTTGTGCATCCAAATGCACGCAATGCGAATCTTACCAGTCAAACATGTAAATAAAGTTTGTACATCCACCGAATGCTTGCGTTAACAGGATAATAGTGCAGAAAACATTGCAGATCACCACTAGACAAGCAGTTTGAATGCCATCACGTAAAAGTCGACCCCATGCCTCGGAGCCAAAGGTACGATATTGATGATGAATGACACGTATGAATACGGCACTAAGAAATAGGTCCACAGGTGTTCTCGCAGCAAATACGAGCCATGGCTTGTAGAAAGGCAGTATAATCGTGCAACCAATATACGGCTCAATGGTGGCGAGACCCACGGCCAAGTCAGTATAGAGTAGAGCGGGAGCGAATAGGGTGATTAGCACGCCAAATAGTACAATCAGATATTTACGCTGCACCACGCAATAGGCTTTGTAAAGTAAGAGTAAGTTGGAGCACTCCAACGAGATAACATAGCCGATCATTGCATTCCACAATATCTTCCGACAAGATACACCATTGGGAAAGATGAACGCTACGAATAATACGCCATAATTAAAGCTGAATATCGACATGAGTAGACAGCACCATCCGGTGAATGCCCTACGATTTCGTCTGATCAACTTGATGGATTTTATGATATTATCGATGGATAGAACGCCCACCATCAAGGTAAGCAGCGTGTGGAGTTGAATACCATACATACGCTCTCGAGTCTCGTCGGCATCCCTCGAACCCATAAGATATTCGTTGGCATTCATTTCCCCAACAGGATACAAAAGAATATTACCAAGTGTGGTAGCATTCTTCTTCCACTCGGTACCGAGATCAACCTCGGGTGGAAAGCCAAACATGATTATGACAGGACTATAAACAACAAAGTACTTGTGGTACACTTTTCTAGAGTACAGCACGAAAGAAGTGGAGTATTAACTAGGTGAGCAATAATAGTAATAGTAATAATGGTAATAATGGTAGCAGCTGAGATGGTTGGTATATAGTGTGTTCACGTACGGCAACTACACCAAAATCAGGTTAACTTTTATAGCACAGTCAAGCAATGGTCATTGAGCAAACGAGCTATTACCGTAAATAGATTTACCTATCGCATGATCGTAAGCAAACAGGCTATTCCATTCGTCATGGCTTTCAGGTTTACTCCTCATATTGGCCTAATTCGGCGTAAGGCATTATACTATATCCGCTCCACCACCCGTTGACAAACAAGTTGACACCATTTAGCGTGTATGTTATGCCTATCACGCGTCTATCTTTCTATTAGTGATACACGTGGATTATTAAAAAAGGATTTCATCATAACCTGCTCTACAATAAATGATTAATTGATTTAGGAAGAAATGCGTATACCATACTTAGCACCAAATGCGCACAATGGACTACAGCATGAAGTTCGAGGCTTTTGTCATGTCTAATGAGCCCTTTTTCCTTTGCGAATGCAACGTGCGTTGCTGTAAACGATTTATCGTCAAATACTGACTCTACAGGTATATACGCATGCATAATACTAGGCTATTCCTCAATTGCAAGCACAGGCCATTAATGCCGTTTATGGATTGTACCATCATCATCTGACTAGCACGCTGTTACTGTTTTAGTACAGTGGACTGGCAGCAATATGATATAGCTCCTTGTTCAATTATTACAATGGTGTATAGCTGTACCTTCCGCTTAGTACTTGTGTACCGCCATCTCGACATATAACCAGTACACCTGACTGAGCACCGTTATCTGCAATTGTCAAGTGTCTAGAACATGCTTGTGCTGCAATGAAATTCATATTTACATTTATACCAGTTTGAGATATTTAGTAAATGTAAATGTAAATAGAAATGAGAGTGAATAAAGAGAATTAATTTTATTACATGCCGTGCAACAACAATAGCAATAATGATAACATACTCATCATCAACCAAGTTATTTATTAATTCCTTTATCCTATAAGCTTGCTCTTTATTCTCCTAGAGTAAGCAGTGTTCGCGGGGTTAACGTGAAGTGGCAGTATAAACCTTTAATAGGTCAGCGTAGCATCCAAACGCTGTAACGGCAGCACCGGCACCGGCACCTTGAATAATTAGTGGACTAGGGAAACGCTTTGTTGTAAAAGCAACTAGATTATCACTTCCGGTTAGTCCGGCTAATGGATGCGACATCGGATATCTGTAGAGGATGGATGTGCGCCGGTTTTATTCGTTAATCTTTATTCGTTTCCCGTAGAGTTTATAGTACTTACTTGGCAAGAGTAACGGAAGCCCGACGATTTGCTAAATCAACAAGACCGACATAACGTAGCGCTTTGTTTTCCGCTTGAGCAGCTGCACGTAATTGAGCGAAATGCTCATCGTAATCGGGTAGACTTGCTAGGAATTCGTCAGCAGATGATGCATTTCGCAATGCTTCAGGCACGATATTCTCCACTGGTATCTCGTCAAGTGAAATGTCAAGTCCGGCAGTGCGAGCAAGGATAACCACCTAAACACATAATAGTTAGCAATGATTCATGTTATATAGATGGTGTACTATCGTAAGATCTCACCTTACGTGCTACATCCATGCCATTGAGATCATCACGCGGATCAGGTTCCTGTACAAGTAGACCAGTGCATTAGTATATGATACACCATTACATCTGTGGCATTGAATCGATTCCTACCGTGTAGCCTAGCTGCTTAGCTTCCTTGACAATATCCGAGAATCGTTCATTATTACCAGCTGCCGCGTATCTATTGAAGAGATAGGAGAGCGTGCCAGAGAACACACCCTCAATACGGGCGACCTCATCCCCGGTGGCCACAAGATCCTCGAGGGTGGCGATAACAGGAAGACCGGCACCTACCGTGCTTTCATGACGTACTAGAGGACGACCTGGCTGTCCATTGGCAATGGCCCTAATAGACTGCAGTAGAGAAAGATCACCGCTAAACGCCTTCTTATTCGGCGTGACAATGGAGATACCCTGCTGAAGCCAGACCGGATACTGAGCAGCGATAGTGTTCTCGGAAGTGCAGTCGACAATGCAGGCGGGAGCATTAGTCGCCAAATGACGGGCAAATGCCTTCAGGTCGATAGCTTCAGAGGAAGCCAACTGAGCTCGCCAATTATCTTTGTACAGTGGTTGGTCGGGTGTTGCCAATAGCATAGTGCGTGAACGTGCTAGTGCAGTAATTTGAAAGCGCCTAATAGTAGGAGCCTGTTGACTATCAGCTAGAAGCTGATCAACAAGCTCTGCACCAACGAGACCACAACCAATAATACCAATAGTAAGCATGTTGACAATATAGACGCAAGAGGGAAGAGAAACGAGTGAGCAGAAGATATAACGCGTAGACGGACGATGACGTGATTCCTAGCCACCAATTAGGAAGCAAGTGCAATCTAAACTGATTGATGCGATTCAGATAAGAATGGCATTACTCAAGAAACATGATCTACATCACACAGATTGGATTGATCGTCATGACATGTAGATATCTATCCTTGTTCCCTGTTATTCATCGATATAAAATATACACTATTACCGTAGAAATTACAATACGCATTGAATGAATCCATTTGCAATGTTCTAGCTTTAATGACTATATACCATCTACTATTTAGGTATTTATACTGAAGATGACAAGTAGACAAGTAGGCGTCATCAAGGTTCTACACGTGTGTACGAGTAATCATTGTGGATACACCAGGGTTATTTGATCCACGTGAACAATATCGCGCTAATGGACGTGCTTTCATTCTTCGTTGGGGCAAATTTACCCTTGATGACGTCAATTCGTAATGAATGAATGGATGTGAATGTCACAGCGGCATTTAAACGTATAAATAAGATCGTACCTTCGAACTTACGTAGTCGTCCTCTTATCCTACTTTTCACTTCTATCTTGCTGCTACTACTACTACTGTTGGACTGTCCATACCACGATACTGTAACCATGTCTTCCTCGGTGCCACAGCTTGCTCATTTCAAGTTGCCTCAAATTGCTAATGAGCCTATGGTAAGTGGTTGCTTATCAATGAATAAATGCTATTCCGTCCTTTGTTCGCTTACGTATGCATTCTTGATCATAGCATCATTATGAGCCAGGAAGTGTAGAACGTAAAAAGCTACAGGATGCTATTGCAGCACTACGTAAGCAAGTGCCATTGGAGGTGCCTTGCATTGTTAATGGCAAAGAAGTAAGTGAATCGATCAATCTAGTGGATAGACAATGGTCATCAATCATGCAAGTATATGCGATATTCATCGTTGCATTTGTCTTCTCTTTCTTTCTTTCTTTCTTTCTGTTTAGATCAAGACTGGCAATCTTGGTAAGCAAGTGATGCCACATGAACACAAAACGACACTATGTCAATATCATCAGGCCGATGATGCCGTGGTCGAACAGGTAAATGAATATACAATAGCATCATCATCATCGTCATCATCGTCACTTGTGATAGTATATTGCGTATGATTATTAATTCATATCTATTCCATGATAATAGGCCATTGAAGGAGCATTGGCCGCTAAAGCCGCCTGGGAGGCCATGCCATTCAACGATCGATCAGCGATCTTCTTGAAGGCGGCCGATCTTCTATCCACCAAGTATCGCTACCAAGTGATGGCGGCCACCATGCTCGGTCAGGGCAAGAACATCTGGCAAGCTGAAATTGATGCTGCCGCTGAACTATGTGATTTCTGGCGTTTCAGCTGCAAGTACGCCGAGGAATTGTATCAGCAACAACCGCCAATGAACGCGGGCACCACTTGGAATCGTACCGAGTATCGTCCATTAGAGGGTTTCGTCTACGCCGTGTCACCCTTCAACTTTACCGCTATTGGTGGTAACCTAGTGAGTGCACCTGCACTAATGGGTATGTCACTCGTTGTATTCGACCATTCGATGTAATGATCTCCTTACTTACTTACTCTAATATGCACTATTGTTGTTGCTGTTATTGTTTTCTGTTCATAGGCAATGTTGTCGTGTGGAAACCATCCGATATGGCAATCTACTCAAACTACTTGGTCTATCGTATCCTTGAGGAAGCCGGATTACCTGCCGGTGTTGTGCAATTTATTCCAGGACCTGCTCCAGAAGTCACTAAGGTAATTCATAGCTGATCCCCTTACCTTACAGTGAGCGAAAGAATTGTTCACGTGTTTTGTACTTTCCCACTTTTCTAATCACCACATAATCAGTATGCAATGTATTTCTCTATTCTTTCACAAGTAAATAAAGGTATTTATTCTCTTTCTAACGATATAAATTAATCATATATTTAATTATAAAATGCTTGAGATATTAGTGTTGAAAGTCACGTGGTGCACGTGAACAATTTTTTCCATTACTAATAAAATTAATATTCTTGAGCAATAATCAATTTTTATTCAATTTAAATGTAATAAAATGTTTATATATGAGTAAATACGAGCTGTCGTGCATCGTACGAGCAATAAATAATTATAAAGCAAGTTGATGTAGTTGAGCAATATGGCTATAATTGCTCATTTTAATGTATAGTAAAAATGTTACTACAGTATGCTTTATTCACTTCCAATTGCCGTGCAAATGCTTATTAAAGCGCTTTTAAGCAATGGTAGCCTCCCTAGAACCACTGCGGGCAAGTTAGCTATGGTTAAAGATATGATTACATTGAACAATCACGCATGCAGTTGCTGGAATAGCGTTCACGTTACTACAATTTCGCTTATTACTCAGTGTACATTCGACCGATCCTACTTAAATTGCAGGTTATGATAAAGCACGTCTTCGCGCAGATAATGATATAAAATAATGCTATGTCGATGGGAAAAGTGTCTAGTTGCCATCCTACAAAGATGATGTCACATTAATGTCACTGAATAGCGTAAATTAATTCTTATTAGATCTTTTAATAAATTCTTTAACACTTTATTAACTGCTATTGTTATTGTTTATTATGCTTTATTAACGTGCTCTGCGCTATTTTTTACTATTATTTTTGGCATTAATTAATAAATTTATTACAAAAAATTAAAATTAAAATTTACGCTATTCAGTGACATTAATGTGACATCATCTTTGTAGGATGGCAACTAGACACTTTTCCCATCGACATAGCATTATTTTATATCATTATCTGCGCGAAGACGTGCTTTATCATAACCTGCAATTTAAGTAGGATCGGTCGAATGTACACTGAGTAATAAGCGAAATTGTAGTAACGTGAACGCTATTCCAGCAACTGCATGCGTGATTGTTCAATGTAATCATATCTTTAACCATAGCTAACTTGCCCGCAGTGGTTCTAGGGAGGCTACCATTGCTTAAAAGCGCTTTAATAAGCATTTGCACGGCAATTGGAAGTGAATAAAGCATACTGTAGTAACATTTTTACTATACATTAAAATGAGCAATTATAGCCATATTGCTCAACTACATCAACTTGCTTTATAATTATTTATTGCTCGTACGATGCACGACAGCTCGTATTTACTCATATATAAACATTTTATTACATTTAAATTGAATAAAAATTGATTATTGCTCAAGAATATTAATTTTATTAGTAATGGAAAAAATTGTTCACGTGCACCACGTGACTTTCAACACTAATATCTCAAGCATTTTATAATTAAATATATGATTAATTTATATCGTTAGAAAGAGAATAAATACCTTTATTTACTTGTGAAAGAATAGAGAAATACATTGCATACTGATTATGTGGTGATTAGAAAAGTGGGAAAGTACAAAACACGTGAACAATTCTTTCGCTCACTGTACCTGTAAACGAATGACTCTAATGACTCAAATGACTGCATTAATAGAAAGTACTAGCTAGTCCCGACTTTGCTAGTCTACACTTTACCGGAAGCACTCATGTATTCCGCCATTTGTGGAAAGAAATCGGCAACAATATCGAAAAGTATAAGAGCTATCCACGCATAGTAGGCGAGACTGGCGGCAAGAACTTCCACGTATTGCACAAGAGTGCCGATGTAACTAATGCCGTACATCAAACGGTACGAGCAGCATTCGAATATCAAGGTAATCACATGTACATTAACAACCAGTATCCATTATTACATTTTATTAACTAGTTCATACAATTGCTATTATTATTATGATAACTCACTAGGTCAGAAATGCTCAGCTTGCTCGCGTGTCTATGTACCCGATAATCTGTGGCCAGATTTCAAGAAACAATTAATCGCCGAGACCAACTCGATCACGCATGGATCCGTGGAAGATCCATCCCACTTTACCACACCCGTCATTAATCGGGTGGCATTCGATCGTATCAAGTCGTACATTGACGATGCTAAGGCATCATCTGATGTAGAGATCATTGCAGGTGGTGACTACGATGATTCTGTCGGCTATTTCATTCGTCCTACTGTGCTTGTTGCCAAGGATCCACACTACAAAACGATCACCGAAGAGATCTTTGGTCCAGTGGTTACTGTCTACGTGTATCCAGCGGATGAATATGAGAAGACACTTTCATTAGTGAATAATACATCGCAATACGGTTTAACTGGTGCGTATTCGCTACTGATCGTCAAGCGGTGGTTACGGCAAGCAATGCACTTCGTCATGCTGCCGGTAACTTCTACATTAATGACAAGTGTACAGGTGCCGTGGTGGGTCAACAGCCATTTGGTGGTGCACGCGGATCAGGTACCAACGACAAAGCAGGCAGTGCCGCTTTCTTGTATCGATTTGTTTCGGCACGTTCCATCAAGGAAACCTTCGTATCCATTGATAAGTGGTCCTATCCATCCAATTTGATCTAAGAAGCAGTAACTTATGTAGTGTCATATAATGAATGCAATATACATATATATATATGCTGTAATATGATTCTACAACAATAAATAAGTATATAAACACAGGTACTTTTTACTAATGGAACATATATGTTTAGTATACATCATATTAACAGCCTCAGTATTAATTATGTATGTGTGTAACTAACACGCATGATTGCCATTGTGGTTAATAATACCCTGACATGTTAATTAATTCAGTCTTAATATATCCATCGGTTAATAATACAACCGTATTCATTGATTCATGAATATTAAGAGTGAGTGAGTGAGAGATTAGATCTCGGTCATTTCACATCCCGTTCCTCCATCTTATGACAATACATCGACTCCTTTCCTATTTCCTTCTTTTTCCACTCCTTCTAACCATGTTGTTACGCAGTCTTATTACTCTTGGTCGACCAGCAAGTAATATTGTAAGAAGACCGAGGTTCACCGCCTCATTACTGTCTTGTTACCATAACTCACTAAGTGGTTGGCAACAAAGCAACAGTTATTCCACCAAGACAAATAGTAATCGCAACACTAGTAGCAACAGCAGCAATAGTACTCGTAGTAGTAGTAGTAGTAGTAGTAGTCAGTCTAACGTGCAGCATAAAATCACTCAGTCACTATTTGCTGGTAGTACAAGTGGCGAATTATCATCTCCACTTGTAATACGAGACATTCGTTCTAATGATACCACCCTACAATGATGATAAGCAAGGAAAGACATGATAGTCAGCAACATTCTTTAACATATAGTCATGTATGGCTACGTGATCATTGCCCGTGTACGGCGTGTATTCACACTGATCATCGTCAAAAGATGCATTCCACGGGTGATATTCCATTGGATATACAACCGAAACAGATTGAATTAATCGATAATAATCAAACAGTAAAAATTACATGGTCTGCTGATCTAACTCATCGATCAGGTGAACACACGAGCTATTATCCATTATCCATGCTGTTACAAACACCCGCCAATGGATTATGGCAACCGACAAGCTGGCTTGAACCGCCTGTATTCTGGCGTGCTAACGATGTGACATTCTCGCAGCTTTGGGTGGATTATCATGATTTAATGGAAGGTGGAGAGCGTCATTCCTCCACGGGTCTACATCGTTGTCTACATCTACTAGCTAGATATGGTTTGTGTTTTATTGACGGTGTACCCGATCAAGTATTGCAAGTTGAAAAGATAGCCGAACGATTTGGTCCAATTAGAGAGACATTCTACGGACGTAGTTGGGATGTAAAAAGTGTTCCACAAGCTAAGAATATCGCCTACACTGATGTTGACCTAGATTTACACATGGATCTATTGTACTTTGAGTCACCACCCGGCCTACAACTACTTCATTGTGTAGCCAATTCAGTAACCGGTGGTTCTAGTGTATTTGCCGATGCTTACCGCGCTGTTCATGAACTGAAGCAGCGTTCATCTCATGACTTTAATGTATTACGCTCAATTCCTGTAACATTCCACTATCAAAATGATGGACATCATTTGAGATTCCGTCGACCTACCATCATTGCCTCCGATGATCTTATGACGGTGACTGTACCAAATACTAACAATAATCATAATCATCATAATAATACGATAGCAGCTACTAGTGCACTAGGCTACATGGCGCAAAACTCGCCACTCATGGTTAATTATGCACCACCATTTCAAGGCATGTTAGAGATTGCCGACATCAATGTACAACGTGATTTCTACCGAGCTTTTAGTCATTTCGAATCTATTCTACATGAAGATGGCATGCAAATTGAGTATACACTACAAAAAGGACAATGTGTCATATTCGCTAATCGACGTGTGCTACACGGTCGACGAGCATTCGACGCTAACTCGGGACATCGTCATTTACGTGGCACCTACGTCGATTTGGATGCTTTTCAGGATCGATATCGTGTGATTTGCAATGATGCAACAGCAACAACAACAGCAACTCCCCCTTCTTCTCCTCTTCATAAACTTGTTTAATCAACGAGGTTTCGGTCGAGCTTGTTCTTGATCATTAAGACTTAACATAAATCCACCTACTACCATAAGGAAACCGGTATATTGCTAGATATTGTAGTGAATAATGTATGATATAATCATTAATAAGTGGTGTCATTTAGTTAAACTTGACAATATTTACCTGCCATCCAATTGGATTACCGAATAATAAAGCAGCTAGAATATTTTGCATAAATAGCTAAATAAGAATGTTACAAGTTAGTAGCGTATATGAGCAATGTGTCATTGTCATTGCTGTTGTCATTATAGTAATACTTTACTTTAATAATAGTTGCTGCAGCACTAGTAACTGGATTCGCCATTTGAATCACAAAGAGTAAGGAAAGTGCAGTGGCCAGCCCGGTAGTCGCTTGTATACCCGTGATCATCCAGAATCGAGGGGAACTCAGGAAGTAAGCGTTAACCACGCCGTGTAATTCACCCGACATGACTACAACGATGCCAATAATAACAACGGCTAGTGCAGTACATCGATAATAGATAAAACTATAAATGTCGTATAGATTAGTTATTAATCCTATTCTTATTTATATTATAGATTGACCATTATTACGTACATGACTGGATACTCCATTCGGAATAGTAACTTTCTTGCATACAATCGATAGAGTGCAATACTGCTACTTGCTACTAGTCCGTAGATCACACCAACACCGGTAAATATCGCATCAGGCATCCATACAATTGCACCACCAAGTATTGTAAGTAAGGTAGCGGCCATTGCTAATAGAGATGGTCGTTTGCTCAATATGAAATACATTAACATAGGTGTGAATCCAATGCTTAAACATTTAACCAACTACAAGCGTGTACATATATATATATTAATAGATGAGATAGATCAGTATTAGCTTATTACTAGTCGGATGTGATTTACCTGATAGGATGCAACGCATAGATATTGCAACGACATATTATTAGCGGTAAGCATTATCGTGTAAACAAGTGCCAGCGGCAGTAAACGTCGCATACTAATAGATGTATGATTCCAGTGTAATGTGGAACTAGGCCTAGTAGTAATAATAGTAGTAGTAGTATAAAAACAACATAGGAACAACTGATGTTAATATCGAGTCGAGATGAATCGCCTCATCTAATCTAGCGTGAACGTTCACCTAACTCACCATAGCTGAGATCGTCGTAGGCCATTAAGCCAAATAATAGCAAATACAAGCTGACACCAAGTGATAGTATGTGGAAAGGGAAACTTGAATTCACTAGTACTTAGTAGCCATTTGTTGATAAGTGTGGACAGAAGCGATATGCACCAGTAGGCGGCTACAGCGATGAGTACTCCCGTCAACGGAACGAAACGACCGCTCGTTCGCGTGGCCGGCAAGGGAAGGAACCAGGAAACTGTTCGCCGATGACGCGGGCCTCGCTGATCAGTCATGGCCAGAAAAAGCAACAGCAGCAACAACAACAACAGATAGAAAATCGCCCGATGCTATACGCCATCGAGCGTGTTTTTTAAACGTTGCTTTATAAAAGGAAAAAAATCTTTTCTCGTGATAGAAAGGGGGAAAAGGCAGCGGAAAGGAATCCACTTACTCGTTCACCTTATACCATCACCACCGCCACCACCAACACGAATCTATGGATATTCACGTGCAAGTAAAACAACTAGAGACAGCGGCACAACAGGCGCAAACACAATGGAAGCAGTTGAACTTGGTGTTCGAGAAGAATATGCAGAAAAGGAATCAACAACGGGTAATTATACGCCGACGAGGAATGCAACCCTATCTATTCATGTAGTATTGACTTTTGTTTTCCTTACGCTATAACAACTACTAGGTTGACAAGCTGTACTGTCCGTTTAACCTGGGCCACTTTGTGCCCCGACATGTATTCGCTAAGCATTGTTGGCGTTGTGAACAGAAACAACAAGGCTGCCATAGGATAGAATTGGAGGCAAGTATGATATACGTAGTGGTCAAGTCAGTGTTTACATGCTAAATAGCTGCCACTAGTAGACATGTAGTCAGCAATGGTTTTACGAGAAAGCACCTACTGTCACTACATTTCAACGTGAAGGTAGATGATAATACGAATAGATATATGGATAGATAGATTACAAAATGATAATAACAAACACTAGTATAGGTGGTGCACTTGTGGCTGCTGATGGTACAACTCGTATGGAACTACTGCTAGAGTAAGTTGAACTAGCATAGTTGTAATCATTTGAGTAGTAATTGAACGTTCATCATTGTAGGTATTTACAACCAGATAAATCGTGGAATCGATTAGGTAAACAAGCGGCAGACCTTCAGTTTCCAGCGTAAGAAGAAGAAGAAGTTAACTAGCTAATTATCCAATGTAAAACTGCTAATCAATACGTGTCTCCTTTCTATTATTTGTACAGAATACCTAGGCATGCTATTCCATCTGGATTGATACGAGGCTGGCTCATTAACTGGTGGCTACTCTATATGCCAATGCAAGATCTAATATTACGAGATGCGGTAAAGCTATCTCGACAGCTTGATCAAATGATTAATCGTGATGGCTGGAATGCTATCCAGATATATACCTATTTATTGCCTATATTCCATAATGGTATGTTGTTACTTAACTATTGGCACTAGTAGCTAACTAATTACACGTAGATTCATCGGATATGGTGTATGAGTTGTGGCAATTTATGCTATCATTATTGGATAAAGAAAAGGAGCGGAATCAGCTTGTGCATCAGGTAAATCGATATAAACTGATGCGTTTAGTATCATTACTGTACTAATAAGATGGAGATAGCTTCACTCGACATCTAGTAATCTACAAGGCATTAAAGTGCTGGATACCACTAGTAATAATATAGTTTGCATTGATTATGCACATCCAATCTCACCGGTTCGTATAGTGTAAATCATGCTATCGTATCTAACATACTGATGATAGGTATTCAATCGTACGTGTGCACCATCATTGGGTCGACTGAATGCCATGTATCATGATCATGCTAGAACTGTAGACATAGCAAAAGAACTACACGATATTCATGATACAACTATATTGCAACTTACTACGACGACTGATGATACATCGGCGATGACAGGTATGTATGGCATAGTACGCGTTGAAATCATACGTGTTAATACATTGAGATAGAACACGAAAAAGAACTATCACTACTGGAGAAGATAAGCCAAGAGCGAGACTATAAACGACGACGACGCGCATACCGTGCCAAGAATGTACATATTACAAAACGATCACAGACTCAGGTACGTGTGTAGATATATGTATATTAGCATTAGGCTAGTAATACGACGCTAAACGATACTGATAGATACATCGTGAGCTGATTAATGAGTATATGCAAGAATTGACATTGAGTGCAACTACTATTGAGAAGAAACAGTGATAACACAAGAAGCATACACTAGGCTGATGACATATGTTATTAACATTGATATTTATATATAATAAACACAATACAAAATGTTCTACTAGTTATATCATTTATTACAGCAAAGAAACAAAGAATAGATAGCCGTGTTTATTCGAACACGTTCATCTTCCTAATTCGGGCAATGTTTAGGGAAAAGAAAGCGCGGAGTCGGGTCATAATCGCATTCATTACATGTGTGTTCCCGTCGTTTTTATCACTCGTGAATACAACAACAACATACTCGACACGACACGACACTCGTTGCTTGTTGACCCAACAACGTTCTTCTCTTATTCTAATCAGTCAGCCACACCAATATTAAGCTAATGTCCGCTAAAACAGCAGCCGTTATAGGGCTGACCAGCAGTATAGTGGGTCTATCCATGGCTCATCAGCATGGTCTATTTGAACTATTCATACCAAAAGAGAGTAGCCGCATACTACTAGTAATGCTACTCGCTACCGTTGTTGCTGGCGTGTCGACATTCCTTCTCATACCCTATGTAGGCAGTGCATTCCTAAAGGCTAATCTAAAGGGCCGTGATCTACTAAAGAAGGAATCGCGCGAGCTGTAAGTCATCAGTCAATAACATACTAGCGCATTACTATGCATCTTGTTTCTAACCAATTCACTAGTCCGGAAAGTCTAGGTCTAGCGACAGCTTCTGTCTATCTTGTTGTACTGTTCCTATTGATTCCATTTCCATTTCTAAGCTGGATGGAGACAGGCGAGGGTGGTGGACCACAATTCCGCTTCTCACAAAACAAGGCAAGTAATAAAGAGTGATATCGATATCAATATACTTATATGCGTATATCCATATATCTATAGCTTGGTGATATGTTGTCGGCACTCTTGTCCTTACAGAGTATGGCCTTGCTAGGATTCGCCGATGACGTGTTTGATATTCGCTGGCGACACAAACTACTACTACCATGCATTGCTTCTATTCCGTTACTCGCCGTGTACTACGAGTCGGGCGGTGCCACGGCCATTGTGATGCCACAACCGATGCGTTGGCTATTCGGTCGTCTAGTTGAACTGGGTGAGTAGTCACACTAGCGATTATTGCGTTATAAGCGACAACTTACCCAATGATAAATGTACAGGTCCACTCTACTACTTGTATATGAGTATGCTATCCATCTTCTGCACCAATGCCATTAATATATTAGCCGGTATTAATGGACTTGAAGTGGGACAATCACTTATTATTGCGATATCAATTGCATTTAATGATTTCCTTCATTTGAACGATGATAATCCGGCTGCGGTGAGTGCACACTTATTCTCGCTACACTTCCTACTTCCATTCATTGGTGTATCTCTGGCACTACTATGGCATAACTGGTAAGCTACCATACAATGGAGGAATAGCCTTGACTTGACTAATTTCATTTGTATACCTCTAAGGTTCCCTGCTCGAGTGTTTGTCGGCGACACTTACTGCTACTTTGCGGGTATGACATTTGCCGTGGTGTCTATTCTCGGTCATTTTAGCAAGACCGCGTTACTCTTCTTTATTCCGCAATTGTTCAACTTTGCCTACTCGTTGCCTCAACTATTTCACCTTGTCCCTTGTCCACGACATCGCATGCCTCGGTAAGTGATCATACGCACGTCTATTCTTTTCTTCGGCCTGTGCCTGTGCCTGTGTCTGCGTCTGCGTATATTTGCTTAGTCACGAATCTAACTTGTGCCTAACCCACGTCTATTGGCCGGCTAAACTCCGTGAACAAAACGTGGCATATGCATGACCATCGAAATCTAGACTAAATTGTGTCACGGGTACACTTGAAGCAAGCGTGGCCGACTTGAAAACACTGACCACACGTGGACGCATGCTAGTTAATCTATACGACCGACTTGGTCTAGCGCGTGTTACGCGTGCTCGGCACATTTCCGCGGGTATTGATGCAACGAATGCGAATGGTGTGGCCAACCTCAAATTAACTTGGCTTACATCAGAGGAGTTGCGACAGGATCCAGACCGCCCTGTCTATTGTTCAAACTTTACCATACTCAACTTCCTACTGGTACGACTGGGACCAATGCGCGAGGATCGACTATGTCTGACCGTAATGGTATTGCAACTGCTTGGAAGCTTACTAGCCTTTTGGATTCGATATCGTCTTGTCTATCTATTCTATGCTGATGGCCAGCCTTGAATAGCCTATACATACACGATGAACGATGCTAATGGCACACACATACACACATATATACATATATTGTCTATTAATGTTTTCTAATAGAATCATTGAATTACATTTATTGTTTGTTTACATACAAGCAAGACAAGCTCAGTAAGAATGGAACAATGAACTTCCGATAGAATGCCATTGTAATAATGAGTGATTTTTTTGTTATGATAATAAACTCAACAAGTCCATCCAATATACAGTGTGACTGCTTCATATCGACGGAAAAAGAAACTTTATTGTGTAGCTTGTACTCGTATGTTCCTTCTATCTTTGCTTGACGCCACATGCTTCATCGTGGCATGCGAGTAAAATTCCATTAATGTATACAACGACAACAGCAACAACAGCCAAGCGTATCTATTATTGCGTCTGTGCTCATCAATGTGCAAACGATTCATATCACATGTATTGATGGTTCGAATGAATGGGTAAGAGATATGCCACATGCTTTTTTATAGATATATCCATAGGTTGAAGCATGATGCTCAAAAAAGCCCCTGTACCCTTCATGGCGACCCATGAAACGACGTATAATAACCTATCAAGGCCGCTTACCTGTTGGGGAAGATACACAAACGTCGCTAGCCTTGTTCCTCGAAATAAGAGCGAAACACAGGCAAATAGTGCATGTATACGTAAATGGTATGCGGTATACGTGTACACGTACAAGTTAGGCGGAGATGCAAGATATGGGTTGCCTCGAAAGCAGGTTACTTGTTTATTGTTAAAAACAAGCTAGTTAGAATGGTATCACTGCATATTTCTTACATTTGTTACACTCATTCGATGAGGTATCGATTCATCTTGACGATAAATATCTAAGCCTAATCAAGTCAAGAGCGTGTGCGCGTGCGTGTATTGTGTGTATGTGTATGTGTGTGCGCGTGTGCGTGTCATCTACAATAACCATGCACGGCCAAAGTTCAAGGTTCATGTGATGACCAATATACAAATCGCGCAACACTCGGCTTTCCTTCTCCCCATCCGCATCAGCATCAGTACCAGCATCATCATCATCATCATCATCATCATGATGATGAAGTATGGGTGCGAATGTGAATGTGAGTGTGGTCGAATGATGAAGAACAAACAAACAGGCAAGCAAGCAAGGGAATCGTCGTGACAGGTGATGTTGCTGTTGTTACTGCTTTTCTTCCATCACACATACGTAGAACCTTGCGTTCACAATTGCCTCTTCCATCGTATGTCCACATGTACACTCGCCGTACCGGATGCCTAGTCGAACACATTAGAGCTCCGAGTTTCTAATGAGTCAATAAGCATGGAAGTCCCTTATGGTTGTTGCCACCAGCAGTTTATTCATATTTGAGCAGCTAATCCGTTTGATTCGCCTCCCGACTGATTATACCGGATTTCCTCTTCTTCTCCTCTCGATTCGCTTTACTTCGTTACATACATACATACATATACACATACATATATACATACATACACACACCAAGTCTCAATTGTTTTTCGTATTTCGTATTTTCGTATTTACCGTTTGTCTTTCGTATTTCTCACTTTTCCTTATTCTGTTTCCTTTCTACACTTCGTTTATATATCTCTATAGTCAATTGTGTATCACGGTCAATTCAAGACGTTGTATTGTAGATTAACGTTTGTCGTATTATTATTATTATTATTATCATCCATAGAATTACTTTAATAATAATAATAATAATAACAATTGTAATTGCCGTGTTTCTACTTGATTCATTTACTTTTATAGTATTTGGTTTTTATTGCGTCTCGTCCATTTTAGCTTAACCTTTTCTTTTAGTTGCCTTTCCTTTGTTCTTTGCAACATTAGCGTTCATTATCCATTGTCGTATCTCTGTTTCTATATCGGCATTTCGTATTATTTCTGATAGATTTATTTGACTACTTTGTCATTCCCAACTCGTTCTATTTCTCTATCACTTTCACTTTCTATACCATTAGCATCTATCCCTCATTGAAAGTGAAATAGATAGACGGATAGATTAATAGATCGAGATCCAAAAGCCTATACAAATCACTCTTTATAGACTATAGACTGTCACTCACTCACTCTCACTTTCACTTATATACATATATATATATATACCATTTATTTAGAGGCACATCTAACAATTGACGTCAATTGTTCGTATATATATATCGCTCATAACCATTTTATTACTACTACTATAGCTACTACCTTTATCAACAACAACAACAACAACAACAACAACATCATTATTACTACTATTATTACTATTACTATTATTGTTATTGCTGCTACTATTCCAATCATTTCTTATTTCGAGTTACACCAATAGGCTACATTTGTGGGTATCAACATCATTATCAACATCAACAACATGTCGTACAATAACGGTGTTTCCATGACTGTTCCTACTACTTCCGCCAATCATCGTGGTGAATGGTCTCAGAATACCGCCGATGTCAATGGCAATGATGACAGCTCAATGCCATTCTGCGGTATGGAGACCTATTTCGGTTACATCGAAACAGTTCAAGACGCACTCTTGATCTTCGAGAGTTGTCGTATTGGCGCACTCCCTCGCGTGCACCGACGCCTCAATGAACGGGAACGCCGCTGGCTCCGTTCCGGTTCGGTCTACGTGTGGGACGAGGAGGAGTCGGACGTGCGCCGTTGGACCGACGGCCGTCTCTGGTCCCCCTCTCGTATTCGAGGCCGGTTCCTCGTCTACCGCGAACTCTCATGTCGTCGTACCGAGGCCATGGACGTCGACTCGCCCGATGACCCCATGTCTGATGCCGTGATGTCCCCAAGCGGTAATCATTCCTATGGCAATCGTGGCCATGGCTATAGCAACAGCACTAGCTCTGTTGCACCCGTGTCACCGACCGCTGCCTCACTCGTGGCAGCCATCCCCAACCCTACTCGTTACGGTAGCAAGCGATTGCTATTCAAGCAGAACGGTCTCATTAAGCGTACTATCGCTGTAGAAACTAGTTCGGGACGTCGTCTCCACTTGATCTCCTACTTCTCCGAGGCTGATCTGGCCACCGGTGTTCTGCCACGACCACGCTTCGATTCACGCTTGCAACATGTGCAAATCCCGCGCGAGATCTATCCGGAACTACACCCGATGGCCCATGACATGGGAGCCGACGAGGCATCACCCATGCAAGCCATGCGATCAGCTTCAGAGCTGGCTCTTTCGGCACCGCTATCGCAGCAAAGTCAGCCACCATCGCCGTTTGGCTCTAATGAATTTACATTCCCTCGTTCTCATCCTGCATCTCACGATACTAAA
Organism: Syncephalis plumigaleata; assembly: GCA_025201365.1. NCBI lineage: Eukaryota > Fungi > Zoopagomycota > Zoopagomycetes > Zoopagales > Piptocephalidaceae > Syncephalis > Syncephalis plumigaleata. Next base: position 316,727 of record JAIXMF010000004.1, on the reverse strand, counting down.
TCGCTACTCGCCCATTCATTCCCGCATACGACCGAGATTCAACATCATCAACATCAACATCATCAACATCATCAACATCAACAGCAGCAGCAGCAGCATCACCAAATGCAACACGATATGCAATATCGATCCAGTAGATCATCCGTTTATCGTGAGTCAAGCCCACGAGTACCCTCGCCAAAGCAGGCACCACCCCGTAGTCCGGTCCCCAAGGAGTGGCACTTGCCATTGCCACCACCACCACAAGCACCATCGTGGCATCATTTCTCCATGGCGGTCGGTAGCCCGCACGAGAACTCAATGATGCGCGTGAGCACGCCACCTCTCACTCCACCGGAACACTCGCCTGCCGCGCCTGCCGTTTCCCTACACCAGCCACGACTTGCCTCCGTGCCTAGCCATGCCTACACGGGTTGCATCACTACCGCGCCATTATCGCCCGCCGCCGCCACCGTGTCCCTTCATCCTGCATCATTGGGCGTTGCCTTGCTACCTCCAACCCCAGTGGCTCTCATCACACCCACCTGCTATGACTTGCAATCGGTAAGCATTGGTTATGCCAATAGTCCATGCGGCGGTCAACCTCGTATTCTATTGCCTATGATGACTACCACGCCCAATAATGCCGCTCCCGCCAATACTACCGCTCATGGCTACGCTCATAACGATGTCTCCGAGGCGATCTCGATGCGCGACTACCGAGAACGTACACCAAGTGGCGGTGCATCGAATATGCAATACAGCTCATCGATGGCTCATTTCAATACCTCGTGGCAACCTCGTTCCGACGAGGATAGACGTCAGGTTAATGCACTAGGAGCACACTTACGACTTTAATGCATTCCTTCGTTCATTGTTAGGACAATCATAGCAATAGCAATAGCAATGTTAGTAGTATACTATGTTGTTGCTCTTTTTCTTTATTGAATTATACGATGAGTGTGCTCGTATACATTCATTCATCCATTTGGCCTATACATGATCCGTCATCTTTAGCAATGGTTTATCCCATGCAATAGAACTCTTATTAATTAACTACTATGGTGTAAATGGTTTATTCGTTATTGTGGTGGCATTGGGAGCAATGTAAGGAAATCCACTAACACGCGATCTTGTTCAGCTATCTTTTCATTTGACTGGTTCAATTTGCAAAAAAAGATCATTTCTCATACCAAAGATAATGATCTCCATCGGTATATTATAGTGTTTTTCCATCCAATTAGCGCATTTATCCTTTAACGTTTGCAGTTTATTAATCAATAGATTTACACAATTGTTAACACCATTATTACCATAGAAATGCCAATTGACACAGCATGATAATAATAACAATTCAGTATTAGTAATGGATCATTTATTGATAGCGATAACTATCATTTATTCGTAAAGACAAATGGCTAACTGCGCAAATTGGATGGACAAAGCCTGTACATGCCAAAACAATGATTAGGAATGACCACTTTTCACTTTATAATAAGTAATAGTAACAATAACAAGTAATAATGGCAAATAAAAAGAGTGTCAGTTCATATATAAATATCATGTGTTATTTCCGATAGATGACTAATAATCCTAGTAGATTAGTATTAATGAAGATATGATGTACTTGTTAGACGATGAACATACATATTAGTAAGCAATGAGCAATAGTAGTAGTAGTAGTAGTAGAAGTAGCAGCAGCATACTTTTGTATTCCTGTAACGAATGATTCATAATGGGCAAATCAATTCCGATTATGCTCAATGCTTATTGGTTAGTAAGCAAAAGATTAACAAACAATATAAATTGCTAAAAGGATCAATTATTGTTTTTTTTTCATTTATCGTTCATTTTTGTTTAGCAATTTGTCATTTATAATGTCCAATCCTGATCAGCAACTACCAACGTCTCAGGTCAGTGAATAGCATCGTGGAATAGCATGGCAATATACGCTAACAGCTATGCTATTATAGGAGGAGACTCTGACGGAATCTTACGAGAATAATGGAGAGGAATTCGTTGAAGCTGACGATGTCGAGCAAATTATTGATGTGGCAGCCGGCGAAGCACCCGTAGAAGATGACGATATGGAAGGGGAACACACGGCAGATAATGGTGCGTTTACTATTGTACTATTTAGTCATACGTGCATATATGTATATCTAGCATCTAACAACTAATGTGTAATAGCAATGGACGAAGATATGGAAGAGTTCAAAGATGATTCGGTACAAGGATTCTTTGAGCATAAAGGTATCTCATTAATAGCGTTCAAAATAACGAATTGCTCAGCATAGTAACAATTGTAATTGTATAGAGCCTGTCTACTGTGTGGCTGCCCATCCATCCGAGCCGTATCTATTTGCCACGGGTGGCGGTGATGATAAGGCTTATTTATGGCGTGCCGATACGGGCGAGACATTAGCGAGACTCGAGAACCACACGGATTCCGTGACATCAATTGCCTTTAACCATGATGGACAATACCTTGCCACCGGTGGGATGGACGGTAAGGTGAATGTATGGCAGGTGTCGGATGGTACGCATGTCGTCACTCTCGACGGTCCCGAGGAGATCGAGTGGATCAACTGGCATCCCAAGGGTAACATCATACTGGCGGGTGCGCGAGATACCACGCTCTGGATGTGGCAGGTGCCATCGGGTCGATGCATGAACGTGTTTGCCGGTCATTCGGAATCCGTTACTTGTGGACAATTTACACCCGATGGTAAATGGATCGTGTCAGGTTCGGAGGATGGCTCGCTCATTATATGGGATCCAAAGACTGCGGCGACTGTCACCAAGATTAGCGCGGATGATGCTCGTTTCCATAGCGGTATCATTACGGCACTCTCTGTTAATTCGGATAGTACACTCGTTGCCACGACATCCGATGATAAAACGGTTAGATTGATCCATTTGCATAATGGTCAAATTCTTGGATCGCTCGAGAATAATAACGACGCTGTCGAGTCGGTGGCATTTAATGAAAAGTACGTGTACTCTACCATCGAACACAATCATGGGGCAGTTTATCTACTAATGAATTCATCGAATACTAATATATATATATATGCATATACATATACATAGTATGCCATTAGTGGCTGCTGGTTCATTGGATGGCACGGTAAACATTTGGGATATTACGACGCTTAGATTACGCCACACGCTACAGCATGAAGATGCCGTGATTCGCGTGAAATGGGTCCCATCCACCACTTGGCTCGTTACTTGTTCCGCCGACTGTGCCGTACGTCTTTGGGATGGTCTCACCGGTCAACTATTGAGACAATGGCAAGGTCATCAGGAGACTATTCTCGATTTTGCCATTGCCTGCGACAAGCATACACTTGTATCAGGTGGCGATGATGGTGTTGCACTAGTATTCCGGTACAGTTGAAGTGCGCTGCATGCATATCGTATATGCTAACATTGATAATAATTATTAAAAAAAGTATTGAAACAGATTATATGATTTGAGTGATAACAACTAGATAGATTGTAATGAATAATAATCAGTATGCAGTGCTTAACGTGTTATTTTTATTTTTTATTTTTTAAAGCAAGTGGGCCGCTGCTGTTAATAATTAAATGAATAAAGTTAACTGCATTCTCAAATTATTGTGTAAAAATGATTCGAGTTAGGCCGCCACGTCTTTACGTGGGCCGGCCCTAAAGGCTCCACGAGGGGGCTACCATCTTGAGGTAATACTCCGTTCGGAATACTACCTTGTTGATGGAGTCCCAGGAAGTAGGTTCACTCGGCGAGGAGTGAGAGGAGCCAGTATGCGGCCGATCCGCATTCTGGCTGGGTCTGGGGCCAGTCAGTTGGCCTGGGGGGTTCGCTGGGGTCTGGTTGATGGATTTCCAGGTGCCTATGATGCGCTTTACCTGCTTGCATCTTGGGATCCATATTCTTCTCCATACAATGTCCAGTGCTTTTGTTGACATATGATGTATGACGCTTGTTCTTTCTTCTTTTGTTAGACCCTTTTGCGTCATGTCTAGTTGAAGCTCCTCACTCGGCCAGCCCAGCAGGTAGCCTACATCGTGGAGGGGATGTAGTGGGGTGGCTCTGTGCGCTGTTTCTGCCACTTTCACCAGTCGAGGGTGGATTGACCTTTCCGCCCTTTCCCTGTTGATTCTGCTTATAATCCTCATTCCTTCCTGGAAGATTTCGAATTTCGCATTTCTTTCCACTTCCCCCTCGTTGACGTCACAGTTGACTATATGCCTCCAATTTTCGCTTTCCCCTTTGGTACACCTACAGCATACGTCCGTAGTGTATTTTTCCTTGCTCCATAGGTGCTGTCTAGCTAAGGTAGGTAACTGACCCGTCGCTAGTTTGATCGCGAACTCCCTCTTGTGCTGCGCTCTTCTCAATGCTCTTTCATCTTCACTTCTGTCCCTTTGCGCTACCACGTTCATCTCTTGCTCCAATCTGGTCCTCAGCGACGGGTGGTGCTTGAGTATATGCTGCTTGAGTGTTCTTGCGTGTCGCGCCTTGCTTTGTTTCTTGATCAGTTGTCGTGGTGGAAGCAATGTGTTCAGCCCTGACGCCAGCAGATCGTACTGGTGGACCTTTCCTGGCACTGTATTCAGTGTCCATCTAGGCACCTGATTTGTTGTGACGGCTGCCGCTTTCGCCTCCATGTCTGCCATCTCGTTTCCCACTGTGCCTATATGCGCCCTAGTCCATTCTATTTCTGTGCTTGCTTCTCGTCTCGCGACTCTATCTGCTATCAACTCCCATATTTTGTATGTGGGCGTTGCTCTTCTTTTCGCTCTGGACCAGGGCACCGCTTCCGTGACATACTGCTTCCACCAGGCCACCGAGGTCATAGAGTCCGTCATGATCTTGATTGCTATGCTGTTTGGCGCGCATGCTATCGCGTGGGCTATCGCCATAGCTTCGAGCATATCTGAGTGACAGTGTGGACCTGCGTACCTTCCCGTTGCTACTGCCACCTTCGCGTTTCCTCTCATAACTATCGCTGCGTAGCCTCCTGCTTTGTCTGGGCCAGTTGGATTTGTGACTGATCCATCTGTCCATATAAGCACCGTCTCACTGTCTTGGATCTCCGACCAGTTGTACTGTCTGCCTTGCGCGTCTGTGGACCTCGCCGCTAGGTTTTCCTCGGTGAATGGTAGCAGCGTACTGTACTCCTCTCGATCTGCCAGTCTAGCTGCTATGGCCATACTCTTGGCTTTAGATGCAAGTTTGGGCCACCTTTCCTCCAGTTTCTTGTACCATTTCGGTGCGCCTCCCTGCCTTTCATTTCGATTTGTGATGGCATTATAGCTCGCTAGCCTGGGTGTATCGAGTCCGTCAGTCAGTGCTATGTCTTTCATCTCCACTAGGTCGAACCTCTCCGCTGCTTCTCTAACGTCTCTTCGAGTCGATGGAGTCGCTGCGTCTTCTAACAAAATATCCTCTATCCTCTTGGATTGTTCGAGTTCGTCCCCTAGTACCACCTTCAGCTCCCTCGTATGCAGTCGGTATGCCAGGTGAATAGCGTACACTCTATTTCTTTCGCGTGTTTCCGTGTAACTGTTGTATATCGATCTGATGCTGTTGACAAGACTGCATGCTGCTTCTTCTTGTGCTCTCGCTGATTCACCTAGCATACCTGGGCTATCCAACCTCCTCATTAAGTCCGCTATTTGGGAAGTGTCCATAGCGTCTCTAACGTTGGTCAGATTGAATCCTTGCGGCGCCCATAGCAATACGTTTGGCATAGACCTAGCCATGTGTGCTTTGCGTTTGATTAGCGTGAGCCAGCTTCTATCCAGCTCGTCGCACTGTGAGTCCGACAGCGGTAGAGTAGCTGCTTTGTGAGTAATCGCCGGTATTATCACTGAGTTGATGATATATATCGCAATCTCGTGACTGATCTCCTTCCGCCTTATGATACTGCAAAGCCCTTTAACTGATTGATGGATGATTCTGAGTGGCTCTTTGCTCTTGCCGTCCAAGGACAGCCAGCAGCCGAGTAGTCGGAAAGGTATTGTCGGTGGCGCTACCGTCTGTACCAGACCCGCTTCTCCTTCCGCCAATCGAATTTTCGGTAGTGATTCCGCTACTGAGTTGCCTAGAGGATCTTTCGCCGTATGAATCGTTTTGTTGCAATTCACCTCGATATCGTGTAGTTCGAAGAAGGATCTACAGATATCTGCCAGCTTTTGCAAGGTGTCACGATCTTCTGCTACTAGAGTTAGGTCATCTGCGAAGGCTCCATATGCTACTATCTTCTGTGTAGTGCCCGGTTGTCGTTCTCTCATCGCGTATCCTATTTTGGATTCATCGAGTTTGCTGAGTAGAGTGTCGTAGAATATCAGCCATAACGTGGGTGAGTTCACTTCTCCCTGGTCCAAGCCGCACTCAGGGTGGTGGGCTTCTGTTTGACCGTGCGCTGTAATAACCGAAGCTGTTCTGCTATTAAATATGTTCTCTAACAGAGTTATGAACTCTTCCGGCACTTTTATTCTTCGTAGCGAGCAGGCTAGGCTTTGCCATGAGACCGAGTCATATGCTCGTTTCACGTCCAGCATGAGCACCTCTAGTCCTTTCTTGTAGCAGATCGAATCATCCATTACTGATCTCAGAATTTGTACAAAGTCGGTAGCTTGGTTCCCCCTAGTGAAGCCGAAGTTCCCTCCTCGCAGTACATGATTCTTCTCCAGTATGTTTTGTAAGCGCTTCGTCATGGATATCGAGAATAGTTTGCGCATCGTCTCTAGCAGGGTGATTGGCCGCAGCTGCGCCATATCTCCACACCAGTCTGTCACTTTCGGGATGGGTATGATTTTTCCGTGTTTCCAAGTTTGCGGTATGTCGCTGCGTTGTAAACACGTCGTTATCATAGCTGCCATGATTCTATGGATTCGCTTGCTGGCTTGTTTCAACATCTCGTTTGTGACTCCCGACTCTCCTGGCGCTTTAGCGGAGGGAAGTTGATGAAGCGTGGCCTCCAGCTCCTCCACCGACACGTGGTCCATGAGGTTGTCGTATATACTTTCGTGAACGTGCGGCATTGGCGCGTAGGCGTCTCTCCACCTAGGGTGTGTCATTGGGTCCGTACCGTTTCTAATCGACATCCACTGTATAAAGTAGTCTCGAACCCGCTGGCGTACTTCCTCCGGTCTATCCTCGATCTCATGACTGCTCGTTTGCACGACCGTGATGGTTTGCAGAGGTTTCCCTCTTTCCAATATGTTCGTCAAGGTTCTCTTCATGTCCGTATGGAAGTTGAAGTTTCTTGCTGTAACTGCCTTTTGAATCTTGTCAGCTACCTCTCTTTTCCTTGCACGACTATATTGGTTGTGCAATCTCGTCCTCAGCCTTCTAATCTCTCCTAGGATGATCCCACCATGACTGTTCGCCGATTCGGCCAATAGCTCCACGCTAGGATGTTGCGCGGCTATTCTTCTGATCTCGCCTCCTATCCTTCTATCTGATCCACCTTTGCGCAGGATCCTTGCTAGCTTCCTGGTTACTTGTAGCGTGGGATTTAACATCATAGGTTTGTTGGGCTTCCTTTTGCGGACGGTCGTGAACGGTAAGGTGTCCTCGGCACATTTCATCAGGTGAGTGGAGAGCTTGTTCCATAGCTCGCTGATGTAAGGCATATTCGAGTGTGGTAGGTTCGGTTGAGTACGCGTAAATCTCTCTGCTTCTTCCATCATGCTGCACCAGTCCTTGTCTGTCGCCTCAGAGTAGTTACTCCATTGCGTTTCAGTCACACTCTTGTTGTTCAGTATCTTTCTAGGTTGGGTAACTCTGTCCTCGGCCTGCGGGAACATCATAGAGGTGGACAGCTCTAATAGGATGGGCTGGTGAGACCCAGGTATACCTTCGTTTATGTAACTGGTGTCGTCAGAGGTATCTAGCGCGTTCTCTATGCCCACTCCTGTTACCTGCTCCAAGAGGTTTGCCGATACCAGGAATAGGTCGAGCCGTGCCTTCGAAGTAGATGTGGAACCGATCATCGTGTTGGTGAATTGTCGGACATCGGGGAATCGATATCGCCATGCGTCAATGAGCTGTCGTTGATCAAGTAAGTACTCTAGTAGTTGCGTTTCTGCTCTACTACTCGCCGGAGCAGTAAAGTCCGGTGCATCTCCTTCTTGTTGCGTTGATGGCAACGCGTGGTGACGTACCGAGCTCCTGTCAATCCATGGCTGTGGTGTTGCGTTAAAGTCGCCTGCGACTATCGTCTCGGCTCTCTTCTCACGGGCTTTGTTCAACCAGACTTTTAAGGTATTGTACATGTTGTTTGCTGTCCCGGCATCTCTTCTCCCCTGATCTGTGGGATATAGGAGCCCGACAATCAACAGACCTCTACCGCGAAAAGCCATACGTACTCCTAGCATTCTCCTATCTACTTTATAGATCTCCTGGATGTGCTTCGTCCATTCCTTCTTCAGCAGCATCGCCACTCCATGATAATTTGGTGTGTCGTCGTCTCCGGCTCCCGCGGTGATAACTGAGTATCTCCTCTGGATGTCCGGTCGGTACGGTATGCTTCTTTCTAATGCGCTCGACCAGCGAGTCTCAGTCAATATTATACAGTCTATATCTAGCGGTTCTAGTGCGTTGAGTATTAAGCTCAGCTTAGTCTCGTTCGCCGCACTTGTGACGTTCCAATGTACTATACGCATCTTCTTCGGCCCGTCTCTTCGTATTCGGTGAAAGTTCGAATACGTGCCAACGTACGGCCATTCTATAATTTCGTTTGGGTTTTCGGGTATAATTGTATTATTCATTATATATTATGTTATATATAATATTCTAGATATATCCTGTATATTATTGACTGGTTTGACCCAGTCCCATACTTCTTGTAGTAACCATGTGTATCTTTGGTGTTCGGTCTGGATCGTCGTTGTCGTCGTCGTCGGCGTTGGCGTTGTCGTCGTCGTCAAATTCGTTTGCTGATCCATCTGGTATGTTTTCTTGCTGTTCATGTGAGTTGCTGTCATCATAGTCCATCTCATCGTCGGTTCCCTCGCGTTCTTCTGCGTTGTTGTTCTCTTGATCCTCTTCACTGCTCATACTCGCTGGTTGCTCGTCGTTTTCGTCGACTGGCGCTGTCTTCTGCTGTCTGGGTTTAGCTGGCTCCAGACTGTTGCCGGTTAGCATAGCTAGGCCATCGACGTTTACATCACAGAAATCGCGCTTCTTTCCGTGTGTGTAACCGCCCGTACCTTGCTCTCCTACCGCCACTGGTTTCCCAGTTCTCTGGGGACCATGAGGGGTGGGTGAGGTGCTAACTGCTTCTTCATTCTCTTCTGGCACATTCCGTTGTTGCGTGTCGTCTTCATTCGTCGTATCCACTCTCTTGCGAAGCCACTCGCTTCCGGCTTGCTTCTCTTCCGTCGCTCGCGGCGGACTCCTCATGCTTTCGCTCGCGGGGCAGAATTTCGCAATGTGTCCCACAGTATGACACTTATAACACGCGTCGTTTCTAAATACTTTAATGTAAGAAGTATTCAACTTTATTGCCTTAGGTATGTTTGCTACAATCCCTTCAAATTTGCAAATCGCGGTTGAGGTAAAGTAATGGTTATCACCATACCTGCGAGTTACTCGTCTGACAGACAGTACTCTCGCTGCTCCTCCCAGGCTCTGCTGCATTATCCTAGCGACCTCCTCCTCCTCGTCACTAGCGTCCAAACCTACAAGACGTAGGTTTACCGGGGTGATTCCTTCGAATCCACGGATTTCCAGCTTCTTGCCGTTCACTAGTAGACCCTCTTTGACTAAGGTTCTCGCTTGATCTTGGCTTTTCGTGCTGATAATGTATTCGCCAGCGGCTGTGTCGTGGCTAGCTCTCCAATGGGTCTTGCCGAGCTTATTATCCATGGCTGATAGTATCTCTACCAGGTTGGTCGTAATCGGGACTGCGATGCAGTGGCTCTTTATACGCTTTTCTTTTAGCTGCTGCTGAGCTGCTTCTGCTTCTGCTCTGGCTGCCGCTACAGCGTATGGGGTCGGTTGTTCCATGTTGTACTGGTTAACTTTGATTTTTCCTTTTTCTTTTTCTTTGAAAAAATAAAATGGGAGAAAGAGCTTTTTGGGTGCTTAACGTGTTATGCCATTCAATAATAAAGAAACAATCATTGTTGAGTCCGTATATGATTTAACCTTTTTCTTATTAAGAAAGATCAACATCTTTCTATCTCTCTCTTTCTTTTTACTCTCGCGATGCCAATTACTGGTCGTTTGGCACGCTACGGTCAATACGCCATATTTACCTTACAATTCGGTTGTTTTGCTCATTGTATTAATGAATATGTTGCAGGCATCAGTAATGTGAGTAGACACAAATTGGAACAGCGCGGTTATTGAACTGACATAACCTATCGTAGTGTACGGGCCCCTCCATGTTGCCTACCCTCAATAATGAAGGCGATACGATTGTAGTTGAAAAGATTAGCATACGCCATATGCAATCCAGCCCTGTTAGCTCGTTGACACCAAAAGGTATTGGACTAGGCGATATCGTAGTAAGTGTATCACCGCTCGATCCACATCGACACGTTTGTAAACGAATACTTGGTCTGGTAAGTGTCATTCTACAATGACCTATCAATCAATTAATCGATCGACATCGATGATGCATCTCTATTAGCCGGGCGACAATATTTGTATCGATCCTACTAAGGATCCAACGCGTTTTGTCACGGTAAGTCTCCCTCTCTCCCTCTCTCTCTTGTATTCATGACTGTATAATAAATGTATTGACAATGTAACTCGCCTAGGTACCGCGTGGTCATGTATGGTTGCAAGGAGATAATATGGAGAACTCTACCGATTCCCGACAATATGGACCAGTTCCTATAGCTCTACTACGTGGACGAGTTATTGCGCGTGTAAGTATCTATACATATCTACATACTAATAGGATAAATCATCTACGGTATAACACTAATACTTGTACGAATATTCGTATAGATATGGCCAGATCCATGCTGGATCACCAATGGATTACATGTAATAAAAAGCAGTTGAACATATAAAAAATGATACGACATCGTAGTATTTATTTGCAACATTAATAACATTTATTCTAGCTCGTATACATATAGTTTATATACGAAGAAGTGGCAACACATTCAAATCAGTTAGTCGCTTTCCTTTTCCTCTTCTTCGAACTCATTCTCTTCAACACCAGGTTCTGCATCTGCCAATGGAATCATTTCGTTAGATTCGGATTGTGTTTTCACGCTCAAGGCGTTCATTAGAATGGCACCGGCGTTGGAAACACCTAGTGATGGTGTATTGTTGTGCATAGGAATGGAGACACCGATGGCATTCGGCATTTTACTAAGTATCGGTTGGAAAGTGCCGGAAGCAATGAAAAGCGCGAATTTCTCTGGGAACTCGCCTAAAGGACGATCCTCTGGCCAGTTATAAAATCTTAGACCGTTGTGCATCTTTCCCTTAATGTCTTCCTTATCTGAAAGCGCTCTTCTTATCCTGTAGGGAGGTAGGGCAACAATCGGTGTAAGGCCGTGCTTCTGCGTATATTCGATGAAGTCTGTAAAACGACCCTCCTCATAGGGACAATCGAAGACGGTGTCGCGCGAAACACGCTGCACCGTATCATTGTAGATGTCGCACGTCTTTGGTAATAAATAGGCACCGTCCCAATTGTAAGCTCGAATGGCGCGCATGAGATAGGCGAAATCCTCCTCGCCGTTCACACCGTAGAGAGCGAGAATACGTGTTGGATGCTCGGGCATGCTGGTTTTTGGCCAGTCGACCTCCGCCCATAGCTCATGAGGATCGGGTCGTGCCTTACTGCCGAACATACGACGCACCACGTCCACATTGACGGCGATATATTTGTCGGCTTCGTAGTGATCCCACGGCGCGTCTAATAGTTCACTACTAGGAGCGAATGTTGGTTTACGCACACGAGGATCCACGGTTAACCCTAGGGTACGAATGGGAATGTCCTTCTTTACAAGCTTGTCTATCGTTTTCTTTGTCATTACAAGAATACGCCCTTCTCGTAGGCGATGCGCTTTTTTCTCGCGCAATTGTACTAGCTTAGAAATGAATTGATCTTGCGGCGATCGTATAAACCGAAGACCCTTTGGAAAGGTCCGAAGGACTTCGTCTTTCATCCAAATGAGCACCATGATTCTAGAATTTAAAGTGGTTCCGTGCAGTTAAAATAAAATAAAATAGGCTGTTCGTAACAATGGTTGGTAGAGTTGAAAAGAAGAAAAAAAACAAGCACGATGGATTTTAATGATCGGGCAATGATTTTATTTGCTCACCGGATATCATATCAATGCCACCACCCTTACTATCATTCACTTTTATCCAGAAGCCGTTTGCTTATTGAGACGGCAACTACGTATTTATCATTATAGATGACTTGCGAGTAATATACAGCTAATATTGAGTGATGATGTGTTAAGAAATGTCACACTTGATGCAAGTGACACGATACGAGTGGAATATCATATGGTAGTAGTGGCAGTAGTTAATGCTACGAATGAATATTTCCTAAGCTAGATGATTGTATCTACTACTAGCAAAGAGACAAGCTGTGATCATTGAAAACCAATATTTATTAGATGCTTGCATATTAATTATCAGGCCATGTATACACAAGTAAATAAACAGTGAATATGTAGATTGCTAAATGTAAAAGGTTTATTGACTAAATTTCGAGTGTAATAAATAAAACATCTGCCATTCTTCATAACTTTTACTTGCTATTATGTGATATTGGTCGTAAACCATGTAACTCATCACCATCATAGGAGATTCAGCTTTAACCATCATATCACTCAGTTCTACTAAGGCTATTCGTTGCATGTTGTATAGCCGGAGCTCAGAAGCCATACTATAATCATTCAATTGAAATTCTACGGTTAGTATTTTCCTGTAGAAGAGAAATAGTGAGCTGATAAAATAACTAGTTTGTTGAACATCCGCTACAAAAGTACTATAAATTGCTGTTAATCTAGATGTTGGAGACATATCGGGATTGGCCGCTAATTCTCTGAAATCCTCGTGGACAGTTGAACGATCAAAGTGGAGCAGTTTAATATCATGTATACGCCCCATACCATCCTCAGCAACCATAATATCTATTATGATAGCGGTTAGATTCATTCATATGTAAAAGCAATGACTTACGCTCTGTTCCAACGCTGCCGTATACGACTCCTATTTTATTAAGGATTGAAACAGCTAAACAGCGCTATGATTAGCGCTACTATTCAAATCGTTGCTTCTAATGATACACGTACCTTCCATTATTCGAGCAACCATGTTGGGTATTTGTTTAGCTATGGTGAATGTAGTGGTTCGCCTAATGAAAGATTGCATGAAAATATATTTGTGAAATCTATCAAATACAAAGCATCCCATTTTCTTGTCTTCCGTTTGGCCATTAGCTATACGTTTAAATAAAATGTCGCCTAACCTCCTCTGGTATTCTGGATCATCTATTCTATCGACATACTAGATAACAATAATAATGATGGTGTAAGCCAATGATATAAAGTATTATAGCTGTAACTTACATCATAGAATCTCTTTGCATTCTCATATCTTTCGCTTCCCTTGTAACATAGTACAAGTACTTTTTTATCTCCCCACATTGTTTCCTTTTGCTGTCGGTAAATTCTAAGATTCTTTGACCATCCCATTGGCTTAAACTTGTACTTATCGGGAAAATGTATATATATATTCTTATTTCTTGGATCTACCGCCGTACGTATAATCATATTCTCTGCCGATTGAGGTTGTGCTTGTTTGTTACTTTGATGTACCGAAAGTATTGGTCTGAATGCATTATTCCAGTTAATACTTTCAAACTCTATATTAGTATTTGGCTGTTGCTTCCATGGTTGTTCCGTCATTGGCATTTGATTCGGATTGTTATTGGTGAATGGTGATGGTGTACCCCACATATCCATGCCATTTGTGTGATGAGATAGCATCATGCACACACACAGTGTGATTGCAGATAATGAGGTCGTGCTGTATTTCATGGTTATCCCGGCCGAGTAACTTCGTGATATGTCGTCAATAAACTCGTTTCTTGTAACCGCACTTGTACTGATCTATATCGACGACTAGTGCAGTGTATTGCGTATACTAAATGGAATGGCTTTGGCGTGTAGTTCTATGAGGAGACTTGACTACGGTAAAAAGAAGAAGAAGAGAGCGTACACTGCTATTATTGATAGCCAAGTGTTGACATTTTTATCACCCATTTATAGTTGTAAATACAATGATGGAGTTTAAATATCTTACAATGACACGTGCAGTCTATACAAACACTCATAGGTCGTGTACTATATTTGAACTGAATCATGGCTATGGGTAGCTGTTTTTGGATGCTGTATTCAAAATTGTCAATCAACTATTCGTTATGAATGTTCTATAGATCATTCGAATGACGAGAATGGATACCATATACAAATAAATACAATGCAGGATGCAAACAGTCTCCATCTTATGGATCAACGTCAACCATGACATAGTAAAGCCAAGCATCAGACAGTGGTAGCTTGCACCATTAAAGTAGCATTCCTAATAAAATGACAATGATTTTCTATGGAATTGAGTTTTATTACGGAAATGAATAAGCATTTGTTTGCTCGCTATTATATAAACCATTTCTCACTATCTATCTATTCAAGTTGATGTTGCTTAGGCATACTGAATGAATTATCAAGTGATACTATCAATGATGGTTGGCATAGATCATACGTGTACATGCCAACTAGTGCTGTTTGTATTGCAATGAATTGATCATTAAGCAGTCGTACATTACATGAAATATCAATCTGTCAGTACAAATCAACAATGTCACTGGAATAATGATCGATTAAACAAGCGAACATCTCTTATAAGAATGAAGCTATTTATAGTAGTCTATCAATAGTCTAGCAATCATTACAGTGAATGATAGCAATATATTGTTTATTTAATTACTCCTTGATTGGTATTTTTATTACGTTGTAGTCATTGCTGAGTATGTAATGCAACATAATACGATTTGCATCGTCTTTACGCATCAATTTGCTTATATTCCATAAGGATTTTCGCTGCGCATGGTATAGCTTCAATTGAGCGGACATGGCAGGATCGGTGAATTTGAACTCTGTGGTTAGTACACTATCGTAATTATAAAATAAATTGGTAATGAGCGCACTAGTCTGCCCAACATCCACCAAGAAAGCTTGCCGAATTGCATACAGCTCGTTTATGTTTTGGTAAAATCTTGACCTGGCCATACTTTCTCCAAAATCTTTGTAGACAATCGAGTAGTCAAAGTTGATCAGCTTGAGGCCATTTACATTTCTCAGAGTATCCGTTAAAAGCACGACATCTATTATAATATCGGTTAGCTTTTGTTGGTATAATAAAGCACCGACTTACGCCTTGCTTTAATGTTATTATACGCAACGCCTACTTCATTAAGAGATGAAATTCCTAGACAGCATTATTATTAATATTAGTGCTAATGCCTAAGTTGTTGCTATTGCCAACATGCATACCCTCCATTAATTGGGCAATCATGTTTGGTACACGTTTAACCATGGCGAATGTGGGATTTCGGAAAAAATATCGCCTCAGTGTAATATAATTACTAGGTAAATTGAATACGAAACAGCCTATTTTTCCATCTGTTGTTTGAGCATTATCCATACGCTTAAATAGTATGGCGTCGAATTTCCTCTTGTATATTGGATCTGTTATTCCCTCGATATACTAACTAATAATGTGAGCTAATGTCATTAGGCGATATAGCTACAACTACTTACATCATAGAATGCCTTCACTCTTTCGTATCCTTCATTATCATTGTAACATACAACTAGGACATTTTTATCATTCCACTCTTCTTTCATTTGATGCTGTGTATATTTAGGGTCCTTTGGCCATTTCATTGATTCGAAATTGTATTTTTCCAGTGAAATGTATAGTTATATCGTTCTTATCATCAGGATTTACTGTAGCATGTATAATCATTCTCTCTGGTGATTGAGATTGTCCTTAGATGTTGTTTGGATGTATCGGTGTAGCTACATTAATTTGGTTATTGCTTCCAGATTGCATATTAATATTTGGCTGCTGATTCCATTGCTGTTCCGTCATCGACATTTGATTCGGATTGTTATTGGTGAATGGTGATGGTGTACTCCACATATCCATGCCATTTGTGTGATGCGATAACATCATGCACACACATAGTGTGATTGCAGATAATGAAATCGTGCTGTATTTCATGGTTATCCCGGCCGAGTAACTTGTTGATATGTCGTCAATAAACTCGATTCTTGTAACCGCACTTGTACTGATCTATATCGACGACTAGTGCAGTGTATTGCGTATACTAAATGGAATGGCTTTGGCGTGTAGTTCTATGAGGAGACTTGACTACGGTAAAAAAAAGAAAGAAGAACGTGTAACTAATATCGCTAGTCAGTTTTGACATTTCTAATACTCTACTTATAGGTACAATGATGCAGTTTATTTCTATTACAACGACACGTGTAGTCCATAAGCGTACACACGTTGCTCATTGTATTCAAACTGAATCATGGTTGTATACATGCGTGCAAATAAAACATTTAGTAAAATAAAATTGGAAATGGAATAGAATCGGTATGTTTTTGATACATTGCTTCATCAAGTCATTCAAGCAAGATACCAGAATTAGTGATCAGATAGTGTTGTCATTCATAAGTGCTTGTCTATACGCGCTATCAATCAAGATTACAATCACAGTTGACATGTTTCATCAGTGTAAGTAGATGGCAGAGAACACTAATTTGCTTATCCCATAGAATTGAATGAATAGACGCCAGAAGAAGTGGGATTCAATTTATTATGTTTCGATTTAGTAAGTATTGGAGATTGAAGCACCAGAAGGAAATCCATACTTTAGATTGTGCAAATGTGTACAACGAGTGAAGAGTAAGCAGTGGATACGCTGTAGTTTATTAGCGTACAAGATGTGCTAGGATGCAAGCTAATCGAACGCACAGCTACATTACAGACAAATGTGACGTGCAATACCATTGGATCCGAGCATGTTGTCGTCATTAGCAAGTCGCTAGGTAATAGCAGTACACTTTTTATGGTACATGAGACACTATTAGCTCGCTACAAACGCATGATTACCGAGGCTAGTTGCCATCCAGCTTTCACGATAAGAATAGCCGACACATTGACATTCGATCCATGTCTCCCTTTCAGCTTCTTCGCTTTGATCACTCCCGCACACACTTGTGTCCTATGGTCCTCGTTTGTCAATAATACATCGGTAGACATCGCACTTGATACAAAACAACTTTAGTATATCCAGTCTATTGCGAGTAGATCGACACCACATCATCGTATCGATCGTATGGACAAGTCTTTCTGCATAAATGGCAATGACCACTATCGACATGTCATGATAGTCAGTACTCTCATTTTGCTTTAACTATGCACTCATCGTATTGAATCAAACATAAATATCCCATCCTCGTATAGGCATACTTGTCATCGTGTCTTTCATATGTAGTAACAAAAAGGAGAATTACCATATGATGATAAATGATTTACGCTAAGGTATGTGTAAACACATATCATTAATAATCTAAACAGCAATCATTACTCTCTCTCTCTCTCTTTCTAAATGATATGAAATACATCATTAGTTCAAGTAGAACACAACTACTGATGATGATTGTTCATGTGTTTCAGCATTTATTATAGGATAGAACGTTGTTACTGTATTACGGCATGTACATGAATGATATCTTGCCTATTGACCATGATCACTTGTTAGCCATCTGACTCGTTCTCTTTCCCATTGATTGCCATTCTACGTGCCAGTCTATCCATTACAGGACGTGAGCTGATAGGCCTGACCAATCACGATTGTGACACGAATCACAACAATGACATACTTTGAATTCCACGGGATTGAATGCCGAAGTCTGCCGCCTTTAATGCCAATTGAGACATTATTCATTGTTTGACTGCACCACTTGTTCTCGCCTAACCCATTTCAATGTCTATGGTCTCGCCGTTAATTGCTACTTCTTTATTGTTACTTTCTTGTCGCCTCAGTTACCGTTGAGCTAGCTTCCTTTTTCTTTTTACTTTACACCTTACCATTACTTACGATGGCTAATGTGCAATCTCGACTGGCCATATCGTGGCTATTAGCGCAAGAGTGGCTGAAGTCGCCACGAGTGGAACTGGCCAAGAATATAATCGTCATTATGGTTATCTATCGTTTCCTATCACGTTTCGTTTATCTGCTACGTCTACGTGGTCCGGTGGGCTTGCTAGTGGAATGGAAGCAGAGTATCTTTAGGGTATGTACGCAACAATGTAATATCGAATGCAAACTAAAAGACTGCTACTGCTACTGCTGTTTATGCTGTTACCACTATAAATGGCAATAGATACTACTGAATAGGGCCAAGCAACTTCCTGGTGTTCGTGGCAAGATACAAGCGGAACTGGATAAAGTAATTCATAAGATGCAACAAGATGTGGCGCCAATGCGTCCTGGAGAAACTCGCTATTTCAATCTACCGAAACAAGGATTTAGCGAGGAACAAATCCGTGCAGAATTAGAAAAGTACGCTTACAACAACAACAACAACAATAGTCATAATTGCATGATTCTTTCTTATTTTATATTTTGCTATATAATACTTACACTTGTTGTTATGATGTTTTCCATCATTAATCTTTAGGTATCACGGCATGTCCAAGGTTGACTGGAAGGACGGTCGTATCTCGGGTGCCGTCTATCACGGCGGTGAATCACTCACTAATCTGTGCACTGATGCCTATCGTCTATTCAGCGTTAGCAACCCGTTGCATCCCGAAGTATTCCCTGGCGTACGGAAAATGGAGGCTGAAGCTGTTGCGATGATTCTAGACATGTACAATGCGCCAGCATCAGCCGGCGGTGTCATGACGAGTGGCGGCACGGAAAGTCTACTCATGGCCTGTAAAGCCTATCGTGACTGGGCACGCCAAACGAAAGGCATCACCGAGCCGGAAATGGTCGTGCCAGCATCGATACATGCGGCTTTCGATAAAGCGGCCAGCTATTTCGGTATTCGTCTAGTGCATGTACCTGTCAATCAAACGACCTTCCAAGTGGACTTGAAGGCAGTACGACGCGCCATTAATCGCAACACCATTATGCTAGCCGGATCTGCTCCCAATTTCCCATACGGTACCATTGACGACATTAGCGCGCTAGCCAAGCTGGCCAAACGACACGGCATCGGCATGCACGTCGATTGTTGCCTCGGTGGATTTATCGCACCATTCATGGAAAAGGCCGGCTTCCATATGCCACCGTTCGATTTCCGCGTTGACGGCGTGACCTCCATCTCATGCGATACGCACAAGTATGGATTCGCACCAAAGGGCACGTCAGTTATCATGTACCGCACCAAGGAACTACGCTCCTATCAGTACTTTGTCACGCCTACCTGGGTGGGCGGCGTGTACGCCTCACCCTCCATTGCCGGGTCACGTCCTGGCGCGTTGATTGCCTCATGCTGGACGGCACTCATGTCGATAGGCGAGGCCGGCTACGTCGAATCGACACGTGAGATTGTTGAGTGCGCGCGTCGTATCGCTAAAGGTATCGAGGAGATCAGCGGACTACACATACTTGGCAAGCCTCTTATGACGGCGCTTTCATTTGCGGCGGATGCCCCATTGAATGTACACGCCGTTAATGACGCCATGTCACGTCGTGGATGGCATTTGAGCTCGCTGCAGGAACCAGATGCAGTACACATTTCATGTACATTGTTGACAGTCAAGCGCGCCGACGACTTTTGCAAAGACTTGCAAGCGGCGGTGGATGAAGTACGCGCTGATCCATCACTTAACAAGAAGGGACAAGCGGCGATTTATGGCATGGCAGCCACCATTCCGGACAAATCGCTTATTGGCGAGGTTGCTAAAGGCTTTGTCGATGCCCTCTACATTGCCTAATCCTACAGTGTTTTTCCATCCAATTAGCGCATTTATCCTTTAACGTTTGCAGTCCATTAATAAATAGATTTACACAATTGTAAACACCATCATCGCATTGATATTGTTATTGAGTAGTTGTCATTGCCCTAGCAGTTGAGGGAGATATTAATGATCGCTATATCATATATTACAATTAGTGATAACTATCATTTATTCGTAAAAACAGAAGGCTAACTGCACAAATTGGATGGAAATGGTCTGTACTAGATGATTAAATGATAGGATAAAGATTGAATAAAGTATTTTTATTTCAAATATCAAATATCAGATAATGATGATAATGATGATAATGATGATGACGGTGATATCATTTTCAAACTGGATAGATATATGCGTGTGTGTGTGTGATCACATCATTGACAACGAAACGCTTTCGTGTAAACACGATTCTTTAACACTCTTTTCATTCCTCAATATTTCTACTTCTACTACTACTACGTATTCGCTATGATTGGTGCTGCACTTCAATTAGCCATGATATTTGGCCCACCAGCGGCCTATATCGACCAATACACTACTATGCGACGTACAGGATCCAGTCGTGGTTTCTCTACCGCTATTTGCGGTCTACTACTGGTTGGCAAGTGAGTTACAGAGCAATTGTCTAGTGCGCTCACAAGATGTTAACCTTTTATTTCATAATTACAGCTTATTACGTATATTCTTCTGGTATTATTGAACACTTGTTGACACAGCTATGATATACTAATCCCTCGATACTTTATAGGTTTGGACGTCGCTTTGACGATACGCTATTATGGCAAAGCTTACTCATGATAGGTGCTCAAATTGTACTACTCCATCTTTGCATTCGTTGTCGGGCACTTGACGAGCCAAACGGTTCCTGGATGCATGAACGTAGTATTTGGCGCTGGCCGCAGTTCTCTGATTATATGAGCTTTTTGGCTCAGATTGCAGTCGCCCTGGGTGTACTACAATTGCTGCTAGGACCTAAGGAATGGTATATCGATATTATCGGCTATTTGGCAGTTGGTACAGAGGCCATGCTACCTGTACCGCAAGTACTTACCAATTATCGTCGTAAATCCGTGGAAGGTTTCAGGTGAGTATTACTCTACAGTTGCAATAGTATGCTCATCGATATATCATCTATATATCGCCTATATATCTATATCTATTAGTCCGGTGGTACTTTTAAGTTGGTTGGGCGGTGACCTATTCAAAACAGGTTATTACTACATGACGGAAGCGCCATTACAATTCCTACTATGTGGATTATTCCAATTGACTATGGATTTCGTTATTATTGGTCAGACAATAGCTTATGGTTTAGGCATTAAATCAAGGCAACTGGCAGACTCGGGATCGCATAAGACCAATTTCATGTCATCGCATAGTGCTCCGTACAAAAAGTTTGAAAGCGATCAAGTATAAGAGGAAAAGAAAGACGCCGTCATCTTCTACTATTACTACTATTACTACTATTACTATTACTATTACTACGTATGATACAGTGTTTTTCCATCCAATTTGCGCATTTATCCTTTAACATTTGCGGTTTATTGATAGATAGATTCACACAATTGTTAACACCATTATCATCATAGAAATGCCAATTGACACAGCATGACAATAATAACAATTCAGTATTAGTAATGGATCATTTATTGATAGCGATAACTATCATCATCAATTCTATAAGGTAGATGATACAAGTGTACTAGTATAGTTGAATATTGTCATGTCATGTACTTACAAGTAGTAATAAACTAGTATGGTAGATAAATTATGATAATAATGCTTACGATTAATTGCATAGAGAGCAACGAGTGAACGAAGTGAATATACGATAAACAATGTAATAAACAAGCAGTAACTAGTAAAATGACTGAGTTGACACGAAGGAGCAAGGAATGAGCGAGGAATGGTGCATGAACACGTATGCCAGTTTATTTGAAGAAGCAGTATATGCTTGTAGGTGAATAGAGTATGTAGATGGCAATAAACAAATGAAAATACAAATAAAAGCATGACGTAAGGGTGGCATACAAACAGATGACGGAAAAGAGCGGTAAAAGTAAAAGGTACATATTACAACGAGAGCAGTAAATGCTTAAACATTGATAAATAAGCAGGGCAGTGATAGAAAACAAAGGACTAGAACAAACAATAAACAAGGCTTATTGGTAGAGTAATAATAACGACAAGAGAGCATGTAGATAGGTTAGAGCAAGAGGAAAGCAAAGAAATAAATAAACGGCTTAGAGATAGTATGACAGAATAGCTGCTATTGGGAATGTGTATGCTAAAGTGAGAGAGGAAGTAAGTGGAATGTGAATGATACGAAGAAGACGCGCATTACTGAGAAAGGAAAAGAAATAACTAGCATATAGTCAAGAGGAAGTAGACGTGTGTTGTTATAGAGAGAGAGAAAAGGGAAATAAAAAGAAAAGAAACAACTAGAATGTAGTTGACACAAATAAGTGTGTTACTGAATGACAAGGAAAAAGAGGTTAGTACGAAGAAGACAGCATTAGTAAAGAGAGAGAAAGAAAGGTGCTTTCATTGACTAATAAAGAAAATCAGGAGTTTATACATCAGTCGATAATGAGGAATGGAAATGTATTAGAATTGTTAACGAAGTAAAGGAGGAGGAAATAATGTAGGTAATGAAGTAAAGGGAAAGGGGAAAGAAAAGCAACGATGAAATGGATACTTGGAAATGGATTGGTAAACCATTAATCAAGTGTTAGCAAATAGTTAAGGAGAAATTGCTAATGGAAGCATTAGTAGAATGCAAATGAATATATTAACATCCATTACAAGACTCTGTTCATTTATTAATAACAAATATATTTAATAAAGTGTTAACAAGATTACTAGTACTTATTAATGCTTACCGATTGCTAAATTATAAGCGGCGTTATACCATTGCTACAATGACACTAGATGATACGAGTCTTACTGTGTTGCGCTGTAAATGATACTACTTACCATAATAGATTCACCCTTCCTGTATGTGTCTGCACGAGCGTTTCACCCCTACGTCATCAGATCCACGCAGTTAGTACTACCAGCATGCCACGTATATAAAGAAGCGTCTATACTACAATAAAATAAAAGATTAATTAACCCTTCATATTGTAACTGTGCTCGTTTTAACATACTGCTATTGCATTGATATCCATCCATTTCATCCATGGCGTCACAGCCAGGCACTCATGGCTCGTCTACTTCTGCCGACAGTGAACGAGTTCTGGCTGTGAAGTCTTCGCTTTCTGGCATTGGTTGGAAGAAGGAGCGTCGTGGTGTTTTACGCGACTTTGTAAACATTGTACACACCACGACCTTCCACGCCTACTCCTTCGCGAAACATATCCTACTCAAAGAACTTGATAAGCCAAACTTTAGGTTCGAAAAGTATATAAGTGTAGGCTTTTTCACAGAAGTATGGCTTGCATTAATCCAGCGGGAAACAAAGCATACCGAAGGCACAACAGCAGAATTTCGCGCAGTCATCTACAGCCATTTGGATGATTACCTTCGCATTGCTCGCTATCAACCGCTGGTGTTACTCTATGCTCAGCAATCAGCAACTTATGAGGCAAGGAAGATGTACGTTGCTTACACCAACAACGTCAGGCTGCGCTTTGGCGAGTTCCTTCGGCGTGCCGTCAACAAGCACTTCGATGTCAAGAAGCGGGTAAAGGATATGAGGAAGCAATTCTACAAGAAATTAACTGAAACTGACCTTCGCAACAAAATCAGTAAGGAAATTACTGAGGAAGTAAGAACATTCAAGGTGGAAATAGCCGAGCAAGGTGTGCGTAAAACGACATTTAGGAAAATGCCTAAGCTTGCTGAGGCATTCGACATCTTTGAGCCTGTTTTAAGTGCTTACCCTGATGGCTATGAATTCGGTGAAAACGGCCGTTATTACGACTGTGTAGCGCGCCCGGTGAAGCACTTTAAGGCGTTCTTTAAGCTTGCGCGCCTGTTTAAGGACCTCGACTTAAAGGGGTTCAACTGCTTCCCTCTGCGCCGATCCTTCTCACCGTGTTACATCCACATCGACACCGTTATTCTTTGTCACAACATATTAGGATGCGCGTATAAGGGTAAAGATCATATGGAGGAACATTGGAAGGATGCCGTGAAGCTCGAGTTGAAGCCGTTCGATACTCAAATGAGGGGTGAGCTCAAGTTTTCTGGCTCGATTGACACCGATGGCGTTGGTGTCACGGTCATCAAGAAGATGAAAAAGGAGAACGAAAAGAAGAACGACGACAAGAATGACGACGACGAGAGCGACGCCGAGGACGCCGAGGAAGGGGAAACGAAGTCACCAGCAGCAAAACCATCAGAGAAGCCTTTCAAGTATCTCACCGACTTAAGTGTTACGGCGCAACAGAAGTTCAAAGACAAATGCGTGGCCGTGGACCCAGGAAGAAGGGATTTACTATTTTGTGTACACGAAAAATCGACAGTAAAAAAGCCAAAAAAATATCGGTACACAAAGTCATGTCAAGACAAGACGCGGAGGACGAAGAAATACCGCAAGATTCGCGAGGAGTGCAAGAAGGGAAATCTGGCGGTGCAGCAGGCCGAGGAGGCTCTCTCAAGAACCAAGGGCAACTCTGTATCTCTACCGGAATATGAGGACTATCTGAGGTGTCGAGCACAGCACACAGATGTTCTCACCAGCTTTTACCGAGATACTCTCACCCTCCCCACCGCCCATTCTACTCAACATCCTCTCTTTAGGAAGTTGAAACTGTCAGCCTACATCAGCAAACAACAGAGTGATCAAAAGCTGATCCATGAGCTGACTGATAAGTTCAAGAAGGATGCGGTTTTTGTGATGGGGAACTGGTCCGCTCCTCACGCCAGATACCACGAGCCCATACGTGGTATTGGCTTTAGAAGACTTTTACGACGACATCATTTTAAAGTCTTTCTAATCGACGAGTATATGACCAGTAAGTGCTGCCCAGCCTGCAACAAACCCACGCTCGAGACGTTCAAGATGGTCACAAATCCTCGACCCAAGAAACATGAAGACAGCCATAAAATTATTCGACATGGTCTCTTAAGGTAAGTACAATTTATTACACTTTGCAATTTATTACAATTTATTAATTAATTATTTTATTAGATGCACACATCAAACTTGTAAAGAGGCCATGAAGAATATAAAGGCTAAGAAGGACAAGGAGAAGAAGAAGAATCAAGAGGATATGATGGACATAGATGATGAGGAGGAGCAAGAGGATATGATGGACGTGGATGACGAGAAGAATCAAGAGGGCACGAAGGGCACGAAGGACAAGGAGGTCGAGCTGGATAAAGACGGCAAGCCAATTAAAGAATTCGAGCATCGTTTGTGGAATCGGGATATGGCTGCATGTCTGAATTTTATTCAGATTATCCGCAGTGCTCGTAATGGAAGTCGTATTCCAACACAATTCCAACGAGGTGCCGTTCCTTCTAAGCGTTCAAAGAAAGAAGGACAAGGACAACGGGGGTCCAAACAACGAAAATCAAATTAACCGTGGCGTTATCGCGACCACATCTAAATACGTAAGTGTTATTATAACTATTATTTATTCGTAACAACAAATGGCTAACTGCGCAAATTGGATGGAAAAAGCCTGTAAGTCACTACATTATTTTAAAATGATCATTTAGATGTCTAGACACGTATACTATAATGTAAATACAAATTCATCAATCATCATTGTTATTATTATTTAGACAATTAAAAAATAGCGATACCTACAATCTTTACCTTTAACCCTTCTTCATCGACTTGTGTCTACATCAGATTTGCTCATTTTCATTCCTTCTATTCCTTTTATTCTATTTATCGCTTAAGTATGGAAGCTGTATCGCGTTTTATATTCCGTACTAAAAAACCTGAAGAACAGGTAGGTGGTTTTTGTTGGAGATTACGAGTCATGATATTGCTAGTAGTAGTAGTAGTAGCGGCAACCATAAGGCTCTACATCACTTTTGTATATTAACTAAATCTCAATCAAGGTGAGAGAATGGCGACAACACATTCGTGGTCAAGAACGACAGTTAGAGC
This sequence comes from Syncephalis plumigaleata, assembly GCA_025201365.1. Taxonomy (NCBI): domain Eukaryota; kingdom Fungi; phylum Zoopagomycota; class Zoopagomycetes; order Zoopagales; family Piptocephalidaceae; genus Syncephalis; species Syncephalis plumigaleata. Next base: position 290,646 of record JAIXMF010000004.1, on the reverse strand, counting down.
GTCAAATACGTAGTATTGAAGCGGAAGAGCTCAAGGTGAAGCGAACGATAAAACAAGCAGCCGGAAGGAAGGATACAACTAGTTGTCGAATGCTGGCCAAGGAATTGGTACGGTCGCGACACCAAAAGACACGACTTCACACGAATAAGGCACATTTAAATTCGATCAATATGCAACTGCAACATCAGCTAGGTAGGTTGAATCATATACGGTTGCTAGACTATTAGTTTACATGTAGTTATGTATGTAAATAGCTATGCTAAAAATGTCGGGTACGCTCAAGCAAAGCACTGAAGTAATGAAGGCGGTCAATCGATTGGTACGTGTACCGGAACTCTCGGCACAAATGCAGGCCATGTCGATGGAGATGATGAAAGCGGGCGTTATCGGGGAGATGATGGAGGACACCATGGACATGATAGATGACGACGAGTTGGAGGATGAAGCCGATGAAGAAGTGGAAAAAGTGCTATTCGAAGTTACCGATGGTATAGTGGTCTTTTTCTCTATTTATCCTACGCTGACCTACTCGATGCTAACTATTTGTACTTGGTATTCTAGGCAAATTGGGCGAAGCGAGTGCTGTGCCTCCACCACTTGAGGTAAGTGTAATTGTAATCACTAATTATCACACGATAGCTTGTATACTTGTCATCATTGACTGACGTGTATATACGCAGGTCCCATCTGAGACGATTACTGTGGAGCCAATTGATGCGGCAGAAGAAAGTGAACCAGAACTTGAAGCGATGCAAGCTCGTTTGCAAGCATTACGCAATTAACCCCACATGACACGGCCATCATTATAGGCGATCATTCATTCAAATGTATGCTTATAATTAATAATATGTGAATATATCTTTATTTTATGTTATTTAAAAAGAAGCGGCAGCAGCGTAATGTATTGATGAAAACAAAGCAATATAAGTAGAGAACAATACGTAGACACACACACACATACACACGCGTATGTATATGTATGCATTATTTCACGTATTTATCCATAAATTTACGATGGAAATCGGATCGAATTAGATCGTTAACAAATCGTTTCTTCGGTTTATCGTCCACGCCTTTGGCTTGATTCTTAAATACGACATCGTCATCCCAGCTAATATACGCAAATACATAAATACATAAATACATGAATACATACAAATAACGTATAACAAATGATAATAATGCGATATACGCGAGACACTTACCGACGTTTTACGGTAAAATCATGCTGTTTACCAAGACTAAGCAGTGGATTACCCGTTAACACTTGTTCTCCTCGTTGTCTCTCCTCCTCTTCCGCTGCTTCTGCCTCTTGTCGTGCCTTCTCCTCGGCTCGTTCCCGTTTAATCTTCTCCAATTCTCGTAGTAATTCCTCGGCATCATCATCATCGTCATCGTCGTCATCGTCATCCTCACTTGAATCATCGCTACTCTCATCCTCTTTACTACTATCCTCGTCACTATCTTTGTCCTCTTTATCTTCATCATCTTCATCATCGTCAGCATCTAATTTACGTGCTTGCTCCATCATTTTCTGTCGTTGTTCATCGCTCAGTGCTGCAATAGTATTACTGGTGATGGCTTGAGCATCTTGTATATATTTGTTAGAGATCTCCTCGTCGATATCTTCGTCGTCAAGCGATTTGCCATAGTGTTTACGCTCAGCACGCAATAGTTCCTCTCGTAGAATAGATTTCTCATTGACGAACGCATCCAATGCTCTAGATAATTTTAGATGACTATGTATATAGCAAGACTCCCTGTTACTTACCGATACTTTAGCTTAGTGTGTGCTGGTAGTGCCTGAGCACTAACACTTAAGGTCGGTGCCTTATTATCCTTGCCACGAGCAGGATCGAATGTAGGACGATGAGCAGTGGTCATTGTTGCGAAAAGAAGAAAAGGAAGGAATACAATAGCAGGATTAAGCAACCACACATCCACATACTTGTGTACACAACATTAGGCTTTTTTCCATTCATTCTTGTTTCTTTAATATCATGTTACCTCGCTCGTCTATTGTATCGACACGTCTATCTAGAGGACATACACGACGGTGCACGTATAGCAGTTGGTCGACAGGTCGGACCGCGTCTCGTCCGAAAACTCGGCTTAATCAATTGGCACGACGTCATCCTATTTTACTGTTCGGATTCCCGTTCTGCGCACTTATGGTAGCCGGCTCGTTCCTGCTCACTGAGTTGACACAAACACGATATGACCTACAGAAACAGAAAGTGACCAAGGTAAACAAAGAGACCGAACTACGTCTAGAGTCGAATAAACGTTCCCTATCACTACAAGAGGAGTACTGGGTAAGTAAAGCGATAGAATACGATGATCATTCAAGTTACTCATGGATATTCATCTGTTCACACTAACAACTAGCGTTTAATGCACGAGGATGACGAGGACAGTACATGGGAGGTGAAACGAATTGAACGACCCGATGGCGAAGCGTGATAGCTCAATGGCGTCTATTATGTTCTTAATAAATAAATGTCAATACAACCTTACTGGTCTATATAATCATAATCGAGTAATGCAATCCTCATAATGATCATTATTATGGATCAAGTGGTGTATTTTCTTTATTAATAGCAATATATTTATTTTATAAGAATACGACAACTAACAAGACATATCAACGAGTAGACATCATCATCATCATCATCATCTAGTGATAAAGAGTAGTTTCAATATGATCGTATAAGCAAATAAACTTGACTATCCACTGAATAAACGATTCCATAGACTAGGGCGTACGTTGGGATTCGCTTGAACACGGTCTAATTCTCGCATCAACTTGGTATAATAGTGAGGATTACCCGCCGGACTTAGCATACGTTCCGAGAGTGGATTCTACAAGTTATACCGATATCATGTTACGTTACTATACACGCGCGCCATCAATAACGTACCTCTGTCTTGTATTGATTGTTAAGCAGCTGTTCCAATGCCTTGATATGTTCACTTATCTCGTGATTGCTCCAGACCTTCTTGTCACTCGTAGACGACGCATCAAACTGACTACGAATAGCTTGCTGGAGTGCTACGGAAAAGTTGGCATTAGGTCGTAAAGGATCATCTGGCCAGCGATAGGCCAATCTCAAAAGACGACGGTATAAACTACGTGTGGACACGTTACTATTCATTATACTATAACCAGTGATCCTATTCGTGTCTGTAAGGAACAATCACGATCCTGCTAGTGTGTATAGAAGCAGGAATAGCAAACGGTATGTCGCTAATATGGAATCAGAAAAAAAAGAAGTTAATAAACGAGAAATGCTGGTGGTGTTTTTAACGCTTTTTGTTTACATTCCTTTCCAATCACACACACGCACTCTCTCTCACTTCCCTTATCCATCACTGTACTGCATAGTGTTGCTGTATCTACTCTCTACTGTTTTGACTACTACGCGTGTCTATACATATACGATATGGCTGACGGTAAACGGCCACTTGATGATCTAAATGATCAAAGTATGGAAGATTCGGAAGGGGGTCCAGAATCAAACGCGTCTTTGTCACTCGCGTCGACTAGGAAGAAACGCTCGGTCAGTGAGGCTCTAGAAGGGATAGACGACAATGAGCTTCTCAATCTGGACGCGCCTCCGTATGAATCAGACTTGTCGTCGACGTCGATCTCGTTTAATGAAGACCTGAATGACGATAGTCATATCTCCAAGGAGACACCGTTGAACAGTGAATTAGCAGAGGAAGGTCGGTTGGAACGTGAGCGACAACTATTAACCAAGGAATCCGAGTCGATTCGTAGTATGAGTGCCTCCATTGAAAAGATAACGGACAACTTCAAGAGAACGCAACAAAACATGCTTGTAAGTTGTAGGGAGATAGACGCGAGAACTATGAGTAACGATGTGTTGGAAATATTAGCAATTTACGGAGACTACCATTCGAACAGATCGTCTACTTGATACATGGATACATCTTTTATCGCAAGCGGAACATACGAAAGCACTGTTACAAAACGAACAATGGCAAGGTGCATCGACGGTAGGATAAGCTAGTGAATGATGGTTATACTTTGCTGTTTTATATAACAATGAGACTTTCAATGTCATGATAGGATGCAATGTTAGCTCACAGGGAGGAGGAACAACGTCGTCTCGCGTTGGAAGAGGAGGAGCGAGTACAAGGTAATTGAATGAATAATAATACAGTGACTATTAGATAGGACATTGTCTTATAGTATTTGTATACATATACAGCGGCTTTAGCTCAGGCAGCAGCTAAACAAGCGGCAGCAACACAAGTCACTCACGGGGATGATGAACTCACTAGTACAACGACTAAGGGTCGTGGTAGAGGTCGTGGAACAAGAGGTCGTGGTCGTGGTGGTGTATCAGCAGCAGCAAACAGCAGAAATTCAACTACTACTGCTACAACGACAACGACGAAAATACCTAGAACACAATCCAAACTAGCTGCATCTACCACACAATCACGATATCAAAGCGTGACAAGGACAAGAAAAACCAGTCGTGGCAATACTTGCTAAGCAATACCACTGACCATAATGCTTAATGTTATTCTTATTCAAATAATTACTAGAGGTATAGGTTACAACGGAATAGTCATGTAAAGCGAGAGAAAGAGAGAGAGAGAGACTAGGAGTACTGACAGCATATGTAGCATGATCGCTTGTTATTAGCATAGATTGTCTAATCATAAACTTCCTATAACTGTATTATTGTATGTTTTATGATAAGGCAATAAACATATACACATATTATTCTATCTATTTATTATTGCTGCATAGCATGACAAAGAAATCAATTGTTGTAAATACAAGAATGTTACATTAGTCATTGATATGTATAGCCAAATTAAATGATATCCTAGTAGAAAGAAGGACTTTGAACCTTCATTGTGTTCCATACACTACAGAATAATAAGCGCAGGTCCGCTCCATGCCCGCATTCTGTTACTGTCCACACACGAGCACACACACGAGCACACACACAAGCACACACACACACATCCACACGCACACTCAAGTACACACTCACTCGTTCACGCTTTCTTTCTTCGCACGCTTAACCTTTCATCATCTTGCCATTGCTACAACTTTTCACATTCGTCTGCTCTTTGCTACGGTCTCGTTTACTATTTCAATCTGCCTGTCGTTTCATCTGATACCTTCTGTCGTTGGTAGCATCCAAACACATCTATCTGACTATTGTCCGTGTTATTATTTGTTATTATTGCGGTGGTGGCGGGGAATTTCCGTTCAGTGCTAGTCTTGGGTAAGTAGCAGTAGTAGCAGCAGTACTAGTAGCAGTAGTATTACGCCAGTAGACTAGGGACGATATTGCGAAGAGTTTCGTCTACCAATAGCGAATGAATCTGTAGTCTCTACGGTCATGCTACACCGCTTGTATGAACTACATGTGGGTGGCTAGATGAGCCATGATAATCCTCATGGCTGCCAAGGCCGACGTGCAAAATGCTCTTCCATACCGTCACTGGTCTGCCTAGTATCTAGCACGCATATACACGCACACATACACACAAAAGTGGTGACATACTAACAAAATTGTATACGGTAGACCTTGAGAATCCCGATAACTCTAACCCATTGGAAATATTGGTGTAGCACGCCAGGTCAAGCCACCATTATTCTAGAGCAACCAAATAATTATTGTATCGCTGGGGAATACTATAGAAGCAGGTAAGTTTTACGTTATCTAACTAGTACATATATGTATATATACATATATATATATGTGTGTGTATCTTATGATTTGAACTGAATAATAACTATGATAGCCACTATTTCTTTGTGCCAATATAATTGCTAGTGTTATTATTATTATTATTATTACTATAGTTGACCTTTCGCGGTACGGTTACTTTTAATAGCATCGTTATGCCAACCGATACCACCGTTGCTTTAGGCAACAAGTCGGCGAGTGGTCCTTGTATAGCCACCGAAACGAATGGCGCTCATACCATTCCGGCTGGTCGACCTATTTCCGTACAGACACATGAACTGGAGATTGGCCAGACTGCTGGATCGCAACCTGGTTCACCGATACAAGCACAAATAGGTACAATTAGTACTCCAATGAATAAGCGAAGCGGTAGTGGAAATCCCAAGTCCGATCCTACGGAATTATCGGCCGAGGAGATCCATGAGCTGAAGAGCGATGCGCAATCCTCCACATGTCGTCGTTGTAAGCAACTTATCGCGGACGAGCCACTTGTACGAGCACTAGGTGGCGACTATCATATGGATTGTTTCCGATGTATTGTAGGTTAACAGCAACGATGCTCCAGTTACTTGATTTGACCGGTTCGCTGGCCGGTTAATTATAGGCGATTAGCTAACTATTTATAAACATGACGTATTAGGATTGTAATGAGATTGTCGCTAACAAATTCTTTCCAACGACGGATGCCGATAATAACCAGCATCCAACATGCGAACGCGACTACTTCCGTCGACTTAACCTAATTTGCGACCATTGTAAAGATCCGCTACGAGGCTCGTACATCACGGCACTGGGACGTAAATTCCACATGGATCATTTCTCGTGCTCGGCTTGTAACACAGTGTTCGGACCACAGGATTCCTACTACGAACACAACGGGAAAGTTTATTGTCATTATCATTATTCTATTCGGTTTGCCGGTAAATGCGCCGGTTGTCGGTATGCCATTATGAAACAGTTTGTCGAGATTAGCAAGGCGGACACGGATGAACACTGGCATCCTGAGTGCTATATGATCAATAAGGTAAGCGTGTAATACAAATAGGAGGAATGCACATATAATATTGCTAGTTGTATACAATGTGACATGACTGACGGCAATCTTGTTTTCTTTGTTTTTTCTTTAGTTTTGGAATGTTCGATTAGCGAACACGTTGAAAGCCGAAGAAGATATTGAATTATCCGGTAATTTATTTAATGAGCTTTGCTTGAATAGTTTGTTCTAACTAATAATAATGTCTATATATATATGTGTGTGCATGTAGCCGATGATATGCATCCTCAGACAACGAAACGACTAAAGTATGAACAGGAACAGATGGAGGAAAAGGTATACCAGATATGGACGGCGTTATCTGCCTTTGAAGAGTCATCGGCAGCATGTATCTCGGACATGCTTCTATACGTCTCTAACGGAGCATACCTCGATGGTGTCCGTATGGCTGGTACCTTTATACTTCACGTCGAAGTTCTATTTGCCAGTATTGACTCGTTGGAGGAGAAAATGGCGGAACACAATGATAACACAGGTAAAGTGCTATTATGAGATAACAATATGATATTTTAGTGTATATATATATATACGTATGAATAATAATAACCGATTACTTTACTCATTTAGGTCTAGTACATACGAAGGAACCAAAACTACTATGTCGAAAAATCATCAGCTTCTTTACTATTCTATCGCATACGCAAGAAGTGGGCGTGCAAATGGTTGGCGTTACACAAGACTTACTACAATTGGTAACGCGCTTGGCACATTTCCTTAAAAACCTGATTCGAGTTGCATTGACCGGTGCATTACGTCTGGTAATTATTTTTATAAATGACGTTTCGTCGATAGTTCAAGCTTAGTTAGACTGCATTGCTTACCGACGACGCTTGTCTTCTTTTCTTCTCTTCTCTTTCCTCGTTCAATTCCACTAATAGGAACACCAATATGGCAGTACAATGGCGGTTTTTGATTTCCTTAACAAAATCACAGAATTGGCCGGTCACTCGCATGTAGCGACCGTGGATCTCGATCTTAATCTCACTTCAGACCAGTGTCGTTCCTGTCATATCACACTCGAGGAGCCGTGTATACGTCACGGCAATTCTCGCTGGCATCTCGCGTGTCTACGCTGCTCCCTATGCAATCGTACATTGAGTGACGATTTGAGTATGGCTCGCTTCCAGCCCGACGAACACAAGCTGATGTGCGTGCCGTGTGCGACGACAGCCAACGTCGAGGTAGTCGATGGATTCCGTCGTATCACGCAGCTCGAGCAGTACACCTTCCTACTTCGTGTGGCGCAACAACGACTTACAGGCTTGCTAAAGATGAAGGGCGCCAAACTCGCCACAACACCCGAGCGTGATCACGCCAAAAGCATCAGTGCAGCGACACCGACAGTGGGCGATGCGAGTGGCGAAGCTTTTGCGGCACTGCAACGAGCACCGCAACTCGACAAACGACTTAGTAACTCGACCTACTTGGCACGACGTCAAACGCTTGTTCGACATCAGGATGAACCGGCTCATCACACGCTCGTCGATGTGGGCACGGGTGCTAAAGTGGCACGTCGCGAGGATTCCGCCTCGATTAAGAACGCGCAATTGTCGAGTGTCGACGATCCAAACACCGCTGGTGGACACGCTTACGATGGTCGACGCCATGGAGCACGTCAGTATTTGTCGGAATTATCGGCGCTACACGCCTTCATCGTACGTCATATTGCGGTGATGCTTATGGCACCGCTAGTACAAGATTACTTTACCATGGACGAACTACTTGAACTGGTCGATCCGCAAAAGAACACATTCTGGTCACGATTCAAGACATCGTTGAAACAGGGCAAGAAGGCGGCTAAAGGTATACATACACACACACACATATATATGCATATGATCGAGCAGTATTATTAATCACATTCTTATATAATAATCAATTGGTTAGAGGGCACGTTCTGTGTACCACTCGAGTTGCTAGTCGAGAAGGGCGGCGTTGACTCCACTCTCGGCGTTAGTCCAGGTATCGTGCGTATACCAGAGTTTGTCGATCGATGCATTACAGCCATGCGACATATGGGTAAGTAGCATTGCTTGCTTACTTGCTTGCTAGGATAGTGTGATACATTCGGATTATCTAACGATAATGAATACGACTATTATATTATATTATGAAATAGATGTTACGGTCGAGGGTATATTCCGTAAAAACGGTAACATCCGTCGAATGAGCGAACAAATCGAGGCCATGAATCGTAATCCGAATTCGGTTAAATTGAGCGAGGAGAATCCGGTTCAACTAGCAGCTTTACTCAAACGTTTCCTTCGAGATCTACCGGAACCATTGCTTACGTTCAAGTTGCATCGCATGTTTACCACATCACAACGTAAGTGATCATTTACTATCTAACCATAGCAAAAATGCTAATAATAATGCATTCGCATAATAGGTATTGATGATGCGGAGACACGTAAAAAAGTACTACACTACGCTTGCTGTCTTCTACCCGAGGAGAACCGCGAATTAATGGAGGTTCTATTCACGTTCTTTAACTGGATCTCATCGCATGCTTATATCGATGAGATGACCGGTAACAAGATGGACCTAAGTAATATGGCCACCGTGATTACACCAAGTATTCTATACTCAAAATCAAAGGATCCATCAAAGGACGATTCGTTCTTGGCCAACGAGGCGATACATAGTCTACTGCATGACTTGGAAGAATTCGCTACGGTACGTGTGCATTTCTATGTATTTCTTTTTTCTATTGCTACGATAATATGATCGACTTTGTAGTATTAGCAATGAGTATATTGATGGCTAATCTTATTATTATTATTATAGGTACCAGAGGAAGTGGCCGACATTCTTTACGAAGATTTCGTCGACACTAATAATACAAGTTTGTCGAGCAAGGATATTCTAAAGAAATGCGAGACAGTGGTAAAAGCACGTCGTGATCCTAGTCGTCGACGTATCGCACCGAATAGCAACTATAACGGAGGCAATGCGGCGCGTGCACCCATTGATCTAGGACTTGCTAATCATACGGCAGCTACATCATCATCCTTGGCCATGACAAGTGGCCTAAAATCGCCATCATCCCCACCGCCACCTCCACACAGTCATAATAACATGTCAAGTTCATCGGTGCCCATGAGTATGACTGCCAATTCGACAATAGCAACCAATGCAACGTCAAATGCAATGACAAATGCAACTAGCACAGCAGCAGCAGCAGCAGCAACTACTACATCAGCAACATCAAACACTACAGTTACAGCATTGGCACCTTCACCCAGTGGTGATCGTGTACCATTGCCTGCAGCCGTAGATCGTTGTTAACACTAGTCCACACAAGTCCCCTCCCCTCCGTATTCACGCGATACATGATCTATCGTGTATACACTCTTATTTTTTCTTCTCCTTTCATTATTACACTGTCACGAAATAAAAATTGTGGCACACCTAAGTCGCCTGTGCTCGTTCCCGAACTTTACAAATTCGGGTCAGCTAAAGGGATCTTCTTCCCGAAGATCCTCCACTCTCCTTACTTAACTTTAGTATAAATATGTGCAAACAATTAGTATTCAATAAACAATTAACCATTATCAACCCGATATCTGAACTACTATTTTACTGTGAAGTGTCTTACATCCTGTCTCTGATAGCGAACTAACTAAATCCTGAATCACCCAACTCATCACATTGGCGAGCAAGCACCAGAACGAGACTCGAGTAATAAGAGGGACACTGCGAAATATGAATAACCAAGCACAAGAACCGACAAGACCGGCCAGCGATTCTGGCACCGTCATGGGAAGTGGCGGCGAAACGGTCAACACAACAACAGGTGCGACTACGTCGACCACATATGAACGAACCATACCAGCAGGACCGACGACATCGGCCACCCAAGAACAGACCATACCAGCGGGCGCGGCAGCACCGGCCCCGAATCAATATTACTGGGCACCCGTACAAGGTTCGCCAGCAGAGACGCCATCATCCAATAGCATGATGGGCGAATATCAACAATTCATTACCTTACCAAGAGAAGTGAGAGCCTCATTCTTGGCACAAGCATCGCATTACACGTTACCTTACAACACGGTGAACCAGCCAGCGTATAACAGCACGGTATTGCCAAACCACACCGGATTCTTGGAACCACTCCCGTCCATGGACACGAACCAGAGTTTCGAGGCACATCGAGCTCCTCCTTTGCAACGGACTGCGGCACCGCCGGTAGTTACCACGCATAACGGAGATGCTGCTCATGAGCCCAGAGGGAACGTAGATGGTTACGGTCTAATGTCAGGTTTCGGCCAAGAGAATCACGGACGGCACAGCGGACCGCGGCAAACCTACGACAAGCATATTAAATGTTTCTCTGGCTCACCTACGCAGGAAGATGCTGTGCTATGGCTCGAACATTACGAACAAGCCTCCTTTGCAAACCAGTGGAACGATGCCCATATGATACGATGGGTAGGAAGTTATTTGAATGGTTCGGCCGCCACTTGGTGGAACGCGACTAGACATCAAGTCAACCACTGGAAGACTAATGCGGATCCCAGGAAGTCGACACCAGGCAGCTTCTACTACGCTTTCATCAGTGCTTTCATCACTCCCGAACTGCAGAACAATTGGTTCAAATATCTAATGAACTGCCAACAATGCGGGGACGAAGATATTAGTCAATTTGCGATGCGTATAAGGGAACTCACCAAACGAGTACGATTCACTCGCACCATCCTCGACGAACAGATCGGAGACATATTTCTGCAAGGCTTACCGACACTACTCCGGAACAAGATCCTCGATTACGAGACGGACCAGATCAAGGGAAGGATGTCGTTTGAAGAGAGAGTCCAACAAGCTATCAAATACGAGCTCAATCATCGATTTTCGAACAATCTTCCATCGATTCAACCGGACAACGACGACAAGGCCCCTATGAGATATAACGATAACCCGTCACGCATCAAACCTCTATTCGAGCTGGAAACTCAACGCGAACGCCAGGATACCCGCTCGACTAACAACAGCAACAACAGCAGCAACGAGTTCAAAATGTTGCTAGAACAAGTCAATAAGTTAGCGGCACAAGTCAAGGAACTCACAGCGCGTCCGCAGAAAGGATCTCGCCCGTGCCCGAACTGCAACCTGGTGGACCCCAACCACAGCTGGAAAGAGTGTCGAGACAAGAAACGTACGGATTTTCAGTAACCGCAGCCCATTGTGAGGGTCAGGTTGCGGTCCATTTACAAGAACCCTACGAGACGGACGCCTTCGCGGCCGAGAGACGTACGCGGAAGGAGCCCAAGGAGCCGTATTCAAGAACGTTACGACCAAGCAGGAAGACAACGGAAGAGACTGCACAGGAACAAGAATTACAGCAAGAACTACAAGAACTGCAACAACAAGAACTACCGGAATCGCAACAGCAAGAACAGCCACTGGAGCCGCAGCAGCCGGAGCCTATGCTAAGCGATAACGCGGAAGACGTAGTAATGGAGATGCAACAAGAAGAAGACACAAATGAACCAGGAAAAGACGACGAGAAGAAGAACGAGCGACGCCTCAACACCAATCAAACGAGCCGCGAACGCAAGCTTCTGATTCAACTACTCAACATGAGAAGAGCCAAAGGAAGTCACGCTTACGATCTGCCCGGAGGACTCAGCAAACAAGCTATTGGCATCACATACGGAGAACTGGCGGAACTAATAGACGCGCAACTACACCCCGATCGAGGTACGCACGCGCCCATACGTAAGTTAAAGCCAAAGAAGAACGAGAAGAACGAGAAGAACGAGGCGGACGCGCTTCATAGCGAAATCACAGGAATCAAAGCATTACACGCGCACACGTATGTGAAGCAACGGCCAGTACCCACCATTATCGACACCGGCTCAGCATACAGCATGATCAGCGAGACATTCTTACGCGAGTTCGAATTACTCATAGACGACGAGTCCCCGTATAGCATGGTCGGAATCGACGGGCAATCACGTAAACCCGCCGGCATGCTAAGAGGATTAACTATACGCGTCGCCGGAGTCCCCTTCGAGATCGACGTACACGTTATGCCACATGCCCGGTTCTCGCTATTGCTCGGAATGGATTGGATCCTACGTACGGAAGCCCGTTTGGACTGTGCCGAGAGGATTATACACTTTCAACACCAAGGAGCAACCCGCAGCCTCACCACCTGGGCTACGGAAGCGGAGGCCGTAGTGGCCATGCAACAAGTATACGATCCAAAGGACGACGAAACGGATCAGGAAGGTGAAGCAATGGCAGCACTCTTCGAAGGAAACGAGGAAACAGCAACCGAAGTAGACGCTTACATCACGCATACAACCACTCCCATATGCATCAAGGCGCAGGGCAAATACGTCTGGAAGCCCGACGCATTACCGCTGCGCAACGACGAAATCTTACTAGAACCAGCTCATCTGGAACTAACACAACATCACTTAATAGGTCTACCCGCACTAGGACCCGCGGCAAAGATAGGCCTCCCCCTAATCAACCCCACTAACCATGATGTTCACTTACCTGCAGGCACTAAGCTGGCCTTAGCGTCAACCAATATCGAAAAGGTAAAGACGGTCAAAAACAAAGCTGAGTTACGGGTGGAATGGGAGAAAAAGGAAAGAAGTGTGGATGCTTACGTGACCACCGAGGAAACACCCTTTATATACCCGGAGGAACAGCTGGCCCAAACGCTGGACCCCGGATTGTCACCCACACACCGACAATCGCTGATGGAAGTCCTACATAAAAACAGCGATCTTTTTGCGAAGGACGCAAATGACATGGGACACACTCGGCGCATCACCCATAAGATCGATACCGGAGACACCGACCCAATATTATGTCGACCCTATCGTTACTCACCTAAAGATAACGAGTTTATCGCGACCGAGGTACGACGCATGTTGGAACAGCAGTTAATCCGACCATCGAACGGACCATGGGCGTTCCCAATTGTATTGGTTACGAAAAAGGACGGCTCCATTCGATTTTGCGTGGACTATCGACGACTCAACGCCGTAACGAAACGCGACGCATTCCCTTTACCTAGGGTCGACGAGATCTTCGACGCACTCAACGGAGCAACGTGGTTCTCGTGTGTCGATTTAGCAGCAGGATATTGGCAGATCGGCATGGAGGAGAAGGACAAGGTCAAGACAGCATTCGTTACGAGAGAAGGTACTTACGAGTTCAACGTAATGCCTTTCGGCTTAATGAACGCTCCAGCAACTTTCCAACGCCTTATGAATGAGCTGTACACGGGACTACTCTGGACGTCGGTATTCGTTTATCTCGACGACATTCAAGTGTATTCCAAAAGCTTCGACGAACACCTGGTACACTTACAACGAGCTCTGGACCGAATACGGGAAGCCGGGCTCAAGCTCAAACTGAAGAAGTGCGAATTCGGTAAACGAGAAGTCGCCTTCCTAGGTTATCGTACCGGCATCAACGGGCTCACCACTGACCCCGACAAGGTACAACGTATATCGGAGTGTCGGCCACCCATCAACGTGAAAGAGCTTCGATCGTTTCACGGTCTAGCCTCTTATTACCGAAGATTCATTCCCAACTTTGCCCGAATATCCGAGCCTTTACGCCTCCTGTTTCGAAAGGAAACCCCCTGGCAATGGAGCGACAATCAACAGAAAGCCTTTGACGAATTGAAAGCAGCACTCACCATGGAGCCCGTGCTGACGTTCCCCGACTTCGACAAGAACTTCGTATTGGAAACGGACGCATCGGTCGCAGGCCTTGGAGCTGTGTTGTCACAAGTAGGAGAAGACGGCAAGGAACATCCAATTCACTATGCCAGTCGCAGCACCACTATCCACGAGCAACGACTAGCTACTACTACGGAATTAGAAGCAGCTGCCGTAATGTGGGCATTAGAATACTTTCGTCACTACGTACATGGTAAGAAGGTGACGATACGTACCGATCATCAAGCAGTGCCATTTATATTTGCACGCGGAGCAACTCGACCAGTACCCCGGAAGTTCGCTCGATGGATCGCCCAGTTAAGCGACTACGACTATACCATCGCCTATAAACAAGGAAGAGCTAACGCCAACGCTGACGCTCTGTCTCGACCACCATTCGCTCCCGAGGTTATCGACGCGCTACTAGCGATAAACGATAACGAAAATCTAAAGGTAAGGCGTATCTCACCGTACGCTAAGATACCGACGAGAAGTACCGAAGTCGCGGCAGGCTACGACCTACACACGCTTCACCCAATCACTATCGAACCTATGGAGACACAACAAGTAAATACCGGCATCGCCATTCAACTACCGCCTGGCACTTACGGACGCATCGCACCACGAAGCGGATTGGCTGCTCGATACAGTATTGACGTGTTAGCTGGCGTAATTGACGCTGACTATCGAGGCGAGTTGAAAATATTGTTAATTAACCTAGGCAAAAACGCGGTCACCTTCCAAGAACACGACCGCATCGCCCAATTAATCTTGGAACAACACTGTACACCTAACGTGGAAGAAGCGAACGAGCTTACCACTACTCAACGAGATCAGGCCGGCCTAGGATCGACAGGTTTGGCCGCGCAACAGTAAGTCATCATGGAGCCGTGGCGTTACCGAGAGTTGGTAAACTTCCTCGAGGAAACGCGGCTACCCGAAGGCATGGACCAAGATGCCGAAAAGAAGTTTCGACAATTCGCCAAACCCTATCACTTACAAGAACGACACCTATATTATACTAATCCTCGTAATACATCTAACCGCAATCCATTATTAGTCTTACAACCGGAAGGCGCTTTAGAAGCTCTTCGACTCTGTCATCAACAAACCGGACACCCCGGTGTCGACGCAACTATACGCCGTTTACACCAATCTTACTATTGGCCGACTATGAAGGACGACACGCGAGCTTACGTCCGTGGCTGTCCCTCGTGTCAACTTCGCCGTAATGAACCACCTACTGAACCTTTACATCCCATACCTGTACATACTCCTTTTCATCGCGTAGGTATCGATCTTATTGGACCTCTCCCTGTCGCCGCTCGAGGTCAACGATACATTATTGTCGCTACCGACTACTTAACCAAGTGGGCTATCACTAAAGCCGTACCTGACAAGAGCGCAGCTTCAGTGGCATTATTCTTATACAAGAAAGTCTGTCTCACCTACGGAACACCTCAAATAATACTCACCGATCAAGGTCTCGAATTCCGCAATCAAACCATTCGAGCGCTTTGTGCGCAGTTCGACATCAAACACACCTTCGCTACACCTTATCGCCCACAGACTAACGGCCTGACCGAGCGACTTAACAAGACACTCGGCGAAGCACTCGCTCGCTCTGTCGCCCTATCGTCAGATAAGTCTACATGGCCTCAATACTTACCCACTGTTACTTTTACCTATAATATCAACAAGCAAGCCACCACCGGTTTCTCCCCAGCCCAACTATTGTTAGGTTATCAACCTAAAGCTCCTGAATCCCTCACCTTACCAACTCCCCCGGAATATCCGTATCCTTCCGCGAGCGAAATTTACGCTCGAGGGGCTCAACTTCAGTATCAATTTGATGCGCAACTACCATTAATACAAGAGAAGATCAAGCAGAAACAACAACGTATGAAAGAACGATATGACGGTAAGAGACGAGGAAGACCACCGTTGACAATAGGTCAATACGTCTATGTCAAAAGAAGTGAATTACAAAATCGATTTGACACCAAACTGGAACCTCGCTGGACGGGGCCACATCCTATCCTCGATCATCCTAACCCTGCTACCTACTTAATTCGTATCGACAAGCATGAACGCTTGATACATCGCGATCGCTTGAAACTGGCACACAACATCATCACCGATCTGACGCGCTAAGGGACTAGCTTCGTCCTAGGGTAGGGGTATGTCACGAAATAAAAATTGTGGCACACCTAAGTCGCCTGTGCTCGTTCCCGAACTTTACAAATTCGGGTCAGCTAAAGGGATCTTCTTCCCGAAGATCCTCCACTCTCCTTACTTAACTTTAGTATAAATATGTGCAAACAATTAGTATTCAATAAACAATTAACCATTATCAACCCGATATCTGAACTACTATTTTACTGTGAAGTGTCTTACATCCTGTCTCTGATAGCGAACTAACTAAATCCTGAATCACCCAACTCATCACAACACCATCACAGCAGCACTGTTATCACTACTGCCTACCAATCTGCCAATCAATCATTCATCCATATTAACCTAGCATATTGTTTGTGTCCTCCTACCGCCTTCTACATATGAGTATATAAATATTGTATTGGTGTGTAGTTAGGTGATGTGGCATCTGTGTCATTATCAATCAATTAGTGGATATATATATGTTATTACAACCCGTTTATTACAGTTCTAATTTGCTATTAATCATATAAATTGTAATGACTATTATATATACAAAAAGAACTCTAGCGTAATATGTATCTATCACATTGTATACGAGAAATACTAGACTATTGCTTTACTTGAAATCACATATTGACAGACAGTATAACATATTCGTTCAGTCATTGTTAAAATAGTATACCAAGAGTGGTTTTTTATTCTTCGCTTATTGTTATTGTTGTTGTTGTTGTTGTTATTAAAATAAATGCTTATTTTTTGCCGAATTGATCTTCTGTCACTCCCTTACCCATGGCGGCGGTAGAGGCAACACCACCCTGTACGGTCTTGATTAACGAGTCGACATAGTGTGCACCCGACCATTTCTGATGGGACAACGTCTCGACACCCTCTTCGCGTTCTTGTCGTTGAATACGCGAGACATAGGCCAACATACCACGCTTGGCAAAGTCACGGGCAAACGTGTCGACGGCAAGTGCATCGGCGTGGAATCCACCCAATGTGATGAATTGCCAGCAGAAGCCAAGACGACCCAATTCAAACACGTAGTCGTGCATTTGCTTGTCGTTCATACCGGCGGCATCCCAGTTGAATGATGGCGACAGGTTATAGGCGAGCATGGTGTGTGGCGACTTTGACAATACACCTCGAGAGAATTCGCGTGCTTGCTCGAGAATTGGCTTAGCCGTCTCCATCCATAGCAAGTCGGCGTATGGAGCATAAGCGATGGCACGAGCAATACCGCACTTTGTACCACCTTGGTAGCGGTAGAAACCCTCGCGGGTACGTGGTAGATCCCAGTCCCAGAAGATTTCCACACCGTAGGAGGCGGCAAGTTTACGCGCTTGTTCATGCGATAGATGGTCGACACGGGACAACCACTCGTTCAATTGAGCCTTCTTGCCCGACTCCTTGAGCTTATCGGCAACAGCCTCCGAGAAGAGCTTGAGGCCGGCCTCGGCAACCCAGCGATCCTCCACGGCTTGTAGGGCGTCTCCGGCCTTACCCTCGGCCTCAGCGGCAGCCATAACATCAACCAATGGTTGCACCTTGCGAGTGGCACCGATAATGAATGGATGATCACGCGCGTCGATATTGCTGGTGATGAGGGTGGCAGCCTCGGAATCGGTACGTGCCACGATCAAATTGTCAACGCCCATAATGTCGAATTGAACGCGCACGGCGACCAATCGATTAATGTGCTCGGAAATGGGCACTAGCACTTTACCGGCCATATGGCCACACTTCTTAGTGCCGGCGGCCTGATCTTCCAAGTGAATACCGGCAGCACCGCGTTCCACGAACATCTTGGCCAATTTCATGTTGGCCGTAACACCACCATGACCGGTATCGGCATCGGCCACAATTGGACGTAGGTAATCGACGTAGGGAACCTTGGCACGTTCGGCCGGTGACATCGACAAACGGGCCTCACGTTGCTTTCGGTCGTGGAACAACTGGGCGCGGAATAGCTGATCCACCTTGTTGGGCACGGTGTCCATGGGGTAGTCGGCCAAATCCGGTCCTGGCTCGTTGCTGGTAGAGGCGGTGGACGAGCTCTGCCAACCGGACACATAGACTGTATCGAGGTATTTGGCCATTTGAGTGACTTGAATGGTATCTAACGCACCAAAGGTGTGTGCTTGCGTCTTGTTACGCTGATGCGTGCGAAGCAACGACCATAGCTTCTTGGCCTGTTGGTTGGAAGGGTAATCCTGCTGGATGGTACCACGCTTCATGGCGATAGACTCGGCGGTGTATGGTCGCTTGACGTATTGGAAGCGTTCCGACTTCCACCAGCGCTTGATTGCTTCGACCTCCTGCTGGAATTGACGCTCCTCGGCGGCAATATAATCTTGTTGCGAGACCATGGTTGCTAATAGGAAATAACTGTAATCTCGATAGTAGACAGTGTCAAATAAAATATAAAACAGCTACAACTAGCTTGCTGTTTATACGATAGTGTAGTGTAGCGTGTGTGCAAAAGTAAAATAACAATAGCGTGACGTATACAAGTCAGTCAGGGCTTTGTTGTTGTCCTTCGTGTAGTCAAGAAGAAGAAGAAGAAGAAGAAGTGCGTAGACACGCTGATATAAACAATAGCAACGATATCAACAAGCAACAGTAAGAAATAAGAGCTGCGAACGAGAGAAGAGAAGTGAAGTGAGAAGAGGAGATATACGCAATATGTATGCGATATACGTACGTACGCACACCCGTACGCTATTTATAAAATAATACCGATTCACACATTCCAAATCCTGATTTCCATTGATCTGACAGTTTCAACCAATCAACGTGTGGCTAACATCGCTGTCCGTTAGTTCACGTGTCGGAACGGCATACAACTTCCGTAACTGACAACGAATAAATACATACGAGACAAGTGTCGCGATGTTAACAATCTAAAAGTGATGTCAAGTATTTTATTGGTTCAGTTCATTTCTATTATGGATTCACACGCACATGATATTAAAGATGATGTTGGCCGTTCTTACTACTGATAATCAATCATTGTATCAATAAACGGAGATGTAAAAGAAAAGGATAACATCTCTTTATTCATAGGAAAATGAGCTACCATCATCATATACTAAGCGTTTGACATAGATTTTTGTATCCAACTTGGTTAAATAAAATCAAAAAAACAACTACCACAGCTATGCACAAAACTATGATATTAACCACGTAGACGAGGGTAAACCATCTCTCAAATGCTTGATACTGTGTGTAACTGATAATTGACTATTACGAACGCAAAAATAGACTACTTCTCATTAATCCTTGGATTTCTTCTTCTTCTTCGGTGTCTAATAAGCATGATAAGTCAGTATGTTGCTACTACTATTTGCGTATGTATGTATATATCTATATATACATCGCATGTTGCTTACCTCATCTGACTTGGATTTCTTTGACTTTTTCTCTTTCTTCTCTTTCTTCTCTTTCTTTTCCTTCTTCTCCTTCTTCGTTTCTACTTCGCTGTCACTGCCTGAAGCGCTGTTATCCTCGGCGGCACTTTCCTCGGCCTTACGCTTCAACACGGACATCTCGACTGTGGCATGAGTGGAGGCTGATGATGACACGGCTGGTGCAGCATCATCACGTTGATAGTCGACATAGTTCTTCTTCCATGACTCGGGTGTGGCCTCAGTAACACGACCGAACTTGTCGAGTTTACCCTCCTTGATCATCTTCTTTTTCTCGGATGCCTATTCGATCATATGATCATATTCATATTAATAAACTACTATTCCTTATTGATAGACTAACTAAAATATCAAACGAATGCGCTTACCTTTGGTCCCAATCCCCAACGACGTGGATAAGTGTCACGTTCCATGATAACACGCTTAATCTTGGCCACTACACCGTGGTCGCATGTTGCCATCACGGCAGTGGTCATCATGGCGATACCGAGGGCAATGGCCTCGCCCTTAGTGGTCATGAGAACGACCTCCTCGCCAACTTCAATGTCGGCCTCGTAGCGAAGAAGACCCGGAATCATCATCTTGGCACCGTAGCAGATGGCGTTCACCGCGCTATCCTTCACCACAATACGTTTGTAGGAGGTGAGTAGCATTTCCAATGGACGAACCACACGACGTAGGTACGTCTCATCCTTTGCATTGTCGTATAGCCATTGAGCATCAAGTACGTCGTGCATCGTGACCATATCGTCGTCTTCGGACATGGCACCGGAGCGCACACGACGCAGTTCTTGCATATGACCGCCGACACCGAGCAATAGACCGAGATGCACGCAGAGTGTACGGATATAGGTACCGGCTTCGCAGCTCACCCAGAACACGGCCAAGTGACGCTCGTTATCGAATTCAATCAACTTTGACTCGTGAATAGTACGAATACGCAATTGACGCTTTACAGCAGAGATAAGTGGTGGTCGTTGGAACAATGCACCAGTCAAGGTTTCAATAGCCTATATGATGAAGATGAAGATGAAGAAGATGAAGATAATCAAGCAATGAACCGAGTTAATAATAATAATAATAATAATAAAGAGGAGGTACAACGCTTACCGAGCCCAACTTCTTCTCCGATTCGATCTTATCGTGTAGACGAAGGACTGCCACGTATTCCTTACCGGCACCTTGTTGCGACTTGACTAGACGAGTGGCACGATCGATACACACGATGAGACAACCGGTAACCTTTGGATCCAATGTACCCGAATGGCCGGTCTTCTCTACACGCAAGATACGACGAATCCATGCCACAACCTCATGAGATGATGGATTGGCCGGTTTGTCAAGATTAATTACACCATAGCTAAATAGATGCACGCGTGTCGATATAGAGATTAGTATCGATGTCATGTTGTTTTATATATATATATTGATTGTTTGTTTGGCATTCACTGTCACCTACCGGATATACTCCTTGAGTGGACGCTTCAATGGGGAACAGCCAGCGGCAATAGGGGTGTAGTGACCAGTGCGTACATGCAACTTGTCATAGTTCTAAAGGATAGTCATATGTTATCATTATGAGTATATACATATATCGTATATCGCATACCTTCAATAGTAGTGGCCATTGAGAAGTATCCAACGTTGGTGTCGTGGATTGTGGCTTGATCATGAAATCATTTTGCGTCTGTTGCTCAGACACCTTGTTAGCTTGACTCATTGTGCTAGGGTAAGAAGGGTCACAGGTATATATTCGTTATCCGTAAACTCTATAAATAAAATCAGTATGTGTTCAAAGGGAATAATCACAGTTATCACGCTAGAGTACGTGTAGCATACAAGAAGCAAACATACCTTGAACGATCTAAGATTGTGATTGGCAGTGAATAAGCCGGATCTGTGTCAACTAGAGAGAAAAGAAGACAAGAGTAAACTATGGTAAAAAAAATCCAACACAATCATAAAACTCAGTAAGGAGAAAAAGGCAAAAAAAAAAGAAAAAAGTGATTGGGTATACGCTTTACATCATTTATTGGATGTAATGTTGTCTATGTGCCATCATAAACATCAACACGAAATACAGGAGTTTTCCAACCAATTAGCGCTGTTAGCCTTTTGCTTTTATGTATATTAATAAACTAGTTAGCACCATTATCGCATTGCTATTATTATTGAGTAGCTGTTATGGCACTAGCGGTTGAGGGAGATGCTAAGGATTGCGATATCATACATTACAATGAGTGATAATAAATAATAGCTATTCCTCATTATTACTTCACATTATTAGTTAATGAAACATGTTGCTTGCTCTAATGTAATCAATAACAATATAGTATGGTTTATTAATACTTGTCATAATTCGCCGTATTCTTGTATTATGTGCATACTCATATTATCTGCACTACATAGCATGCCAAACATTGTACAAATAGGTAATCCCCATTTATGGTTTGGTGCTTCCAATTCGCGTATTATTTCCTTTGTATTGATGTCTACAAGCAATCGACTTTCTATATCATTATGCTCTACATTAAAAACATAGAGATCTCCAATAATATTGTCAATAAAATCTGTACCCCGTATTCGTAATACTTGATCGTCAATGTAAGATAAGTCTGTCCATACTTTTACTGGTCTGGAATTAAGTCCTGAATAATTGCATCCAGCTCTTAACAATGGAGTAGGCATATGTTGATCAATTATGGTGTAGCAATTACGTGGAGTATGGCTTTGATCATTGGATACTACACTATGCATTACATATGGATAAAAATTAGGATGGCCACCAAATTCAATTATCATATACGAATCGTATGAATTATACGCCAATAGCCACTCAGTCGCTATCCCTTTAGGTAGATGAAACCATCCATTTCGCAATTGTACAACAGGATTATTGCTCGAGAACTGGTATAATGCCCATTCAATACGATCCACATCATCATCTTTAACTAGTCTTGCTGTGTATACTATTGCTGTATTATTGTTTGTTTTGTAGAAACGAATAGCATCCCATGTATCATCTATGCTTCCTGGACACATGATACTGTTATCTATATCGAATACCATTGCGTTGACTACCTCTTGTGATCCGTCCACTAATAATACCCATTTCCCCTCGATTGTATCCACTCGATATGGTACTGGGACATCGAATGTAGTGAAAATACCACCATGCTTGCGGGATAGTATTTTTACATTATAGTTGGCATTGCTCTTGAATACTTCAGGAGATACGGCTATATAGTGATCACCCGAGACATAATTGTACTTAGTTTCATTACCACTATCCAGTGAAATAATGTTTGGCGATGTGGAGAATGTACTGTTATATACAATGTTGTTGCTTGCTCTAAGGTTTGAATGTGGCAGATATTCTAAACTATAATAATGACTCGGTGCTTCGTCTGAGCAAGTTTGTTGTATGATAACTATACGACTATTATCAGCATATTTGCGATAGCGTACTCCATCCTTGTCACGTTCCATATTGATATACGTGGTCTTGCATCGTCCATATCGCCAATTATTCTCGGTGCTCACTCGTCGACGATATGTGTTGTACCAATCTACATTCTCTAGTAGATCGGCTCGTTTATCCGATGTACATGGATTGTTGGCACCCGTGCGTATACACCACAATACGAAATCCATTTCTTTAACGTAATGGGCTCCCGATAGGAAATCCCTATGATATAGTTCTTGCCATAATGCTCTATCATTTCGAACGTTGCTTATTAATGAGCGAGAACATGCTGATAAACGCACTAATTCGATATGACCAAGTAGACTACGGAAGACACGCTGGTCATGAAATGGAAGAGTATTCAGACAGTCTAGTAATCTACAAGACGAGTTGGAATTACTCGATACTTCAGCAGTAGTAGTAGTTGACATAGTGAAATAGAATAAGAAAGGCGATATGGGTAGAGAAATAGGATGACGTTATTTTAATCAATAATACACAAATAAATCATACACATATGTGGATAATAATGAAGCATGGTGTTCATGTCTTCCTAATTGACGAGATATTCTATTGTTACTTGTCATGCCTTCTTAAGATGAGTACAATCTATAACAATATACTAATTCATTATTCTATTAGATGCACACATCAGAATTGTATAGATGACATGAAAGGTAAAGGATTCGAGTATCGTGTATGGAATCGGGATATGGCAGCATGTCTGAATGTTATTCAGATTATTCTCAGCCTTTGCAATGGAAATGGTGTTCCAACACAACTACATCAAAGTGCCATTACTTCTAAACATTCAAGAAATGAAGGACAACAAGAAACAACTTAACCGTGATACTATCGCTACTCACATCTAAATACATATTAACGTGACTATTATTTATTAGTAAAAACTAAAGGCTAACAGCGTTAATTAAGAGGTATAGCCTTGTAGGCCTAGACTCTATATTTTCATGGATGTATTGATTGATTCTATCATAGCATATGACGATATAGCCGTGCTATTCTCGCGCATGAATAAGTCTGCAATGAAGTACAGGTCGTTGCAATATGAATGGAAGCATAGGCGAGAACATGTTACATGTGGTGGTTAATGGTTTATTCAATAATGCAAAGTGCTCGAATGCGAGTCTAGACAATCTTGCTATGCCGAATATTGAATAAGTTGGAAATGGAATCAGCCAATCCTTGACAAACAAGTTTTACATAGAAAGAAGTGTCGAATCAGCGTAGTTACGATAGATGAAGCATGCCTCAATAAACAAGTTTATCCTTATCATTAAACCAATCCAACTAATCGTTACTTACTTTATCATCCTGTATTCATGCACATCCAATACCATGGTAGGCACGTACCATATTGTAATAGTACCTATGCCTTGAATAATTGTATTCGCTAGCTAGATGACCTTGTACAATGCTAAATGCTTCTACAGATGGTTACAACCATGTTGGATAACTCGGGTGGATCACTTTCTGTTATGAATTAGCAATGTCCAATTTTACTATAAAAGCAGCGATAGAATGCACAATTAAATGAAAGCAACAACAACAACAACAGCTACTACTACTACTACTACCACTCAGTTTTATTTCCTACCAACAATACATACAAGATGCTATCTAATCTCGTAGCCGTATCAACTATTCTTTTTTGTATATCGACGGCATCAGTTACAGATGCATGGGGCGTAAATGGTACGTAAAACGATACTAGTCTATTTTACACATTCAGCTAATTTGTTGCTAAATAGGCCATGCCGCTATTGGTCTTCTAACCGAGGGAATGTTAACACCGAATGCGCTAAACAATATAAAAACTCTTTCAACCAAGAACTCGGACGCTAAGGTGAAGTTTTCCGAATTATCCACTTGGGCGGATGACATTAAAAAACAAGACGCGTACGCATGGTCATCAAAGTTACATTTCACCGATATGATGGGCGAGAAACCGAGCGATTTCAAGCATTATTCAGCAAAGGATTGCAATGGTGGTAAATGCCTTATCACGGCGATACAGAACTTCACAACGCAAGTCACCGCTTGTGACGTGAACAGTCCCGCAAGATATGATGCGCTGCGATTCTTGATTCATTTCCTCGGCGATCTTGGACAGCCATTACATGCCAGCGGTAAAGATCGTGGCGGCAATGACGACAAATGTACATGGGGAACGGAAACCACGAATCTACATGCCGTTTGGGATTATCAGATTATCAACAAATCCATTAATGATGACTTTAATGGTTATGTGGCATTATTGGAAAAGGATATCAAGGGTAAATATGCGAATCAAAAGGAAAGCTGGTTAAGCTGTTTCCAGCAGTCAGACTTGAATAGTTGCGCTATTAAATGGATCGACGAGGCTCAAAAGTTTAACTGCGATTACATATTTCCTCAATATGCAGCAGCGCAAAAGAGCGGCAATCTCAATTTGAATCAGGCTTACTATCAAGATAACGCGGAACGTGTAAACATGTTTATTGCTCGTTCCGCGGTGCGTACCGCAAAGTATTTGAACACTGTACTCGTCAAATGTCAATGAACCTACCGATAAATCATAGAGACAATACAAAGAAATATTAATGGATAATTAACACTTTGCTTAATAATTATAATGATTGCAATATGTTCATTGAATAGTAACTGATTCACGTGTCACACACACATACACACACACACCACGTTCTTTATTACAAGAAAGAAACCCCCAAAGTGTAGAGCCATCACGATGTTGGAGTAGCGGGTGGTGGTGGTGTGGAGGGTTCAGGTGCTGGATTAGGTGCCGGATTGGTAATTACAGGCCATTCCACTGCATATGAGAAGAATTCTATTTTGAATAGCAGTGCAAGTATGGCGTGCGCTGCTAGCACAATAATGAGAAGCGCTTGAGTTCGTTGATGCTGCGAACGCATTAGAACTTGTCGAACATTACGGAATATGAAAAAGCCTAATGGTATATTGAATGATTCATTAGATAAGTATACACGAATGAACGAGCATGTGCGTTACTTCTTACCTGAACTGGCAAACCCGATTAACACGAGTAGCCAGCGTAGGCCATTGTAAGGTAGCACGCACAATATCTGCATTGAGGATTAGCCATTAGTATATTGTTAGCATCATCATCATCATCATGAGGATATCCGCGCAGTTACTTACCGATACCGGAATCCATATGGTCATGCCGTAACCATAGACGGCGAGAAGTTCAAGCCAACTAGCCTGACAGCCAAAGTATTTAGCCGCCGCCCATACCGCCAACGACATCCCAGCTACGTAGGAGTAGATGGTCGACACGGCGAAGCTAAGCACACTCAGATCGTATGCATACGCTTTGTGCGACAAGTAAGCGGCCAATGAACCGGCCAACGATGAAGTCACAAAGCAGGTAAAAATGACTGTAGTTGGGATCCAGAAAGGACCTACATCGCGCGTTGTCAGTGAAATGTATCATTCGACAATAGGCACGTCAAATGGGCTCACCGTATAAATCGGGTGTAAGCGCTATCCTATCAATGAAACTACCCTGTGGAATAAGTGCAGCTTTCGCTCGGACAAGTACCTATGATGTTTCAATGGTCAACCTGTAGTCACTATGTGTTTGTCTCTACAGAGTATCATTCAATTCAATTGGTCTTACTTGATCGGTATCCACGTTGAAATACTGCTTGTAATAGTCAAGATTAAAAAAGTAACCGCTACTCTGCAGTGCTGGTTGGCTTTCAAGCTGGTTAGGATCCTGATAAGCTGGCGCTAAGGCGAAAGAACTGTTAGCAGTATGGTAGTATTAGCTAAAGGATAGCAGCTTACGTGCAGTAGACGGACCGGCAGTTGAGGTGGAATTAGGCGTAAACGCTATTTACTCGTGACGTCAGTATTGACGTACACACCAATAAAGAAGGAGGAGAGCGATATATTTATAATAGTGAGAGACTTACTTTGAAATCTTAGCTCGCCGTCATCCTATTAGATGAAATAGTTAGTGTCGTGCCACAACTATGCGTAGCGTACATAAGCGTTATAGAAACGGCCCTACCTCCGGCATATTGACAACGTTATAACCTTTATCTGACATGATGACGAATCGGTATTACAACAAAGTGGAAGGAAAAGAAACAAGCTAGTCGAATTTTTACGCGATTCATTCCTGTTTCCCTTCACATCAACATGGCTGACACAACACAACCCGAGGTTATTTCTGTACATGGAACCAATCCACAGTTCCTAGTAGAAAAGATTATACGCTCACGAATCTATGATTCGATGTACTGGAAGGAGCACTGCTTTGCGTTGACAGGTGAGTTCCATAAACGATAACGACGACGACGACAACGGCAACTCTTGTATGATCATTGCTAATAGTTATTGATCTTTGCTTGTAAAGCGGAATCACTCATAGATAAAGCAGTAGATCTCGAGTATATCGGTGGACAGTATGCAAACATACGACCTACCGAATTCCTATGTTTAACGCTCAAACTATTACAAATTCAACCGGAAAAAGAAATCATTCTAGAGTATTTAATGAACGAAGACTTCAAGTAGGTGTGATTATCCCATCAAAGCACGGCACGAAATACTTAATAATTATTGCTTAGATATTTAACTGCATTAGCTGCATTCTACCTGCGTCTAGTGGGTAATAGCGTAGAGATATATCGACATTTAGAGCCATTACTGGCAGACTATAGAAAGTTACGTCGTCGTGGTAATGGTAATTATATTCGACATATGCACTATTACTAATAGCAGTAATAGCAGTAATAGTAGCGCGATAGTATTCGAATATAAGGCATCATTCACTTATTAGATATTTTATTTCTAGGTGGATTCGATCTTATTTGCATGGATGAATTAATCGATGCTTTATTGCATGAGGAACGCGTATGTGATATTATTTTACCACGCTTGCAAAAACGACACGTTCTCGAGGAAATGGGCGATCTCGAGCCGCGTGTCAGTCCACTAGCCGATGAATTGGAGGCTGAAGAGGAGGCGGCAGCGGAAGCCGAACGTAAACGACTACGCGAGATAGAACGAGAGAAAGACCGACTACGCGAGGCGAAACGTCAAGAAGAGCAGAACACTCGTTCCAATGATGAACAACGTCGTACAACACGTTCCCGGTCGAGATCGCGTGACCGACATCAACATCATCATCGTAGTAGTCATCATCATCATCGTAGTCATCATCATCGTAGGCACTCTCGTGATAGAGACCATGATGAAAAGGAGCGTTCACGACCTAGCGAGCGTAGTCGTAGTCGTAGTCGTACGCGTCATCATCGCCATCATAGTTCACGCAGTTATAGTCGTGATCGTCGTGAATAAATGAATCACATAACTATGAATTGATGATATTCGCTAGAATGATGTTATTATTACTATTACTAAAATCGAGTGTTTTCTTTAAATAAAAATCATATTTATTATTATAACTATTATCGTATGAAACACTACTTGAGTCGCTTCGATTAAAGGAAACGAGCAGCAATGTAACCTATAGTGGCGGTCAGTACCGATACAATGGTTGTGGTGGCAGCAGTCGTGGTAAACTCGATGACTCGCTCGCTCGCTGCACTACTGCTACTGTCTGGACGCATTGTTGGTGCGGTAGCCTTCGTGCCACCCGCCGAGTTAGCCGGATCGATAACCGTGACGATAGTGGTGCTGGATCCTGGTGCAGGTGAGTCTGGTTGTGGCGCGGATGGTGAGGTTGGCGCGGGTGTTGGTCCTGGCGCGGGTGTTGGCGTGGGACCAGAAGTGCTCGGTGGATTGCTGCTCGAAGGTGGATTGGAACTACCTGGTGCAGGGCTCGAAGGTGCAGGCGATGGGGACGGACTAGGTGTAGGGGCCGGAGCAGACGGCGAAGGACCAGGGGATGGCGAGTCGCCCTGTGCGTTTACAGCGGCTATAGCGGCCAATGCAAATAGTACGTAAGTTAATGTCGTCGAGCGCATAGTGGAATAGTGGCAATAATCGCTGAATGAGCCGAAAATAATAAAATAAGAACAGAGAGAGAGAGAGACAAAAGAAAGAATGAGGAATAAGAAATCTGTGCGTGAGGAAATCCCTACAGAATTTATTTATATTCAGCTATCACGGTGCAAGTCGGCGATATCTGATGATTAAGTTGCAGCAACAGCAGCAGCAGCAATATTTTAATAGGATAACGATGGAGTTTTTTTTGGATGAGAAAGTTTATGCGTGCCTGACAATGAATTTCTTCGTTCTATTTATACAGCTATGCTTTTTCCTTCGGCAGATTAAAAATTTGAACAGGGAAAAATATGGCGTTGGTCAAGGTCGCTCATAGGCCCGTATTCGAATGGGCGACACTACATACTGTACAAGTTGTAGGTGAATAAGGATGAAGAGAAGAGAAGAGAACGAAAAGAAAACACGTGATGCAGAAGCATTCTCATTCTACGATATTGATTTACTCTATAGCTTGTTTCCTTCAACTGAAATAAACATCATTTGTGATATATATTTACATTTATTCTTTATAAATGAAATACACGCCATCCATTATAGACAGCACTGCATTCTAATTATTACTATTCACGAGTTGGACATTGGTATATGTAACCATTCCTCTTACTGGGTATACCTAGAGATATGCATCGTATTGAATTGCGCTAGACTGTTGCTGCGATGGCATCTCGTCGTTGTCATTGACTAAATTGCAAATGTCGGCCATCTCGCGTAGCACACTTGTTAGCGTACTCCGATAAGCGATCGAGTTGGTGAAGCTGCTTTTCCGCTCGCATTCAATACCGATATTGATTGCATTCTTTCGAAAATGATAGCCAATACCATAACCATCCTTGGCACAGGATGCAAATCCACCACCTATAATGATGTACAAATAAATATAAGTAAATATTGGTCAATGATAAGTGTATACACAACAGTGGCAATACATCACATACAATAGAATGCCTCGGCTGAATTGAGTGAGCCGGCATAGATTCGCCATCGATTGCCCTCTTTTGCCGCGGTACCCGTGAATACCGGGTGTTCCTCTCCTTCACGATGCATCAGATAGAGCGCGTGTAAATGCCAGGATGCCCCTTCTCCACGAAGTGCACGTCGGATCATATCCTTGTGCACTAGACACGCCTTTTCCAACAGATTGTATCGCTCCTTGACCTGTTGACAATGGATCAATCACGGGTATAGAATGAGAGTGATAGCATCATTTACTAACCGTTGTCTCCGGATCATTCATGGCTATACACCAGTCGCGACATTCCATGCTGAACACTCGACCGATCTCGGTACGTCCCTTGATAAAACCTCGCATGCCGATAGACTCGCAAGCCGATGCGAATTCATTGTGCATTCGGAAAAATGCCAATTGAAATGCCATTTCTATATAGGCATCAGGACTCAGATGACCTATAAAGAAGGAGCGTTAGAATGTGCAATCGTTCATTGACATATCTATATCTATATTCATGCATTTACTCACCAACGTGTTTTATAAATTCAGATCCATAGTCATTAAACTGTAAACAACAAGAATCGGAATTATTCGAGATATCTAGTGTTTCTTGACGAGCTTTCGATAGCATAAAGTATAACTGCTCGTCTAGTTCAAAGTGAAGTGCTTTCACCGGTGCTAGATTTGAATGGCAATGCCGAGTGGCGTCCGTATCTACAAGTTGCACCGGTTGTCTCAATGCTTCTGCCGCCACTTTACTTGGAACTAGTCCATCACAGGCGGCATGCTTATTTCACACATTAAAATTCATTAGAAGTCTATTCAGTTGCACGCGAATCGAACTTGTTGATGCCCGCTTACCTCGCATTGTATACCGGCACGACCATCAGACTCGATGATTAGCGAGAAGCTCTTGTCGAACCACCTGTTCTCGTTAGAACTAAAGCCATTCCTATGACTTTCATCCAGTCCAACAATACGTTTTCCCTCCTGTTGAGCAATATCCTTTCCGCAAAATCGATCCAACGCTACCACGAATAAACTTTCCTCAATATCATGTAATGAAGCTAGATTAACATCGGAATGATCAATTAATCGTTTTCGAGCCTATGCGTGTGTGTGTGTGTGTGTGTGTGTGCATGGCATCGAATGTTAGTCAAAGTGTACACACTTGCAAATCAGTTAGTTAACATACCATGGCCCAATGATTACGCTCGGTACCAGTCCAGATACAGACGGGATCGTCTAATCTGGTACGTGACTCGACATCTCGTACAATGGACCACAGCTGGCTGAAAGTCGTCACCAAGAGTACGTTTAGTATTTACAGAATAGTAAACGACCGATCATCCACTTACTATTCCAGGTCAGCATCAGTGGCTCGCTTGCCCTCTTCGGTATAGACGGGCATATGATATGCCTGATTGTTAATTAGCACGGTAATATGACGTACGGGATTGGTGTAAGTTTGCTCGTTACCCCCGCGTAGAACATCACACTCTAGCATGGGAATACGAGCCACACCGAATAGGTAACGGTATTGATGTAAACAGACACGGCCCGCGCTTAATTGATCTTCCGGATAGCGTCCCTCGTTCATGGCGTCTCTCACGTCGAGGAATCCGTTAATTAAACGAGCGGCCCGTTTTATTTGTGGCATGGTGTACACGCCTTGTCGACTGTACTGCTTAGGATCAGTGGTACTGGTAGTGGTACTAATAGTAGTAGTAATAGTAGTGGGGGTGGTGATGGTGCTAGCGCGTACAAGTGTAGGATCGTCGCGGAAAAGTGTAAATGTATTGGTCTTGACGAGAAGTGGATTACGACACTGGAGAAACTCGTAGTTGATGGCCATTTGCCATAACCAGTTGCCCTGACTTTGTCGACCATGAACGGTGGCGTCCTTCAATCGACGCTGTAAACGCTCGCCAAAACCATTCGGTTTCAAAAAGTCCGCCACATGCAGCCTTGCCTCTTCAAATTGATTTGCCGTAAGCAACGGTTTCAACATGCGAAGGTACTCATTGAACGTCGTTTCCAGCTGCGGTAATGGCAGCTGTGGCAGTTGCAACTGATTCTGAGCAAAATCGGATAATGTCATCCTTTTTTTTCACGTATGCGTGGGTGTATTACAACAATGTTGAACTACAACAATTACAACGACAACGACAGTTACAATAACAATAACAACAATATTTACGGAAAAAGACAAGGAAAAAAGGTAACACGTTGTTGTGTTACTAAACCATGAAACATTGAGTTTAGTACCCACGCAATGCAATGAATTAATGGCATGGCGGCTTAGGATATGATGATGATGATGATGGTGATGTGCATTGATCACTAGTTAATTGGTAATGGAACAAGGGGTGAAGTGCATATGATATGACAGGAACACTACCAGATTGTAGAATGAACATGAATGAATGAATGAATGATAAGGCAAGTACTGCTATTTAGCATTGATGTATCAATCCATTGTGTATTATTACTATTCCTATTGTTATTATTGTTGACTTGCTCATTATTACTGTCATATACCATTCGTTCCATTCATCGACAATGTACAAAATAAAACATGCTTCACTGTATCGATTAGATCTGTTCCTAGCAACACATGCATGCATGCATAAATGTATATGCATTGACGTTGATGGCGTGTCAACCATTAACAAGTACATTATCATCTTTATCATCTTTATCATTGTTACCTCGTCCAAGGTAGAGTTGCTTTATGGATAAATGCACGGAACTTCAACCTTACTAGTCACACGAGCATTTGCACTTTTCGTCTCTTGTCTCCCATCTCTCTCTCTTTTCCTCTTCCTTTTATTCACACATCATGTCGTACGGCATTAGTTGCCCACTACCACACTGGGCAGGTCTAAAATTAGTCACTACCAGATTGGGGCCTTCCTCTTCCTATTGCTACTCTTTCTATACAAATCCGATGTGGTTCCACCATCAAGTATCCCATCCTCTGAATATGGCGGAGTAACATGTGGCATCATTATATAAATGAACAGTATCATCGTGCCCCGATAAACACGAGTAGTTAATAACAAAAAAAATCCCTCCACCTGCATGCGTAATCCATTCGCTCGCCTCATTTCCTAGTTTGCGACTACAAACACATTGATCAACATTCACTTGCCACTCTTGTAACCGCGTTTCACTACCATCTGCCTTTAGCACTGTCTCATCCTTTAGCCGTGTCTACTAATATCGTACCCATCCCCAACTCCGTTATATTGCTTGCCTTTTCGCATTATCTCCCCCCTTCAACTAATATTCCTTTAGTTTGCATTATTTTTTAAATTACTTGTTTGCCAGTCTGCTTGCTTGCCTGCCTGCTCGCTATAACGTCTAGTCTAGCCTTACTTACTATCTCATTTCTTTACATCACATTAGCACCAAGTAAACCTTACACATTTCTTTCGTTCTCTAAACATTCTCCTTCTTCTCTTTCTCCTTCTATCAATTTGGCATTATGATTTCACTTCGTGTTCTTTTCATCGCTCTTGCCTGCTCGGCTATTGGTGTCGCGGCTCTCCCGCAAGGCAACACTTTTAAGGATGGTAGCGCCTGGTCTGCCGATAAAGACACTGACCCCAATGGCTCGATAGAGACTGGAGCCAATGCTCCTCCACTTATCCCAGCAAGCCCTGCTGCTCCTTCAACTCCTGCTGCTCCGTCAGCACCAGCACCGGCTGTCGCTAATTCACCTGCTACTGTTGCGGCTCCTAATGGCGCGCAAGCACCTGCAGTCCCAAGTCCAGCCTCCAACACCAATGCCAACACCAACAGCAACAGCAATAATAATAATAATAACGCCAATAACAATCCTGCTGCTGCCAGCACACCAGCCGCGTCTACTCCTTCTTCCACCACCACCAGTAGCAGTCCTAGCAGTGCCTCCAACTCTGCTACCAGCTCACCCACGTCAAGCACCACTCCCAGAAGCAGCGCTGATAATACCAGCGACTCTGATACCTCCGCTGCCGTTCCTGCATTGGTTCAACAGCCAGTATTTGGCTTGGCTGCAGCATTCGTCGCTACTTACGCCATGCAGGCTCTCATTTAATTTGTAGGCCTGCTTATGATTGGTCTTTGGCTTATTTGTTTCGTAAACTTGTACTGTACGTGCTGTCGAGATATATACACTGTCGATTCACATTTGAACAGTACGAATGTATACACTCTGCCGACTTGTCTTTATTATGAATAATAATATTACATTTATTCATTTCTAGCAAAATCTGCTTTATTTATTATTTAAAAAAGTCGCTTATAGATCCTATTCATTATAGTGTCATAATGTGTTGTGATTGTTTCTTTAAACTTAACTATTCAACAAGTGTATGCTGTTTAGATTATTAATGATATGTGCTTATACATACCTTAGCGTAAATCATTTATCATTATAGGGTAATTCTCTTTTTGTTACTACATATGAAGGACACGATGACAAGTATGCCTATACGAGGATGGGATATTTATGTTTGATTCAATACGATGGTGCATAGTTAAAGCAAAATGAGAGTACTGACTATCATGACATGTCGATAGTGGTCATTGCCATTTACGCAGAAAGACTTGTCCATACGATCGATACGATGATGTGGTGTCGATCTACTCGCAATAGACTGGATATACTAAAGTTGTTTTGTATCAAGTGCGATGTCTACCGATGTATTATTGACAAACGAGGACCATAGGACACAAGTGTGTGCGGGAGTGATCAAAGCGAAGAAGCTGAAAGGGAGACATGGATCGAATGTCAATGTGTCGGCTATTCTTATCGTGAAAGCTGGATGGCAACTAGCCTCGGTAATCATGCGTTTGTAGCGAGCTAATAGTGTCTCATGTACCATAAAAAGTGTACTGCTATTACCTAGCGACTTGCTAATGACGACAACATGCTTGAATCCAATGGCATTGCACGTCACATTTGTCTGTAATGTAGCTGTGCGTTCGATTAGCTTGCATCCTAGCACATCTTGTACGCTAATAAGCTACAGCGTATCCACGGCTTACTCTTCACTCGTTGTACACATTTGCACAGTCTAAAGTATGGATTTCCTTCTGGTGCTTCAATCTCCAATACTTACTAAATCGAAACATAATAAATTGAATCCCACTTCTTCTGGCGTCTATTCATTCAATTCTATGGGATAAGCAAATTAGTGTTCTCTGCCATCTACTTACACTGATGAAACATGTCAACTGTGATTGTAATCTTGATTGATAGCGCGTATAGACAAGCACTTATGAATGACAACACTATCTGATCACTAATTCTGGTATCTTGCTTGAATGACTTGATGAAGCAATGTATCAAAAACATACCGATTCTATTCCATTTCCAATTTTATTTTACTAAATGTTTTATTTGCACGCATGTATACAACCATGATTCAGTTTGAATACAATGAGCAACGTGTGTACGCTTATGGACTACACGTGTCGTTGTAATAGAAATAAACTGCATCATTGTACCTATAAGTAGAGTATTAGAAATGTCAAAACTGACTAGCGATATTAGTTACACGTTCTTCTTTTCTTTTTTTACCGTCGTCAACTCTCCTCATAGAACTACACGTCAACGCCATTCCGTTTAGTATACGAAATACACTGCACCAGTCGTCGATATAGATCAGCACAAGTGCGGTCACAAGAATCGAGTTTATTGACGATATATTAACAAGTTACTCGACCGGGATAGTCATGAAATACAGCACGACCTCATTATCTGCAATCACACTGTGTGTGTGCATGATGTTATCGCATCACACAAATGGCATTGATATGCGAGGTGCGCCATCATCATTCACCAATAATAATCCCAATCAAATGTCGATGACAGCACAGCAACGGAACCAACAGCCAAATTCTAATGTGCAATCTGGAAGTATTAACTGGAATAATGCATTCAGACCAATACTTCCAGTACCTCAAAGTAATAATCAAATACAACCTCAATCAGCAGAGGAGATGATTATACATAAAGCATTTGGTCCTAATAATAAGGATTTATATATACAATTTTCCGGAAAGTACAGATTCCAACAGATGCAATGGCCACTCAGCTCTAATGTTTATCGATATGAAATGAACGAGAAGTTAGGTGAGAAAAATGTCCTTATCTCATGCTACAAAGGAAAGGAGAGATATGCAAATGCAAAGAGATTCTATGATGTAAGTTACAGCTATAATACTTTATATCATTGGCTTACGCTATTATTATTAGTATGTCGATAGAATAGATGATCCAGAATACCAGAGGAGGTTAGACGACATTTTATTTAAACGTATAGCTAGCGGTCAGACAGAAGATGGAGAAATAGGATGTTTTGTGCTCGAAACGCATGGCAATTATGTTACCATGACCAGTCTCCTTGGACGAAGGCCTAAATTCGCCATAGCTAAGCAAATACCCAACATGGTTGCTCGAATAATGAAAGGTACGTGTATCATTAGAAGCAACGATTTGAATAGTAATGCTAATCATAACATTGTTTAGCTGTTTCAATCCTTAATGAAATAGGAATCTTGTACAATAGCGTAGGAATAGATCGTAAGTCATTGCTTCTACATATGAATGAGTCTAACCGCTATCATAATAGATATTATGGTTTTTGAAGATGAGAAGAAGAATATTGGTGATATCAAGCTGATCAACTTTGATCGTTCAGCTGTCCACGAGGATTTCAAAGAATTAGTGGCCAACTCTGGCTTATCACCATCACCTAAGTTAACGAGGATTTATCAGTCCTTTGCGATTGATGTTGAAAAAACCGGTCAATTCATTTACAAGCTATTTCACCTCTACAAGAAAATACTTAATATCGAGTTTCAGCCGGATGACATCATTACACCTAGTCAGCTTCAACAATACAATCGACAGCGACAGAGTTTACTAGACCTAAGTAAGGCGATGAGTACTACTAGATCATCTGTTGCGATGCTACATTTCATACTTAGTAGTCATTATGATATAATAAGTAGCAAGCTATGAAGAATGGCAAATGTTTAATTTATTACACTCGAAATTCAGTCAATAAACCTTTTACATTTAGCAATCTACATATTCGCTGTTTATTTACTTGTGTATACATGGCCTGATAATTAATATGCAAGCATTTAATAAATATTGGTTTTCAATGATCACAGCTTGTCTCTTTGCTAGTAGTAGATACAATCATCTAGCTTAGGAAATATTCATTCGTAGCATTAACTACTGCCACTACTACCATATGATATTCCACTCGTATCATGTCACTTGCATCAAGTGTGACATTTCTTAACACGTCATCACTCAATACTAGTTATATATTACTCGCAAGTCATTTATAATGATAAATACGTAGTTGTTGCCTCAACAAGCAAATGGCTGCCGGATAAAAGTGAATGATAGTAACGAAGTGGTGGCATTACGAATGTATGAATAAGAAATTCTACAGGCTTTTTCCATCCAATTTGCGCAGTTAGCCTTCAGTTTTATGAATAAATAATGATGATGTTAACACTTACGTATTTAGATGTGGTCGCGATAACGCCACGGTTAATTTGGTTTTCGTTGTTTGGACCCCCGTTGTCCTTGTCCTTCTTTCTTTGAACGCTTAGAAGGAACGGCACCTCGTTGGAATTGTGTTGGAATACGACTTCCATTACGAGCACTGCGGATAATCTGAATAAAATTCAGACATGCAGCCATATCCCGATTCCATAAACGATAATCAATAGCTACTTGTAAGTACATGACATGGCAATATCCAACTATACTAGTACACTTGTATCATCTATCTTATAGAATTGATGATAATAGTTATCACTATCAATAAATGATCCATTACTAATACTGAATTGTTATTATTATTATCATGCTGTGTCAATTGGCATTTCTATGGTAATAATAGTGTTAACAATTGCGTTAATCTGTTTATTAATAAACTGCAAATGTTAAAGGATAAATGCGCAAATTGGATGGAAAAACACTCTGTTTTTCCTAATTCACTTTAACAATAATCACTGCGATATCACAGTATAGTTGCGTTCGTTTTTTCTACCTTATCTTGTCGTTGTTGTCGTTGTCGTCATTATAGCTATAAACTTTACCATGCCTACTATTCCGTGGGTGGACTCATTACAGCCATCGAATGTGAAATCACTATCGCAGGCTGACTGGCACAAGATTTTGCTTGGTATAGTGGTAGGTGTAGCTGCCACCGAACTACTTGGATATTTAGCAACGAATCTATGGAGTGCTGGTCGTAAAAAGAAGAAGACAGTAGCGCAGGGACGCTCGTTAGCAAGCCGTCACTCGAGCGACAGCTTAAAGTCGCGAAACAAGCATAGAGAACAATCTCGAACGACAGGACGGCAATACGGTCAGATAGCAAATGGTGTGGCGGGACTTATAGGCAATACACCGCTGCTACGCCTTAATGCGCTATCAACCGAGACAGGTTGTGAAATTCTGGCAAGTTCCCTTGTGTTATTATAGAACAATCTGAAGATTAACTCGATAAACATCCAATGTTATTGCTATCATTGTTATCATTATTGTTATAGGCCAAAGCTGAGGTAGGCATCCTATTACAACCGCTACTATTATCATTCGTTATTAGCAATGATAAAGAATGTTGATCATTTACTCAGTCTGTGTCTATTGTAGTATTTGAATCCAGGCGGTAGTCCCAAGGATAGAGTCGCCCTTTACATTATACAAAAAGCCGAGAAAGATGGTCTACTTGGACCGCCACAACAACAACAACAAGAGGAAGGAGAGGGCGAGGGCGATAGTGCAACACTAGATGAAGATCGTCCAATACGACGTTCTACAGTGTTCGAGGGTACAGTCGGCTCAACGGGTATCTCGTTAGCAATGATATCACGCGCCCTTGGTTATGCCTGTCATATTGTTGTACCGGATGATCAGGCACAGGAGAAATACGCGTTGTTAGAACGACATGGCGCTCATGTAGAACGTGTGCGTCCCGCCTCTATTGTGGATAAGCGGCAATTTGTTAATACGGCGCGTCAACGTGCTCAGGAATTCGATACGAAAGCGAAGCATTACGCAGAACGACATCAACTATCTGAAACGGAACGGGCTCGCGGATTCTTTGCCGATCAATTCGAGAATTTGGCCAATTTCCAGGCTCATTATGAAACGACAGGCCCGAGATATGGCGGCAAACCGAGGGACATATCGATGCATTCGTTGCAGGTGCAGGTAAGTAACCGCAATACGATTAGCGATAATAATAAAAAGGAAGAAAGAGAGAAAAATACTAACTATTAGATCATTCGCTACGATGTATATTTAGGTACTGGTGGCACTATTGCAGGTGTTGCTAACTATCTGAAGCGACAGAAAGCCGATATTCATGTTACACTGGTGGATCCAACGGGATCTGGTTTATATCACAAAGTACGTCATGGCGTGTTCTACTCGCCTCAAGAAGCGGAGGGAACACGACGACGTCACCAGGTAGACACGGTAGTCGAGGGTATTGGCAT
Organism: Syncephalis plumigaleata; assembly: GCA_025201365.1. Lineage (NCBI taxonomy): Eukaryota > Fungi > Zoopagomycota > Zoopagomycetes > Zoopagales > Piptocephalidaceae > Syncephalis > Syncephalis plumigaleata. The sequence goes on along the minus strand of JAIXMF010000004.1, from coordinate 250,614 downwards.
AAATCGATTGACTCGTAATTTTGCACTCGCTCTACCGGATATACAACGTGCGTCATTCCGAGATGAATTAGCGCAACATTCAGTATTGATGAGCGATGAAGAAGAAGAAAAAGAGAAAGAGTTAATGGACGATTGGAGTAGTATCGCGAATAGAAACGGTTGGATAGACACGGCAATACGAGTGACAGATGAGGAAGCCGTGGCCATGTCACGCTATCTAGTCAATCGTGAAGGTAGTTAGCCGAGTTAATTAATTAACAATTAAGATAGCTTTATTTATTATCATTCATATATATATATCAACAATCATTGTGGATAGGTATATTCGTTGGTAGTTCATCGGCCGTGAATTGTGTAGGTGCTGTACGCTTAGCTCGTCAATTAGGACCCGGTCACACCATTGTTACTATACTGTGTGATTCGGGTCAACGTCATTTGACAAAGTTCTGGTGAGTGGCAACATCTGTATAGTAGAGACATTATTTACATGGCTAACCGGTGCGTGTAATAATGGTTACATGATTGACCATGTTGTAGGAGTGATGCTTATTTGGAAAAGATGAACATTCCCATTAAGCTTGCCAAGAATTTGGATTTTATCATTTAGGATAATCAGTTACTAACTAGCTAATTAATTATCTCGTGAATTATTGCCAATGATGACATGATTACAATTGATCGAATTCTTTTCTTTACTAAAAATAGCCAGCCTATTTGCTGTTGTACATGTCATATGCGTTCTTATGCAAAATGGTTTTCCTATTAGTATTCTTCTTATTAAATAGATTGAAACATGCCTGTTATTATATAAGATAATCATTTGTTACATATCTCTTACGAGTGGATGTGTGTTCAACATCATCGGTTATAAAAATTAGACGGAGACTAAATAGTAATAGTAGTAGTAGTAAGCATACGTGAAAATACTATGGTTTTTTTGTTGGATGGAAAGATCAGCCTTTCTCGGAGTTGACGAGCATTTCCCGTCTATTCACAATGGGTGTCTCGTGGACGTGTATGGAAGAATGATAAGTACAGGACTAAAAAGAAGTGGGATTTCGATGGAACAATCTAAATAGAATGTGCTATCAATCCATTCCATGTTAATTTGTGTCTATGTCAGTCATTTGCTGATTTGTCTCTGTCTCGTTTACTCGAATCTCTCTTTAGAAATCCACAAAGCCATGCCCACACACACACACATGCATACACATTGGTTTGCAAAGAATATGATAATGGAATGATGATAATGATCAAATGTCTTATCCATTAGTTTAAAAGCAACCTACTCTTCTTGACATTGACCTACTTGTTTACTTTACACTATCTATACGGTCGCATTATTGTTGTTCATTAAGTAGCAATTCCTATCTATTTCTTATTCTTACTACGTGTGTGTGTGCTTGCTTGCTAGTATCATTTCTTCTTTACTACTATAGCTTGCACTCCTCGTTCACTATCATCGTATCCCATCTCCTTTTAGTTCTACACCTCACACGTTCTCGTACTCGTTACTTTCCTGTTTCTGTTACGTCGGTCTTTGTATTTGGAGTTGCCGCCCAGTCAATTATTGCACACTTCTTGGCCAAGTGCTCCACTTGTTTAGTACTTTTTTCTAACATATACGCGGCACGTCTCTTTTCCTTTTCTTCTTCCCTTCACTTGCCTCTAGTGCTTCCATAGCATAATATAGTTGTGTATACGTATTGAAGCATTAGTGAGTTGAGCGTATATGCGTGTTCATTGACGTGCATATATTTATACTCGCTCTCTCTCTCCTTCTGTCTCCCTCTATCTATTGTGGGCATTTCCCGTATTTCTTTTCTAACCTACACCACGCATAACTTATTGCTGCAACAAGATTTGGCTAGTTTTTATTTAGTTACTTTGCCTACTTGGTCTACATACTAATAATCGTACCTTATCGATCAATAGTAGTAGTAGTAGCAGTCGTATTATCATCATTAGTTGCAGTAGTTTTTTATTAGTAGTAGTAGTAGATACGAACGTTTATTCCTTTCCTCGAGTGATATTTTCTTTTTTCGTCGTTATTTTGAGTTGATACACGACATCAAACATACATCCTTTGCTGGTTTATCCACTCTAGTATTCGTGTGCATGTGTGTGGCCCGTATCCGCATCATAGGCGTATAACAACTAATTTAGGCAAGTGTGTTCTGCTCCTAGACTGCCCAATGCCGAACTAACCTGTTTCTTACTGCTATAAACAAACATAAACAAAATATCATTGCCCTTCTTTCTCTCTCACTCACTCCTTATAACTCTACTGATTTTTGTCACCGTTATACTCTTTATTATTATTATTACTATTACTATTGTTATTAATCTTATTGCCGTACTCTTTATTATTGCTGGCCAATCACCTGCTTTTGCGGTGCTGCAGTCTTTATCCAGCTCGGCTATCACATTTCTCGTTCTTGTTCTTCTTCTTTCTTAGCACGCTCCCCTTTCCACTTGCTCATTGCAACGTTCTAGCTTGTCATCCGACTACTATTGACACTCTATTTGTGGATTGCTATTTATCTATCTATCTATCTCTCACTCCTAACTGCCTTTGTATCGTGTGATACGTGTATTTGTGTTACCACGACATTTATCGCACCATTCCGTTCATACAACTAGCATTATCTAGATAATCGTTCATAATTCAGCCTGGTTCGTCCCGATACTTGCTGCGTTGCATTTATCTTCTCCTTTATTCTTTCATTCAGTTGGTATAGCCTACAATTGTTAGCATGTCGGGTCCTACGGATCCCAATCAGCCACAACCAGCTGTGGTGCATACCGAGGTGGTCACCACAGTCGAGGAAATAGAAATGGAGAGCTCGAGTAGTCAACAAAGTGAACTGGCTCATAACAACAACGCCAACAACAACACTAATATCGCGGATAGCAATAATGTACCGCCATCAATGGTACATTCAGAGACGCGATCGTCCGGTGCAAATCAAATTATGCCGGCCGATAATAACCCGTCAACTACTTCGATAAAGAAGACGGTAGTCATTGCCGACACGGGTATACCACCCCCTAAGGATGACGAGCCAAACCCTAAGCCATTCAAATATACATGTTCTCAGTTGCGTTCAATTATCGACACTAGGACGTTCGAACATCTCGAGGCGTTTGGCGGTGTTGAAGGCATTGCTCAAGGTCTCAACTCGCATCTTGAATATGGTCTCGCCGATGTCCGTCCTATGCCACGTACTGGCACTATGCGTTCCGTGCGTTCCACCGCCTCTAAAGGGTCGGCCGCCAAGTCCGAAGCCGAGCAGTGTTCCGATCTCGAGAATCGAGTTCGTGTCTACGGTGCCAACAGACTGCCTGAACATAAGATGAAATCCATTTTCAAGTTCATTTGGCTAGCGCTACAGGAGAAGATCCTGGTCGTTCTTACCATTGCCGCGGTAGTCTCGCTCGGTCTGGGCATTTATCAGGATCAAACGCAAGAGGAAAGTGAGCCTGATGTGAACTGGGTCGAGGGTCTCGCCATTGTCGTTGCCATTATGATTGTCGTGCTGGTTGGTAGTGTCAACGATTGGCAAAAGGAGCGACAATTCCGTAAACTTAATGCGAAAAAGGACGACCGTCTAGTTAAGGTGATCCGTGAAGGCGCGCAAACTCAGCTATCCGTGCATCATTTGGTGGTTGGCGATATTCTTTGTATGGAACCCGGTGACATTCTAGCCGCGGATGCGATATTCATCTCGGGACATAATGTTAAATGCGATGAAAGCGGTGTAACCGGCGAATCTGACGCGATTGCCAAACGATCACTAAAAGACTCGATCGAGGAAGCGAAACATCTCGCACCGATGGAGCATGGGCCAGATCCATTCGTCATCAGTGGTAGTAAGGTGCTCGAGGGTGTGGGACGTGCCATCGTAGTTGCCGTGGGCGAGGAAAGCTTCCACGGTCGTATTATGCTTAGTCTACGCCAGGAACCATCGGATACGCCACTTCAAATGAAACTCAACGATCTTGCGGAACAAATCGCCAAGTTGGGTGGCGGTGCTGCCTTGCTCATGCTCATCATTCTATTGATCATCTATTTCGTTAAATTCAAGGATCAACCCAGTCATGCTGCGGCTGTTATCGTGAACGATATCGTCAAGATCATCATTACTGCCGTTACTGTCGTTGTAGTCGCCGTGCCAGAAGGTCTTCCATTGGCGGTGACCCTAGCCTTGGCATTTGCCATGACGCGTATGTTAAAGGATAACAACTTGGTACGCGTGTTATCGGCCTGCGAGACAATGGGCAATGCAACGACCGTGTGCTCCGACAAGACCGGCACGTTAACTCAGAACAAGATGACGGTGGTCGCGGGATGTATCGGCTATAAGCGTATATTCTCGCGTATCGATGACGCTGGCGCTATTCTACCCGGCGCGGTGAATATCGTCGACCTAGTGAAGGATCAGCCGGCCTCCGTGACGGACCTAGTGCAACAATCGGTCGCCGTTAACTCAAACGCATTCTGGGATCCGACGGCCAACGAGTTTGTTGGCTCGAAAACGGAAACCGCCTTACTCGCTTGGACGCAACAGCAAGGTGCTCCGGAATACACGCAAATACGCGCGCAATACCCAGTGGAACAATTATGGCCGTTCAGCAGTGAACGCAAGAGTATGTGCACGCTTATTCGTATTGCCAGTCCCACCGACAATGGTACTCCTCTACACCGCGCGCACATCAAGGGTGCCTCCGAGATTATCCTCAGTCGTTGTACACGCGTACTCATGCCGGATAGCGACAGTCTCGTTTCCGTGCCAATTACCACGGAAATACGCGCCGACCTACTGAATATGATTGAACAATTTGCCTCGCAATCCCTGCGTACGATCGGTATCGCTTATCGCGATTTTCCTCAATACGATCCTGCCTCACCGTTGGACGATCAGCATCTAAGTGAGGAGTTGACGCTAATCGGTGTTACCGCCATCGAGGATCCGCTACGTGAAGGTGTCGTCGATGCGGTACGTCTTTGTCAACGTGCCGGCGTCACCGTACGCATGGTCACCGGTGACAATATCGTGACGGCACGTGCAATTGCCACAAAGTGCGGTATCTACACCGCGGGTGGCGTTGTCATGGAAGGTCCCAAGTTCCGTAATCTATCGAATGACGAGATGCTACAAGTGATTCCTCGATTACAAGTGTTGGCCCGTAGTTCACCGGACGACAAGCGTATTCTAGTCGGGAAACTAAAGGAAATGGGCGATATTGTAGCCGTAACTGGCGATGGTACCAACGATGGTCCCGCGTTGAAAATGGCCGATATCGGTTTCAGTATGGGTATTGCCGGCACGGAAGTGGCCAAGGAAGCGTCATCGATCATTCTAATGGATGACAACTTTGCCTCCATTGTCAAGGCTATCATGTGGGGTAGATCGGTCAATGATGCGGTCAAGAAGTTCTTGCAATTCCAGCTTACGGTCAATATCACCGCCGTGTTGCTCACCTTCGTCAGTGCCATCTCATCGGCCGTGTCCGGCTCACATACCGGTAGCGGTGAATCCGTACTTACACCCGTACAATTGCTATGGGTCAACTTGATCATGGACACCCTAGCAGCGCTCGCCCTTGCCACGGATCCACCCACCCTTGAACTACTTAGCCGTCAGCCGGAACCACGTACCGCTCCATTGATTAGCTTCAAGATGTGGAAGATGATCATATTCCAGGCCATCTTCCAAGTGATCGTTTGTCTCATTCTCCTCTACGTCGGTCCGTCCATCTTCAACGAACCACGCGAGGATAAGGCGAGACCGGTGATGGGCACCATGGTGTTCAACGCGTTCGTATGGTTGCAAATCTTCAACGAGCTTAATTCACGTCGTCTCGACTCGAGTCTCAATGTGTTCAAGCACCTGCAGAACAATCGTATCTTCGTGGGTATCTCCGTGCTTATCATCGCTTGTCAAGTGATTATCGTGCAAGTGGGCGGTCTCGCCTTTAAAACGACACCACTTAACGGTGTACAATGGGTCACCTGCATTGTTATCGGTTTGTTATCCCTGCCTATCGGTGCGCTAGTACGTCTCATTCCCGACAGCTGGTTCCGATGCGTCGGTTTCATCGCCAATCTACAGGACAGCGTCAATCGTGATCCAGCCCGCGAGAAGTTATACGCGTGGAAGAAGGACATTCGTGATGTACGCTCTGAACTCAGTGTATTCCGCGCGCTACGTGGTGGTCGTCTCAAGGCATATCGCGATGCCATTCCCGCTGCTGCTATGCTACCATCTATTGTGGCATCTACCGTTGGTATCGGCTTGTCGGTACAGTCGCAACCACCTTCAGCACAGCATCAATTCAAGACTGGTACACGTGTCTCGTCTTCTTAATAATATATATATATATCAATAGCTATTATTATTATTATTATTTCTACGAGTTATATATGGATTACAAGTATATACGGTCACACTATATTTCACTGGCATTCCTCTTCTACCTTATGTTATTGTTGTTGTTGTTGTCGCTATTGACTTTCTATTTCTCTTTCTACGTTTTTTATGTGAGTGTGTGTTCTCTTGCGATTATCCAATATTTCTACATACATTTTTGCACCAGTTCTATTCCTTTGGTGTATAAATACAATAACTAATCAAGTTTTATAATAAATAACTAGTCTTGTATTGGATTTTAACCAATGGTAATTTATTCAATTATATCGTAAACAGATGAAAACAAACGAAATAGAAAGCATTTAACTCATCGAATTCCGATGATGATGATGATGATGAAAAGAAGTATTAGGGTTCACTCCTAGTATTTGTAAATGAAAATGACGCATCATACTAGCCAAGGAGGGAAGTGATGAATTGGACGGGATACCAAGTGGTTTGCTCGATTGATGCCTCGTTACAGGCAGTTGTGTCGCTTGTAATAGTAAAGTACGAGTTGGTTTAATTTGATTTGCCTCACTAGTGGATTGCAAATAAAGTGGTGCTAATTTCACCGAATTATCAGATTGTGTTGATAACAATAAATGATGTAAATCTAATAACGATGAAGATGAAGATGAAGATGTACCGCGTACTAATCTGCTTGTTGTTGTAGTGCTACTGTTCTTGTTTGTCATCATACTACGTGATCGCAACGATCTAGTTGGTAGTAATTTACCAACTGAACGTTCATTAAGCGAGTCACGAAACACATCATCACGCCAGTCGATATGTCGAGTGCAACGTCGTTTAGCTTCCGCGACAATTGAACGCCAATAAGAGGGTGTTATACCCGATGGATTGTTACGAGTTGAACGGTATCTTGACATCTTTTTAGTCGTATTAATAGTTGGTAATGCTAATGCTGATGTATTGATAGCACTATTGCTAGATGAATGAACATTAGATGATAACATGGATAACGACAAAGATGAAGATGAATGATCAAGTAGTCTATGAATAAAGGAATCTATAGGAATAGGAGTAAATAACATGAATCGACATTCATCAGGTCTAGATATTCAAGAGGATAATAATAAGCGATCATATACTGTAATTAAACAGCAAGTTATTTAGCATATCTAGTGCTATTTAACTAATGGGGGATAATATTTATATCACTGATAATTACGCGGTTATTCTGTTTCTTTCCTTTCCTTCTCGCTAATTGTAACTATTTATAAGTATGCAATACTCCATGCTTTTCTTTTCTTTTTTCTGACATTGCACAGGCTTGATGATACTCCTTACAAGCTGCGCTTATTCTCCTGACTCCGTGTCATGTGCATGTACACCTTAATAATGACCGAGATTAGTAGCATTACATTTATGACATTATAGTGAACTATTGACATTATAGATAAGACTAGTAATTTCCATCGTATAATCGATACTAGTACTCTGGAATGATCTCTTCATCATATTACTAGTCAATTATATCGGAATAATCATTAATCAGTTAGCTATGATGTAACCGATAGAGAAAAGGAGCTACACCATCATCGATGGATTGCATTTAACGGAAGTATTAGCGTAATAACAAAGGGGCAGGCATCATCAATCGCGATTACTGCTCCCTTCATAGTTGTAATATCCGTACACGGTAAAAAGGGGAAACCATTTGTCCAAAGGGACCATCCATGATCAATAATGATATTATGGAATGCATGTAAATCGTGGAGATCGTACTACTACTACTACTACGCTTGGATCGATACTGCTGCTAATGACCATGGTGATTACTGAATCCATTTGCTAGTTCTAACTAAATTTGAAATAAAATCTCATTAACATCACATGATAAAATTAGCATCATCATCATCATCATCATCATCATCGGCTTAATGGATCTCCGTCGAATCCCATGCGTTGCATTTGACACGCACACGTATTAAATTTAGCATGGTTGTAGTACGTGATTCAGCTACGTGCACATAACTGTTCCTTCTTTTGCTCTTCTACTACTACTTCCTTCTACTTGTCACTTTTGTTTAGTTAAACACTTATTGCTACTATTATTGCTATTATTCATGTCAGCCTTACTACGTCAACAGGCTCGTGTCGCCTCATTTGCTCGTCAGAGTGGCGCGTTGACCATATCCCGTGCTATTAGTAGTACGTCGGTGGCTCCGTCGCAGTCATCTGAGCGACCCCTTGCCTTTCGCAATGTCACCGTGTACGGCTCGGGCTTAATGGGAGCGGGTATCGTGCAGGTGGCCGCACAGAAGGGCTTTCAAGTTACCATGGTCGATGTGAACGAGGGTGCCCTCACCAACGGTCGCAATATCATCAAGGCATCATTGACGCGTGTTGCGCGTAAACTTCATCCCGAAGACAAGGCAGCGCAGGATAAAGTGATCGAGGATGTGTTCTCACGTATCGCCACGTCTACCAATACGACGGGTGCCGTCGAACAGGCCGATCTAGTGGTGGAGGCCATTGTCGAGAACCTGGAAACGAAACGTCGACTATTCGCGGAACTTGACGCGAAAGCACCCGCCAATACCGTGTTCACCTCAAATACGTCATCCTTGCCGATTGGCGATATTGCCAGTGCTACCAAGCGTGTCGATCGTTTCGGTGGTTTGCACTTTTTCAATCCTGTACCCCAGATGAAACTGGTAGAAGTTATTCGCACGGAACACACTAATAATGCAGTATTCGAGGATTTAATGGAGTTTAGTCGTCGTCTAGGCAAGGCACCGGTGGCATGCAAGGATACACCAGGGTAATTATTGAATAATTACTACTACTACTAGTAGTAGTAGTAGTAGTAGTAGTAGTCAATGCTCATATCATTTATGAAATAGATTTATCGTTAATCGACTACTCGTGCCTTATATGATGGAGGCACTACGTCTTTACGAACGAGGTGATGCTAACATCCAGGACATTGATACTGCCATGAAATTGGGCGCCGGTTACCCTATGGGACCATTTGAACTTATGGATGTAAGCAACAATGGATAGCATCGACCCTGCTAATTGTACTAACTATTTGTTTATTCATTTACTTAGTATGTTGGACTTGACACCCTCAAGTTTATCAGCGATGGCTGGCGTACTTCCGATACCGAACTAAAGGGCAATAGTTTGGTTGATCCATCGAATACGCTGAACAAACTTGTATCCGAGGGTAAACTAGGACGTAAGAGCGGATCTGGATTCTACGAATACGGTGGTGTTGGTGGTGATCGTGATCGCAAGGCAAAGCATTAGACAGAGAAGCTAGCAACACACATGCGATTAATATTAATAAATTGATGATTATTTCTTTATTAATCAAGATCGAAATAGTCGATATGTGCGCCAGATTCAAATGTATTCTTGTTTAATAGTTGAATAAGTTTACTGGCTGACACGGCCGGATCAACAAAGACATCCTAAATGGAATGATTAGTAAATACGATGTATGATTGACGATGCTATACGCTATAGTAGCTTACCTTGCTTGGAAAGAATTGAGCGTGTAACGCCTTATGTTCAGGTGTCTGCAACGTTGATTGCATTTCAGTTTGCATATCGGTATCCATTGGACCTGGTGCATAATTGAGCGTTTTTATACCGGATTCCTATGAATAATAAGAATATATAGTAGGGAAAGAAACAATTAGAATAGAATGGAATGGAAATACGCGTCAACATTCGTGTATATATATATTATATGATCATTCTTACGGCTTCTTCTTTAGCGGCAACGGTGATTAACGAGTCACGAGCAGCTTTAGCCGATGAGTAAAGGGAAAATCGTTCAGTGGGTAGCACGGCCATGAGTGATGAAATATTGACCACTTGACGGATGATGGCGTGATCTGAGCGAACTGTCTTTAGGAAGCGAGCGCTATACATTGAAATGAATAAGATGTGCCATTGTCGTATGAGCGAGGAACGCAATCACTTACGTGATGGCAAAGAAAGACACTAGATTGACATTGTAATAGGTTTGCGCAAATTTCCAGTCTTGTTCAGCGATGCTATGCCATGCATCGCCCAGGGTGCCTGCATTATTCACTAGGACAACGCGAGATACTTGATAACGAGTGCGAATCTCCTATTATTATTATTTACATGAATAAACACGATGTTCTATAATAACACACATGTATATATCAACTTCTTACTCGGTAAGCACTAAAAATACGGTCAATATTATTATCAAGTTCATCCATACAACTGAAATTGACCGAGTAAACTAGGTAGGTGGTAGCCAATCCTTCTAGTTCTTCTGTTGCGTTAGCAAGACTTACAAAGTTTCTACCAACTAGAATGAGGTGAAGCTTGGCCGGATCAGCTATTTCTGCAGCTAACGCTTTAGCAATGGCAAGGCCATAACCACGGTTAGCACCAGTAATAATATAGACTTGTACACCGGAATTCATATTGTTAATAAGCAAGTAGAAAGAAAGAGAGAAATAATGTTTTTATTACAGTGTTTTTCCATCCAATTTGCGCATTTATCCTTTAACATTTGCTGTTTATTAATAAAACGATTTGCACAACTGTTAACACCGTCTTCGCATTGCTATTATCATTGAGTAGTTGTCATTGCCCTAGTAGTTGAGGGATATGTTAATGATCGCGATATCATATATTACAATTAGTGTTAATAAATAATAGACATGTTGATAAACTTACATATCTTGGATGTGAAGCGATAACAATCACGGATAAGTTGCTTTCTGTTGTTTGATCCTCGTTGTTGCACTGATCCTTCATTTCTTGAACAACTGAAGGTAACAACACTTTGATGAAATGTATCTATGGGCATACGTAATCCTTTCTGAGATGCTGTGGCGCCATATCTTGACCTCGTGGCTTAGCGGTCCAGAATAGGATAGCTACACGTTCAGCGTCGAGAGAAGAAAAAGCAAACGCAAAAGCAAATTTTAATAAAGACGAACAATTCTATCTTTTATCTCTACACTACTGTGCTCCAAGTGTCTTACAAGTATTAACCGTGTTAAAGTGTTTTATTTGTCTATACATTCCAACAGTGAGCCACTGCAGCTAACTGAGGTTGTTGCACGTCACTTTCTGGAATCCCTTGTCCGGCCCCTATCGTGCCCCCTACCAGATAGGGCCGTGACAACTGGTGGAGAACCCGGGCGCGTGAAGCGAAAACTTACCTTCTAGTAGCAAGCGCGTTCGGTGCCCAACCACATTTCACTAATCTTGTAGGACACGAATCCCGCTCTCTACCTTTCCTATCACATATTACGTTAACGATCTTTACATTCTACGTTATTACTCCCATTTCCCTTACGTTCTATTATTTCTTATTTATTTCACCTTATCTTACGATCATTGCACATAATGACACCCATATATACACGTGCGTCGGCCCAGCGCGAGGACGAAGCTGCAGGCCCATCCAACGCTCCGGCTGTTCCCGCCGAGGAAGAACCTGAGGCGCCTGTGCCGACTTCCCCAGTCGAAGGCGACCCTCCAGTGACGACCGATCCTCAGCCTACCGCAGCGGTATCTCAAGCCGTTGCCACTACTGTTCTCCACCCACAGGCTGTTAGGACCGCTCCCACTACTATTCCTCCGGAACAGGCCGTCGAGACCGTCCCTACGCCAACCGCCGAAGACGTCACACTTCCTACTGATCCGAATAATCCGTTCGCTGCTGTACAACAAGCTATTAGTACACAGGATGACCAGTCTCCAAATGCAGTTGCTATGTTTATGGATTACGTAGTCAACCAACAACACAGGTTGACGCAGACACAGGCTGTAGCGTTAGCTGAGCAAATGATCATTACGCTTGGCATAACTCGCCCTGATCCGCCCTCACAACCTATCGTCGAAACACCTGGTACTGCTCATGTTCCATATCGCTTACCTTCGCAGAACGATCACACACCATCTCCAACTATCCAGATTCGTCGCCCTGTTCGTCGTGAAAGCGTGATGACGCCAGATGATGAATCAGATCATGACGATGTTGAACTCCCTATATTACCACCGTCGTATCGTCATTCCTACGCACCAAAGATGGAGATACCCATACTAAACGAGAAGGATGACCCTTTGGAATGGTTAGACGAATTCACCCTTGTCGCAGATATGTCTCCATGGTCCGAAAAGGATCAATGCTGTGCATTAATATATGGTTTACGACAGCATGAAAAGGTATGGTGTGCTCGCGCTACGAAACAGTTAGCTTCGTTTAAACCTGGTCTCTATGATGAACTTGTAACTAGTATACGAGGTCATTGGTATCAAGAAGATCCTAAAGAAGGAGTGTTAGCTACGTTCCATTCTACTCGCAAGCGTCCGAAGGAATCTCTCCTCGACTATGCCGATCGCATCGAGATGAACGGAATACGCGCCAAAGTCAGCGACGAAACGATTTGGTACTACTTCAAGGTCAACGCCGATGAATCTACTCGTGATCTACTCAAATTATATCTGATTTCATCACTCGAGGAATTACGATCACGCGGAAAGAGTATCGACAAACTACTTACCCAGTCATCAACGCCTGTTAAACCAAAGTTCGTAGCTGCCGTACAAGAAGATGATTCTATCCCTTCTAACACCCGATCGACACAGAAGCAATATGACGACCGACGACAACGTCCACGACGCAAGGAGAAGCCACCTTCTGCGCCGCGCCATCCTTGTGCTCTCTGTGACGATCCAGGACACGCCGCCTATAAGTGTCCTAAGTTATCTGCGGCTCGTGAGTCAGTCACTGGCAAATTGCCTGAGGCTGCTCAGCCGTCGGAAAACTAAACCGGGTGCCGATGATTGAGGGTATTGGCACCCCCCTTCTAGCAAATCCCTTATCACAACCAGATGCCGTGATAGGTGCTGTTACCGCTAACGCACTCTTACAGGCCGGTTTTGTGAACGGACACGCAACAACTATGCTAGTGGACACAGGAGCCCAACAAACGGTAATCTCTAGCGCCTTATGCTCACGTCTAGGCATAAAGGTTGGACCGAATCGGAACTCGTTTGTTAAGCTAGCAGATGGACGACACGCTCACACTTGCGGATACTGTCAAGTACAAGTGCAAGTTGCTGATGTGGAACGTCAAGTCGAAGCGATCATACTTCATGCATCTCCATATGATCTCCTATTAGGTATGGATTGGTTAACCGATGCTAGCGCCACCATAGATTGCGCTGCTGGCACGTTGACAGTCGGCAATCATTCCTTACCTATGAAAATGTCAACCCACTCGCACGGTATACACTTTGTTGCCGTTGCTGAGAAACGCATTCGCAATAGTCGGCTTAGCAGGAAGCTACAACAATGCTATGATGCTATTCAGCCCCAACTCAACGAAGAGACTCCTACAGCCCTTATTTCTGCGGCAGTATCTCAGTCTCCACATGTTGAACTGGTCGAATCGGAACGCAAGTACCTTCTCGACAAGTTGCTACGGGAATTTACGGATCTATTTGCAGATAATCCTAATAATCCTGGTGCAACTACTAGTATACAACACTTCATTAATACTGGCGACAGTAGACCCATCAACTCACCGCCATATCGCGTAGCTCATCGTCAACGCGAGATTATCACCAATTCTGTTAATGATATGCTCAAAAACGGAATCATTGAACGCTCTTTCAGCCCTTGGTCTTCCCCTGTTGTTCTTGTTGGTAAGAAGGATGGAGGCGCACGATTTTGTGTAGATTACCGTAGGCTTAACGAAGTAACCAAGAAGGATTCTTATCCTACTACGCGAGTAGATGACGCCTTGGACATGCTGTCTGGCGCTCGTTGGTTTACTACGTTAGATTTAGCTTCAGGTTATTGGCAAGTCAAAATGAACGTTAAAGATAGAGAAAAGACTGCTTTTATTACACACGATGGTCTATATCAATTCAAAGTCATGCCTTTTGGACTTTGCAATGCACCAGCTACGTTCCAACGTCTTATGAACGAAGTGCTGGCTGGATTGAAATGGCGTACCTGCATCGTGTACCTGGACGATATTATCGTTTATGGACGGACGTTCGAGGAACATCTAGAACGTCTACGAGAAGTCTTTCAACGCTTACGTACGGCTGGCCTACGACTAAAGAAGAGCAAGTGTCACTTCGGTCATCAAGAGATTGCTTACCTTGGTCATTTGGTCACTGCCAACGGTGTTAAGCCGGATCCCAACAAAATCGCCGCTGTTCATCAATTTCCTCTTCCTGTAGATGTCCGTGGATGTAAAAGCTTCTTAGGTCTTGCTTCCTATTATAGACGATTCATTCCTAATTTCTCTGAGAAAGCTGAACCGTTACATCGTCTCACTAAGAAGAACACGCCATTTACCTGGACCGATGCTCAACAAGCTGCCTTCGATCAGTTACGTCAAGCCCTTACCGATGATGTTGTTCTCACTTACCCCGATCTTTCCAAGCCTTTCCGAATTGAGACCGATGCCTCTTCTACTGGTATTGGTGCCGTCATTTCTCAACTCGTGAACGACCAATGGAAGCCTATCGCATACGCCAGCCGTGCTCTCAACCAAGCTGAACGCAACTACTCAGCCACGGAAGGTGAATGCTTAGCGATCGTGTGGGCCATCGACAAATTTCGACCATACATTTACGGTGGTGAATTCACTGTCGTTACCGATCACTCCGCCTTACGCTGGTTAATGTCTCGTCCAAATCCAACCGGTAGACTAGGTAGGTGGGTGCTGCGATTACAAGAGTATTGCCCCACTATCGAGTACCGTCGAGGCACTGCCAACTCCAACGCCGATGCCTTGTCGCGAGATCCCTTGCCATGGCCGGAACTAGTCGCTCAAGCCGAAGAAGATAAAGCTGTCGAAATCATGTCCACGGCCGCTGTACCATTATTACCTACGGCAGACGAATGGCTCCAGGCACAACGCAGTGAGAACGCCACTTGTGACATCTACGGTTATTTGTCGAAAGGTAACGATCATCTTATCATGATGAATGAACCTACACGACGTTCGATCAAGAAACGCGCTCGAAGTTATCGCCTCGTCGACGGTCGATTGATGCGCCGAAAGATGGAAGAAGATCAAGAAGTACTATTGGACGTAGTACCGAAACAGTTCCAACCCGTTGTTCTATATCATAATCATGATCAAGAATTATCCGGCCATCTCGGTAGATATCGCACATATAAACGAATTCGACAAAAGTACTGGTGGTCGAACTTACATAGTGACGTTAGAGATTATGTAGCAACTTGTGTGAGATGCCAGAAGCAACGACGCATCACACAGCGTTCTGGCTTGCTACAGTCTCTGCCGGTACCCGAGAAGCCGTTCGACTTTATCGCTATCGACCTAATGGGACCGTTTACTGAGTCAGAGTATGGTAATAAGTATGTTGCCGTATGTTGCGATTACACAACTCGATGGATCGAAGCTGCTGCGATACCGGACGCTACAGCCGAGACTACCGTCAAGTTCCTTATGAATAACATTATCGCTCGACATGGAATGCCCCGTGTACTCCTCACAGACGGAGGTACCAACTTCACGTCTGGTCTCACAGCAGGAATCGCGCGCCGCCTAGGCATTCGTCAGCGAATTACATCAGCACGACGTCCACAAACTGACGGTCTCGTTGAACGTTTCAATCATACGCTAGCTTCAATGATTGCCAAGTTCACTAACGACTTCGAAACCGACTGGGACAAGTACTTACCTTTACTGTTGTTCGCCTATCGCACTACACCGCAATCGTCTGCTGGTCAGACGCCCTTCAACCTACTCTACGGCCGCGAAGCCACTCAACCATTAGAAGTCGCTGTTAACAACATGCCCACGACAAAAGCACGATTCAATAAGCGAACTGAAGAATACGAAGAGTACGTGAAGGACTTACAATTACGGTTGAATGATGTACGAGAACGAGCTCGCCTCATGATCGAAGCCGCCCAACGCCGTCAATCAGCGCGTTATAACAAAGGAAGAAGAAGAGAAGCATTCAATGAGGGTGATTTGGTATGGTTAGAAGAAACGCTGTTGAAAGGATCTAAATTAAAGAAGATGAAGGAACGTATACGTGGACCCTTCCGAGTCGTAGAGCAGACGTCAGCTGTCAATTACAGACTATGTGATCTCGACACAAAAAGGACATTCCCCGCACACGCTGATCGAATTATTCCTTTACACTCTCGTCCACAACATTTATTATTATCCCCCACGGCCAGTGAGCCAGTTTCAGTATTATCATTAACTAACACTTTATTATTATCTAGCGAAGACCAACCTAGTATGTTGGCGGGACGCTCAACACTCGAAGAGGGAGTGATGTGGCGCCATATCTTGACCTCGTGGCTTAGCGGTCCAGAATAGGATAGCTACACGTTCAGCGTCGAGAGAAGAAAAAGCAAACGCAAAAGCAAATTTTAATAAAGACGAACAATTCTATCTTTTATCTCTACACTACTGTGCTCCAAGTGTCTTACAAGTATTAACCGTGTTAAAGTGTTTTATTTGTCTATACATTCCAACAGTGAGCCACTGCAGCTAACTGAGGTTGTTGCACGTCACTTTCTGGAATCCCTTGTCCGGCCCCTATCGTGCCCCCTACCAGATAGGGCCGTGACAGATGCGCTCCTTATTGCTCATTATTACCCCCAACCATTCCTGCATCATGAGATTGGTGTCTATGTTGGTATTACAGCCATGTCCCTTCAACACTCACCATAGTTTCAATATTGAATATTGTTACATTATCCACTATAAATATGGGTCCTATTTTGTACGAATTGAATAAACTTATCTTCATCTTCCAGTTCAATCGTCCCTATTACACTCTACTCACACTACCTTATTGTATATCGCCTACACATTGTGCTTGAGCAATCGAGCAACCATAGCTCCCACACTATCAATGAGAAAGTGCCCTACTACTTGTCATGATCCCTTACGGTAAGTATACCTCATTACACTTTGATATTTATTACAGTATACTAACTCATTATTCTATTAGATGCACACATCGAAACAATGATTAAGAGGACATGCAAGTTAAAGGATTCGAGTATCGTTTGTGGAATCGGGGTTATGGTTGCTCGTCTGGATTTCATTCAAATCACCAAATGCCTTCGTAGTGGAACCGATGTTCCAACACACCCTCATCCAAGTGTCGTTGCTTCCAATCATTCAAGACAAGGAGGACAAGGACATCGAGGAACCAAACAACAAATAACAAATTACCGGGGTTGTATCGTCAACCACCTCAGTTCTTCTCCAGAGGGGGGCTGGGAAACAGAATGCAGGGGGCTCAAAAGGCCGGTAAGTGTTAACATCATCATTATTTATTCGTAATAACAGAAGGCTAACTGCGCAAATTGGATGGAAAAAGCCTGTATTATTGTGTCAGGCTAGTTGATACACGTCATTCAATAAAATGATTCTTGTAATAATGTCTAAAGAAACAATTGCTTTATAAATAGATCCAATAATTGTTACTGGATGTGTCCGCTCTTCTTCTTTAGTCGAGATCGTTGCTCTACTCCTCACTTGATCATTACTTGAATGTTGCGACGAACACTACACGCCAACCAGTGGATACGTCGAGCATGGACGCCCATTGCTCCCACTTGTACCATTAATAGATTTAATATTCGTCATAACGCGTTGCTGCATAGTAAGCATTCCTAGATTGTAACAACGCATAATAGCTTGTTCTAATAATCGATATGCGTAAATATATATCCTATAGCGCAAGGTGACGAGTTAGAAAAGACGAGTGACGCGTCTGACGCTAGTCATACCTCGACTATTAACGGTAATTCAACTGCTAATCTAGCAAGCGCGCCCATCAATACCACGTATAACGGTGGTGCAAATACCTCGTCACTACTTGCACCCGCGAGTATTGGTAAGGTTGTCGTTTCGCGACGTTCCTACGCGCAGCAACACAACAACTACTATCCGTTTGATAGTTACAAGTTTGTTCAACGACTTGAAGCGGAAGGATTCACTCATCAACAATCGGAGGCAATTATGCGTTTATTACAGGAGGTCATCAATGAAAGGCAAGCATTCGCGTTTATTGATATTTGTGTCTATACATCTAATAGTATCTCTTCTGGATAATTATATAGTCTGGAGAATCTACTTAAAAGTTCGGTCACTAAAGCGGAACAAGAAAAGGTAAATGAATGCGATACGAATGTACGACAAGCAGATTGCATACTAATATCGCGATTACTATTGCTGCCACTATAGACGGCGTACACGTATAAAGTTGATTTTGCCAAGTTGAAATCGGAAATCCAGCTATTAACAAAGAATGATTTTGCCATGATGAAAAGCGATAATAATCGATTGTCGGCCGAGGCTGAGAAGTTGAAAGAACGTTTACGTGATGAGATTGCACGTACGCAGGCCGGTGTTCGACTGGATATGAATCTGGAAAAGGGTCGTATTCGCGACGAGGCTAGTCTACAAGAATTGAAGATTCGCGAGACGAACACTAAAATCGAAACGGAAATCGAAAGCTTACGCACACAGATGGAGACGATTAAATTTCAAATACTACAATATATGATTGGTAAGTTAATAGGATCACTTACTGATAATACTCGATTATTAACATGTGCGTGTGTATTATAGGTACCATTACTGGTGCTGGTGCTCTAGTACTTGGTAAGTTTATTACAACTATTCATCTGATCACACATGAATAATGACTAATTATTGCTTATGTTATTTAGCCTATGTTCGATTATTTCAATAATTTATATTCTATCTCTACAAATACCTCGTAAATGAATAAATAAGTAATACGTTAAAAATCGTATTAAATTTATTTATGTGAAATCTAAGCTGATGAACATTGCATATGAGATGAGATCTGTTGATGGATCTAATCCGATCATTTCACATTCATCATCATCATCATCCTCGTCATTGCCTATAAAAGCAGATGTGGATACAGGGTTTTTCCAACCGATTAGCGCTGTTATCCTATTTTGTTTTCCTACTGTTATTTGTCGCTTATCACAAGCATTATTGTCAGCTTCATTCTTTAACTAATTACACGTAACATGTCAGCCAGCAATCCAAAGGCACCGGTTATTCCCGCCACTAATGGTCCTGTAGACCCGTCTTCTATTGACTGGGCCAAGCTAGGCTTTAGTTTCATGCCTACACGCTGCTATGTAAGACGTGTTTGGCGTAACGGTCAATGGGGCGAGGCCGAACTATTAACGGGCGAGTATATCCCGATGCATATTGCTAATACGGGTATTCACTATGGTCAGTCGGTAAGTAGAGAGGCTGCGCTAACGAGTATTTTCCTCCTTAGTATTCATATCGAAATGAAATTAACTCGATTCCTATACCCTTTGTAGTGCTTCGAGGGATTGAAAGCGTTTCGCTGTACCGATGGTCAAATTCGTCTATTCCGACCGGATTTGAATGCTGCTCGTCTAGCCGATTCGGCTCGTCGTGCCGGTATGGAAGTTGTGCCTGAATCGACCTTCCTGGAAGATGTCGAGCTGGCAGTTCGCGAGAATGCAGCCTACGTGCCACCACGAGGTACGGGCGGTTCACTCTACATACGACCGGTACTCTTCGGTAGTGGTCAAGAGATTGGCGTGACTCCCTCGCCTGAATACACCTTCCTCGTATTTGTCATGCCTGTTGGCGATTATTACAAAGGTGGTGTGAAGGCAGTCCCCGCGCTAATTACTTCAGGTTTCGATCGTGGTAGGTGTAGAAACTAGACTACTATTATTATTATTGTACTAATACTTTATTATGATTGAATAGCCGCTCCACTTGGTGTAGGTAGTGCTAAAATGGCCGGTAACTACGCGCCTTGTCTACCCTCCATGCATGAAGCGAAACAACGCGGTTTCCCCATCACGCTATTCCTCGATGCTAAGCAGCATCGCTATGTGGAGGAGTTTGCCACGGCCAATTTTATCGCGTTGATTAAACATCCGGAGGGCAGTGCCTCCCCGTATACATTGGTGACACCCGATTCATTATCGATTCTACCATCGGTAACGCGTCGTTCACTATGCGATCTTGCCAAGCATCGTCTAGGCTGGTCGGTCGAGTGTCGTCCCGTTGATTACGACGAGGTACGTAATGGCGTGTTCTCCGAGGTGGCTGCCTGTGGCACTGCCGTAGTGATCACACCAGTGAATTGTATTGTACGTGATGTCGAGAAGAATGGCGTGCGTACCGAGGAGGAGACGCGTGTAGGTGAAGAGTATGGCGATTCACTTGGTCCGGGATTCAGGCAACTTTACGATTTGGCTCGTGGCATACAATCGGGTGATCAAACGGACGAGAATGGTTGGCTATGGCCAACGAATGGTGTTGCCCTGTAAGACATTGAACGATGACGTATCCCTTGAAAGTACATGATGAATAGTTTACAAAGAGAAAGAATGCTCGCGTTTTCTACTATTATTGTTCATGTACTCGAATAACATATGTTGATTATGCTAATAAATCTAGTAATATTTGTTTATTATATCTTGTCAAAGTAAAGACATTACTCGATATTGCAATAAATAGAAAGCAATCAACTTTAGTAAAACACACACTTTATTACTAAGAAATAATTACGTGTAGAATAATTAGTTACGAATGGTGAATATATATAAACTATTGCTCATCGACTGTTGGTACGACGGCATCAAGTACAGGACCACATCCTACGGTAAGCCAGAATTGATTCTCGTGTAGTTCTCCCTTCTTCTTTGGCTTACTAGCTGGTTTATCAGATTCATCAGTAGTCTCCGTTGTATCCTGTTCTTCGTTTGCTTTATCATTCTCTTCGTTATCACTCTTCTCTTCCTCCTCTTTCTCTTTCTCTTTCTCCTTCTCTTTGTCATCATCTAGATCACCAATATCGTCATCACCTGATTCCTCCGAGTCGGAAGTTTCAAAATAGGAATACTTGACCAGTAATGGGAACTATAATAATCATGATATGATATATCAATATACATATATCTTCTTATTGTTATAGTTACGGTTACTTTACCTTGAACTCGCTAACTACAGCATTCGGCGTGACACTAACTATAATACAGGTGGTGCTACCTTTCTGTGCTACTACTCCCTCGGGTAGACTAAGTTTCTCTTGGTCGCGACGAGCACGAGCCGCTAATAAAGTAGCGGATGATGGACCACTAAGATCATTGTCGTAATCCCATACATCCGAGAATTCCGCCACATCAAATCGCTTTGCCACAACGCTAATCTAATCGATGGAATACAAGTTGGATAAGCCACTTGATAATAATTGATTAGTTGAATAACAGTACCTCATCCGATTTCGGTAAATCAAGCTGTACATCAATGGGGAAATAAAGTGGATTGGCAAATCGTAATACTATATTTCCGCTCTCTCCAACTCGTAATGGTGCCATTTGAGCAATAGTAATTGTAGGTATGTAGTGACTAGTCAAGTATATGTATAGGATTAGTATATGTATATAGTATATATATATATATAGTGTGTGTGGTAGCATCACTACTTACACTGCCATAATTTTAATCTTGAAACGAGTTGACATTGCTTTCTGATCCGGTTTAATAAGCACTTGCTTGCATGAACGACATCGCTTTAACCGTTTAACCCGTAAATGAATTCGTTCCGGGTGGAGTGCACTAGCATGAAAGTAGGACGTAGATGGAGTAAGCTAATGTATATCATTTATGTATACATTTCTACGTGTACTACCTGACATTAAATGGCTGTTCATTTGGATGACTATGCCGTTGACGTAATGTTGGCACTATATAATAATGGTATATAAGTAATTTGTTAACACTGGCTATCATTACCTTACCTTGATCGGCATCTGTCAGTGTCATTGCTTCTTCCACTTGACGACTTTCATCGTCCTCTAACTCTTGACTTAGCGGTAATGGCTTATAGAGGGGATCTCCCGTCGTTTCATCGATATCATCATTATCGGGTGCAGTGGCAGTAGTGGGCGATACTTGACTACGCAATGGATGCATATTAATACTGGCTAGATTAGAGAATAGCGAGGCATAGCCTGTGCCAGGATTGTTGGCCATGTTGTTGCGCATGATACGTTCAAAATGCTCCTTTAAATGTTCAAATTCACGTACTTCATGTCGATTATCTTCGATTTTCTGAATTTGAGCTAACAATAGTAACAATGAGCTTTAGACTAATGGAATACAACGGGAATAAACAATCGTGTACGCCCTACCTGCTAGGCCAGTTGGTCGTTCAAATGTAAGATTAATCTCACGGGAATCCCATCGACAAGTGGAGCAGGAAAGGTAGTATACAGCCGTCGATGCTGGAGCAGCAGCAGCGGCGGCAGCAGCAGTTCCTGTCGCCTGTTTAGCCGTGGTAGTGGCGGGGACTTCACCTGTTATTACAGTGAGTGTGTTATAGCAGGATGGACATTGGAAGCAATTACGCATGCAACTATTAAATGGACACTATCAGTATTAGTGGTTGCTGTAGTGTAATATATACATATACATATATAATCAATATAGAATAAACACGAGCTAATTACTAACCGATTCTTCTCGCCCTTTACCGATGCAGTTGGCACTTCGAACAGACAGTTGGGACAGTAGTAGCATATAATGTCATCTTGTAGGCAGCGCGTGCATTTAATTCGGTTGCAGTCTTCGCAAAAGTATAGTTGCGATATTGGATGTGCGGAGAAGGACGCGGCAGATGGTGTCTCTTCCACGTCAAAGTCCCGCACAGGTTCAGCTTGCGGATTACGCACCGGTGTATACAATATTGCACTGGGCGAGTTGGCGCCGGGTACGACACGTGCCACTATACACGGACAGTGATAGTGAATGAACGGCTGTTTAGTCTTGGACGCAGCCATATTGACAGATGAAGACGAAGTGGATATATATTTATATATAGAGAGAGGGTGACGACAACGACAAGTGGTGGCACACATTCATTCATTCATCCAAATGATAATTCGTTAGCTTTTTCCTTTCTAGTAATCAGAGATAAAGTGAACCTAGTACTCGACTAGTTAATAACAATCGAGCGAGTTGTATCACATGTCTAGCAAGTACGGATCAGATACTGGCCGAGAGATAAAACTACAGCCGAAGAGTGAAGCAGCGTAACCAACTTATTCCATCATACACGTTACTGCGCAACTTAATAGTTTACTTAACCTTGCCATTACTACTACAGCAACAACACTACTACTACTACTACCAGGCAGTTGTACGCTTGTCTATTCTAACATTGATATATACATACACATTGTCCTCTAAGGAAGGATAACTTGCCTATTGAATTCTACTCTCGCTCTCTCTCTCTGTTCCTATTTCAGTTGTTAAGCCATGTCAGATAATGTCGCACATGCACTAGCCGGTAAGTATACTCGTAACTAGTAACTAGTTGTTAACCATATACGAACTGTTTATATACTAATAATGAATTGTTAAAGGTGCCGGTGGTGGTATGCTTTCAATGGCTATCACCTATCCATTAATTACGCTTAGCACGCGTGCTCAAGTGCAATCGGATACTACTAGGGAGGGTGCATCAGCAGGCCAGGTAATATATAGAAAGCGATATGATGTTATGTATGTACATTTACATGATATATACAGGTATCGATTATACGAGCACTAAAGAAAGTTGTCGCAACAGGCGGTGTGTCCGATTTATTCTCGCAAGTATCAAGAGTACCAACTAGTTGCTCTACTAATTGTATCTATCGACATATTGATCTATAACGTACAGAGGACTTAACTCGGCTCTATTGGGTATTGGTCTTACGAATGGCAAGTATAACATGAGTGACTGGATTGGATAGTAAGAATAGAAGCAAGCTAACTAGTACACGTAATGCAGGTGTGTATTATTTCTTTTACGAATGGACTCGTAGTGCATTTGAAAAGGCCTCTAAAAAGCGTGGCATGTCAACAATAGAAAGCATTATTGCCGGTGCCATTGCCGGTAAGTATTTATTGTATATTGTATACTTGACTAGCAATGATTAATCCATCGTTGTCATTACTACTATTAGGATCGGCTACGGTCATTATTACCAATCCAATCTGGGTGGTTAATGTAAGTATACTCAATAATAATAATAATAATACAATGTCATAGTAATTTATTCTAATCTAATGTAATATTATCATTAGACGAGATTAACAGTGAAGAAAGATACACTGGATGGTTCTGCTTCATCATCATCATCTGCTTCTTCTTCTTCTTCTAGTCGTCAACGATCAAAACGTAGTGCTGGTACTTATCGCACTATTCTTCGAATCTTACGAGAGGATGGTCCACTTGCCTTCTGGCAAGGTGTCGTACCCGCTCTAGTATTGGTAATCAATCCGATTATTCAGTATACGCTTTTCGAACAGCTAAAGAACTGGGTCGCAAAGACACGTAAAGTGGAAGGATGGCACTTTTTCCTACTCGGTGCCATTAGCAAGTTGGCCGCCACCTCCATCACCTACCCGTATATCGTTGTCAAATCACGTATGCAACTGAAACAATCAGATTCAAGTGAACTACGCTACAATTCGGTATCCGATGGTTTTCGTAAGATTATCGCACGTGAAGGTGTGAACGGTCTCTACAAAGGCATGAGCACAAAGTTACTTCAAAGCGTGTTAACCGCCTCGTTCCTGTTCTACTACAAAGAAGCGTTGTACAAATACGCGGTTATTTTGCTCATTGTACTGGGTGCACGTCCTCAGTCACAGCGTTATCGCGCCTAAATAATAGCTAATAAAAAACAATTATGGATATATGATGATGACATCGCCAAAAGTAATGATGATGATGATGATGACGATGATGGCAATCATAATGCTTGCTAATGATGACGATGACGATATATCTACATCGCAATGTTTCTAAACATTTTCACATGATGAAAATCAAAATTACATCATGCTACACACTATATATATCATTAGGAAATCAAGTAGAAGCGTGTAATAGCCAACCGTGTCAAACCTGTGTCTAACACAAAGTGTCATTTGAAGTACCAGATGCTGTGATTGTCACTGGTACAACTGCTACTACTGTGTGCGTGCGTACGCATGAATGAATGAGTTTATATGATACCTGACCAGTATATATTCCTTACAAATATATTGGTTTCTCGCCATCAGCATCGTTATCATCATCATTCATCGATAGTGTACCATTTACTTCACGCTTTATCATCGCTACCTACTTTCTAACCTATTACCATAGTGTTTTATCTTCAACAACCATTGTAAGCCAGCATGAGTTCGTCGCAACATCCTTCGTATCAAGGGCAAGAGTCAGAGCCATTGTTGTCATCGAATAGAAGACGAGGTGGCGGTGGTGCCTTGGAGGAAGGTCGTGGCAACAGCAGCTGCGATGACTTTATGGACGACCATCCGGTGGTGACGGCCGTCTACAGTCGCGCGGGTCTACTCGATCTATTCCTCGTACTTATACTAGCCCTAGTGGGTTCGCATGCCTACAAGAAGGCTCCATTCCATCGAGATGTCGTCGATTATGGCAATCCCGCCTATAGCTATCCTTACCACGAGCATGTTCGCTATCCGGACTGGCCCTGGCTGCCTATCATCGGTCTGGTGGCACCGGTCACCGTGCTACTAGGACTACGCTTGCTATCGATCATCTTCTACTCGATCATGGCGATTCCCGCCGTTGAACGATGGTGCCCGCGATTGACACGCTACACCTCGGGATATCACACGCCACGCTTGCAGCAGACGGGCATCAAGGTCCTGGTAGTGGAGACCGCGAAATGGATGTACATCGACGGATTTGCCATTCTAGCCACAATGTCATTGGCGTATGCTGTCGTGGAAACATTAAAAACATCAGTGGGCGGTTTACGACCCGATTTCCTGTCACGCTGCCAATGGGATCCAGTTGATGGCAAGTGTACGGGCGATGAACGTTTAGTCGAAAGAGGACGTAAAGCATTCCCGTCAGGTAAATAGATAAATGATTGATTAGCTAATATGATCATTACTAACACTGGCATGATACTATGATGAATGTATTCCCTCATTTTCTTTATTCTTTCTAGGACATGCCGCCTATAGTTTTGCCTCCATGACCCTGTTGGCTTGTGTACTATTCTACAAAAGTCTACATCTACGCCGATCATTCTTCAAGACATTCCTATGTCTACTGCCAATCGTATGGGCGGTGCAAATCTCGATCACTAGATGGCAGGAGAACCGACATGGTGCCATGGATATAATGGCCGGTGCTGCTCTGGGCACCTTTATCGCGGTAATTGGCTTCTTGTCATTCTATCGTTGCCGTAATTGCTCGCACGACTAAATGTTGTCCGTGCATATATAAACGCCAATCCATTATCCTCGTTGCTTGCCCACTCACTCACTCACTTACTTACTGTGCCCTTTAGTAAGGAAGATGTCCTCATTATCAATGCCACTTGTACATAGAAATCATTTAGACATTTGATAATAGATGATACGACGAGGATATTGTTTAGCAATGTATATATATGTGTGTATAGGATTGTGCATCCTATTGTGTTGTTACCATGTTGATGATATGCGCACACACATACACTAATAAACGAGAGCGTAAACTGTTTTGTAATAGCAATTGATCCAAATGTGTATTTGACGTGAGCGCGTATAACTAGCGAGTAATGGAGCACGCACTTCTCCTTTGGAAGACTAGCGTAGCATCAATAGTATGCGTTACACATGACGCCTGATTAGACGAGAAACAATACCAAATGGACTCATGCGTGTGCTATCTTTAGCCTTTTCTCTCTCTCTCTCTCTCTCTCTCTCTCTCTCTCTCTTTCTCTCTTACCACCTGCTCTCTTTCTTTCTTCTTTCGTCATTAGCCAGGTAATACTGATCAGCACCGTCATACCAATCGATAGACTGTACGCTCAATGGGAATAATCCCAAATGTTCAATGATGCTTGTTGCAAATGAGCGTACAACTGCAGTGTGTACACTCTACCGCTTGCCTATCCTCTGACTCTGTTTAACAACATGCCACTGGACAGAATGGGAGGGAATATGACTGAATCCAATCTACAATCCACCTATTCCCTATATATCCGTGCACCGTCACAGATGTGTAAATGTGCACGTATACGTAACCAAAGGCCACCACCATGCGTAAGCTAACCTTGTTAACGCGTAGACACTCATACCATACCATATCCTATGCTATCCTAAACATTCATTCATTCATCTATTCCATCAATTAATTGTTCATATTTACGCGTTTCCGTACACAAGGAAAGCCCCTTAGTCTGCACAGACTGTCCATAGTAGTTAGTATACGTACATGTACTGCACCAGTCGATTGTTATGCGTATCAGGGGTACACAGTCACCATAATGATGACGTTTCCGATTCAATTTACTGATGCTAATGCGGCTGCTGCTTTCCATGTCTCTTTCGCTTATTGTCTCGTATCGCGTTAGCATCCTAGTTGTATCAACATCCATCATTGATCATTCAAACTCGCTTATTTATCCTTTTCTCCTTGTCTATAGGCACTATAAGCTTTATTCCCCTATCGTAAAATAGTATCTATCGCCGCATGTTGCCAATAGAATAGCGTGCAGCATCGTTTGCTACAATTACATCACTTTACTGTATCTGCTGCTTCTCCTGCCGCTGCATCTAACTCACCCTTTTTTAATCTGCTTACGCATACCCCCTCAGAGGTTAACCGGTTCATGTACTAGCTCCCCTTCTTTCCACATCTCATTGTATTGAGCATTGAATGCTTTGGCACTATCAATGGAATATTAATCATCGTAATAATTATCTTTAAATCCTCGCTTTCTACTACTCTGGTGCCATTAGTGGTGGTCGGTGTTTTCAGTATTCCTCTGCGTTGTTTGCATCATCATCACCATTATCACCATCATCATCATTACCATTATTATTGTTGTTGTTGTTGCCATCGCTATAATTATCCTTGCTATCGTCTACCTTTGCTATCCACATTGGAAAAGAAAGAAAGAACATTTAGCGTCTCCCCTTCTATTATTACTTGCTTGCTTGCTTGCTATATCATTTCTTCATTCATACTTGCAGTGTGCAGCCTGAACTGGGAGTCCGGCATTGTAGAGAAGCGCATCGATTGTACGGGATATTTATTGACCATCGATTAACACGACAATTCGGTGCTGCCGTTACTGCTCTTCTTATTA
Organism: Syncephalis plumigaleata; assembly: GCA_025201365.1. NCBI lineage: Eukaryota > Fungi > Zoopagomycota > Zoopagomycetes > Zoopagales > Piptocephalidaceae > Syncephalis > Syncephalis plumigaleata. Next base: position 222,003 of record JAIXMF010000004.1, on the reverse strand, counting down.
CTACTCCTACTATTGTAGTTGTTTTCTTCTTTGCCTACATTGTTCCTATTGTTTATTTGTGTATCGATTCTTCTATTTGCATAACTATTACCATCGTTGTAACGAGGTTATTCCTGGTTACCTGTTGCCATACACATTGTTGATGCTCACCTTATTATCCATTTATTATCAAAGCTCCTTACCACACATCTATTCAACGTGTATTTCCGTTGACTTTGCTTGTTAACAAGGAAAAGAAGAAGAAGAAGAAGAAGAAGAAGCAAAAGAAACGCCCTCCTGTGTCACATGTGTAAACGTGATTCTTTCTTCTTCCTGGATTCCTATTACCATTAAGGCAAAGCGTCAGGCTCTATTTCTGTCTTACGTTATCCGTATTGGTGCTTACATCGTTCAACGTATATTGTTGTCATTTAAACAGCAACAACAACAACAATAAGGATTAAATAGCAACCATTTTGATTAGCAGTCCGATATTCTTCAGGTATGTGTAATCCACGAAGGAATGAGTTTTTATTTGCTTTGAACTACTGGAATAATACATCTATGAATGAATGGTATCCATATGATCATAAGATGTTTATTATATTTACTAACACATATACATGCACACGTATACTTTATTTTATTCCTATTATTCCAATCATAGACGAATATTATGGCCAATCCAATGCAGCGGCGCACCATTAGCGCTGATTCCTATTTGGCATCGATTCCATTTACTATTGGAAATAGTAAAATCAATAGTAATAACAATAACAATAATGGTAATAATGCTTTCCTGCATAATCATCAAGTGGTCTATGGAATAGGCTATCAGCTTGACTCGATGTACAATAATAATGCCGATCCAGCTATATCGCGCATTCCAAATATTGTTAGTGGCAATGCCAGCACGTTAATAAGCGATAGTCTGAAGAATGATGCATTCCAGCGTAGCTGTGATCGTACACTTTTACGACGCGCAGCACTTGTCGCTCCAATTACTCGACAGTACAACTCACGCTTACGACTCAATCTATCCAAGGTGCTGGCAATCAACCTTGACGAGCCACAGCCTTATTCAAACGACTCGCCTACACTGCCTAATGGCCTGCTAGCTTATCCAGAATCGACTGATAGTAGCAATAGTGCTTGCAGCAGTGAATCAGACTCGTTCGATGACGAACCAACCGTGGCAACACCCCCATCATCGTCACACGTTTCACGTTGGAACAAAGAGGAAGACAAGTAAGTTACCGACTAATGTTTATGTATACATTAATGCCAGTATGATTTATTATTAACACACACGCACACATCTGCATCTACTAGTGCATTTGTATGGAATGTAGACGCAGCACCATGGGTACCAGCACCATCGATGGATTCATCTACTGCAACACAAATCTCGTCTAATATTAATGATCTAGTACGGAAACCAGCATTAGTTGATATGCAGAGTAGTACGGCACAAATGCCCGTTAAGCTAGCACATCATGCGGGACGTCGTCGTCAACGATCGAAATACAACAAGGCTGATCGTGTAGGAGAGCAAGGGGGAATGGCCACACTAACCGATTCGTACAAATCATCACCAGTTAACAAGGCGGTTTTAGCAAAACGAGCCAACTGTCAAAATGAACATAATACCACCAAGCGATCGCTCGTTGTATCTAGTGTAATGCCAGGACGATCATTACATTGCAATCCGCGATACTCCTTCAATGGTCCTAGTGCCATCTCTGCATTCAGCGTAATGTCATGGAACATTCTGTCGCAACAGTACACGGCTCGATCACGATTCAATTATGTTCCATCCGCACTTTTAGACTGGCAGCATCGTAGTACTCGTATTATCCAAATGATCGTATCTAGTCGAGCGGCAATTGTAGCACTTCAAGAGGTGGATGAGACGTTCTATCATGATGTATTGGAGCCGCAACTACGCGAGCACAACTATTTAGGCATCTACGAGAGGAAGCGCCATCCTACTCTCACTGATGGCTGTGCCATCTTCTACCAACAGTATCGATTCAGTTTAATTGATGTGAACGTACTTCACTATCAAGAGGCAAAGATTAACGACATAGCCACCAGTTCATCGCGTACTTCACGAGCATGTCCATTGACAGCGAATCAATTCAGTGTACAGCAGCGTGATCTGGCATGTCGTTTCAACATGCATCACAATCTTGCTCTTATTGCGACTTTCCATGATCGCTGGACCGATCGATCAACTAGAATAGTTAATACACACCTGTTGGCTGATCCAATGTACGCAGACGCGAAACTACTTCAGGCGGCATTGCTTTGCGAGCAATTGGAACGACAAATGGAGAGGGATCCAATGAATCGGACACCTTCAACAGTCCTGTGCGGCGACTGGAATTCCCTACCAAATAGCGATGTAATGACCTATCTTCTAGCTGGTCGTATTAGTCGACATGCATTCGGTGGTAGTAATTTCGGTCGTTTTACCCGTAACCGAATGCTACGTCATCGATTACACTTGACGTGTGCCTATGCGACTGTCGGTGCAAAAATGAATGCTACAGTGCGTACACCACAGTTTACCGGGGAGGTTGATCGCATCCTCTACACATCATCAGAGTCATTGCGCGTATTGGCCGTCCTAGGTGATGTTAACAAGCGGCAGCAAACATTCCTGCCCAACGCGAGTGTTCCCAGTGATCATATGCCATTGCTAACTGTATTTGCCTATTTATCTGGTAGAACGACTACTACTACCATTCTACCAGCTCAATCCAATGTAGAAAATGTTGGTAAATCGACAACACTGACAGCATCGACACCACCGTTGTTGAATACTGCTAAAGCATGCCATTTATCTACGATGCTTTCTTATTATCCAGCTCATGGTTTATCCTCAGTATACAATGGTATTCAAGGAAATAGTAATGGTGTTATGGCATCGTCCTCTTTATCTGATAATCTAGCTGGACAAGCGGAACAGCTGGACACGTCGTTACAAATGAAACCACGAGCTACACGTCGATACCGTGGAACACGAGGCAAACGAGGTGGTAAACGAGTGGCACGCGCCAATGCAAAAAACAAGGAAGCCACCACTGAACTAGGAAATCAAACATCTACCGTGTCTACTACTACGTGAATAGCAACCGCGTATATTAACACCTTACTAGTAGTGGCTGCCAATGCGGCTAGCTATAACGGATGGCTTATTTACGTGATTATTTCTTTTTATTCCTTTTTCTTGTTAGTTGTAGTTTATTTATACATAACTTGTAGACGCGCGTGCATGTTTAGTCAATGATAGCGGGCTAATTATACTAAATAAATAGTGCATTGGAAAGCGTTGATTTTTCCTCAATGCCTACTTTAGTGTGCGAAAAGTGTTTATTGATTAATGTGAATAAAGATAACAAAATTCAATGTTAATCAATGGAGATATTGATAAAAATCCATTCTTAGACAGCTGGATAACCATTGCCATTTTTGATAGAAGGATTGAAGAGAGGATTGTACAATTGCCGTACGGCGTTTGGCGTATATGATGTCTTTAAGTATGGATTGCCATATATAAAAGATGGTTGTGTGATCAGTTGGCTTATCGCCATATATACTCGCCATTCGCGTACGATTTACTAATCCATTTCCAAGTATTCATTTCATTGCTATTTCCCTTCACTTCTTTACCAATGCTATCTTCTTTCTGTCAACTACATTCCACTTGTCATTAAGCAATACACATATTCTTAGTATTGACTACATTCCACTTATCGTTGACTTCTTTCACATACTGTCTTATTCGTGCCAACTGCTTTTCCCTTACCACTAAACAGTAAGTGCCTTCTTCGTGTCAAGTACATTCCACTTGTCAGTAAACAACACACGTCTACTTCGTCTTAACTATATGCTAGTTTTCTTCTATTTACTTTCTCAGTAATACGTGTCTTCTTCGTGTCATTCGCATTCCACTTACTTCATCTTTCATCTTAGCATACACATTCCCTATAGCAGCTATTCTGCCATACTATCTCTATGCCGTTTATTTATCTCTTTGTTCTCTTCCTCTTGCTCTAAGCTATCTGTTTGACATCTCCCTCAACTACTCAATAATAATAGCAACACGATAATGATGTTAATAATTGTGCGAATTTATTTATTAATAAACAGCAAATGTTAAGGGCTAACAGTGTTATTCGGTTGGAAAACTCAGTATCATACAAGGTTATACCTTCTGATTGACGCAGTTACTCTTGCTTTTATTAATAAATAATAGCTATGATAATAAAACTTATGTATTTTATGAGAAAGCAATAGTATCACGTATAAGTTGTTTATTGTTGTCCTTGTCCTTCATTTCTTGAACGTTTAGAAGTAATGACACTTCATTGAAATTGTGTTGGAACACCTTCTTTATTGCGAAGACTATGGATAATCTGAATAAAACTCAGACATGCTGCCATATCCCGGTTCCATACATGATAATCGAATCCTTTACCATTCATGTCCTCTTTACTATTCTGATGTATGCATCCAATCAAATAATGAGATTTCAACGTGGTATTGTTACCCCTAAACATCCAAGGAGTGAAGAAACAATGCAACAAGTAATAATTTATCCGTGATGCTATTGTTATACGTTTGCATGCTCACATTCCTAAATGGGTACACCATTCCATTAGGGTATTTATTTTGCTATTCCTAATTAGGTTCTAGAACTCCAATAGATGGATGATGGTGTGATAAGGTTTGATTTTATGGCTTTTCCAGTTCACTTTATATCGGACATGAGTGAAATACTTTTATTGATAAAAGATGAGGATTCGAATATAATGAATGACTAATCAATTGTATTCAATAATGGATATTGGAGTTATCTATACTGAATCGCAAGTAAAATATATCTACGAAGTTGCTGAAGGAGAACCCTAGTAGTCGTCCGAATCATTGAAACTCGTTAAAACGACGAAAGGCGAATACGTGAAAGGTACTTTACATAATTTGCCGTATACTGGTAATAACCACATGGCACGGTGTAACAGAGAAACCATAGCATCGTGTTGCTACAAACCAAATTCAACTCGGAAATACGTGGAGTATTGAGTAGACAGCCATTATAAATACATGGGATATTTCCAAGCAATATGTCCACATAATCTATATCCTCGCCTCCATTACTTTTTATTACGCTCGTCTAACAATACTTGCTTACTTGCTTACGATTACAAGGCAATGCAGCTAGATATCAATCATTTATCATGCATTTCAGTATAAATATTATCAGTATTACCGCAGTTGCTGCACTGCTTCTAGCCTCAATAGAATCAGCTGTGGGTATGATGGGTCAACCCAAGAGTAAGTACAACGTATTAGCACCATTTATTATCGATATACTAATTGAATGTTGATCCACAAGTGCCGAAAATGTATCTTGGTCAACCAACGGGTGTAAAGGGTGCATTTGGCGAGCAAAAGCTAATGCTCCTCAAGGTTCCTGATGAACAAAGTCCTGTTGACTATATAGAAGCAACGTGGGAGAATAAACCTGCCACTCTTATATGTGTGGATTCAAGTAAACTAGAGGGGGATACCGTTCAACTTTTCTATAATGTAAGTGAATAATCCAATAACTATGGTCATTCTGCCTGCTGCTAACAAGAAGTATGGTAGCAACATCGTTTACCACTTTCTGAAGATATGGATAATATTCGTATTAGTACAGGAGCCAAGTACTTTGGCCATGTTGTAGCCACTCCCTCGCCATTTGGAAAGCGATGCTATGTCATCGATAATGCATGCAAATACACCTACGAGCAGCATATAGCGAAGCTTAGCAGAAAGCTTCTCAACAAAGAGATGTCTTTTAGCGAGCTTATTTCTGACATCACTTCAGGTAAATTCGCAATGTAACTATGCGTATTCTACACTATGCTAACGTTTGTGAATAGCTTTAGCGTATGCAAAGTTCAAAGGTTTTCTATATATCATTCATCCAAATAGTAAGCTATTCTCAATTGATTGTGTTTGCATCAAGCTAACGTGAACACTTGCTATAGACATGTGCTTCGATGCCAATGGGAATTTTCGGATGCGACGACATTATGGCCTGCTTCAAACTGGGCGGATGGCATCACTCTATCAAACGGAAATCTATACCTCCCTTCGCGAGTTACTTTTTGCTCTCATCAAATTGAAGTTAAATAATCAGATTGATCTTAATACGCTTAATACCCAAGTAAATAATATCATTCAGAATATGGGATATCCTATGGCCCCTTCTTCCTCTCCTTCTGGCAGTCGACGCGGCTCTATTTCTACTAATGATCCAGTTCCGTCATATGAGGGTCGACGCAACTCTCCTCCTGGCAGTCGACGCGGCTCTATCTCCGGCACCAGCCTCCTTCCACCATATGTGCCTTAAAGTTTAGTCACTCATTAGAACATATTCTGACTATTGATAATAAACGAATATCGATATTAGACTTGCTTTAGTTGATAATTGTTATTCTATCGTTATATGAGTTACATGATAATAATTGGTCAATTACTATCGTCAATTCTATATCATATATGGCTCATAGCAATATTGAATGCATGTTAATAATATCAATCAAAAGTTTAACCCCAAACAAATCTATTCATGATACTAAACAGCTTTGTAGAGCATAGCACAAGTGGATATGTCATAATAGATTCATGTTACCGCTAAACAAAGATGTAAACGTTAATGACAAACTGCACTAATCGGTTGGAGAAGTTCTGTAAATAAATAATGCATTGGAAAGCGTTGATTTTCCTCTCTTTCTATCATTTTGTTATACTTTATTTTTCTTTTTTTACTCGTTTATTTTATTGTTATAAATACAAAATGTTAGCACGTCAATTACTACGTGTTATCACGACAACTCGAAGTGCTGCTTGTATTCAGCTGGGATCTACTAGGTCTCAATCACTAGTTCTACGTCATACGAGTATAATTAACAGTAGGAATGACAATAGTCGTTGGTTACAGAATTGGCATCGTGCTTATTCAACTAGTAGTAATGAAAAGTCAGAGTTCGACACAAGTAATAGTGATGTGGTAAAGCGAGCGACCATCGAGGACTTGCAAGACATGCAGGAAATATCGCAGGAAACACTATCGGCAGAGGAAGCCAATCGATTAACCGAAGAATTGGTATCAGCAATGACAGTAACAGTAGATCCTAATGTACAAGATACTACTACTACTACTAGCAGCAATGATGAATCATTAGAATTAGATGCAAATGATGATCCCGATTGGTATTTGAAAGAGACGGAACAAACGTCAACTCAATTGGATGCCGATATGATGAATAATCCAGATTGGATGCCACGTTGGCGTCGTTCCATAAATGCTACAACCATGGAGGAGGAGGATGGTGTAGCAAGTATTCATGAGGATACATCCACTACACCATGGACCGTGGAGGACACGCGACAATGGCTAGAGAATGAACGAGCAGATCGAGTGGTTGCCATTGACGTGCGACCCATTGCCGAGTGGATGGATTGGGTTGTGGTGGCAGAGGCACCTACACGTAGTCGACTCGTAGCTTTAGCAGAGGGATTAAAACGAGCAGTAAGTGAAATAATCGATTAGTAGAATGAGCATAGCTGACATATAATAATAATAATAACAATTAGATAAGACAACGACAGAAACGAGTACATCAATACAATCAATCTATAGTTGACGATAAGCATATAGCATCTACTAGTGCTAATAGCAATACTTCATTAACATGGCAAGCAATGGATAGACAAGATCTATTCAGTAATGTACATCATCTTGATAGTATGCCAAGTATTGTGGGACGTGATCCACCAAGTGACTGGCTAGTCGTTGATACGGGTGATCAGTCGATTCATCTATTTCTACCGGAATTACGAACGGAATACGATTTAGATGGAATGTGGCAGCGTCGTTTAACACAACCTACTACGCAAGACTGATGTCTACAATGAATCGGTCAATATTTTATTGAATTATAATAAATGTTATTGAATATGTATCTTCCTACATGATAAATAGACGAATAGAGAATGATATAATAATGACGACTGAATAACATCATCTACAAGGATATTACTAATTGTATCCCCATGATCGTAATAGGTAACAATGGGTAACAATAGTAATACGTAAATAGAACGGAGTAGAGAATAGACTAGTTATTACAACATGGATCGTGTACTAGTAGTGTTCATTCACACATACACATACACGGATTAGAATGGATTACCCTAGTATGTGATCATAGTACCACCCATTAACAATAATGCGCATAAGTCGATAGCATCTACGTCATTGATAAGTCACATTTGCCAATGGAACAACATGTACATGCATCGTTTCATTGTGATGTGCTGGTGTTAACGTGTACATAAGTACAATGATCATCATTAGCATCGTTCTTCTTATTCTTTTATAGCTAAGCACCAGCAAATACAACTGGTCAAGTTACTGCTCGCTCGCATCTGTTTCTTCCCATTATCTTGCCCCTTTCCTTGTGTTTACACAGCTCATCATTACGTATGTATAAGACGTGAAAATCAATACATAGTGGTAAGTGTTCGGTCGAATTAGTAGAATAGACATGTGGGATATTAGTTTTAGTCTACTTTAATGGGTAATACATCTACGAGTGTACGTGTATATGTGTATATGACTACGTAACTATACGAGATAGATCACTATATATATATTAATTAATAATAATAATATAGATCAACGTGTTGTGTTGTGGATGTGGATGTGGATGTGGATGTGTTAATTATTATCTCATTTGTTTCAGTGTCATCAATGTGTGATTAGGGTGAACTCAGGCACCTCACCACTTCACTACTTGACTTCATTTATGGTAGGGAAATTCTCTATCAGGATAAACGAGTATATCACTTCTTTCCATAACTGTTCCACTGTTACTGCTACTACTGCTGCTTCTACTTCTACTTCTACGACTGCTATCATCATATCATCACTCCATTTGTCTATACACGCCTTTAGTGACTGATTGGTTGATTGACTGATTGACTGGCAGGTATTACCACGTTTGCACGCCTATGTCATTTATCTGTCGTTCGCGTGTCACTAAAACGTAGTCATTGTGTAGCACGAAAGTGATAGCCGCTCTTTAGTATTTCTATTTTTACCATACTAAATCCTTTTCTTATCCTGTGTATAGGCGTGCACGTCACTCGTATTGCCTTTTCTTACACTGTTAGCGATAATCACTAAGAGAGAAAGAGTGAAGATAGTCACTCTTGTGTCTATTTTCCATTCATTGCTGCCTATAAAACACGACAAGTAGATATTACTATTGTTATCATCATCATCATCATCATCGCGCTATTGAATTGATATATTCCTTTTGTCTTCTCAATTATATACACGATTCTTCCCTTAGATTCTTACTATATCTTGGCTATTGTAACTTACTTTTGCTTGCTACAACTTTATTATTATTATTACTATCATCTATAGCAACATGAACGATACCAAGTCGCCATTTTTGTATCCCTGTAAACCGACATTTGACGCCGATGCTCATGTTGTTGGCAATGATGATAATAGTATCAGTGAGAAAACAAAGCTGCCATGCCATTTGATGGGACAAGCACGACGAGACTGCTATAAGCAACTACTATCAAAGGATGCCATTTGTTTACCTACTGAGGTTATTGGAGCGATTCTAGATCAGTTAGATTTGCCTACGCTATTTCGGTTAGCCACTGAAGTACTACCAGTTACAAATACAACAACATCAGCATCATCATCATCAGCAGCAGCACCAGCACCAGCACCAGCATCAGCATCAGCATCATCAAATAAAAATAAGGCACATACTACAACACACCAGCAATCGAAATCTACGCAATCATTTAAGCCATTGGATTGGATACGTAAATTACGCTCACGTCCAACTGCCATTGGTAATGATAGAATGACATCAGCACGTCAGCAGGAGAAATCACCGGACACAACAACAGCTACAACAACAACAGCTACTACTACTACCAATACAAAAGTAGATATATTAGCTACTAGTAAATCGCCATCATCACCATCATCGTTTACTACACGCTTGACATCGGTCGGCTTACGTCAATGTGCTCGACACGCACTCATACGTCATTTCTCAAAACGCCCACCCATTCTACTATTACGATTTAGTCAAGAAAACGGGAGAGCCTATCATATTGCATTCTGTCTTAGGGCAATCCATCCTACAGCAGGACATCTTTTATTTACGCCAATGCTAGCCACCGGATTACGCTATACTTACTCGAGAATGAACGGGCTGCCTCAGTGTCGTGGTGATGGACTAGAGGAGTGGTGTCAGGGATGGTCAGTAATGCTACCAACACCAAAGTATCCCTCGCAAACCCTATTACTACCCACAGTTATACCGTCACCAGCAACAACAACACGTGAAAGTAATGCAGCTACTACTACTACTAGTAGTAGTAGTAGTAGTAGTGCGAGTACTAGTAGTAATGCTACAAATGCCGAAACCAATCAAGAAGCGGAATCAGCATTGACGGAAATGATGGCACTTCCACAAACATGGCAAGAACACCATTGGAGACTTGTAGCACCACAGGACAAGTTCAATCCAAATGGTCATTTGTAGCATCAAACAATCCGCAATCGGCATTTCTACGCCGTGTAACGCGATTACCACCGCCAGCAGTGGCTCCTGACACTTATTCGATTAGACGACGACATCAGCGCCTTCGAATACTTGCCAATGCTGCTGCCAATGCCGCCAATGCATCGCAAACAGCTTTAGCACCTACAGCATCCACCGCAGCACCATCATCTACACCATCGACCACACCACCTGAATCGGCCCCCATGCTTAGGAGTGTGCGATCTAATCTATCCTTACTGACAAGGAGCAATCTACGTCGAGCTGGATTCTTTAGCCACGCTATCCCACTACTGGTATTAACGTGCAACATGGTACACTACCCACCACGAGAACAAGAACAGGAACAGCGTCATCATCGTCTGCACAAGGATTGCGTCATCGAGCTGATGCCTCATCTGTATCATCTAGTCGCGCATCAAAAGAAACAATTGATCGGATGGAAGATGAAGTCTATGAATGGCCTGCCTTTGGATGGCATACTAAACTACCGGTAAAACGTGAGGGCACGGTTATTGTACCTGTAAACTCATCTGCTAAACAATGCAACGGACACTTCCCAAATCCATCACGCATTGGAGGTCACGTCGACGACACGCGACAAAGAAAGGCATCACTCAATTGCAGCATACGATGAAGAAGCGCGGGCTAGGCAGTCTCGACTGGTTCTTCCATAAGTCAGATCCACAATCGTTCGCTAGTTTAAAGGAACGAACCATCACTGCCATGTCGGGACAACAAGACGAATGGACACCGGCACATAAGGCACACGGTCTACTACGCTATTCGGTACATCGTAATAGACCGGATATCGGACCACCACCTACCTTCCCTAGACCACGACGTAATGGCGAGCGATGGATTGTTCCAGAGGGTTTCCTATGTGATATTGCTGCTTTAATACCACCACCTGTATCGTCAACTACCACTACAACTGCTGCTTCTACTTTTACTTTATCATCTAATGATGTTAATAGTGGCAGTACTAGCAATAGTAATAACAGCAGTACTAGTAATGGGTCATTGAAACGATCATTACATTGGTTCAAGCATCGTCTATTCACTGACAATGCAAATACAGCAAGCACTGTAACGACTATACCCAACATTAGTAGCAATAGTAGCAATAGTAGTAATAGTAGTAGTGGTAATAATGAGGAGGATAGTAATCAGCAACCTATTAGTACCAAAATACTAATGCAAGGGATACTACATCGATACCGCGTATATTATCAAGTAATCATCATCAAGAAGATAACAATAACAATGCTACATACTACTACTACTACTACTATAACTATACTACTACACTACTACTACTAACTACATACTACAGTAGCTGCACCAACTACCATTACATCAAGTATGGTATCCTCCACTGATCGTCTATTCTACTCATTAGCTGATGTGGTACGTCAAACGGTACAGAACAGTCATAATCGATTACGTATGTCTGCTGATAGTAGTAAGCATATTCGTTTGCATTCCCGTATCAATCATCATGACAATCATACTGATAGCAACGCAACAACAGCAACAACAGCAATAATAATGACGATGATGCTCATGATCATGATGCTGAGCACGATGATGATGATGATGATGATCAGACGACACAAAGTTTAACAGAATCATTATGGCTGAATAATCATGACAATGATCAACGTTCATCATCAAGAGCGCTACTTGATCATACACGATCAGCGCCGTCTATTCTTCAATATCCCGCCTCGTTATCACCAACACTCGTTAAATGATAGGATAATAGGTGGATTTATACGTAAAATACAGTAGTCACTTTATTACTGTATCACATAACAAGTAAATCTACAGAGTTGTGTGTGTATGTGTATTTTATTTTAAACTATCGTCCATCAGCTTGTTTCTTCTTATTTACTTCTTTTCTTTGGCTGATTTTTGTTAATTTTAAATAAAAAGATGTTTCGTTTGTATATCTTTATTATTACAAATGGAATGACAACACAAGTATAAATAGAGTGTGTTAATCTAAGGAGGGAGAGAAAAGGGGAAAGTGAGATGTGTAGCCATTCAACATTCTGTGTATCTTTTCTGATTTCATTTCGTATATTAGTATAAATGTTTATCATGTTAGTCACTACACTTAGACACTATTCACAAGTAGCCTTACCGCAATGGCGTGTTCTATCTCGTCCTAATGATGAAGGAACTCAAGCAACACTATACATTAAAGGTATTTTGCTAGTGATCATCCTACTAAGTAACTCGTAATAATAATGGAGATGATAAGGATTTCTAGCCGAAGGAGAAACTCGGATCACTTTGACGACTGGATGTGGTCGCATCGACTATTGATGCTATCACCGAAACATCATTGGTCAGGTACAGTTTACGGGTAAGAGGAAGATACGTGTGTAGTTGCATTCCACCATGCTTGCTTAGTCAATCGATCAATCTATTCAATTAGATATAGTTGGCCATCCGGTAAACTATCCTCTTTGTGGCCACGTCCATCAGCCACTATTGCATCCGGTCTCTACGCTGCCTATTTGGCCAGTCGTGGTGTACGTGCCATTAATCCAGCGGCCATGCTTACCACACTTGGTGTCGATGCTGGCCTGCACATTGCACGCATCGCTTATCAGTATCGAGTGGCGGATCAACATGCACGAGAACGTGCTCATCAACTACGAGAACGCCTACTAGCATTACGTCGTCAGTACAAGTGTGTACGTGTGGTGGCTCATTCACTCGGTTGTCATCATACACTCGAGGCATTACGTAGCTTGAATAGTCAAGGAGTTGAAGGAGGCCATTCGACTACCCGGGATGATGATGATACTAAGCACATGAGTATGGATCCACGACCCGATTGGCTTCATTTGTGCGCGCCTGCCTGTGCGGAATCGGATGTGGCCGATATTCTCGCAGCCGGACCAGCTCGTCAAGGCACCTTCATTTATTACACTAAACGCGACACGGTATTGTCGTATATGTTTCGTATTATGCATCCACAACAATTGGATGCATTAGGTGCCATCGGTCCTGTAGCAGGACTAGGTGCTTATCCCGGTGTTCACGGATGTGCCGTCGATGACATTTTTACCTGGCGTGTGCATACAGCATACGCGCGAAAATTTCATCAATTTGCCATTGCACCTGGTTAGAGAAATAAATGCTACGCTTTTATTAATGATTAGATAGATAAACAAACAAACAAACACATATAAGCATCATCATCGTCGTCGTCGTCATTTATGCTTTCTTGGCTTTAGCGGCTAATGCTGCCTTCTGTTGTTGTTGTTGCTGTTTACGAAGACCGGCCAATTGGAATGCCTTGCCCGGTTGTTCTCGCAGGTAGAATAGTTTAGCGCGTCGATAGCCTTCACCGCGTTTTAGAATTTCAATCCGTTTGATCATCGGGCTGAACACCGGGAAACGGAACTCTACGCCAATACGTTCGATAATGTTGCGTACGTGCAAACCACTATCCACGCCCTTACGGTAAATGCCAATGCATACACCCATAAATCGAGTGGTAGTACCCTTGGTGCGTGAGGTATACGACTCTACCATCACTACATCACCGGCATTAACGTGGGTACGACTACGACGCGAGATAAGCGCGCGTTTCTCGCCGGTAGGATCAAGTCGCTCAAGTTGTTCCGCGGTAACAACCTCGATCAAGTTACGATTCGTTACTGGACCTTTAGGCAACGGGAATTGCTTTTCCGGTACAATAATCGGATTAGTATCTGTGACAGTGGTGGTGGTGGTGGTGGCAGCTGCTGCTGCATACGATACTCCTAGAATAATAAAGATTACTAATAATACTATTCTTCGCTGTGGTTGTTATTAAGATAGTATTGGATCCTTACCATTATTAGTGGTGAATCGAGCAAGACCCATACGCATACCGACGTTCGCCACTCCAACGAGTGGTGTATTAAGTAGCGGGATCCAACGTTGGCGAAGAGAACCCACTAGGGAATTCATAATGTCGGTGATGTAGTAAGTTAAAAGAAAAGAAAAAGAAAGGAAAACGTCATGTTCATTTTACTCGAGAGATTCCTCGTTTACTTACTTCCAAATAGCACCCACTATTATTTGATAATCAGCTACAATGTTTAGGTTCCGTATAGTACAATCGAGACAACGCTTATTTGGTTCGAGTTCAATAGGTTCGGCCTATAAACATGCAACTCCAGTGATAAATACACCTAGATTGTCGCGTCGCGTATCAATTGTGCATAAGGCATATTTCACGCAACCCACCTTGTTTATGAGGAACGAACAAGGTATGGGCGGTATATTTGGTAATATGCCGGTTAATTCGCAAGCAGCAACACCTGAAGAGAGTAGCAAGGTGGATGCGGATGGTAAGTAGTTGTCGATATATATCGTCTACTAGTATGTGGACATGGATTAAGAATATATATATATTAGATATTTTGCCATCGGATGATGTTCTACGCGCCATTAGTCAAAAGGAAAAGTCGCAGCTCAATAGTAAACTGGCGTATCGCGTTACTACACTATTACTTGATGCGCAACATCAAGGCATGACGCAGGATGTCAAGGGAGACGATTGGACGACACTTAAAAACGCGGTATTAGCAGGTAAGCAATATCCGATGAGGTTTACTAGAAGCTAGATGATGACTAACAATTATAACGATAATGATGATAATGATGATGTAGCGGCCAATAATGATGTAGCCTCATTGCGTACTTTAGCCAGTATTCTATTGCGATACTCCAAGGGTAGGTGCATGTATTTTAAACGAGATATAGTTGTAATGCTTATTGTATTGATGATTACAACTATGTCTAGATGGTAGTGTTTGCTCTTTATTATTATATCGTATACTAAGTGAATCAACGATAAAACATCCACTTGCAACTATGCCGTACTGCTCTACAAGGGTATGTGATATTGCATCTACTTTGTATTAAGCTCACTGGATTGCTTACCATGCCAGACTATAGCTCCTCCGGGTATTACGCGTGATTTGGACAAGGCCGAGACACTATTATCGCAATTAGCGGAAGATAAAGAGCAGATAGTGGCTCAACTTAACCTAGCCTTTATATTTACGTGAACGAAATGACGTGCAACGCGCGCTTTCCTTATGGGAAAATGTAGGTGCGGCAGGTCATCCTACAGGCTATACGGAAATAGGTAAGCACGTAGAGATAGTCGTCATCTACTATTATTACTAGTAGTAGTAGTATTACTGATTAGCGAGTATACAGGCAAGGTGTATCTTATGTCTCGAGGTGGTGTAGCGCAAGACCTTACCAAAGCGTATGAATACTTGGAAAAAGCGGCAATGGCTAAGGATGCGGAAGCACAATATATACTGGGCGTAATGCTTACTCAAGGACAAGGACCAACGGGTAAACCCGAGAAAACACAAGCATTCTCTTGGTTCGAGAAATCAGCATCACAAGGTAAGCAAGCGATGATGATGATAATTGCTGTAGTTATATATCATTCGCTATGTGTGTACTCACCATTACTCGATTCCATTAGGTATGCCTACTGCCCTATACAACACCGGACACTGCTATTTCATGGGTGATGGCGTGGAAAAAGACGAACGACGTGCCGTGGAATACTGGATAATGGCATCAGAGCGTAATGTTCCACCAGCCATGGTAAGTATACACGCACATGATGATAGTATTTGTTGCACTGTTTATGGAAGAGACACTAATCAATATGGCAATAGATCAATCTAGGCAAATTCTATGCTTATGGTCGAGGCGGTCTCGCCAAAGATATGGACAAGGCAAGAGCACTTTGGAGTCGTTTAGCGGATCGTGAGGATGTTTTCGGTGAATCAGCAAGAGAACTATTAAAAGAAACTGCTTAATTCTATATAGCCGACGCTATATCAAATGAATAAATGATTCAGTAAAACGTATATGCTTTATCATCAAGCAATAACTAACAAATAAACTGTTCTAATGACTTGCTTAATATTTATTTAGTATAATAATGGCATCATCATTGTACAACTCAAATGTTATTATTATTATTATTTCCTTATTACGCGTAATAACATTTTAATTGCAACAATGCTTACTGACGATAGTCCACTCGAGGGAATTCCTAATTTCTACGCTTGCTATTTATTGCATTCGTTGCAGGCTTCCTACTATCAACATGCCTATGTTGGTTCAACTAACGATCCCATTCGTCGGTTGCGTCAACATAACGGTGAACTCACGCAAGGTGCACGGAAAACTACTAAGAAACGACCATGGTAAGCGTGAAACTAGTAGGCAACTTGCATAACAAGCATTATTTACTCGACTATACTGACAGGGCAATAGCGGCACTCGTCTATGGTTTTCAAGTCGTTGGCGGCTTTACAGGTAGTGATGTGATATAACGCGTGTTTCTCCTACGCGTATTCAAATGTAATCAACGATCATCCACTTATTGTTCGTCGTCATGTGTAGTTCGAATGGGCATGGCAAAATCCGGAAAAATCGCGTCAACTTGCAGCACTACGCAATATACCACGACAACAAGCATCGGGAAATACGCGTAGAAAACCATCCTCAGCGAGGGTAATAACACGCTATGTAGCCGGTGCCTATGGTTGTCGCGTACCATTGAACTAGCCGTGTTGGATGATATGCTTGCTCAACCCGCATGGTGTAACTGGTCTTTGTCCGTATGGTTAAACCCATCCTTCTCTTCATCTAGTGAGGCATTGGTACAAATTAACAGCATTTAGTAGCTATTGACGATTATCATCTATTACCGTATATATTTGCTGATGGTGGTACTGCACAAGGTAAGGAAAATAAAGTGAATATCATAGTAATGGATATAGTTGCTTACTACCACTCGATTGTCATGATAGTGTGTGCATGGCTCAACAACAGCAACTGTATGATCGATTATTGTTACAGACAACACCATGCTATATATGCAAGAAGACGATAGAGTATACAGTATGTAACCTATGATTTATCATTATAATTCACGATATACTAAATAATGAGTGATAGAATCCAATGGATTGGATATGCTGCGAGTATCAACGATGTAACACGGTGTATCATTTAATCTGTATAGCTCAAGCATCATTGACTTTGTCGCTATCATTGTTGCCGAAACAATGCACTTGTTGTAAATGTCAACATATTATGCCATGGATTGACATGATAAGAATGGCTCAGTGTCGAGCACAACTCTTACTTGAATAAGCTTACTCTCTAACAGCAACAGTTCATAATGACATATGAGATAATAAGGCGATAGCTTGTTTAATTGTAATGTATAACATATAGGAAAAACAAATTTAAAATAAAATAACTCATTTATCTAGTTTTTTATTAATTACTCTCTCGCTCTCTCACTTTCCTTTCTATGTTGACGTAACTCATATTAATGCTTGAGTATAATGACTACGCACGATTCATCACTGATATTCGACAAGGAACTACACGCACTACTTGGTGCGAAACCACCTGTTAAAGCGGTCAAGGTGGAACAATTAACACAACTTGCGGTTAAATATGCTAATGTGAGCTGATTTCTGGTATAAGTGAACGAGCTATAGATCAGTATACTAACTGCTATACTATTACTACTAATATAAATGATTTAGAACTACAAAGCAAACGTGTATAGTGTGGAACGATTTATACGAAAATGTCCACGCGAATATCGATTACTGGATTGTATATTATCGATAGTATTTGTCGTAGTGGTTTATCAATAGCACGTAAATTGGAGACAACTCATAAGATTGATCGACAGCAGATCGATTATACGAAAGAGTATAATCAACGATTTGCACGTAGTCTCGACGATATGTTCCGTTTAGTTATTGATTCTGGTGAACTAGCCAAGGTATTACTACTACTATACAATGCTATTTTGCTATTATTATCTCAATTATATATATTGCATATGCATTCAGACGAAAAGTAGAAGCTACTAGATATCTGGGATAAATTCAATACATTTGACAAGTCAACTCTTGATAGAATAAGAAATAGCCACTTTATAGTTGAAGAGAGTAAGTATATCTAATATAACAATCAATTTGACATTAATAAGCATACATCACACTGTAGATGACAATGATTTACCATCATCTCCTCATTCATCACAACCAATAGAATCCAATACTAACGTAGATTCATCAGCTATCAATAATAGTAGCAGTAATACTGCTATAAATGATCAACAAGCTACGAATAGTGCAACAGAATCTAATGATCAGGCATCAATGTCATTGTTGTCTCAATCGGTTGAACCAACACTAAATGTGTCACAATTATTGCAGGCTGCACTACAACAGAATCCACAACTAGCTTCGTTATTACAATCTCAATTAAGTAGTGCCTCCTCTCCTGATGCATCAAGCATGTCAATGACATCTAACATGGAAGTGAATGGTATATCTGGGTAAGTAAGCTTATTAATAAGTATAACATAATAATGGAGATTAGCGAGTATTTGCACATGTATATTTGTTGTTGTCGTTGTTGTTGTTCTTTTTGGTTGAACGTCAATAAACGTTCGACCTTGTTACTCATTCATTCATTCATTCATTCATTTGTATATATCTCTTGATTTACACCGTGCAGTCTAACTCATGGCAATGCTAATGCATTATAATATTGAATCTGTTGGAATATGAACATCTATATACTAATGAAAGCATGTACACTATTATGTTTATCCTTCCTCTTACCATTTCAATCTACTGTGCTATTCCTTCTCTACGTAGACAAGTTGCCACGTCGACAATCCATTCGAAAGATTTACGATTAAACAACACATCGAATGCTCTCTCTGAATCATCGCAATTAAACAACAACCATAACAACATGGCATCTACATCTACATCTACATCCATGAGTTATCCCAATAGTACAAAATACATCAAGCCTGATACCACTATAGATGATCAAAAGATAAAAGGTAAGTAATTATAATGTTTATGGCTGTTTACTATCACTCAACTCAATTATATTACTAGTATTGGGACGAACACTTTATATTGGTGGTGTTCAAGAACAAATAACGGAACATGATCTAAACGAACGATTCTCTGTATTTGGTTCGGTGAATTGTATTAAGGTAACATGAGTTGACATTATTACTTTTACTATTATAACTAATGCTATCTACCATTAGATTGATCGATCCACCAAGTCAGCAATATTGACTATGCATTCGCATTCCATGGCCAAATTGGCTCGTGAAACATTGCGTACTAATGCAGTTTTACCAGATGGTACATCAATCAAAGTGAGTGAATGATAGTCTAGCTTATTATGATATGAAAGTGTATACTAATTGTAGTGACTACAGGTGGGATGGAAATGTGCTTTGGACCAAAGGCATGTTTCGATTTTCAACAAGGATACTCTATTATCGCATTAAGCGAGTTAACTTCAGAGAATCATCACTACTTGCAACATGCACCTATAGGTGGATATGAACCAACTGCACCATTGACGGGAGGTGTATCTCTAGAGGAACCTGGAGAAGTGGCATCGATTGATTCATCATTCATGACAGCATCTGTAAATACTACGATGTATAATAATGATAATAGCAACAGGATAGATTCGTATACGGACCAGTCTACATTTAATCAACAGCCATACGAGTATAGACAAGCACAAACTTATCATACAATGCCTCATTCCCCTTACCAGAAGCCATACTATCGCGTATCATCTCGTGGACGTGAACGTGATGTCAAGCGTGGTTCGTGGATGCGTCCTTCTCGATCACGATCACCACCACCACCGCCATCATCATCTCATCATCATCAGGTCGATCTTGGTCACGACCACCGTTGCCATACTAGTTTTATTTTTACATTATGCATCATTTGATAATAAATAATAGCTTCTATACGTACATACGTACATAGTGTATGTGTTGTTAAATCAATCACACAACGGAATTCAGTTGTGATTTACAGGGATCTCAGTCTATGCATTTTTTAACAGTTTGATAATTTGCTACATTCCTATTAGATGACGCAATAGGCCATTCCAATTTTGCAAAATCATTGTTGCTTTCTTTCTCTTTGCTGCTCTGATCTTCAAGTGTTGTTTATTCGCTTCCCCCAATACTTACCAACATGGCCTCGTCTGCTGATAACACGTATGAAGGAGTTTTATTCGGTATGGGTAATCCATTGTTGGATATCTCAGCCAAAGTTGATCCCGACATGTTGACCAAGTGAGTGACGTAAGCTGTTTGTAAAAAAAGAACACGACACTGATCACCGACCACTTGACGACTAGGTATGACTTGAAGAGTAACGATGCCATTCTAGCCGAGGAGAAGCATAAGCCAATGTAAGTACTATCGTTTTCTTACTGCTATCATTACTGTTACTAACCCCTTCCTTGTTGATGGCATATAGCTACCAGGAACTTGTCGATACGTACAAGGTCGACTATATCGCTGGTGGTTCTTCTCAGAATGCTCTTCGTGGCGCTCAGGTAAGCTATATACTATTGCTTTAGCGTAACTAGTTGTATTAATCATATTTATATATGTATATTATGTATATGTTGATGACGTAGTGCTTATTGCCACCCAACTCTACGGTCTACGTTGGATGTGTCGGTAAAGATCAGTTTGCAGAAAAGTTGAGATCAGCAGCAGCCAAGGATGGTCTAGCTGTCGAGTACCTCGTTGATCCTGAGACAGACACCGGTCGATGTGGTCTTCTCATTACCGGTCAAGATCGGTAAGTTGCATGCCATTTTATTAGTTTACTTTCATTATGATATTCGTTATGTTTACACGTATGTACGTGTATGTTGTATTGCATCACATTAGCTCTTTGGTTACCGACTTGTTGGCCGCAAACAAGTACCAATCCTCCCATTTGGAGGAACCCCGCGTCAAGGCAGCCATGGAAAAGGCGAAATACTTTTACGTTGAAGGCTTCTTCCTTACTGTATCCTCGAGAGTATTCTCACTTTGGCACAGCATGCTGCCGACACCAACAAGGTACGAGTCTAACTAGCTGCCAGTAATGAGTGTCAAACTAACGATATCGATTATTGCAGGTATTCAGCATGAATCTATCCGCTCCATTCCTTCCCCAATTCTTCAAGGAGCAAATGGATGCCACCGCACCATACTGGGACTTTATCTTTGGTAATGAAACTGAAGCGGTTGCTTGGGCCAAGAGTCATGGTCATGAGGTAAGCATACTAAACGTGTTATTACATGATTGATGATAGGATATATGCATATATACTAATGATTTGAAACATATAAACTGATCAACTAGACTGAAGATCTACGCGAGATCGCTTTATTGTTGGCTAACTTGCCCAAGAAGAACACCCGTCGATTCCGTCAAGTGCTAATTACGCATGGTGCTGAGGCTACATTGCTAGCAGTGCAAGGTCAGAGCTCAGTCGATCAAGTGCGCACCTTCGCTGTACCCGCTGTACCATCGTCCGAGATTGACGATACAAACGGTGCTGGTGATGCCTTTGTCGGTGGTTTCCTCTCGCAACTTATCCAGGGCAAGAAGGCCTCGGAATGCATTGATGTCGGTCATTACTTGGCCGGTCAAGTGATTCGTCGTGCTGGTGCTGAATATCCACGTACAATTGATCTCTCGCAAATGTCGAACTAATAAAGTGACTTGCTCGTCTAACTAGACGATACGAGTATCATTTATTACGAAATGTGATTCGCTTTATTCCTTTTTACATATTGATAGATGGCAAAACTATAAGGAATGCCTGACTCGTCCTTGGCATCAGTTATACTCGTTTGCCGTGCTGCCATTGAGCTGGCTAGCAGATGATGTATGATAGCTCATTTGTATTATGCATATGTTTAGTAGATATATCATACTGTTTTACAACATTCAATCTATTCAACATGATACTGCTTGATATAGCCATCATCGGTGATGATATAATGATTGCTAATACGGTTCCATTTTTTGTAACATGTCATTCTATTTTTATATACTAATCTAAGCAGAACGATTGTTTCAAGGGTTGTTTCATGTTTGCTTCCTGCCAGTATGTATGTCATTATCTACCATAGCAATCATGGCTGTAAGTAATGCGCACCATTCTTTATCGTGTGTGTTATTTCGTAATTTATTCGTCAGATTTCCTTCTTTCCTTCCTTCCTTCTCTCTCTCTCCTGCTTCTCTTTGGCTTCTAATTAGTGCTATCCAAGTTCACTTTTCGTCAGATTGATTTGGTGTTTGATTCAATTACACTCATCTTTTAATACTAACATTGAATGATTCCACATTTGACCACCATTTACTGCACACACACACACACACACACACACGCATTAAACTCAACTCTTGACTCCGTTCTCTCCTCTTCGTGTCTCTCTCTCTCTCTACCTCACTCTATCTATCTATTTAGCTTTCTTTATAGGAATCATTTTAGCTTTATTCTTTGTATTCTCGTTAATTGAAAGTACCTACTCTTCTTTATTGTTTTTCTTCTATTTCCAATACTCGTTTGTTGTTTCGAACTAGGTGGTGTTTGTATGCGTTAATGTGTGAGCGTGTGGGTGTCTCCTATCTCACTCTCACTCTCTTGCTCTCTATTATTATTAAGGTTACACCCGACTTGCATTTTTAACGCCTTGTTCTATCGCGTCCTCATCGTTGTTTCACTCAATTGATTAGTCAAGTACTCTACCAATTACTTCGTGTAGGTGAACGTCTCGACGCTTAAACCGACCAACTACTGATCTGTCGTGAAATTCTCTATTCATACTTGCGTGCTTCGTTCTCGTTTTGATCTGTTGATGATAGTGATTGTTTACCAAGGACAGCTAGCTACTAGTCTATCGTGTCCAGTCCACGCTGTCTAGAAGTTGAAACCGTACGGATTTAGGGAGAACTTGTGACCGATTAGTGTTCTGCGTGCATCTGGGTATTACTTGACTGCAATCCAGCGTAGCAGTACGATTAATATCGATAACCGACGGTGGCGTCATTTACCGCTACGAGTGGAGCGCGGGAGCGCACATCCGCAATTACACATAGTCAAAATATCTCACTACCAGCCGCAGGATCGATAGTTGATTCTGCACACAATCTTATCCTAGACTCTTATATCGACGCATCCTCAATAGCAGCTGCAACGCCACTCAATCTAGGTGGTGTTGGCGGTAGCAACAACAATAGTAGCACTGGTAGCAATAGTAGCAGCAATCATAGTGCTATAGTGAGCGTTGGAAAAAGTCTCGCAAGCAACGCCAGCCTTCTAAGTGGCTTCGACGTGTCGAGCGTATTGAACGGACTTGGTCAACACCAACCCTATCCTGCTTCCTCTTTAAGCGGCTGCCAACCTATTAGTTCTGAATCATTTTTAGCTAATCCTGTAGCATCGCCTTATTTAGCGAACAGTGTTCCATTAAATACCGACTCTAGTACCAAAACAATTGCCGTCAATCCTATTACGCCAGAGCCATCGTCCATTGTTATTCCAGCATTACAATCACGAAAGGAAAGTAAAAGTAGCGGTAGCAACAACAACAACAACAACGAAAGCAGTAATAAGCCAAGTGGAAAGGATACACTAAAGTCACCACGACCTGCCTCCAATAGTAAGGCACGACGCACAAAAGAACCTCGTGTACGTAATCGCAATACGAAAGCATCCACCTCTACTACTACTACTGCATCTACTACTGCTGAATCTTTCATTTCCCATTCCACTCAATCTACGAGTGATACATTGAAACCTGCTATAGCTTATCCATCACCATCACCAATTAACACGATGAATAGCCATATGCAAACATTCTCTATTCAACCGCAGCAGCAGCAGCAGCAGCAGCACAGCAACAGCAGCAACAGCAACAACAACAACAAAGAATGATGCATCAATCTACACAGCAGCAACAAAGTTCGCCTGCTATATCTCATGGTTCCATTAACTCACCACTACCTACATCGATTAATTTTCAAATGCAACACTCGCCACAACAGATGATACCATCAGCATTAGGTGCATCAAATGCACAATCCATGCCAGTGAATGCACCATGGGCGGGTAACGATAAAATCTTTAACTTATTCATTCACGATTACCTTGTCAAACGCGGATGGCATCGTACAGCCGATACATTTAGCGAGGAGGCAGCTGCATTTCTAGGAGGAGTAGGAATGGAAGATCATCAAAATACTCGAAAGAATGCAAACAGCAAGTTAGCACTGGTACCGCCCATTGATGTACCATATGCATTCATGTTTGAATGGTGGTCTTTATTCTGGGACACGTATTCCGCTGCTACTAGAAGAGGTGGATCCAATGAAGCTCAAGCATTTTAGAGGTAATATCTTAATAATTGATAGTAGTAGTATGATAATACTAACTCATGTTATTCATCTAGGCGGTAAAGGCACGTCGTGCATCAATGGATCATTCTATTGCAATGGCCTCGAATAATGCTACGACTACAGCTAATACTACTAGTAGTAGTAATGTAGCAATTGGTCAGAATAACGAGACTGTTCCAACAAATACTACACACCCGCATTCATTTAATACATCTTTACCTCAACCGACAGCATCGCTAATGTCTCCCTCGCAATCGTTTACATCGCCTAGTCAAATGGCTACACCATTGGGATTACGTCAACTACCGGTACAGTCATTACAGTCGCAATCAGCATTGGCTGGAGCATCGCCTAGTCAACCGAATACTGCCACTACACCGGGACATCCATTAGGGTCACCGTTGTTTACACCACCGCATCAGCATGCACGTCTACCCTCGGAAGCTGCTAGTGTTGCCAGTACCACCGGAGGAGGCAATGGTCCTGATCGTTCATCCGCCACACCCATGAGTCCTACAATGACGAATAACTCTGTAGCAACGGGAAATTCACCGGTCACGGCAACGCCATTCAATCTGGCAGCAATGATGGGTCAACCCAATGCCGCTATGCTTCCACCACAGATGCAACAACAATTCGCGCAGCAATTATCCAATCCAAATCGAGTGCCTGATCGTATGTTGCAACTTGCCTTACAAATGGCTGGACTTAGTGATCGACCACTTGCCACATTAACTGCTGATGAAAAGGTAATGCTAATATAACATATATATATGTATGCATGTAGATATACTAATAATACATGTAATAGAATAAAATAATGGAGAATCTACGTCGTTTATTGGCCATGCAAAGTATACAACGACCTATGGGACGACCTGGACTACCGGCCAACGTCAACACTGGCATCTTCCCTAATCTAGTCATACCATCGGGACAGCCATCTGCATTGCAGTCACCTCCACCTAATTCGGCACAATCAGCATCCGGTCAATCAATGGTTCAGCCATCGCAAGCTCAATTCAGTCAATTTATGCAAGCGGTTGCTAATGAGAATCCAAAATCGCCGTATTAGCATCGACAGCTGCTTCTGTACTACAAAATAACAATAACACAGCAATAATAATAACGGCAATAATACAAGTGGTAAAACAAATGAGGAAATGACCATGTCACCACAAAAACGATCAGAATCAGCTGCGAATGCTCTAGGTATTACAGTAAGTATAATCTAGTTAACTGATTGAATACTAAGTTGTATGATTAACTAGAATGCTGATGACAATATATCAGTTAAAAAACCGCGCACTGAAGCAGATTCACCTCATCTATCGGGTGCAACATCCGACAATGTTAATACAACTACCAATACCAATGTAGTAAGTTGTAATAACTAGCAGATTAGAATGAGGCAATTAATCATGATGCTTTATAGGAGACACCGTTAACAGGAAATACCATGCCACAAACTGGTCTACCACCCAATGTAACAGCAGAAAGTAAGTGGATGTAACGTATACAATGACTATTACAAGTAAGCTAATCTATCATGATGTAATTAGGTATTAATGCTCATCTAGTAAAGATATGGGGTCCACCTGTAGGATGGACACCTCAGGTAAGTGATATTATCATCATTGTCATCCAGTTGATTAGTGAGTGTGATATTAACATTGTTATAGCAAATGCAAATATACCAGCAACAATTGCAACAGCTACATCTTCAACAAATGCAAGCACGCCGTTTAATACAACCTGGTGCGGGTATACCATTTAATGGGATATCTAATGTAAATAATAATAATATAATAACAATAACGGCAATCATCTTAATACTACCAACAATATAATGTCAATGATGCAAGCTGCTGCTAACAAGTCGTCGAACAACCAATCGGGAAACAACAACGAGGAGGGTAATCTAGCAAACAACTTGTTAAACAATACCAATGGATGGAGAATGCTTCACGATCTCACACAAGAGATTAAACAGGGTCAAATGTCACATACAAACACGCAAGAGGAAGTGAATACTGATCCTACTAGTAACAACAACAACAACAACAGCAATAATAATGGCAATACAGAGACTACTCAGACGATGGATACTCAAGCGATGAACGCTAATCAACAAAGAGTAGCTGGATCGCCAATCATTATACAAGCATCGGTGAATGAACAAACAATGGGGACAGCTACACCGGCTACACCGACTACAACCGGTAGTGCATCAACTGGTAAAGTAGGCAAGAATAATCGAACGAGTACTGCCAAGGTGCGTACACCTAGTAAGAAGCAGTCCAAGAAGACACAAAAAGCAGCAGCGGCAGCAGCAGCAGCAGCAAGTAAAGCGGCAGAATCATCAGCAATTCCTTCGCAAATGGTAAGTCAATTATTTTACTAACCTATTCATTGGATTAAATAATATGTATAATGTCTAATACATATCATATATATATATATGTGTGTATATTCTACGTATAGACATTGACCATTAATCCGTCCATGACTGCACCCACTAATGTGCCGAATGATTCAAATGAAATAAAGAATACGACCACTAGTAGTAATGCACCTGCTTCAACGACAGCAACAACGGCGACAGCGACAACAGCAACGGCCGTAACCATGCTACCACCCGATACGGCTAACAGTATGATGGCATCATTCGGTGTCAATAACGCGCAAGCCGGTGGAGATCAATCGATGGACGTGGACGAACTCGAGCGTCTACTCATGGGCGATACCGGTGATGAACATGGTGGATTCGACCTGACAAACGAGATCGACATTGAGTCCTTAACCAATAGTGGATTTTTCTCAAATTTTAGTGGTTTTATGGGCTCAGGTAAAGCAGATCTCTCGGAATCCTACATTTTCAGTAAAGAATAAATAATAACTAAACATGTATCTTTGAACTATTTTGTTTTTGTATTTGAAAATAGATCCTCAATTACCGATATCGTTCCCGGCTCAAGTGCTCAAGCCGAGAGCGACACTTACAGGGCACACCAATAAGGTGGCGACTTGCGCCTTCTCAATAAGTGGTCGTTGGCTGGCCAGTGCAGGTCACGATAAAAAGGTAAGCGGGAAAGGATGACTTAGTTGCGTAGAAATTAGAATACTAAACATACGTGTTGCGTATACATACACTCTTACGATATTACACTCTAGATATTGTTATGGTCATTCGCCAATGGTCAATTACAACATACGCTAACCGGGCACTCTGGACATATTAATTCGGCGAGATTTAGTCCGGATACTCGAGATCTACTCGCTACAGCATCCTACGATAAAACGGTGCGTATTTGGCATTCCATCAATGGGACTCAACCGGAATGTGCCATGATATACAATGGACATCAAGGCAATGTTACAGCGGTCGATTTCTGCTCCATACCAAATAGCGATATGTGCTATTCGGTAGATGCAGAGGGCGAACTACAAGTTTGGAGTATTAATACAGGATTACGTAGCAAGACTATACGTCTAGTAAGTGAATACTGCTGTTATTATTGTCATTATAACTTATGCTGATTACTATTATGCTATTAGCAATCGAGTGGATCATCAAAATACACCGGCTACTCCAGTAATCCATTACGTTCACGTCCTGGTCATGGATCGATTGTAGCAGTTGCACAAGCCACCATGTTAATCATTATCGATGTTAATCAATGTCCTGATGGTTTGGTTACCTCGTCGAATACTGGTGTACGTGTACTGTCTACACCGCATCAAAAGAACATTGGACAGCTGGATTGGTCGTTGGACGCCGTCTACCTAGTGACGGCAAGTGAAGATGCGGTCTGTGTATGGGATGCAACCACATTTAAACCATTACATACGCAAACAGCACAAACAGGCAAGATTGCTAGTTGCTGTTTCGTGTCAGAACCCGTAACAAATGGTAATGGTAATGCCATCACCACTACCACATCGAGAATTGCCTTTGGCGAATACGAGTCAATCTACTTGTGGCGATTCCGTGATACACTCACTAGTACGACAACAACTACGACAACTACGGCAACAAATGGATTCGGCACTAGTAATGAACGTAATGATACAAAGGGTCAAGTAGATACACCAGCATTATCGGTTACCACCGTACAAAGTGGTATGGTGAATTGTTTGGCACCGTTGATTGCACTGAAAGAGGATGGAAGTGGTACATTTGCAGTTTGCTTAGCCAGTGGTAGTGGACATCGTGACTCTAATCTAAAACTTTGGGATGTACTAGATCAACGTCCAACTACCACGAGTATTTAACAATTCAAGTGTATATGAAGATCATGTTGATGTGTTAGATACAACAACGGCTACAATGAAAATAGACTGTCTATTGGAGATGGTTATCCATTTCAATTCTCTCTATCTCTCTACTTCATTTAGTTATTCATTCTATTACGCGTCTTTACGTATACGCGTCTGTCCTCTTATCCCTTCATTTGTCGCACTCTATCTTTTCTTTTCTTTTCTTTATATCTATTATGATTTTCGTATTTTATATTTAATTAGTTTTGTGTTCTTGTTCCGTATCTTATATTCTTGTGGCTATCTCGTTTAAACTAAATATATACACCTCACACTTATTGCATGAATATCACTGCTATTAGCCTATTTTATTTATACAATACAATAGTCCAAATCATGAATGCTGCGCAGATGATGTGATAACTGTTTCCGTTACCGTGTTATCGGGTATCGTCAATGAAGCCAGATGTTGCGTGTCATTAAGATATACCGATTCAAATCGATAATTAGCTATATTATGACGAACAGTATTAGGCGTGTGTCGACCAACGTACGAAGGTAACGCACGATTGTTTGCATCATGATATACTCGAATCTCGTTAATGCACGTATTATGATGTTCATAAATCGTCATACGATCAAGTACACCATCGAGTAATGAAGCGAGTATAACACGCAACAATCGACCATGAACTAGTGTAAATACAATGGTAATAACAAGGGCAATAATGATAATAGATCATGTTTAATCATTGTTACATTAGTTCAATCTATATTATATCATAGGATACGACTATATATACATGAGACAACCACTTACTAACTATTGCTAAATGTCGATTACTGCCACCATACTCGTCTAGTAATTGCTGAATGGCGGGTAGTGCACGCGCCTCTACCTCAGCTGCTGACTCGCCATTAGGTGAACGTGCATCGAAATTGCCGCTATTCCACTCGTCCATTAATGGTGACAGATTCTGGTTGGCCTTACCATCGAAATCACCCCAGCTAATCTCCTCTAGCCCGTTAACCGTCTTGTTATTATTATCAGTGCAGGCAGTAAGGTTAATGTTACTAGTTGCGTATTTAACTACAAATAAAAAGAATCTACTCCTACCAGAAATGGGACCTCTTTATGCCATTGACGTATGTAGTCGGCTGTTTCTCTAGCACGCTAATTATTATTATTCAACATGTAAATATACGATAAGACGATGCTACTACAAAGTTGTTATTATTACCTGCATTGTACTAGAAGCTACTAAGTCAATAGTAGTCGATGCCAGTCGTTGACCAAGTAATCGTGCTTGTTCCCTACCCACGTCGTTAAGCGGATAATCTACACCAGATCCTTGTAGTATGTTTTTAGCATTAAGCTCTGTTTCGCCATGTCGAATCAATAATAGCGTGGCGTACGGTGTTGTTGTTGCTGCTGACGTATCACTAGATACAGACGATAAAACGTGCGTGTTCATTATGTTTAATAGCAATACCACGTCAACAACTAGTGTCAATATAGATAAATACTTGTACTCTCTCGCTTGCTCGCTCGCTCTAACCAACTAAC
Organism: Syncephalis plumigaleata; assembly: GCA_025201365.1. Classification (NCBI taxonomy): domain Eukaryota; kingdom Fungi; phylum Zoopagomycota; class Zoopagomycetes; order Zoopagales; family Piptocephalidaceae; genus Syncephalis; species Syncephalis plumigaleata. The sequence continues at coordinate 191,206 of JAIXMF010000004.1, read as the reverse complement.
TAACTAATTAACGAAGTGTTTATATATATCAAACGATACTAGTCAATGACGACTACATCCAGTGGCTAACATGAAAGTACAATAAAGCAAAATAAGAATAGAGAATATGTAGCCGTAACAGTTACGGTGAACAGTAAGTAGTAAGTAGCGGATTCTGCAATAGATCAACAAAAGATGGGATGAGGAAATGAACTATTTCGATATTCGCTACAACTATGGTTGTAGTAATGTAATGGCAAAAGGTAATCGTTGCCATTATTAGGTATCATCGTCGCCTTTTTTCCGAAACTAACCGCACGCGTTTCTTCTACAATCGTACACTAAGGATAAATTATTTGCCAATTTTGTTCAATCGTTCTACAATCGGCGTTAGCTGGATCATTGTTGCCGATTCACTTTATGTAATAAGCTGTTTCGTCTTTATTATAGCATTAATGTTTTGTGCTTATACGTATTAGATTTGTCAATAAATATCCATAATCACCTGTATACACTTGTCTAAACGCGTTTACATTTGGTCATATCTAAAAAGCAAACAACTTAAATCAGTACAATGCAATCGTATCATACTATCATTACATGCATTAGACATTATTTTATCATCAAATCTATTACCATTCAATAGGTTAGTGCATATCGGTCAGCTATTACGACATTTAGCACATCATACACTAGTAGTGTATCACCAGCTGTAAAGGTATACCACATTGTAATTGACACTCCATTGTAGATAATGTTTAATGATACAACGTTCTATGGACTACTTGGTCGGCTACACATCGTGGCAACATATGTCGTATGAATGTGCCATATTGAAATATTCACTTTTATTATTCCTTGATGTCTACATAGTTAATCGATGATTACCTCGAATAAACGCATACTGATCGTAAAGGTCGACCGTCAACTGTCGTCCACTGAACCAGCGGTCATAAAGCATCTTCACCACTTGCTGTGCATCAGACACGTCATCAAACTGCACGAATATATAGGCGGCACCAGCGGTATCGTCGTCAACTTCAATGTGAATACAGGTTACGACATCAAAGCGACGACACTCCTCCTCGAACACTTCGCTTAGTGCATCGTCCGCTTCACCGGCAGTGACTGCATTAGCAATACGCACCACAGTAGTTGTCGTGTTGTCGCTCTTTTGTGCTCGATCATGTGCAACACGAGCTGCCTATACCAGCAATGTTATTCGATATACCAGTACATACGTGTTGCCTACCTCTTCACTCTGTGCGAGTTTCTGCATTACCGCATAGCGCTGACCTCCTTAATGCTGATGTTTTCTTCATTCAATACGCTATTCAATGGTTCCACCGGTGATATTGCCATGGATTGTCCTGTCAAGGTATTGGTATAGTATACTTAGATTGCTATGTATGTATGTATGTACATGTATGCTACCTTTGACCATAGTACTCGTAGTAGCAGTATTAGCTATAGTAGCAGATGATGCTTGAAGTGGTCCTAATCCTTTTAATGCTTTCATGCCTTCGATCAATGTACCAGGCATCATGGCCGTAATAACATGAAGATTATTACCGCCTAGCTCGAATTCATTCATTGCTGCTATGGTCATTGGCTCTACTTCATCTGATTCAAATCAATAAATCTAGTGCAATTTAGTAAATGGATTTATATACATGTCTTTTGCTATCATCTTATCCGTAGGTCCTGTGCTGTCTTGTAGTCTATTCGACTAATGTTATTAACAATTTAATGGCTAGCAACCTAGTGAATGGAATGACCACGTATGCATATATGCTTACAACAAGAATGCAATGCTCAATTTTACCAAATGCATCAATGATAGTTTACAGTGTCAACTATACCATACTAAATAAATCGGATCAACATTACAAATACTCGCATACTCCATAATCATATGCAGTATTCGATGAGCATTTTAAACCGTGTATTTAATAAATATGTTATACTGATAATGCTTACGGTTAACTGCATAGGAGTAGCAACGAGTAAACAAATAGAATACACGATAGACAATATAATAAACAAGCAGCAACTAGTAGAATGACTGACTTGTCACGAACGAGCAAGGAATGAGCAAGGAAGGGTGCATGAACACGTATGCCAGTTTATTCGAAGAAGCAGTGTATGCTTGTATGTGGTAAACAGAGTATGGAGATGGCAGTAAACAAATAAAAATACAAATAAAAGCATGACGTAATAGTGGCATACAAACAGATGACGGAAGAGAGTGGTAAAAGTGAAAGGTGCATATTACAACGAGAACAGTAAACGCTTAAACATTGATAAATAAGCAGGACAGTGATAGAAAACAAAGGACTAGAACGAACAATAAACAATGCATATTGGTATAATAATAACGACAAGTGAGCATGTAGATAGGCTAGAGGAAGAGGAAAACAAAGAGATAAATAAATAGCATAGAGATAGTATGCAGAATAGCTGCTATTGGGAATGTGTATGTTAAAGTGAAAGAGGAAGTAAGTGGAATGCGAATGACGCGAATAAGACGCGTATTACTGAGAAAGTGAATAGAAGGAAAAGAAATAACTAGCATATAGTTAAGAGGAAGTGGACGCGTGTTATTTACTGACAAGTGGAATGTAGTTGGCACGAAGAAGGCACTTACTGTTTAGTGATGAGGGAAATGACGGGGGAATGTAGTTGGCACGAATAAGACAGTATGTGAAAGAAGTCAACGACAAGTAGAATGCAGTCAAGACTAAGAAGAGGTGTATTGTGTAATGACAAGTGGAATGTAGCTAACACTAAGAAGACAGCATTGGTAAAGTGAAGGGAAATAGCAATGAAATGAATACTTAGAAATGGATTAGTAAATTGTTAATAGTAATTAATATTTTATTGATAGATTTATTAGAATAAATTAGTAGTTTATTATGTAAATGAAAATGAAAGTGGTTAAAGATAATTAGTGAATGTAAATTGTTAATAGTAATGTTCTACGGCCTCCTTTGGCCGTAATGCTATATAAGTCTCCAATGATGTGATCGTAGCTAATAATATTTGAAAATATATTAGCTGATCACTGGTGAAGACCTCAGAGTGGTAAACGTGGCATTTAAGCCCGTCGCCACGCAAACCTGCCTTCAGCAATGGAATCGGTAGCGATCCATTGCCGAGGTATATTTTGTTTTCTGGTGTCTCGCTCAGCTCGGATGTTGAGATGCTGTGCACCAGGAGGGATTGCTACCGTTGTGACCCTCGTTCCTTCACTTTAGCTGTATATAATATTGCTACATTGTTGTTTGTTTCGTAAATGCAAATTATATTCCAGCCATCGTCAACGTTGCCGATATATTTGACAACTTTTTCTATATCTAATAAAGTTATATTTACTGTATAATTAATATTAGTATATTTGTGTGTTAATTATATAATACTTACCTTAAAAAATTGTTATTTTTGGGACTTCTCGCATAGAAGTCCCACTTGCCGTTGACACCCTTTACTTGGGCTTTTTAAGGATGTCCACAGCAGCGTATTCGTGTTGAGTCCCTTTGCCGCGTGTTGATATAACCAGCGATTGCAAATGCTCGCTTTGCTGGTTATATTGCTGTTTGATGTAAACGGCGTAATGGTCGCCAATGTATTGGACCTGGAACCAGATCGCAAGTACATTTGTGTGGTGCCCAACTGCTGGTTACATCTGAAAATGTGTAACTTGCAAACTTACCATGGTTGCGCTTAAGTCCCTGATGCGCTGCATTCTCAATATAATACCATGTATTCAACCACTCTTCGCCATCGCGCTGGCTGTGTTCTAAGAAAACACCGGTGGCTATCGAGAGAGACCGTCTGATGACGGCCACAGGCTCAAATGTGGAACCTGCCTCGAATTTGACGCTGACGCTGTTGAAATAACCACGGCGCCAGCTGCTTTCCGTGGTTATGCGTCGACGATAGACATCATACCAATGCGCATTCTTTAGCACCCCCATCTCACCTTTTGATATAGCTAAGATAAGTAAAAAAAGTTGTAGTCAATACGCATCGCAATAAAAGCAGTAAAGGGCAGGTGTTCTAGCTTACCGATTGCTTGTATAGCTTCATTTTTATATGTGATTTTTCGTAGTTCGTATATAATGATATATTGTATTGCTAATCTACACGCCAACTAACACATCACGTCATTGTCTTGACACCATTGTAGCAATATCTTTATTGTAGTAGTCTATACACATGAGCCAAGTACACAAAGCAATGCATTGTCATTCAAATAGAACCATTCAAAGATGCTCAATAAAAATATATCTAGTTTATTTGTATTACTAGCAATCATAAGCACTAATACTAATTGACATGTTTGTTATTAGTGTCTAATGGCATTAATGATGTACTAATCCATTCTAAGTATCCATTTCATTGCTGTTTCCTTTACTTCTTTATCAACGCCGTCTTCTTAGTCTTGACTGCATTCTACTTGTCGTTGACTTCTTTCACATACTGTCTTATTCGTGCCAACTACATTCCCCCGTCATTTCCCTCATCACTAAACAGTAAGTGCCTTCTTCGTGCCAACTACATTCCACTTGTCAGTAAATAACACGCGTCCACTTCCTCTTAACTATATGCTAGTTATTTCTTTTCCTTCTATTCACTTTCTCAGTAATACGCGTCTTATTCGCGTCATTCGCATTCCACTTACTTCCTCTTTCACTTTAACATACACATTCCCAATAGCAGCTATTCTGCATACTATCTCTATGCTATTTATTTATCTCTTTGTTTTCCTCTTCCTCTAGCCTATCTACATGCTCACTTGTCGTTATTATTATATACCAATAAGCCTTGTTTATTGTTCGTTCTAGTCCTTTGTTTTCTATCACTGTCCTGCTTATTTATCAATGTTTAAGCGTTTACTGTTCTCGTTGTAATATGCACCTTTCACTTTTACCACTCTCTTCCGTCATCTGTTTGTATGCCACTATTACGTCATGCTTTTATTTGTATTTTTATTTGTTTACTGCCATCTCCATACTCTGTTTACCACATACAAGCATACACTGCTTCTTCGAATAAACTGGCATACGTGTTCATGCACCCTTCCTTGCTCATTCCTTGCTCGTTCGTGACAAGTCAGTCATTCTACTAGTTGCTGCTTGTTTATTATATTGTCTATCGTGTATTCTATTTGTTTACTCGTTGCTACTCCTATGCAGTTAACCGTAAGCATTATCAGTATAACATATTTATTAAATACACGGTTTAAAATGCTCATCGAATACTGCATATGATTATGGAGTATGCGAGTATTTGTAATGTTGATCCGATTTATTTAGTATGGTATAGTTGACACTGTAAACTATCATTGATGCATTTGGTAAAATTGAGCATTGCATTCTTGTTGTAAGCATATATGCATACGTGATCATTCCATTCACTAGGTTGCTAGCCATTAAATTGTTAATAACATTAGACGAATACTACTACAAGACAGCACAGGACCTACGGATAAGATGATAGCAAAAGACATGTATATAAATCCATTTACTAAATTGCACTAGATTTATTGATTTGAATCAGATGAAGTAGAGCCAATGACCATAGCAGCAATGAATGAATTCGAGCTAGGCGGTAATAATCTTCATGTTATTACGGCCATGGTGCCTGGTACATTGATCAAAGGCATGAAGCATTAAAAGGATTGGCACCACTTCAAGCATCACTGCCGCGATAGCCAATACAGCTACTACGAGTACTATGGTCAAAGGTAGCATACATGTACATACATACATACATAGCAATCTAAGTATACTATACCAATATCTTGACAGGACAATCCATGGCAATATCACCGGTGGAACCATTGAATAGCGTATTGAATGAAGAAAACATCAGCATTAAGGAGGTCAGCGCTATGCGGTAATGCAGAAACTCGCACAGAGTGAAGAGGTAGGCAACACGTATGTACTGGTATATCGAATAACATTGCTGGTATAGGCAGCTCGTGTTGCACATGATCGAGCACAAAAGAGCGACAACACGACAACTACTGTGGTGCGTATTGCTAATGCAGTCACTGCCGGTGAAGCGGACGATGCACTAAGCGAAGTGTTCGAGGAGGAGTGTCGTCGCTTTGATGTCGTAACCTGTATTCACATTGAAGTTGACGACGATACCGCTGGTGCCGCCTATATATTCGTGCAGTTTGATGACGTGTCTGATGCACAGCAAGTGGTGAAGATGCTTTATGGCCGCTGGTTCAGTGGACGACAGTTGACGGTCGACCTTTACGATCAGTATGCGTTTATTCGAGGTAATCATCGATTAACTATGTAGACATCAAGGAATAATAAAAGTGAATATCTCAATCTGGTACATTCATACGACATATGTTGCCACGATGTGTAGTCGACCAAGTAGTCCGTAGAACGTTGTATCATTAAACATTGCCTACAATGGAGTGTCAATTACAATGTGGTATACCTTTACAGCTGGTAATACACTACTAGTGTATGATGTGCTAAATGTCGTAATAGCTGACCGATATGCACTAACCTATTGAATGGTAATAGATTTGATGATAAAATAATGTCTAATGCATGTAATGATAGTATGATACGATTGCATTGTACTGATTTAAGTTGTTTGCTTTTTAGATATGACCAAATGTAAACGCGTTTAGACAAGTGTATACAGGTGATTATGAATATTTATTGACAGAAGCAAATTTAATATATTTGATACAGACGATGATATATGGCCTGTACTGAATGGAAATAGGAGATATACACATATACAAACGTTTGCTTATTCATGGTATGCGTGCATATCATTATTAGAATGACATCTAGCATATTACTTTTATAGCATTTACCATACGATAACGATGAGCATACGTTAATGCATGCTTGTATTCCTTCATTACATAACATATATGTAGTATCGTAGACTGGACTAGTAGTCATTTTATCTGTCTAACCGTTTGTTTATCCTTCAATATGGCCATTTACTAGGCGACATTGTTACATATCTGCCTACCTCAATTGTATACGCATTTCAGGTCTATAATAAACCATGAATTCGTCATATGATCATCATCATCATCATCGGATTTGCCACTAGATCACATGACATCGCATTAATGGAATATCTGCTAAAACAATGTTACAAATGAGAAATAGCCATATCATTAAATAATTAATTGGTCAATGTTGAGGAATATCACCAAACTTGATGTTACTATTACTTCTCAAATACGAGAACGGGAAAATAGATCCACTCTCTAGCAATGACATATCACATCGCATCGGCATCTTTACATTGTATTCTATCTTATCATCCCCAATCATTGCGACAATTAGGTTGGTGAGTGGGGAGAAAGGTAGATCGAGTACAGCGGTAATTATAGAGAACTCTATTGCTCATCCGAGATAGTATACACTCAAGTAGATGATGTTTTTTTTACTTTCCCCAACCGGATGAGTAGCGTGATTCAGTACCGTCAACACCAATATCATGACATTGCACGGAGCCACAAGTTAGCAATCATGTTCATATGCTCCATTGGAAACGCGTTATTAGCGAGGATTGAAACAAGATCTGAGAATCCAGTTTACAATACAGGAATGCTGACCGTAATAATGGCACTGGCAATAATTATAAAAGTGTACTTGATCACCTTCACCCACTTACAAGTCCTATTCTTCTCCTACACCTTTTTTCCTCTTTCAATACGCTTCATATTTTCATTATCGTACGTGTGCGTGTGTGTGTAGTCTCTTCTCTACACCTGAATAATCTATTGCGTCATATAAGATACAAAAGTAAGAAAAGCATAGCCGGTATCAACGCAAAGTTCACTTTGTCACTATCGTTTCTTCCCTTCTCCTTTCTATTCTAGTCTCTATTTTCTTGTACGTCTACTGGACTACTCGATCAACGCGGCAGCAATTAAACATTTTCATATCTGCGTTGCCACTTTGTATGTGCATACGTGTGCGTACATCCACTTTTCTTCTATTTAATCGTGGCCCTGGTGAACCAAGTCTTTGTCATTGAAAAGCGTCGCTTCCTCTCTCTCTCTTACTCTCCTCTCCTCTCTATTCTTTTTCATATTTGACGGTCCGCTCGCTAACAACTCACCCACTTCTATTGATAGTATATTATTACCGTCACAACTACAACGACGGTTTCGTATCCTGTTCGCTTTTGGTAAAGGAGTTGCTATTCCTGTTTTCTCTTTAGACATTCCACTTATTGTGTGCCGTCACTCATCTTATTCCATTCCACTTGTCTACCTTTTCTCTTTACTACAATAGCACTGCAATTGCTACTCACCAGTTACTTGCTTGTCTAACCGAATACCAATAGTCTCATTCTTTTAGCAAGTAAGTAATAATCACAACAATAGTATATCATCAATTGGGTGTAGAGCAGTAGTGTAGTAGTAGTAGTAGTAGCTGCAGCAGTATATGCTAGTCAAATGAATGGCTATCATTATCGCCTGTAGCATTCATACCTTGTCCATCTGACTAACTGGCTGGCCTTTGCGCTCGTTCAATTGAATGGCATCAAAGTAGCGCAGACGTGCCATATTATTGGTCACACAAACCTGCATATATTGACATCGCCATGACTAGCATCAGTTATCGATCTATTAGAGATAACGAAATAGGTCATCTTTCTATTATGAATAGATGATAAAGTATGAAGAATCTTTATGGAAGATTTTCACATGTTTATGAAATGATGGGGAGAATGCGGTCCAATCAACTACCGGGTTATTTTTGAGGGCTAACAAAAGTTTTCCAAGGTTTAGAATCGTCTCTTCTTTTTATTGTCTCTCTCGCTCTCTTTATTTCTTCACTTTATCTTTTCCTCCTCATTCCACGTCAATTAGCTTACTCGCCGTTCACTCACTTGCTCGTGTTCATTCCACGTTTACCTGCTATTATCTGCATTATACCTCGACTAGCAATACTATGTCTGACCCGGCTACACGTCGTTCTTCAAGTCCAGTAGCGTCATTATCGCGTCCTGTTACGCCACCTACCTCGGCTACCATTCGAGTGTCACCGTCAGAATTTACATTTCAAAGCAAGTCATTAAGCGTTAGAAGGTACTCTCTTTTCGCGTGACAGTCTATTAACCTGTATTATTTCCATTATTATCACTATTATCGCTATTATAGCATCTAAAACCAATAGTCAGGTACTCGTAGGTCGTGTTTCATTACGAATTGTGGCAGCCGATGCCCCTATTGGATTCAAGTTTAAAACAAACGCTCCTGATCGTTACAGCGTTCGTCCAGTACTTGGTGTGTTATGGCCTTCAGGCGAGAGTGTCGAGATATTCGGTTAGTATATATATGATCAATCCCTTTCCTATTCATTCATCATGTACTAATATGAACACTTTCATTAATTAGCCCGTTGCGAAGGAACGGTTCAATCAGACGATCGTTTCATGATTGAGAGTATCACCCTTACGGAAGAGGAGGCACAACATTTGGACTCTAAAAAGGTATGCTATTCATTTAGAATAGAATCATTTACATTGTTATAATTAGTAATAACCGATATATACATTTCTATTTGATTATCATATCATGTCATATCATATCCTATAGCAATGGAGAGGTTTTGATCGACGTCGCATCGTAGAGAATTTTATTCACTGTCGAATGCCACTCCTGCATAGTAACAATAGTAGTTCATCATCATTTCATACAGTCAATCTTGCACCTAGTACAATTGTCGCAGCCACCACCACTACCGCGAATACCTCACGTTCAACCTCGGCCTCACCACGAATGCGTAGTCATTTATCGCACTCTCGTATGCCATCGTTAGAATTGCCCATGTCACGTCGTACGAATGTCGCTCATAGTTATACTGCTAATACCGCTACTACTCATGGTAATACTGGCAATAATAATCCTCATCATCAACAACAACAGCATCAACAGCATCAACCATATCATCAACAACAGCAACAACAGTATCAGCAACAACATCATGGCACCATTAGTCCTAATAGTAGCTATACTTCATCGAATAATATCGGTACACACCGATCAGCTTCACCGGTGCATAGACCTCTAGTAGTGGGTAATCGAGTGTCATCATGTTATGGTAGTGATGTTGAAGTGGGTCTAGACAACGAGGAAAAGGTAATTAATAATACACACTCATATACATGTATACAGTCTATATTAATTGATTCATCTTTATTATTATCTAGCGTGATCGAATGGGACAACACTACTCCATGAGTAACAATAACAGTAACAACAGCAATAGTAATAATATGGCTACAGGAGGAAAACGAGCATGTCGAATGACTGGTAGTCATCCAGTTGATAAAGGTCTTGTTGATCTACTACCGCAGATACTCATATTCCTATTGGCCTGCGTCATTGTAACATTCTGGATGCCAATCTCTCGTTGGATTGGTGCATTACTATGGCCACTATTCGGTGATCATGTCATGTCCACTACTGGTGGCTATCAACATCTACACGATAGTGTTAATAGTAATCCATTACACACGGAGACCTACAATCCGAATACGGGTATGCCTGCAGCAGCAGTCAACGGTAATCCATTAGTAATGGCTCATGCATAGAAACAATGATGACGACAACAACATAAGCAATTGGAACAATCATGTTGTTACTGTCATCTCTTATTTTATTCATACTTTTCTATGCTTGTGATGAGATGTAACTCATTTCTACACCCTTACTACTTTCTGACTATATAGAAAGTGGGAATGTATGACGTCACCTCATCATCATCATTTATTATTAGTGGATTGCAGTTTTCTTTCTTTTTCTTCGTATTATATATAGGCAATACCTATACTCTTACTATTACAACAATCGTTATCTATACACATATAGTATAATGAGGATGTCAATATTGTATTAATGTATACATGATATGGATCATCATTACTCATTATCGTTGTTGTTGTTGTTGTTGTAATAACAAGCCTTGATTATAAAGATGATGTATTTTAGCATAATTTATTTATTTATTTCCATATACTTTACTCGCGTCATAATTGTTGCTATTACTGTTATAACATGTTATGAAATACATGTGATGTAATGACATGAACAATTGTTGCTTTGTTATTATTAATAAACCGTAAAATAGTATCTAAGAGTATGATATTTAGTATTCATGTAAGGAAAAGAGCAAAAGCAATACAATTTATTCTCGTTAAATGATATCTCAAAAATACACAAGTTGTATAATCCAATGACTGACTGGCTGACTGACTAATTAACTGATCCATTCAATACAAATAACAAATATACACAAATAGATGAATATATCAGTGAATAGTAGTCATTGTCATTATTGTCATTATTATGGTGTTATAGCAGATTTAATCGATGCTATCGTTGCTATATCATCATTGGAATTAAGCAACATGTCATGAGATGAATTAGGTGATGGTAATTCATCATCATTATCATTATTAGTAGTTGCGGTAATAGTTGTTACAATAGTATCTGATTTTTGTGAATCTACTGATACTGATGATAATTTGGTAGTATCAACTAACATCGGTGGTAGATCACGTTCCTCTTCAGGTGATTGTGTTTGCGGTGTAGATTGTGATGGTTGACGATCCTCTTGATACTCGACTGTCATCCAACCTGTACCATCACAAGTGGCAATACAATCGATACAAGTGCGTACTTTACGTTCAGGTTGTGAAGTTGATTTACGCATTTCTGAACAATTCCAACAAATAACAAATCCACATCGTCTAAATAAACAATGACATTAGTGGCATATTCATTAATCTATTAACAAATGATACATACCTACAATGATGTTTACGAACCATCATACCAAATTTGATCTTCTTACAAACCATACACGTATCCACCTGAATAGATGATGGGTAGTAGTAGTAGTAGTAAGCATCGTTATTAGAATGATAGTATACAAGATGACTTACCATATCATCTGGAACCCATGATACACCATCCAGATCACTTTGTCGACTAATATCACTGCTCATACTGTCCTTACGTTGTAGTGCGCGTGGTACTTGCCAGAAGCGTAGCGAGTCATAAATGCCAGAGGATCGTTCATTTGAGTGCATCTTTAGGTCACTCGAATGAGTATGACTATGACTAATGGCGTGACCATTACTATTATGATTGATACTATTGATTGCTTCCATAGATAATGGTGATTTCGTAGTGTTCATTGATGATAATGCACTAGAGACAGTAGAGCCAGCCCATGATCGACGGAAACCCTCATCCATGGTACGACTACGATGAGTGGGATGTCGAGTGGCACCTGCCAGACCAGTACGACGTATACCAACAACAGGATCGGGTGTTTGTTCACGAGCACGACGTGCTTGTAACTCACGATAACCAGTCAGTGCATCACAGAATGATTTATACCACTCTTCTTTCTCTGCGATATCACGAGTACGTATGGTGAAGCTCTCCTTGCCTTTAGTTATGGAAATGGCAAGATCTAAATAGTAATAGTAATAATGAGTAATGAGTAATCTATATATATATATATATATATCTATTAACTTACCATTATCCTTCACTAGATTAACATTGATACTCCCTAGAGAAATGACAATTTGTCGTTCGAATAATGGTGTACATGTATTTGACATTGTCTGACTACCACCATGACTACTCGTCTGACCAATGGATGATGAACGACTAAGTGAACATGATCCTGTAGTGTCCAATGTTGGTGGCATCAAATGATGTGTGGTGCCTTTATCCAACGATTTACTACTCTTAAGGGTATCCGCTTCTACAAATTGGATATGCTGCGGTAATGACGATGATGACGATGATGACGATGTTAATGGTACCGAAGTAGCTAGTAGATGTTCAGTTGATATTGATCCTTTAACGGCGACCTTTGCTAGTTCAGCAGTTGAAGTGGGAGTACTCGTTGCTAACACGGTATCACTACCAGTGGGTGTTATCGAAAGTACTGACGACCGTACTTTACGTTGATTTGACTTGATAGGTGCACCACAAATGAGTATATCTGAAAATAAAAAGAACTAAGGAGAAGCATATAGCATTAGTAATGGTAATGATTTGTATGTATATGGAATAGGCTATGTTAACTTACCTTTCGCATGCTTGGTGCCTTGCCCGGTGCCTCTTTAAGTAGATAGCCTTCCTTGAGGAGCACACGTCCCGTTGAAGTGAGTGAACGACCGCGTACAAATTGATACTCGACCGAGAATAGTTGATGCAAATCCTCGAATGAAGTGGGCCAGCGTAAACGTGCTCTGGCTCGAGCTCTAGCTGCAGCAGTGGCTCCTGAACGTTTACGAACCAAATTACTAGATGGATTACTACCATTCTCCGATAAATTAGGAGAGACTAGTTCAGCCGATGATGGCATTGATGCCACTACCGGCGGTAATGTCGTTTGTTCCATATTGGCCGGTTCATTGCGTTCTGTAGTGGAGGCACTACTGCTATGATTGTTGTTGTTGTTGTTGTTGTTGTTGCTGCTTGATTTATTAGGAGTTGGACCTGTTATGGCAGAAGGTGTTGCCGCCGTGCCAAACAGTACACCACCACCAAATCGTGGCAGTCCCGCGGTAACGAGTTTATCCAGCGAGTTCAAGTAGGAAGGAAGCCGCGACGATGTAGCCGGTGTACGAGACGAAGGCGACGGTGTCTCATTGCCGCCAAGTGTTGTCATGTTAGAAGATGGTATGCTTGTATGCTTTTGTGTGTGTGTATAGTGGTCACTAGTATGATGTAAAGCTCGGACAACAGAAATGCAAGTGGAGAGAATTGTTCAAGAATACCAACTACAATACAGTGTCAATCGTAGTCGTACCACTATTATCCGTATGACTACCAGATAACTGTACTGTATAGTAGTAGAGGTAGTAGAGGTAAAAGTAGAAAGGTAATTGTGTATACTCGCTGCCTCTTAAAGTATGAGCAGGTGCACACTAATTACAATATGAATTCAAGAAGAGAAAGAACTATGGTAACTTCATAGAATAGCTGGAAGAAGCGTTGTATTATTAAGCAGTTCAAGAGAGCAATGATTGGTGTCGATAGTTAGTTAATAAGCAGTATTTGTAAGGTCACAAGTGGCAATGGTTATCGGTATATTATTAATAAAGAAAAAGGAAGAAGCAGGGTGTGTTTTAGTGTGATAAGTGTTTCTGCATCATTTCTACTTGTTCATGACGCATTGCATACAAGCCCACATTACACACATAGGAGGAAGAATATAGACAGGCAGAAGACACACAGACATGGACACAGACATACATATACGTATGCCACCCGTACATAGACATACGTACATAGACATGTATACATAGACGACACGAGTATTCTCTCACTCTTCTTGCATCATGTAGCTTGAATAATTAGTGAATCTATTATATGCTGTTCCTGCTCGTTATGCCTCTTCTTTACATGTCCCGCATTCCACACCGTAACATCCTCCCTACTTTATCCCCTCTCTCCCTTCATCACGATTGGCGTGTGATGGATACACAAATCACGTGGCTAGGCATGATTACTCCAGAGTGGCAGCGGGCTTCAGAAACTTCACCTGGCCGTAGAGTAGACGATCAGACGACCATTGATCAAAGGCAGCTAGTTGACGTCTCATATGACGTACGATAAATGCCAATTCCTTGTTAAGTGGCGATAGATTTGGTATATTTCTAGTAGATTTACATGTTGATTAGCATTCTAATAATATGGATAGGGCAGGCTCATTGTACTATTTGATTACACATCAAATGCTATTACTTACCGCCAAATGGCCGCTGCCAATACAGCATCCGATTTACACATTCCTTCGTCGTAGGCGAGAACACCACCGCGAAAGGCATCAAGACGTTCTCGAACCATTTTATTAATGATGCTACTCTGTTCAATCTACGATCATTTTTAGTGTAAGGGAGCATGTCGTGAAGATAATGATCTTCTTATGTTAGCCACTTACTCCGTGTGCACGTATACGATCCTCAATATCTTCAAAGAATCGATTGACCAATTCCTGTGCGTATGCCTTGCCATGTTTCTCGGGGCGTAATCGTACCATAAGCATCCAGACGTGAATCTGTGTAATGGCAAACCAGGTATTGAAATTATCAGGCAATCCGCATGCTACACCAATATATAATGATGACAATGATAATAAGCATATTAGATGACGATATAATTGCTCATAATGGGACATACCATGAACGTAGAATGCCTTATCATTGGCAGCCTCTACGCATGCTGCATACAAATCACGACTAGCGCGAATGGACAAGGAGGAAGGGCGATTATAGCCGAGAAGATGCGCCATAGTCAGTGCTGCTCGTTCCTTCCAGGAAAGCGTTTCCTTGCTCTGATTCAACGGCATAGCTGTGCCCAACGGAGACGAGGAATCGGCCCAGCGAGCAACCGCGGAAGACTGTAGAGGAGTTGACGCATTATTAATAACAATAGTAACAATAGTAACAGAACAAAATATACCTACCGTGGATAGGGCATGGCTTCTCATAAGAAGATTAGGGCCAACTCGCCACTAAGAAAGTATTACGTCAGTATTACCGCACTACTACGATCACTTGCAAGTATCGGCTTACTTGGACGCGTAGCGTGGAATCACAAGCGTACAGGACATTTCGTGCCAGAGTGAGTCGACGCATTAACATATTCATGGTCGTATGTAGTAGTCGTAGTAGAAAAAGAAGAAAACAAAAACAAAAGAGACACGACTTTCTTTCGATATTTCCTTACTGCACATGATAAGCTTTCATAGTAATAATTAAAAATAGAATCAAATTCTACTAATTGATAAGGTGCTAATTTATTGATACTATAACTAAAATGATTACTACTACAATATAAGAGCAATTATTCATTTTATTAACTTAGTCGACAATAAATTATTTGTATTAGTATTAGTATTAAATGGAAGTAGATTACGCGGTATTCTGTAGCCGATGATGTTCGGAATTTGTAAACGTGTACTGCATGCCATGAAAAGTGGATAATCCCGATATTTCATAGGCTCTACACGTCGTTGATATACCTCCGAGTGGCATATCAGTATGAATGGATTGCTGAGTCTTCCTACTACCCTTCTTACTGGTGGTTTGCGGTCCAAGATGTATTCGGTAGATGTTCTCGGAAAGTAAGGTGGATGCTATGACCCTACGCTAAATTAGTATATCGTAGTGGAGATACACCTCTTTATCGATTAATCGACTAACTAGCTACTTACCAATCGGTAATGTAGGCCAAGCTACTATACGCGCCCAAGACATTGCTCTCGCCGATAATGAAACAGGTGATGTTGGATAGTGCAACAAGGAGCATTGTTATTACGCCGTCTTTCACGAGTTCCTTCCATAGTTCCTCTCTGTGTCGCACGTAATTGTGATAGATGACCCTACAGAATATTACGCCGAATATGATATTTTGCGGTAGATCGGTGAAGGCTCGCACATATGGAAGATACGCGGGATAATTGAGGTAACATCCATGTAGGTTGGTGTACTTGATACTTCCAGTGTTAACGACGATAAGCATGTAGACAGGACCGGGTATGAACGTGAGAAACAAACCGCTAACAAGTAGCCATTTGGCACGACGACACGCAATATAGGCTCGTTCGAATAGCACGACATTCGCGGCCATGGTCGACAGCACCACTCCTGCCACGATGGACCATCCGGTCGTGTTGCAGGATGGACCGTCAAATCCTATTGATGGAACGGCAATAGTGCATATCACTACTAGTCCAAGTATACCTATGATTAGGCAGCACCATGGCGCTAGCTTACGCGGATATCGATACGCGACAAGGATCGAATGCCACGTATTGTACAGGAAGATAATCGATACAAGTGTGGCACAGGCAAGTTGAAATCTTGCTGTTCTGTAGCGTGTTCGAAGGGGAACAATCTCATTACGTACCTCCCATAGAAACTCGAATCCATTGAGACTGTTTGACACCTCTATCTCATTCATGCTTTCCACGAATACTATGATACAAGTGGAACGAGCTTTGCCTTTCCTTTACTCTCCTTCTATATATATTTATAGTTATATATCACGAAATAAGAATAGAACAGAGTATGATCAGGAATAAGTAAATAGGATACAAAATAAAATTACGGATTTATAAAGAGGTCTAATATTGCCGATAGCAATTGAGGTTGGCACTTAAATGGAACTAGTTTATATTGCACGGTCCGAGGTTCAAACAGGTTCAAGCACAAGTATTTCGACTACCGCTGCTGCTACTGTTGCTACTGCCGGTACTACTGCTACCGGCATGGCATATGTATCGATAAGACCATTTACCCAGCTATTAAATTAGCACATGCATGATTAGATAGGTGAATTTATTTTGGTATCATTGCCTAGAATTCGGCTATCTGCTACGTGCAGATATATGCATATGCACGAATAAATATACGAAATCAACTGTTTTATGCTTAGCCTACTAGTGTATCATTAGATTGTGGTTGATTTATCGGATAGTGTTCATGTCATGAACTACTTACTATTTACGCATGTTCTCGCAAAGATATTGCTTTTTTGAAAATAATACTCGGTTCAGCGATCAAACAGGTAATGCAAAAACCGGCTGCCTCCTTTGCTCAACGCGACCAATACGTCTCATCATAGCAATTGCATGCAAGCATGTGTGACACATAGAAAAAGGAAACTCATAAGATGATGGGGCATTTCGGCATTGCGTATTTTTGTCAGTTGACGCAAAGAACGATAACAGGTTGATGGCGGTGAAGTGCACATGCTTAAATTCAACATGGTATACAAGATTTAACAGACACGTATATATTCGATGATTACTTTCCTTTGCGTATAATCGATCAATGAACAATACAGCAGTATGTGGTAACTTTCTATATAAACACTATAACGATAGTCATCTATTTGACTCGAATGATTATTCTATTATTTATTATTATTTATTCTTTCTTTCTTTACATTATACTATGTGGATTGTCTAGTCTCTAATGGATACAAAGAAAACTAATCAAAGGAAACTACCTGATTCCTACTATTTTTTGTCATTGGGAATGGTTTAACAGCATTTCGAATATTCTGATACTGCGAGGAATCCTCGTACTCGAGGAATGCTTTTCGCATACCCGTATGCTGATGAATAAGCAGCATGGAAGTCACCGCCCCTAAACGGATACGCGTTAGTACTTTTTCCGTGCTTATACCGCTTTACATCAATCGACTTACAATCGACCAGAAACATCATCTCGCTAAATCCACCAAGCAATTCGAATGCAACAATGATCGCGCAGGAAATGTTGGATCCCGCCACGCAGAGCAGATACAGTATACCATCGGATTGCAATCGTTTCCAGCATCGACTTCCGATGTTTCTATACTGTTGGATCACGACTTGTAGGAATATGACCGAGAATAACGTGTTAATGGAGACGTCAAGTATCAAGCGGAACCATGGCAGGTAAGAGGGGAAAACGGTGATGCATCCCGCATCGGCTGTAATCATCGATTCGCCCTTGGCCCAAAGAATCCATACTGTCGCCGGTAGTGGAAGCATGAGTAGTATGCCAACGACTAGTAGCAGTTTACTTTTACTTGTAATGACATAGGCCCTAAGTAGTAGGCACACGCTGATGCATATGCTAGATATTGTGATACCGACCGCGTATATCCAGTTGCAGACGCGACAAGATGGACCTCCAGGCAGACCGGTGGCTACATTGAAAGCATTCGAGATTACTCCCGTCAATGCTTGTAGGAAACAGCACCAACTGGCAACGCTATCTGGCTTGTAGTAGACTAGAATCGTCGCGTAGTAGATATTTCGCACGAATGTAATGAGTATGAAGACAGACATCAACGCTTGAATGTAATGGCTGTGCGCTCGTGTTCGCGCATCCTCTAGATTCCCGTGTTCCATTAGGAAGGCCCAGATTGACTGCTCCCCCGATGGATTCAAGGAGATGTATCCCCATAACAGCTCGCTACCGCCGTTATTGCTCATAATCTTATCAATTCGATGGTTCAACTAGGATTTGGGCGGATTATATTATATATTATTACAAGTACACATGCCCGTACTAAACAATAGGGCTTTTTATGTTGTATAAGAATTGAACTATTAGACGATTAGCGAACTACTATAAATTATTATGTAATAAATAAATGGACGAAGAATAATAATGATAAGGAAAAAGAGAAAGATAAAATGAACAATCGCGCAAACAAGAAACAAAGACATATGTACTCGCTGGTAATTCCTCTTTGTACCTAGACCGCATGCTGGCTTGACCGATGACCCAGGCGTATATGCATCATGGATTCACAAAGGATATAAACGGACATGAGCGAATAGCTTTTGTGTCGCATGCAATTCCTGCTTATGCTTTGGCACCAATGTGATGCTGCTTCTCGACAAAGTTACTGATGTGTCAAGACACGCGTCCATGCAACGATTGCACAAATATGAACTAGTAACAATATAATAAACGATTTATTTCTATCCACCATTTATTCTCTCGGATTGAGTACGATCTTCTAGCTGTATACTTTATTTAACGAAGGGTGAGAAACATCATATACGCTAAACGCTGTACAGCAATTGTACAATCCTCTCTTCACTCCTTCTATCAAAAATGGCAATGGTTATCCAGCTGCCTAAGAATGGATTTTATTAACATTTCTAATGATTAACATTGAATTTTGTTATCTTTTTTTACGTTAATCAATAAAAACACTTTTACCACCCCCAAAATCTGGAATATGAATGAAGAGAAGTCTCTTTCTCAATGTTATAATCAGATAATGTACGGCGATTATCTAATGGCTTGCCGTAATAAAATAAACACAGATGCTTTGCTTGAACACCCTCCATATCTTCAATATCCAGCTTTATATCATGAATTGTATCAGATGGATCTACAAATAATGTAAGAGTCCTGCCCCTAGGTGTTACAATAAATATTTGCATACAAGGTCTACGATTCACATTTGAGCGTAGCGTTATTGTGTACAGACGTCGCGTATATTCCCTAAAAGTGCTTCTAGTAGTCGGTCTAAAACTTGTAGACGTCGTGGTTTGTTCTTCTGAATTGCCATCATTATTCGCACTTGTTGTAGAGCTAGTAGACGCTGTAGTTTGCTCGCTTGAATTATCATCATTATTCGCGCTTGCTGTAGAGCTAGTGGACGTCGTGGCTTGTTCATTTGGATTGCCATCATTATTCGCGCTTGATGTAGAACTAGTAGATGCCGTGGCTTGTTCATTTGGATTGTCATCATTATTCACACCTGGTGTAGAACTAGTAGATGCTGTAGTTTGCTCATTTGGATTGTCATCATTATTCACACTTGGTGTAGAACTAGTAGACGCTGTAGTTTGCTCGCTTGAATTGCCATCATTATTCGCGCTTGATGTAGAACTAGTAGATGCCGTGGCTTGTTCATTTGGATTGTCATCATTATTCACACTTGGTGTAGAACTAGTGGACGTCGTGGCTTGTTCATTTGAATTGTCATCATTATTCACACTTGATGTAGAACTAGTGGACGTCGTGGCTTGTTCATTTGAATTGCCATCATTATTCGCGCTTGATGTAGAACTAGTGGACGTCGTGGCTTGTTCATTTGGATTGCCATCATTATTCGCGCTTGATGTAGAACTAGTAGACGCTGTAGTTTGCTCGCTTGAATTATCGTCACAATTTATTCCCAGTGCTTGTAGTTTAGCGGCTATTCTTGTAAGATCCTTATTAAGTAGACTGTCCGTCCTTAAGGAAAAATTACAATCAGGTATATCCATTCTATTGAGCTTATCATCGACATTGGCTTTTGTCGTACATGATTCTGCATCTTCATTATTATTATCACCTCGTGAAGACTGTTGACTTGATGTGCTGCGATTTTCTTGCGATTCTTCTATTGCAGCAAGTAATGCTAACATTCGGCTCATTTGAATTTTTTCATCTAATGTCTCATCAAATGCCGCGGCGACTTCTTCCGGCTTCTCTCGAAGTAATAAAGCAAGGGTGCGAGGATTCAATTCGATAATGAGCCGCATGATGAACTAGACTGCTATTGGTATGGATAACGACTAAATGGTTCGATACAGGATAGGATGTGTAGTAAAAATGAAGCAGTTTATATACGTTCATAAAATGGCGAATACAGTCAGTTACGACAGCGATAGCTTGTCATTAAACTATCGCTCAAAGGGGAGAGTATTTAGGTATGCATTACAAATGCCTCCTTGTTTATTCTTGTCAGGGTGTGCATCATGAGCATAATGAACATAGTTCATGTGATATCAAATATTGTCCTGGCATCGCAATTTTACGTAAGTCAGCGTAAACGTAGAGCAAACTGGCGATAACATCTCTCCCTACTCTCCCCTAAAGAGCATTCTGCTATTGTTATGTCTCTAACACTGGCATATGCTGCTATGTTCACTCGCCATCCACAAGTGAAGATTGATATGATCAAATAAACAATCATCAGTAAAACTGTACGATTTACGCATAACTACCTAATCTATTTCGTGATTATAGCTGCAACTACTTTTCTTCTTTTATTCTCTTTCTTCGCTACTTAACGAACCCCTAATAATCAGTCAGTTTATTATTGTATTTTTTTAGTATGAAAGCAGAATCAACGCTTGCTCGTTACACTGTTGAGCTACTTCCGAACATTCAATTGTTAGACTTGACAATCTTCAATAGACAAGACTCGACGATAACGCATTTCAATGGCAGCGTTACGTTAAACGCGACGAATGCTTCCGCTACTATAGCAGTGTCGCCAGATAACGAAACCTCACTGCATCCACAAACACTCACGTTTCCACTGCCGAAAGGTTCTATAGATTTGGCATGTATGTCACAGCAATCAATGTCCGATCATATTCATATTAAAATACCCTGGCAAGCCAAAGTAACGACGACATCTAGTGCAACGGAGTTATCACTAATACCTGCAAGCGCTTACTTGAATGCCATTGAACTCTTATGCCATGAGTGTAACGAATGTATTGTTACTACCAACGATGAAGGATTCGCTCGTGTACTAGATATGCCATCGACCTATTGGCGTGAACTGGCCGATCTTTGGATATGTCATCGGGAGGAATACAAGATAGTGCCCGAGGCTGAGGCCCTATTAAAGCCACGCATTCGTCAATTGCTTGTATCGACTTCTCATTTGTTTGTTCATCCTGATCAATTACGTATGGACCAGTTGCAAGTGGATAAGGCAAGTTATGGTAAAGGAATAAAGGAGGATAAGGAAGAGGAGGATTGTAAGATGGACTTAAAGAAGGCCCTCGTCATTGCAGTTGGCGTGAAAGTAGCGAGGAATGATCACATCATTTATTGCTATGGTCGATACTCAAGTCCAATAATAAATGAGCTCTCTTTTTCGTGTAATGTTTAATGATGACAATGTCAATTGGTTAATCTTTTGCTCGATGAGCAGAGACGTACCATTGACTATCATTGTTATTCATTGTGGAAAAGAACTCATAGACAGGCAATAACAGAACACCCAGTGTAGATGAAGATATCTGCATTGGCTACTTGGTTTGTCGACATTAATATCAAAGAATCAATAATGAATACTGTTTGTATATCTAATAGTTATACTAATATTTGATAATAGATCCAAGATGGCAATGCAACATCCTGGTGGTTGCCGATTAGTTGTCGTGCTTGTAAAGCACCATTAGGGATTGCACGATTAGATAATGGTAGGTTTCTACATAATAATGAGAAATAGCAATGATTAAATGTGACATCATTAACCCTTAGTAGATGTGATTAATGAGGTGAAACTCGATAAATGGGCAGTAACCATTAGGAATAATGTATCGTGCGATAATCAGGACTACGTGCAACCATGTTCATTTATTCAATACTTTGCCATTGATTTGGTGGAACTTGGCAAGGCTCACGCTGGTTATCGTGTACTAATTCAAGAGCAAACAACAAAGCAAACTCGTATTATGGTAATGATAACTGCTAACACGCTGAGCTACAATGAATAACGATGACTATTTGACATTATAGATCTGGGTATTGAATTGGTCAACACGCTTGCTAACTAATACGGCACAACCTGTAATGAATAAACAGGCGGGAGATACAAACGACATTGTAGAATATTGGGAAGGTAAAAGATCATTCATGTATAGATTTACACGAAGCAAACGAGCAATCATCTGACTTGATATTGTAATAGTGATAAAATTGCTCTATTGCGTAATACCGGTGAATACAAATGATTCTAATACCTCGGGACAAGCGTAAGTCATTTGTTCACTATACGAAATCTATTGTTAATGATTTCATTTTGCATTATAGATTATTATCAAGTTGGCAGGACAATAAACAAATTGAACAGCTTGTACTTCATTCGAAATGGTGTGATACGTTGATATCATCCCTAGAGGCTAGTTCACAAGCATGGCCACCAACACGTCAAGTAGGATTTCCAGGTTTCACCGTTGGATTTCTACCATTACGTCGAGCAATGAACTAGATGATGCTGATAATCATAATCATAATAGCTATGACATCCCATTCATTTCAGATTGTATCCATATGATACTTGTACCATTATTATCATAAAATATACGTGTATAGAGCAACAGTATTCAATTACAGTTGTTAAACTTGTTTATTTCCATCTATAATTGTGAACACATAACCAGCTACGCTTAATTGTTCCATAACACTCGAAAGTGATGGTCAATAGTTTATTTGTAAACTGATACCGGAATAATATCAGTTCCACGAATGTTGTAGGCCAGTAGTTCATTCATGCGGTTGCTCAAGAGCTTGTCGTAATTGTTGTCGATTTTGGCGTGCTACTTGATAAGTGGACGGATCATTCACTAGTTGATGACGATTTCGTTCTTGGAAACTGGGTGGACTTTGTGACATCCCTTGTCCAGAAGGATCAAGCAATAAATCTGCATATTTCCAGCTTAATCCTGCAGTTATACTCTCCGGATTCTTATTGAAAAGTCCGGCGTACGTATTAACGAGCATTGTCAAGAACTTAGTACTGTACTCTTCAACTTGTTCAGGACTAATGTGGTCATCTCGATCTCCTCCAAATCCAGCAAGACTCCTTGATATTGCACGATTAAGCCTTGAAAAGACTATAGTTCCCGAGTTGTAGCATACTATAGTATAGTATTAGTGTATTGTCATGTAAACAGCATGATATGACTTACTATGCTCAAAGTTTCGATGCAAATACCATCCCTTATTGTTCATGTAACGCATGGCTAATAACACAGATCATGTTAGTAATGATTCCATTAATGCATTGTCAATTACGTACTATTTATGATTTGTGAAAACAAGTTCTTTTTCTCTTGTTCTGGAAGTTTGGCAAGCCTTTCCGAGTCGAGAAATATGTTTTTCTTACATTTATCCTCTAGGATGTAGCATTGCTTACCCTCGTGCGTGAACTCTTTCCAAATGGTTGGAAAGTGCTTCTTTATTTCGGCAACATCGGAGTTGGCAGGAATAGATTTGATATGCTAATGATAGATATAGCCATATTATAGTTAGAATCATTCATCAGCACATGTAGATACGTGTCTATTGTCATGCTCTCTTTACCTCTAGAATTTGAGTTGGTATATAGTCGTTAGCTCCACAGGATATCGTGGCAGAATATATAAGACCAACCCATCGAGGTGTGTAGTATCCTTCTGCATAGATTGGACTATATCCTGCAGTTGGTAAATGATCCACCACGTTGAATCCACGACCTTCAAATGGAAAGAAACGCTGGTACCATCCCTTAAATAATCCGCCTAAACAAAGTGATGCGTAAATAAGCAAAAGCCATCGATATAAGCGCAATTAATTATCTTACCACTACCGACGGCACTATTTATAATTGAACTCACTACTAGAGTATAGGTTAGTAGCTTGCTGATACTATTGGATTTAAATGGGATCATAATGATATCGATTCGTTAGACGATGGAAAAATGGCGTTTCTAATGCAGTAAATTTAGAAGAATAATAAGAAGAAAGTAATAGTAATAAAGAGAGTAAAAAACTAGTTGGTTTTTTATTCCGTAGAATACAGCTGAATATGGAAGGGAGTATATACAGCAAGTATGC
This sequence comes from Syncephalis plumigaleata, assembly GCA_025201365.1. Lineage (NCBI taxonomy): Eukaryota > Fungi > Zoopagomycota > Zoopagomycetes > Zoopagales > Piptocephalidaceae > Syncephalis > Syncephalis plumigaleata. Next base: position 166,057 of record JAIXMF010000004.1, on the reverse strand, counting down.
CATGTGGTATTGCTTATTTATATGTTCTTTTGTAGAAACCGTATACTATTTAGAGTAATTTGGGATCATCATCTACTACCAAAAACAGTAATACCACGATGATGTCTATTTTTACTTTTTTGTAGGCATGATGATATTCACAACTAATATCAAGTATTGTATTACATATATATATGAGTTAATTAACAACATTAGAATTAGAGATGTAAATACTAACAAAGCCATTTCATTCATGTTTTACTTGCTCAAGATGAAAAGTGGAAATTCCATCCAGGAGACCATCTACGAGCAGTCCATTCTTCTTGAGTTAACGAGTCATGACCATAAGTTGGTGCTTTGAAATACCAAAAGCATCCGATCTGCATCGTTACAATAAGAATAGCGGTGATCCACGCCAATGGCGGTGCAATAGCTCGATAGAACGTAGGTGCCTTTATGACATCCTTATTATCAGTAGCAGTGCTAGTAGTAGTAGTAGTACTAATCCTCTTTGACAATTGATCGATACCAGGTATACAAGCAAATTGATGTATAATACCAATTGCTAGATACCCGATAATACACGCGGGCAAGTAGTGGTGCAAGAATAGCGATCGACCCATAAAGAAGAACGGCAAGTAGTGGAGGGCCCAACCGAGAATGAGGAAACCGCCAGAACGATAGAATCGACCACGTACCGCTACATAATAAATGGTGAGCCTACAAAAGTACATCCACATGTATACGTGTGTATAACACTAATTATAATCACGACTTACGTTCATCAATGGCCACAAATCCACGTTGACGTGTAAGTAGATCGGCTAGAATCAAGGTGGGATACACAAGTAAGGCAAGATCACTTAACCACCATCCAAATGGATTGGCCAACAAGTAGATTTGTTGTCTAGTGTCATTATTTGTCCAGAAACTAATGCCACCCAACACTAATGGCCAGGTGTACGGTGCTGACTGATATGGATGTTTCTCAGTTAGACCGGCATTATGAATAATCATGGCAGATTGTAATTCAACAAATTTACTCATAAATGGTCGATATACCGGTTGACGTTCTTTCTTCTGACCAATTACTAAATACATACAATAAGCGTTAATACCATTATTATTACTATTAGCAAGATTAATAACTTACTAATCTGACCGATAATATCCTTAGCTGTCCATGCACTGCCCGAACCTGTTTTCACTTTGGCACCATTGACCTCGTATTGTTGGAATCCCCAGTCTGGCAGTTTAGCAGAGCCTGAATGTAGGGTGACACCCAGTCGTACTTGAACAATACGTACCAACTGATCTTGCGTCTTCCAAATGGTAGCATATCCCGTTTTACTAGTGGTTGCATCCTCACCGTCATCAATTTCTAAAGTGAAAAGTGAGTCGATGAAACGACCGGATAACGCGGGGTCATCGAGATCAACGGCGGTTATCTCGGTATTAGTCGTGGTTAATGGCGATGCCACATCGTGTGTAACCATTGTCTTATTCGTGGCAATATGGTGCAACTGAATAACATCACCATGACGAATGGGGCGTGACAAGTAGCGTCCTGGTGCCAATGACTTGTTGGACGGTGCACGTAGCATGTCCACTTCAGCCGGTGTATGACACGCCAATTGTACACGCCATTCATTATTACTATCAGGGAACTGATAAGTGTTGACCTGTTGACCTATATAGATACATATATATATTAATATAATGCGAGTACTGCATGCTGTGTATTGCTAAATTACCTTGTGTACTGATTCGACCATCATCATAGCGTAATGGATAGTTATGGAAATGCGAATGCAAGAAACCGGGATTCTCGTTGTTTTGTAGTCGAATGACATCACCATCTCGAATGGCTAATAAAGTATCACATTAGTAAGATACTTGAATATAATTGTTACTATCAAGAATGAATCTTACAATACGAGTGTCTTAGTATTTTACTACCAATAAGTGTACGCTGGAATCCTTTACTCATGAATTCATCACCTGGTCCACTCTTGTTCAATACCATAAAGTGAATGTAAAATGAGATGAGGTAAACGAACAGTGGCACGTAGATTAAACCAATCACTCGAGCAAAGAAGTGACGTGTCCATTGGCGCTAATGAGCGTATGTTAATTAAATTAGAAATAATATCCTACTATCATCATCATCTACTTACCATGGTTAATCCTTGTCGATAATCTAGTTTATTCCATAGATCCCATACTACACAAATGCCTACTAGTGCTACTACAAATAATCCTACCATTTTCACACTATTCATATATATATATATATTATTAAGAAAGTTAATAATAGCTATATCATCATCTTACCTAGTTGTTAAACCCAAGCTGATGCCAGTAGATACCATCCAGAACCACCATACTCTAGTAAATGGTCTATACAATCATTCGTTATTATTTAATGCTTAGTGTATTTACACGCATGCTACACTTACTGGTATCGTAGCTTATAGAAACGAATATAGCTATAGATAGCCATGATCATAAAGAGCATCAACATTGAATCTAGCAAGATTAGTCGAGACTGAGTGATCAATGCGTTGTCTAAATGTTCATTACTATAAGCCTATGTGGAATACTACAAATCATCTACGACGAGTATCTTACCAAATGCCAACATTATAGCGACCATCGTAGTCGACAATAGACTGTAGCCACTCTCTCGCATAATGCCATAGGCTATCGGGATAACTAGTGCGCCACAAATGGCCGTAAACGAGCGATAAGCCATATACGGCACCTTATGCGTGATATAGTTATCGCCAATAGTATCGAATAGGAATGCGCCATCATAGCCGGCCAACCAGCCAACACCGGCCAATAGCATTTTACCTAATGGTGGATGTACATCGAAGAAGTATGTACCACGCAGGTAATACGAGGCGAATTTACCGAAATGTACTTCATCGAACCTAGATAGAAGAATATATATGTGTTATATATACGCGTTAGTTATCATCACAATACATAGATGCATCGACTACTACTATCGCTGATACATACACGACTTCCGCTGGTATAGCCAACTTGTAGAGACGCGTTATAAACGCCAATAAAGTGACAATAGCTAGTGCTATATAATCATTCCTGGTATATACAGTGGTGGATACTACAGTTGTCTATCGATAGTTAGACTTTATCAAATATCACACTTAAATTCACGTTCATATCTACCTTGTTTTCCTTTTTCTCCAGTGGCAGTGGAGCTGCCTTGTCAGGTTGAGCACTTGTCATGACAACTGTACGACGACGTGCAACACGTCAAACAAGTTTATATGCGCACAAATACCAAGTGGCAAACAAGGAGACGTAGACGAAGACAGCAACGACGATGTAATGCTCTTATACCACTAGAGAATAAAGAAATAACACACACGCACACTGCTAGTTGTAATCACGAGTGTAATTCTGTTGAATAACTACAAGTGCAATGTATATAAGATTGTATAACTGAACAAAGAAAGAGAAAAGACAAGTTGTGTAAGTGTGTCAAGGAAAGATAAACGAGAATCGAGTAAAGATCAATGATATGCGTATAAATAGATGCGAGTGTGTGTGGTGTGTCGACGTATGACTGGATGATCATCATCTCTCATTCTCGCCTGGACCACATTGATTGTATGCTGCATCTTCAATAAGTAACGATGACAGCAATGATAATATAGTAATAACACTTGAACATATTCATTCATATGTTTTTGCCATCTCTAGTTAGTAACTTACCTGGTCTGTATCCAACTGATGAATTGTCAATAAAGTCAAGAGCTAATAATAAATAAACAATATATACAAACAAATTGGTTCTATTTCTTTCTTAATGGTCAGAATACGACATATTTATTCAATAAATGATTGAGTAATCTTGTAGATATACTTGTTGTTGTACCAAGGAATAATGACTTGAATAATATGGACACTAAATGAGGGTCTTGCACCAATCCATTCTTGACTTGAATACCTATAATATCTACTTGATGATGTCCTTGTCTTGTTCTGTAATCATAGTGGATTAGTATGGGTATGATTATTGTGGACCATTGCCTTACCATTACTCGAGATGCCTTAACAATTAACGTACATTCCATTACAATTAATGCGGTATTTGTTATCGTCATACTGCCCACTTACAGGCTATCATACAATCATACACATATCGTATTGTACATTGATTGTAATCAGTGGATAGTCTATGGTAATCGGAAAGATAGCTTACAATCTGATGTATGTCAGTATACGTGGAGAACATGTCCCATTACAATGAGTAATGCGTATACATTGATTGGCATGCCCACTTACTTCCTATTATTATTATTATTACAATCCACATGGATCGAGTAGCACATTATGGTTGAGTGATCATACACTGTCATCAGGAATACCAGCTTACTTGCTATTCGATATGATTGTATCGGATTGCATATCACACATCGATTAGTCGTCCATCATGCATCGTGACTATGCCATCTTTTGACTTACATCCTATGTTGTGCCATTGTGAATGAGCCATGTTACATGTTGCAATCAATGAATCATCCATTGTAGTCGAGATGATAGCTTACTTTCTATTACCCATGATCGTATATTAGTCAACTCGTATTGCATTTAGCATAGCATAGCTTGTCATCAATCCATTGACTTGCCTCCTGTTGTATGTGATTATGCATGGATTGCATGTCGTATTGCAATTAGCACATGACATATCACGATCAAATCACTGGCTTGCCTTCTGTTAATCCGGTAATACGTGAATCGTATGCCACATATCGTCATTAGCATGTCACATATTGCAAGTAAAAGTGCTCGCTTACATGCTATTATACGTGAGTATACACGATCCATATGGCGTACATTGCAATTAGCACGTCATAGATTGTCATTAGAAATACCAACTTGCCTCCTGTCATTCACAATCATATGGGAATTGAATGCCGCAATGTAATTAGCGTATTGCAAATTGCCATTGACATGTCCACTTGCCCTTTATTCTACGTAATCAAATGTAAGTCGTACGTTGTCTTGTGATTAGTGCACCATAGAATGCAGCAGCACTATCGACTTACATCCTATCGTATAGAAGTGTATAGGAATCGTGTTCGCATTGCAATGAGCACATCGTCTATTCTGATCGAAATGCTAGTTTACCTTCTGTTCAATAGTTATACGTCAATCATATGGCATGGTGATGTTGTTGTTAGCACGACATACACGGCAATAATACATCAACTTACTTGCTATCATACGCAATCACATAGACATGGATAGTATTTCATACTGCAATTAGTGGGGAATACGTGCTACTAGAATGTTAGCCTACCTTCTTCTATCATACATGATCATGCATGGATCGTATGTCATACATTGCCATTAGCATGTCGTATATCGGGATAAGAATGCCTGCTTACCTCCTATCACGCATAATCATAGGTGAGTTGTATGTCACATTCCAATCAAAATGCCCACTTACAAACTATAGAATGTGGCCATACATGAAACGTATACCATTATACGGCAATCAATCTACCATACGATAACATTCGAATGTCCACTTACTGCCTATGACACGTAAGCATACACGAATGAGATATTATACTGCAGTTAGCCACTAGATTATCCCAATGAATAGGTTGACTTTCTTACCATCTATCATTCATGATCATTTGTGGGTGTACACCACATCATTACGATTATTAGTCCATCGTCAAATTGCCATTAGAATGCTAGCTTACGGCCTATTATTCACACATGCATATATATATGAATGATATGCCAAATCACTATCAGCTATCAATATCGTATTACAACATGAATGCTGACTTACTCCCTGATGCGTATAATTATACGTGGATTGAGTGTCCCATTCCAGTTAATGTCTCGTATGTCATAACAAGAATAATAAACTTACAAACTACCACATACAACCATACGTGAATCATGTGCCATAATGCAATCAGTACACCGCATATCGTGATTACAATGCCCACTTACAAGCTGTTATATGTAATCACACGCGAGTTGTTTACCACATTGCAATTAGATCGACGTATCAATGTTAACAATGCTAGCTTACATCCTAGTATCCATGATCATACGGGAATTGTATGTCACACTATGATTAATGCTTCATGTCTACTAGCTGACACGTTCAGCTTACAAGCTATCATGTGGCCATACGGTAATCATTTGTGATATTCCGATTAGTATACCGTAGACTGTAATCTTGACATCAACCTACATGTTGATTCGCAATCTCCAACTGGGCCATGCATCAATCATTTGTCACATTCCGATTAGTATACAGTAGATTGTAATCAGAACAATAGCTTACACTTTGCTTCTCAGCCTCCAACTATAACATACAACAGCGGTTTAGCTTCACAAGATGTTTGGCCAAATCAAACGATAAAACCTACTTCTTTCTGTGCATGATTATACGAGGGCTATACATCTCATTATAATGAGTGCATGATGCATTATCATTTGGATATCAACTTACTTGCTATAATATTAATACAAGCACATATCCCATTGCAATCAGTATAGTGTAGAGTGTAATGGTGACATCAACTTACACGCTGCTTCTCAGCCTCCAACTATGACATGCAACAGCGGTTTAGCTTCACAAGATGCTTGCTCAAAGCAAACGATAAAGCTTACCGCTTCCTATACATGATTATACGTGAATTGTACATCCCATTGTAATGAGTGTATGATGCATTATCATTTGGATATTAACTTACTTGCTATAATAGCGATACAATCACATATCGTATTATAATTAGCATGATGTAGATTGTAATCAGAATGATGACTTACACGTTGCTTCTCAGCCTCCAACTAGGAGATACAGCAGTGGATTAGTCTCACAAGATGCTTGACCACATCAAACGATAAAACTTACGTCTTTCTGTACAGGATTCTACGTAGATTGAACATCCCATTGTAATGAGTGCATGATACATTATCATTCGGGTATTAACTTACAAACTATCCGTCCCGATGGAGGACAATGGTGGTTCAGCTCAAGCTGATTGGCAAAAATAAAAAAACTTACAAACTATCATGCAACCATACATTAATCATTTGTGATATTCCAATCAGTATGCCGTAGATTGTAATCAGAATGATGACTTACCCCCTAACAGTTGTAGTTTTATGTGAATCATTTAATGACATTACCATTAGCATGTCACATCTTGTAACCAGCATGTCAGCTTACAAACTACCAAATGTAATTATACGTGAATCATAGAGCATTTTGCAATTAGTTCATTCAACATTAACATTGAATAATACCTTACCTTCTATCGTTTGTAATCACATGTGAATCATATGCCCCATTACGATTAATTCGTTGCATGCAGTAATGGTAATGCTAGCTTACATTCTATCATTCATAAGCATATGTCAATGGTATACCACTACAATCAGCTCACTGCATACTAGATTTTGTATATTGACTTACTTTCCCCCGTTCAGAAAGCTATGAAATTGTAATGGGCATTTTAATGAGTTTACTATTTGATGAAACCTGTATATAAACTTACTTTCTAATAATTATAAGCATACGTATATTAGGTGTCATATTAATTCACCGTATGCTTCAGCCCGTATGTTGACTTACCGTCTATCTCATACAATTATACAAAAATCGAGTATCACAATATGATTAGCTCATTGCATGCCATGATCCATATGTAAGCTTACCGTCTATCATACGTAAGTATATGCAGCCATATGTTAATTACAGTTGGACGATTGTATGCTGACATTGATATGCTAACTTACAGTCTACCAGGTACAAGTATATGTAGAGTTGTATGTTAATCCGTTATTAGTTTTTATCACATGCTGTAATCATCGTGTTAGCTTACCGTCTATCTCATACAATTATATAAAAATCGAGTACCCAATATGATTAGTTCATTGCATGCCATAATCACTAGATAAGCTTACCGTCTATCATACGTAATCATAAGTAACCATATGTCAATAACAATTGGACTATCGTAAGTTTTAATCAGTGCGATAACTTACGATCTGCCATCCATAATCAGAAGTAAGGCATATGTTAAATACTAATGAGCTCATGCGTTACAGCTGACATGTTAACTGACCCTCTACCATGCATAATCGTACATGGATTCCATGCTATATTAATCCATCGTGTGCTATAATCAATCTTGATAACTTACCGTCTACCATGCATAATCATACGTGTATTAAGAAGTGTTATATTAATTCATTGTATTTAATCAACTTGTTATAGGCTGCAATCAATCTAATAGCTTACCGGCTGTCATGCATAATCACAAATCGGTAAAGCGTTACATCGCAATCAGTCAATCGTATGCTGCGATTATGGTGCTGGCTTACCATCTGTCATTACAAGCATACGCCAATGGTATACCGCATTAGTATTAATTTGCTGTATACCGTAATCAATAACGATGACTTACACCCTGCCATTCATAATCAAAAGTAAAGCATATGTTAAACTTTAACGAACTCACGTGCTACAGTTGACATGCTAACTTACCGGCTACCGCGTATAATCACAAGCGAGTCATATGTCAATTTACAGTAAGCTCACTGAATGGTGAAATTAGTGTACCAACTTACTTCCTGTAACGGGCAATCATACAAGAATTGTATGGTGCATTATGATCAGCCCATCGTATGCTGTTATCATTACGACCACTTACCGTCTGCCATTCATAATCATACATGTATTAGGTGCCATATTAATTCACCGTATGCTGCAGTTGTCCGTTGACTTACGGTCTGTCACATATAATTGTATAGATATTGAGTTCACGATATGATTTGCTCATTAAATCTATAATCAATATACTAGCTTACCGTCTATCGTGGATAATTATAAGCAGCCATATGTTAATTACAGTTGGACTATCGTATGCTGCAATTGATCTATTAACTTACGATCTGTCAGGTATAGGCATACGTTTATTACGTGTTACGTTAACTCGTTGTGTTCTGTGATCATCATGCTAACTTACAATCTACCACGTACCATTGTACGTGAATTATGTTTCAATTTACAGTAAGCTCACTGAATGGTGAAATTAGTGTACCAACTTACTGTCTGTAACGGGTAATCATATGAGAATTGTATGGTGCATTATGATCAGCCCATCGTATGCTGCTATCATTACGACCACTTACCGTCTGCCATTCATAATCATGCAGAAATCGAATGTTATAATCAGCCTGCCATATGCTGCAGTCATTATGTTAACTTACCACCTTTATTTGTAATAACGTATGGATCATATTCATTAAAATTAATACATCACATAGTGTAATCATGATACAAACTTACCATCTGTCATGCGTAAACATATGCGTATTAGGTGTCATATTAATTCACCGTAGGCTGTAATCGTATATTAACTTACTCCATTTGCTATGGTCTTGTATAGAAATCGAGTAACACAATATGATTAGCTCATTGCATGCCATGATCCATATGTAAGCTTACCGTCTATCATACGTAATCATAAGCAGTTATATGTTAATTACAGTTGGACGATTGTATGCTGACATTGATATGCTAACCTACTTTCTGCCATCCACAATCACAAGCGAGTCATACCCCAATTTACAATTAGATCATTGCATAGTGAAACCAAGATGCCAACTTACTGTCTGTAACGGGTAATCATACGAGGATTGTATGGTGCATTATGATCAGCCCCATCTCATGCTGTAGGCATTATGCTCATTTACCGTCTGCCATTCATAATCATACAGAAATTATACGTCATACTACAATTAATACTTCACCCATTGTTATTATAATACTAGTTTACCTTTTTCTGTACATAATTGTATGTAGATCGCATGCCGTATTCCAATTAGTACATGGTCCGATTGTCATTAGAATGCTTGCTTACAGGCTATCGTTCGTAATCGTACGGAAATTGTATGCCGCACTACAATTAATACTTCATTCATTGTCATCATAATACTAGCTTACTCTTCGCTGTACGTATTCATATACAAATCATGTGCCACACTCTTATTAGCATACATTGTCTATTGTCATTAACATGCTAGTTTACCTTCTGTTATACGTGATAGTACGTGGATTGTATTCCACACTCCAATTAATGTCTCATATGCTTCAATCGAAATGATAACTTACGGCCTATTGTATTCCATAGTCATAGGTGAGCTACATTTTAGGATTGTAGTCCACGTGTCAACTTACATCCTAAGTCGTGTGATTATCACACACACACACCCACACACGTATATGAATTGTATTTGCATTATGATTATTGTGATTATTATTGGAATGCTAGCTTACTTTCTTCTGCATATGTTATTACAAGTCAATCATGTATCATGCTACAATTAGCATACTGTATCCTATAGTCATCGTAATGACTTGCCTCCTATTATTCGTAATAATAAACAAGTACTATGATTAGTATGCTGTATACTGATACTAGAATGCCGACCTACAGTCTATGCCGTGTAATCATCCATCATGAACCATGTCCCTCATTTCAATTAACACATCACATATCACGATAGGAATGTCTAGTTACCCTCTGTTACATGGAAGCATACATGAATCGTCAATCAATTTGTAATTAACCGCTCGCACATTGCAATGATCATCACTTACATACTATTACTCATAATCATATGTGAATTGTATGTCATAGGGTAATGAGTACATCGACTAGTAAGACTGGAATGCCAACTTCTTACAATCTATTATGTATGTATATGAGTGTGTGTGATGCATTGCTATTAACATATCATGCATTAGTATGGAAATGTCCACTTACATACTAGTGCAATCATATGCGAAGAGAATGATGATGATCGTTATTGTGATGAAAACATTTTCCTCTTACTTATATTTTTCATGAGAATAGTTCGGTAACGATAACCGAATCGTGAGTACGATTACAACTTGTTTGTAAAACATTTGTAATCACAATTTATTATAAATACTCTACACATTTATTAAATAAAAAGATTATCTTATCCTTGAACCATTCAGAGCACGTATAGGTTGTTACACTGGTAGCAACGGTTTACTTTCCATCGCCATATTGCGTTCGTCGCACAGATACCCCTTACGTTTGTCGTACCGCTATTCTTACGATTCGTCGTACCGCTATTCTTACGCTCGTCGTACCGCTATTTTTACGTTCGTCGTACTGTTAACAGCCAACGTCTAACAAGATTTTAGAATATACTATTTACGTGACTTCCAACTTTTACATCATGAGTCACGTTCGATCTCCTTTGACCCACACCGAGAAATTCACAGGTAACCCTGCGTACCCAGTGGAGTATTGGTGTAACATGGTCGACGATGCATGGACATTGGGAGAATGGACAGACGGGCAAAAGCTGGTAATGGCAGCACAGCAATTATCAGGCGCAGCCGCCATCTGGTACCAATCTGTGCGTGGGAGCGCTAGTCCGTATACTACCTGGCAACAATTCCGCGAGGGAATCTTAGAACGATTTGGCGGAAAGAAATCTGCCGATATCGCACGTCTAGAATTAACTAGGCTGCGATGGAACGAAAAGCACGATTTAGAAGAACACATTACCGGTTTCACCGCCTTACACAGTCGCATTCCGGATGCAGCCGACATGGAACTGGTAACATCGTTTCGACTTACCCTACCCGCGGAATACGTGGCCGATTCCATTCAACACAACGTCAAGAATTTGAACGAGGCATACGCGGCAGCAAGAGCATTTTATTATTCAAGGAAACATGGATTACAACAGATAGCACCGCAACCAGTCGTCAAAGCAACAACGGGACCTACGCCTATGGACCTCGATACGCTAGTACAAGTTTTAAATAGTCTCGGTTTCAACAACAATCGTAACAGTAATAACAACGCTATACGATGCTACGAGTGCAATGGACGCGGTCACATCGCGCGCAACTGTAACCAGCGTAAAAACAACAACAATCGCAACTACAATAATAATCGTAATTTCAACAATAACCGCAACTACAACAACAACCAACAAATCAACAATATCCAAACCCAAAATGACACTGATAACGATCAGGGAAACGACAACCGTCAGTAATCGAACGCGGCAATATTACTGACGACCGGAACGCCGCTACCGCTCCTACACCCAAAATTCCCCCGGGATTCGACCTGTTCTCATTAATACAAGGGAATGCAAGCTCCGGAGTTCTTACAGTAGCACCCATCATCAATGGTGTTACTGCACACGTGCTCGTCGACTCAGGCGCTTCGGCAAACTTCATGAACGCTGAATTCGCTGAGAAAGCACAAGTGCGTGTAAGTACCTCGGTTAAGCAATCAAATGTGAAATTGGGTAACGGAATGGAGTGTGGTGTATCTGGTATTGCTAATAAAGTGCCTATAATTTACGATTATTTTAAAGAAAATGTCGACTTTACTATAATGAAATTGGGCAGTTATGATGCAATACTAGGTATGCCGTGGTTACGGAAACACGAGGCACAGATAGATTGGAGTTCAGGTGCCATTGAATCAATGACAAACGCTACGGATGATCACTTAGATGATCGAGATGTCAAATCTACACTGATGTCGTTAGAAGAAGTGAAACGGTTAGGAAAAGATGATGTATTTTTATTGGCAATGGTAAAAGAGGCAAAAGAAGAAAATAACCCATTGCACGGGCGTTACGCCCGATTGTTGAGTGAGTTCGCCGATGTGGGACCGGACGAGTTACCGCCGGGATTACCGCCTAAGCGCGATATTGATATACGTATCAATCTAATCCCACATCAGCAGCCACCATTCAGGCCCACATATCACTTAGCAAAGAAAGAATTAGATGAGTTAAAAAGACAATTAGATGATTTATTAGCAAAAGGCTTTATTAGGCCAAGTACATCACCATTCGGTGCACCCGTACTGTTTGTGAAAAAGAAGGGGGGTGATTTGCGTATGTGTGTGGATTATCGAATGCTAAATGCACAAACGATACGTGATCGTTATGCGCTACCATTGATCGACGAATTGTTCGATCAATTACATGGGGCTAAGGTGTTCTCAAAGATCGACTTGAGAAGTGGATATCATCAAATTAGAGTACATGAAGATGACATTCATAAAACAGCGTTTAGAACGCGCTATGGGCATTACGAATGGACAGTAATGGGATTCGGTTTAACTAATGCACCATCTGTATTCATGCGTTTAATGCAAAACGTGTTTCACAATTTGCTAGACAAGTGTGTAGTAGTATTCTTAGATGATATACTGATTTTTAGTAAAAATCATGCGGAACATGAATTGCATTTGAGACAGGTATTAGAATTACTACGTAAAAATAAGCTTTACGCGAAACTGAGCAAGTGTGAGTTCGGTAAAGAGGAGGTGGAATTCTTGGGACATAATATTGGTTGTGAAGGCATAAAGCCTTTACATGATAAAGTAGCGGCCATTACCGATTGGCCAGTACCCAGTAATTTGAAGGAATTGCGGTCATTTTTAGGATTAACCGGGTATTATAGACGGTTCATCCGTGGATACGCAGATATTGCACGACATCTAAGTCAATTGACTAAGAAGGATGTACCGTTTACATGGGGGGAGGAGCAGCAGTTAGCATTTGATACATTGCGTAAAGCTATCGTTACTGCACCTGTCTTAGCGATACCTGATGTTACCGTGCCTTTCATCGTCTCTACCGATGCATCCAATTCCGCAATCGGTGCTGTATTGTCTCAAAAGATAGATGACGTTGAACACCCTGTTGCTTTCATGTCACGTATGTTGAAAGACGCCGAGAAGAACTACTCTACGTACGACAAGGAGATGTTAGCAATCCTTGCAGCCGTAAAGACATGGCGCCCTTACCTCCTTTATGATCGTTTTACCCTTTATACAGACCATTCGTCACTTACACGTCTACTTGAACAAAGCGTATTGTTATCACGACAAAAACGATGGGTCGATATATTGCGCCACTTCAAGATTGACGTCCGTTACAAACCCGGTAGCAGGAACGTCGTAGCTGACGCGTTATCTCGTCGCATAGTTGATGTATGTAGTACCTTACAGTCAATCGAGCCTTCCACTTTCCAGCAACGCATTCTGGCAGGATACGATAACGATGATTACTTTACAGGAGTAAAGTCTATAGTTATGGGGGAGAAGAAAGCCTTTAATAAGGCTACACGTAAGATATTACGGCATTTTAGGTGCGACGACGAAGGATTAATATACGAAATGAAGGGAGTAGAACCACGATTGTGTATTCCCAACTACGACAATCTCTACCTGGACATATTCAACGATCATCATGATGCACCATTAGCCGCACATTTTGGTGAAGAAAAGACAATAGCGGCAGTCAAACGCAAATACTATTGGCCCGGTCTATCAAATATGATTAAACGATACATCAAATCTTGTGAGATATGTCAGCGCACGAAACACTCGCAGCAACTACCTGCTGGTCTTTTGCAGCCCTTACCGATACCCGAAGGAAGATGGCACGACATTTCCATGGATTTCATAGTACAATTACCACGTACTAAGGCAGGCTATGACGCTATCTTTGTCGTTGTAGATCGTTTCACGAAACGAGCCCACTTCATACCTATGAAGACAACGGCGACTGCAGTTGACGTTGCGCAGCTGTTTGTCAACAACATCATGCGTTTACATGGTATGCCCCGCTCGATTGTGTGTGACCGCGATGCGAAATTCACAAGCAAATTCTGGCAAGAACTACACAAGCTACTCGGCGTTCGTATCCTTATGTCTACAGCCTTCCATCCCGAGACAGACGGCCAAACGGAACGCACTAATCGTACATTAGAGCAGCTGTTACGTACCTGCATCAATCATCAGCAGAATGATTGGGATCAACATTTGGCACTAGTCGAATTCGCTTACAACAATGCCAAACAATCGTCAACAGGTTACTCACCCTTTTACGCCGACTTAGGCCATCATCCGTACATGCCAGATGATCTGACGCGACCACACAACTTCAAAAATGACACTAACGTAGAAGACACTGTAGCATTTTTACAGAAGTTAAATGACATTTATTTAACAACACGAGATGCGCTGAAGAAGGCACAAGGAAGACAAAAGTATAACGCTGATCAGAAACGACGGGAAATGGAATTTCAAGTTGGAGATCAAGTTCTTCTGTCAACAAGGAACTTGACACGAGACATGGAGCGTGACAGGCCAAAGTATAAGCTGTCACATCAATTTACAGGCCCTTTCAAGATTATAGAGCGCGTGTCAACAGTAGCGTACAAACTACAGTTACCCGATGACATGAGAATACACGATGTATTCCACGTTAGCGTATTAAAACGATATGAAGCGAATCCAGACGAATTCACTAACCGCTATCCACCACCGCCACCGCCAGAAATAATAAACGGAGAAGAAGAATACGAGGTCGAAGCCATTGTAGGCAAACGCGTGAAACGCGGTAAGATACAATACCTCGTTAAGTGGAAAGGATACGCAGACCACGAAAAGACCTGGCAATCCAAAGACGACTTAATAAATGCGCAGGAGCTCGTTCAGGAATTCGAACACAATGCCGAGTCGGCATTGATCTAAGGAGGGGGATGTGATGAAAACATTTTCCTCTTACTTATATTTTTCATGAGAATAGTTCGGTAACGATAACCGAATCGTGAGTACGATTACAACTTGTTTGTAAAACATTTGTAATCACAATTTATTATAAATACTCTACACATTTATTAAATAAAAAGATTATCTTATCCTTGAACCATTCAGAGCACGTATAGGTTGTTACAGTTATTGTTATTAGTACATTATACGATGATGCTAGACTAGCAACTTACATCCTGTTACCAGTCATCGTACACGTATCATGACATGTCAACTTGTAATGAGCACATCATAGGCTATGATCGAAATGATCACATACATGCTGTCATATGTGTGTGTGTGTGGAATGACAAGTGAAGCAATTGTGCCATTGCAATTAGTATGACGTATACTGCAATCAGAATACCGCCCACTTACAATCTATTACGCGTCATCATCGGTGAATCGAATGCCACATTCCAACGAGTGCTCGCTTACCCACTAATACATGCAATCATACGTGAATCAAATGGCTCATTACAATGATACTAGTAGCTTACGTGTTCCTATGCATGATAATCATACGGGAATCGATTGCCACATTCCAATGAGCGTATGGCAAAGTATCATCGTGATTCACAACTCACCTCCTATCATACGAGTATTGCAATTAGTACATTGTATGTTTATTTAGACAGAATATCAACTTACGTCTGCTTTTATAATAGTAACATATGATTTTGATTTACATTCCAGTCAACACGACATATGTCATGCTCACTCGTTGTTTAACTCACCAGCTATGATTGACAGCATCATAGGTGGCATCATCATCAGTATCGCAATCAATGTCATACGATATAGACTTACCATCTACTGATTGTCATTAGAAAGACCATTAGATAATAGTATTACGATTAGTATGTTGACTAGTATCGATGATGATGATGATGATAGAAATACCAGGGAATTTGATGATACGGATGTTGCAGCATTGACTATAGGCTTGCTATTGTTATTGTTATCAGCAGATGATTCCATGTTGATATTGTCCTAATGGAAGAGCAAGAGAGAAACAAACAAACAAACAAACGAAATGGAGTAATGAGTATAGAATAGAATAAAAAGAGTAGACACACCTGATGATGATGATGGTAAGATGAATCGATTAGCATTGTTTATTTATAGGTGGAATAGGCGTAATACAACAATGCCTGCAGAATAGACAAATCGATATCATCACATATCCAATAATTGCTTCTGAATGATGCTACCATGCATGAATGTCGCCTTTGTCCTAATGAACATCAAACAGGCAGCAATTGTGTCATGTCATTCATATGGATATCGAACAGTAGATACGCAATCGAATTGCTTACATCTAGACACTTTTACCTAATCTACAATGACTACTACTAGTATCTATCAGTATGACAGCACTATTCATTGATTGATTACAGATGTTACATTTACTGATGCTAATTATACAATGAGATATACGCTGACTTGCCATTGTTAATGTCTGCCATAGCGCGTAACTGTGTGTCTGCTATTGTCTGAATCTACACATCATCATCATTTCAGAATACTCTGCCAATGATGACACTTATACCTGTTACAACCATCATGGTTGGCTATATTCTATTGAAATGATTGTATGGCATATATAAATTGACATATTTATTCAATAAATGATTAAATGATCTTGTAGATATATTTCTTGGTTCAAGGAATAATGACTTGAATGTATGGACACTAAAGGGTCTTGCACCAATCCATTCTTGACTTGAATACCTATAATATCTACTTGATGATGTCCTTGTCTTGTCCACTTAAGAGACGTTAGAAGAATGAGTGAAAGGAACAGTAGGATCAGGATTTGGAGCACGGCGTTCGACAACAGCACGACGACACATCCTATTGGGCTAGCTTCAACGGCGGTCAGACTAGTGAGAGCGACAACGGCAGAGAACTTCATGTTGATATTGACCTAGTGGAATGGATAGACGGATAAGTTGACTAGAACGAGAGCAGACGAGCGAGTATAATGAGCTATCTCTATTCAATATCATATAGTGACAATGGTAGATCCAGTATTAAGTTGATCAATATATTGTAAATAAACCTAATCAATTGAATCATCATCGCGTTTTTTCTTGTAAACAACAACAACAATCGGAATCCTATTCGTTTCTATTTTATTCACTTGTTTGTTTGTTCGTAATTACTACTATTATCTTTACTATGGCAAGTCCAATAACTACAGGCGACAATGCTGGACGTGAATCCAAGCGTGTCCGTCTAGAACAAGCAGAATCTGGGGTATTTATTCGTATATTACTATCAGATAAACATCAGTACTAATCATAGTATTGATTGTGTTATAGAATGATAATGAAGGTGTTCTTTTAGAGAATCTAGGCAAGTGATATTCCTTGATTGCAATACTAGAATCAACTAATCAAGCAATGTAAACAGCCGAGGTTGACAATTATTATGATCCTTCTGAATCGTCGGAACGTGCTCGACTAGAGAATAGTAACTTGATAGAATCGTTTGAACGACAACGTCGTGCACGTACACTAGCCGTACCAACCGATGATACTCGTGTCAAGATGCAGCTACGTGAATTGAATCAGCCCATTTGCTTATTCGGTGAAGGTGTAAGTTAATCCATCATCATTATTAATAATAAGGAATATTAATACACAATGATTGAACAATGAGTAGCCAGCAGAACGACGAGATCGTCTTCGTGATATAATGTCACGTAGTGCCGATATACCATTGGATGCTGAGGCAATGGAGGATGTAGAAATGAGAGAGGAGGAGGAAGCGGAAGAGGAACAGGAAGAGTTCTACACGGAAGGATCAACGGCACTATTAGCAGCACGACAATGGATTGCTAAATACTCATTGCCACGGTAGTAAACTGTATATAGGAATCACTAACACTAACTAATGAACATTAACTAATAGAGCACGCGATCGTATAGCACAATTACGTCAAGCGTATGAATTACCATTGCGTCAATTGAAAACAACACGTCAAGATTTCTATAAAAAGATACAGGTAATCTAATAGTAAAGTATTCATTCCTTATTATCCTAGTAACATATCATTCTATTCTTTACATTAGGAATACGTCAATTACAGCTCACAAGTAGGCGATGATCGAACAGTGGCACAGTGTGCACTATCACCAGATGGTTCATATTAGCCACGGCAGGATGGACGGGATTATGTCAATTGTGGCAGGTGCCATTGTGTACATCATTGCAAACTTATCGTGGACACACAGATAGAGCAGTGTCGGTGGCATTCCATCCACAGGCCACTCGTCAACTTGGTGCGGATAGTGCTAATCTAGCAACAGGTAGTGCCGATGGTACCATTAATCTATGGTCACTTGAACGGGATCGACCCTTGAACACGCTACGCGGACATTCACATCGTGTGTGTCGTGTGGCCTATCATCCATCGGGTCGCTATTGGGCTCGGCCAGCTTCGATACAACATGGCGTTTATGGGATGTTGAACGTGGTGATGAACTATTACTGCAGGAAGGACACTCGCATGAAGTATACGCGATTGATTTCCAAGAAGATGGTGCACTAGTAGCCACAGGGTAAAATAGCAGCAGCATTATTGTAATTGCAATGAACTACTACTAATCACTGATGATAACAGTGGTCTCGATGCTATGGGTCGTGTATGGGATTTGAGAACTGGTCGTTCAGTAATGGTGCTAGAGGGTCATGTTAAAGAAGTGCTAGGTATTGCATGGTCACCCAACGGGTAAGTAATCAATAATAGTATACTATACAAGATATATATAATATCAATTAATCAAATTGAATAATAGACACCAGATTGTCACGGGTAGTGGAGATCACTCCATTAAAGTGTTCGATGTTCGCAAGTTACAATCGATTTATACGGTAGCTGCACATACATCACTAGTATCAGATGTGAAATTCTACCATTCTGATCAACCGTATCAATCGGGTGGTCATTCCGGTCTATTCCTCGCTTCATCCTCGTATGATGGCACAGTTAAATTATGGTCATCGGGTGATTGGCGATTACAAAAGACACTAGTGGGACATGAGGGTCGTGTTACTAGCGTGTCCATTGGACAAGGTAAGTTATTCATCATTTGTAATAAGAATATCATTATGTAACTCGTTTGTTAGATACCAAGTTTATTGCCTCGGCAGGATTTGATCGTACATTCAAGTTATGGGCACACGAATCGACCGTGTAATATGTCCAATATTCTATCATAGATATATCATCATTGAAAACAAACACATTATTTACCTTATATCAATCGTAAATTACACTATAACCCTATCATGCTAATAAATTGATAAACAGCAATGCAAATAACATTTATTAATGGTATAAGTAGAGGAGGAAAGAGGGAAGAGAAAGGAAAACATGGCTATTAATGACGAGTCTCACTACGACGTGCAGTCTGTTGTTGTCGTTTACGCATACGTATCGCGTATTTATGTCTTTGCTTGAAGTCTTGCGTTAAACCTTGTCGCATAGCTTCCCAATGCTTAGTGACATCCTCTCTGAATAGATAGAGAAAAGATTAGATGAATATCAACTAGGAAAAAAACAACAACTTACAAACTACCAGTACGTATAAATATATTCTGTCACGATAGACCGATCTATATACAGGGTAATAATATGTTAGATTACATTTCTGTAATACTGATCTATTTAACTAACCTTCGCAATAATAATGGTTGATCAAAGTGAGCGAAAAAGAATGTAGGTGGCAATGTAGCTGTTGTCGATGTAGAGGATGGTTTGCTCGTTGTTTGTATTCTTGGTGTGGCAGGTGCACCCTACATGTACAATAATGATATGAGTAAGCAATGATATCTATATACTTGATTCTTGTTTCACTACTTACAATCATAGCAGAAAAGTCGAAACTAAATGTACTCGGTGCTTCCATCTCCATAGGTGGATCATTAAATAGCTTGAATGGTTGTGCATTATCTATTTCTACATTGTTAACTTCATCATACATATGTGTATATGCAATGTGTATAGCATTACCATTAGATGTAGCGTTGTTCTGGGAGGATAACTGGAACATGGACTTGAGATCACCCTTAACCGTGTAATGCTTGTCATCCCCACTTCAGGCATGGCCGTTTCAGAAAGGGTCGCCTGATGTAAATGGTTCTCTGTATACAAGATGATAATTAATAAACACTTACTCATATATATATATATATGTATAGTTACCTTCATTGATTGTTGGTTCCTCATCAATTATTGGTATTACAGGAACATCAGGATGTAGTATTAAATCAATGAATCTGGATTATCTGGATCGAATTGTGTCATATCACGCCATAAAAATCGATTAAATGGGCACTATATGTTCAATGTTATACGATTAGTAGATATACGCTAATAATACTGTAATAATAATTACTCTATGGATTCATTAGGATTAGCACGACCAATTTCATTAGAATCAGTTATTGCTCCTGTTGTTTGTGCAGTTGTTGATTCACCAAACATCATTTTAAGAATATTCAATGATCTAGCCTTCTCTTCACTTGTATCTACTTCATTTGCATTTGTTGATTCTTCTTCAACATTAGTATTACTATTACTATCGATTACTAAATCATCATCATTATTGTCATCCTAGTTATTTGTTAATATCATTATTATAAGAGTAATATACACTCATTTGTAATCTTACCGATGGTACTTCAGTTGGATGTTCTGTAGTCATTTCAACATCCTCCATTGTTTCATTCTCTGACTCGCTCATTCATTCGATAATGTATCTAGTATTTGCGGTGAATGCTCTTCTTCTTCCTCTTCTCCTCTTCTTCCTCTACTGTTGCTTGTTCGATATACTGCTCCACATCTGACATGTTCGTCTGTTTTACTGATTGCTCAGATGATTGTTCAGGATAGAACCATGTCAATTTCTCGACTGGTAATGGTCTCTCTGAACCGAATAGCTTTTCCAGATTGTTTTTATACATGCCCGGATCATATACCATCATACTGCCATCTGGTTGTCGAAGACGCATTACACGTATGGCACGACCATATCTGCCGCGTTTCCAGCCTGGTCGAGCTTCCACCTCTCGATCCGTTACCAAACTCATGTCGGTGGCGTGTTTCACGAGTGCTTTCCGCTTAAATTGCTTCATTTGCTTACGTTCCTGCTCTTCCATCATTGCCAGTTCAGTTTCGCGCCTTTAATAAATCAATACTTTGTTAATTGATTATATACTAATTGCACCATTCGAATACATACCGTTTCATATAATCATCTTTAGCCTTTTCAATGCGTAGCTTTTTATCCTTCCATTTTGCGCCATTCAACGTGGTGACACCTAATCCGTTGTTAATGCGAGTAGATATGGTGTTCAACTACATTATCACTACTTACATCTCTGCCAATTCTTATCGGTGATATCTAATGTGGCATGTGCGAATCCGCGACACCATTCTTTATACACGTATATATATATATATATTGTAAGTAAGAAAAGTCATTTGTCAGTTCTATTGCTTACCACCGGTAGAATCATAGGAAATACAAAGGTCACTAAGAGTGCCGAAAGGTTTAAGCCGCTGTTCTATATCCTCCGGTTTGACATTGTCAACTAAACCGCTTAAATAGACGCGTTGGCGTATTGTTTTAGCCTCTAGCATATTGTATAAATAGTGTTATCGTTAGTTCAATACAACTAATCTTGGCTTGTGTCTATAGAACAATAGATTACCTGGTATTACTGAAGGTTCAGCCATGAAATATGTGTTTGAAAAAGAAGAAATGCTAATGATTTTATTTTTTATTTTTTATTTTGGTTTACCATTTCATACTTGTTGGAATTGCCACACATTTGATATCATCTTCATTCGGCCATTACCGTTTATTACATTCTATCTAGATATTCTATCATCGAATGTCAACTATTCCATGACTTCTCCGTTAATGATACAGCTGTAGTAAATCGCATTTACCAAAGTAATACGATTTGTTTAAAAATAAATATGACAAAATCGAATATCTCAAGTGCCTGTGCCGGATAATCAATGAAATACAGTAATAATAGCAGTAGTGCAGGATTCACATTGATAATGAGAATATGCAATAAGCATGCACCAGACTTCTTGCATCCTTGTGGCTTCACCTCCTTTGCTGCATGCATAAAGTAGAAAAGACATGGTCAATGTTATTTACACTACCAATTGAATAAGAAACATCGTACAACAAATGCATGAGCACAGACAACACACGAGTTGTGTGAACAATACTGACAATAGATAAGATGTAGGGCGGGGCGTGCATATTCAAAGGCTTCCTTCAGATAACATCGAAATTCGATACCGTTTGAAGAACGATGCTTTTGCGTGAGTAAAGATGCCGACCGAGTTCATATGAATGCTCTACAGTTTAGTGGTGACAGCGAGATACCCGGGCCAACTGCTATGCAGGAGGTAAGCATGCTAATTCTCATTTAAAAGCATCGCTTGTCATTCCTATCCTGCCTGTAGATTGACTTCTTGTTAGCAACTCCTATTGTTATAACCGCATCATCCAGATTTATTATTTCCATTTTCCTATTAGCAAAAACTCATCTACCTTACTCTCATTTAATATGCTTGCCTTCTATCGTAAATCATCCACCGTTACACCGTTGAAATTGAGTATGGCTCTTAGGCCCAGTATATTCTGGGGAGAGCATGAAGACGACGTGGAAGTGTGGCTTGATAATTTCGAATCCTGCGCCAAAAGCAATGGCTGGCCTCGGTACAACTGGCCTCGTCTAGCGTATCTTTACCTTTCGGATACGTGGCAGTCATGGTTTAGCGCGCATCCTCATCTGGCCAACGGTAAATGGCGTGTATTCCGTCGTGAGTTCTCCCGTGCTGTTGGCCCGCCAAATCGACACCATTTGTTGTTGAACACCTGGAGACAATTCACTCGTAAACCGGAGGAAAGCGCCTATGCCCACGCTCATCGATTCTACTCGTATTTGCTATTTCAACTGGCTGAACCGTCACGATCAGAATTCCTCGATCGATATCTCGTTGTAATTTATCGGAAAACACGAGCGGTGGTGGACGATGTTGGTTCCGAGCTAGGTAAAGCGGTGTTTTGCGCGTTTGTTGCCGATGACATTGCTCATCTTGCCCGACCAGAACCTGGTCCATCCAGAGATCAAACTCGAATCAGAGCAATAATAATAATAATTAATAATAATCGTGAAGGCGTGGTAATTGGTGCCACTAGCGACATTCATAATGGGAACATCACGAATCAAGCAACTGGGAACGCGTCATCAACACGGGAACTAGCGTCACAGTTGCTAGTTGACCCTGTTCGAACTATATCCTCGCCTTCATCGCTCTCTTCGGCACCTTCATCGCATTTTACTGCAAATGTTACATCCATGTCGCAATCACTAAGCAATCCACTCCATTGTACGACCTCGTTAAATCGTACCCGTGCAGCAGGTCGACAACGAATGCAAAGGCGATATGAGGAACGTATTCAGGAATTGATACAAGACTTTGACGATCTAGCACGTCAATTTGCACGATTTAGACCGCAACGATCAATCTATTCGCGCAATCGACGTCCGTCCACGATTAATATACAGCACGATAGTAGTAGCGAATCGTTCGACAATAAGGCAATACGGATGATTCCATTAGCAATCAAGCTCAATCGCATAGGCGACAATCGTATAGTTGCGACAATATATCGGTCATGACTACCGCGACTACGTATGCATTTGTGACATGTTTCAATTGTGGACTTAGTGGACATTTGAAAAATAACTGTAAACTACCAAAGCGTACGGCACCTGCTCTATTAGAAGCGATTGCTCGAGCTTGTCGATAACAAACAAGCAAGCAAGCAAGAAAGAAAGTAAGCAATATTCATTTGTAAAAAAACGACATCGCATACAAGTTTAACATTAGAACTTTTATTCATTATCACCTATAAGCATTTCGTAAATAAATATATATATCTCATGAATCGCTAAATGTAGTAATGTGTATTGTGCATAAAACATAAGTAACATATGCAATAGGCAAAATTAGGCAAGTTATTGCAAAATATTGCTAGATTGACAAGTAGCTATTGGTGGGATGGTTGAACAAAAACGTAACTTGTGATTGTCGAGTGCAATGTTTGCCACTAATCCAATGGAACAGTAGGCCTTTGTGGGATTGACTGGGAAAACGTATTGTTACACGGTAGTGTCCATTGACGGTGGAGAACAAAGAACTCGAATGGCAAAGTGGAGTTTCCTCATTAAACATGCTAGGTGCTTTATGATTTCCTATTTAATAGGCGCTGAATTGCTGTCACCGGTGTATATGATGTATACATACGCATTTCTCGGCATTTTTTACTGTTCCTTTGCAATCATTTAAGAAGTTAGCATTCATGTATTTAGCTAAAAGCATTCAATTTGCATATCTCTACTAGTGTGTTTGCTGGTGCATTCCTACAATGTTAAAGCAAAACTTACAATACTCCTCTCCAATGGTACTGTGGCCACCGAGCCTACCAACGATCCATTTCTCCATCCGCAGAGTTACGATCGTCTCGAAGGATTGGCAATACGCTGGGGTTTCCTGAATCGATATCAGTACAAAACATGTGAGATCAAACCGGTTGACACTTCCCAGCTAGAAGTGCAAGATCTACTTGAACGAGCGGCGAACTACAGCAACATTGCCATCATATGGGATTATACGCAGTATTGGGGAAATGGTTGTACGTCAGTGCAAAATGTAAGTGAACACCACGATTGTTCCCCTCCCCATGTCGTTAACGCGATCTAGACCACCAATGCCGTCGTGGAACTTAGGAAACAATTTGCTGCCGCGAAATTTCCACCAATCAAACTGATAATAATGCTGGATTATCTGGATTATATAGTGGAACTCTGGCCCGAGTATGTTCACTATCGAGTGGACAACTACTTTAGCGAGGTGATCAAGTCGCTCTCCATTCCGGTTAGCATCATACCTTCCTATAACTACGTTACCCCACTGACATCATTACTGCTCTACGGGAACTTTATCGACTTTCATTACATCGCGGAGCATGGTAATTTATAACACGAATACTTGACAGGATATATGTCATCTAATTCGTAAATTATCATTAGAACTTGGTAGTATGAATGAAAAATTCATATCGAAGGGTCATCTTGCATATAGATGGATTAGCATTATCCTAGTAAGTAGCAATGGTGCATCGAACAAAATTGATGTCCTCTAATTGTTATTGCTATTGCCATTGTTATCTACGTAGATTATTGCCGCTCTAATCTATGCGGTTGCCCGGATAGTGATGCTGATTAGAATGAAGGAATACGAGTATAATCTGCTTACATTCTCGTTCGTTATCACAATATTTTATTGTTTCTGTAAGGAGTAGAGCCGACTATCATGATATAGATATCTATGACTAACGTTGAATTTAGCACTGTGCTATCATCTTATCCACCGAGTGGATCTGTTTCGATTCCAAATGCCAATTAACAATTACATTGCAATTATCATCTTTAATATAATTCTTTTTCATTGGTAGGTGTATATATATCCTACTATTACTATTATAGATCCTTTCTAATCATGTAACAGGTCGAGTGTGGGCATTTACTTGTACTCGAAAAGAGCCATCATTGCTTTTCGCATTGTTCTGCTGATAGTTCTAGTTACAAATACCATTTCATTTGTGTTTATCTGCATGTACGACGTAAAAGAAATAAGTGATCCAGTTACAGATCTCGTTATTCGTAACCGCTCCTTTCTGATCTTGGCTGCAATGTCGGGAGTGGACAGTTTGATATTTGCAGGTTTTTGTAAGTATAGTATATAGATGGATATTTGTATGAGCAATGGCTAATAACAAATGTTAAACTAATAGGTATGTGGTTTTTATATCATATACACAAGCTGAGGAATCATCCAAATAGTTATACGCGGTTTACTCAGGTAATAATCTAGTATACGTTTATTTGCCCGTTTTAACCATGATACGCGCTGTAATAGCTATGTTTATTCACGGGATTAGCGAGTGCCACCTTTATTATATACCTGGTCACTACCATCAATTGGACTCAACATGGAACGGATAATAATAATGAAACGACCGCCACCGCTGATACCGCCTTCGACGTGAGCGGCATCGTACGAGCATTTATTTTCATAGCTGCCCTTGGCGTCAATTGGCCAAGTAACACGAAAAGACACTCGTCGGTGCATGAGCCACTCTCTGGACTAACTACCATTGGAAATAATAATCCCACCGATTCAGTTGTCGTAAATGTTCCCAACCAGGAGAAGCCTAACATGAGAGCACCCGCCAGAGTGATCGTGCCCATCATAGAAGAGGTGTAGCATTAGGCTAATGAATGACCACTTCTAACCTTGATGATTTACACTTTTCATTCTAAATCGCATTAATATATATGTAGATAAACTCGGTATAATTTGACATTGCATGCTAATCCAATGATAGTATAATATGAATTCATCCATTCTAATGTTAGAGAAAACCTATTTAATAGTATTTTTATCGTAATTTACAGCGAAAACTAAAAAGAAAAAAGAAAGTGACTCAAACATGATCGACCTGGACCCATCATAGTATGTTCAAAGTATCTGTAACTCGGGAACTGGTGAATGCACCATATTCAGTCGAGTTACTATTAGTGTTGTTGTTGTTGTTGTTGTTGTTATTCGATACTTTGAACTATGAAAGATCTATTTACAAGGTCTCGCATGAATAAAAGTATGAAGTATGATCAAAAAGAAACTACAATCACTGGCTGACTGTAGTATTCATGGATATTGTGTTATCGCCATAGTAATAATGTAGCAATAGAATTTGAGAATAGTTGACATATTAGTATAGTTGTTATGATGGCTGTTGTCGTATACATCTGGCCTCCAATAAATTAATATCATTTTGCATCTTTTGACAATCGGCTTCCAATTTCGCAATCCACGCTACTGTCTCGTCTAGCATGACACTCTTGCTGTAACGTGCACCGCGCAGTGCTGGTACCATCTCGCCCAAATCTTGAAATCCCGTACGAATGGCATCGCGTCGTTTCTGTTCCGATCGAATATGATTCAATCGTTTCTGCTCCTCCGTTAGAAGCTCCTTTTTAATTTGATTACCCGCACTATCGGTTACATTGTCGTTTATGCTAGTCTTGTTGTCATCTCCCGAAGGATACAAGATGCAAGCTTGCTCTCACCATTGATCATTGCAATTGTGCGTGTTCCGATGAGTTGTCGTTACATCTGATCGATGTAGCAACTAGGCTTCGTTTTCGTTGTTCTGTCTCGTCGACGTTTTTACGTTTACGTTTCACGGACGATCGAGCACTCTTTACATCTTGCATGGAGTAAGCAATAATGTTTCAGCTTCAATCTTTACATCAGTCGAGCTAGTAAGGGAGGGTGTAGCACTGCCAATACTATGACTAGTATTAATATTAGGGGATGCCGATGATGAGGAATTCGCACGAGCAATGGAATGTGAAGCAAGTAGTTTGAGCGAATTCTCAGGTCGATTAGGTTCGGGACTAGGGTAGGCGTCATTATCATTACGATTGTTACCGCTTGACACCGAGTGTTTCTGTGTCGATGATGATCTCGACAAACTCGAATCGTTCTTCAGTTCATGACTATCAAACGTGAACTTGTTCAAGAAATCCGTGATATATCGCTGTTCAAACGGGTTGAATAGACTGGCGCTATTGGGTGTTCCAATGGTGGACATGCTCTCGGTAGAGGCAATGGTGGTAGCTGGACGAAAGAACGCATCGAGTGGTGTATGAGGTGATGCGAATGGCGAATTATCAGAGAATGTAGGTCCATTACGGGCTGAAGCTGCCAAGTGTGCGGCCGCTGCATTGATCATGGCCGCATTAACCACCGGTGATCCGGTACTCGTAGGTGGTGGTGGTGGTGGCGACATTGTACTAATCGGTGATATTGATTTCGTCGGTATATCCTGACTACCAAGTGGTAACGAGTCGATTACCGCGGCTGATGTCATCCAAATGGGTTTTCTCGCTTGTAGTGCGGGTGATGTAGAGGGTGGCATAAGGGCTCTCGGTCGAACTTGTGCCTGCTGTGAACCCGGAATACCACTCGATGACTGTTCATATTGTTGCTGTTGAGCATACGCTTGACCATGTTGTATCCAACTGCTCAAGGGCAGGGATGACGGGTTGAGCTCGTTAGCAGTAAAAACTGGTGCATTAATCATGCTATCACCTATAATCGAGACGTGGAATGGATGAATTGACGATGATGAGTAAGAAAGCGAGTAAGCAAGTAAGTAAAGGGGGCGAGGGTGTTGAGTGAAGCGATAATATGCAAATAGAATGACGGACCGTATGCTAATGAACGTTATTTAACCTAATCCAATGGATAAACGAATAATGATAATGGACAGCATCAATGTAAGACACGCATTGTTAGCAAGTGTATAATTATAGAAGGGAATACGCAATAACATCATCAGCACTCAAAAACCTTGTGCTCGTTCGTACTCGATTATCACATGTCATTACATCCAATGAAGCACAATAAACTGTAGAGAATCTGATTCACTTGATAAAGCTGCATTTGCGAATAGACCAACCATGGTTATTGCACACATTTCAAATCAATGACATGTATCCAAATGCATGAAAGAATAGACTGACTGCAGGATAAGCTCATGATTTAGGAAAAAAGGGGTAGTCATGTATCATTCATGATACAAGCGAATGGATTGTAGTGAGCAGAGTAACATAGCAGAGAGTATACTCGTGTATCAATCAATCAATCAACATCCCATTCAATATAAACCAAGTGTATATATTTAAACACAGGTCGTCAAGCAACTTGTAAGCAATATATGCGTATATATATGCGTATATATAGGTTTCACCAACTTATGTCATTAACAGTACTAGTGGCCATTCTTGCGAGACGGCAACAAAGTAGACCAGACTGACAGTCATTGCTGGCTGACGTATGGCTATCGCTTATAATAATAATAATAATAATAATACTTCTCATCCTTCTCTATTTGTTTACCTTTTCTCGTTTACATACCTACTAAACAGTCAGCAACGAAGCGCAGAATATCAAATACGTTTCCTACGTTCAACACAAAAGTATGTCCGTATATGTGTTTCGGCGGTAAGAGTAGAATAGGACGGGGACACGATGCAGCAATCGTATAGAATAGATGAGCAGGCGTGAGAACTTGAAGAAATACGGGATTGTGGTTCAGTAGTTTGGTGAATCGATGAAATAAAAGAAAGGAAAAGAAAGGGAATTGTGTGAATGCGAATTCCTCCCTCATACGACGACGTACGAGGAAACACAATAATAATAGTGAAATCGTGAATAGTAAAATGGAGTAACAACACTGATAGCAATCAATCAATCGATCAACTGGACATACCCTCGTGATTATAGTTAATGGCATATAGTATATGTTACTTTTCCTCTTTCTCCCTAATGATAATTGACGTGTTTATACGACGCAATAATAGTGAGTAATGAGTGTAGACGGAATAAACGTTAAAACGTAGGAAATAATCAAGAAGCAAAAGAAGGCAACCAGGCACTTTAAGCAGTAGAATTATAACAATATGAAAGTGGATGGTTAGCATAGCCAGAGGGATGCTTATAAACAAATGTCTAGGGAACACATTCTAAAGAAGCAGTGACATTATGATATAGCAGTGATGGTAACAGTAGTGCTACTGATGCTTGACGCATGTTTATCATTACACCTGCAGACATTGAATTGGTTTTCACGTGTCAACCTGTTTACGGGAAATGTGGTGAATACGTAAAGGCGAAGAAAAGGCACGACTATTTCGGATATCCATTTGAGTGGAAAGAAAAGGACGGAGAACGAGAGAGAGCGAAAAGAGCGAAAAGAACAAGGCGCAAGTTACAATTAAACCATACTTGTCAGTAATGTGGGGCTACTCTCTGTGCCACAACGCTGTAACAGCCACACGATCATACGACAAAAAGTGAGGCTGTACAATTGGAATTCCATGGTGTGTCCTCTATCCTACGCTATTTGATCACATTTGAATGGAACAGACTTGGAATAGGACATGGCATCAAGTGTACTACATCATTGAACTGTGACAGCCTATTTAGCATAGACATAATTGAATAAATGTGCATGTCAGTTAGTATACATAATTTCAAACTGATTATTAGCTATAAAACTACACTCGAGCATTTGATTAGTATGTGTGCGCGTATGTTGATGGTGTAACCTACTTCATTAACATTCTTTTCGACGTGTAGTATACAACTATAACAGTACCAGTATATACATATCTTTAACTTGGATCCTATTGCAATCGACATGAATTCATCGAGTTTTATTGTTTTATATTCACTATAATGACAAAATAACATTTCTTCTTCCCTTTAGAATGCTTCTAATTTGCATTGTATTCTTTTTACCTTAATCTACTACAACTATTCCAGGAGAAAGAAAAGGTAAGATGGAAGCATTCTTGTTAGCTGGAATGAAACGACAAAGGACCATTGTGTATGCGAGTAACTCAAGCATGTGCCAATCTCAACCAGTATATAATAGAGACTAGTGTAGATGCATACATTAGTGTCGATTTTTCAGACTGGACAGCAAGTGAGGAGACGAGCGTCATTTATATTCATTCCACTTGATACTATTGGCCTTATCTCGGAGGATAGTATAACGTTATTATTAATCGCGCGTATAATAGATGGACGTGTATGGCAATGATGAGCATCCAACATGGTTGAGGTCAATACCATTTTGATGCCATTGTTCAAGTGACCAAACAATAGTGTGACATGATATGGGTAGGCATACATTTCGTCAATGTTAATTGTTCCTTTGATGTGCAATCAATAGCAGTACGCTTCTTTAATGGTCACGCCATGAATCGATACTATGAGTACAATATATAGACACTAATGGATAATGTTCATATGAATCTATACCACATAACAAGACGATCGTCGTCGTCATTATCATCACATCATCATCCGTATCCGTATAATGCCAAGATTGTGTAGTAGTAAACGAGAGATAGATAGATAGATAGATAGATAGTGATACCAATTGAGCAGCCACTGTTAAAGAAGCGTATTTTCTTTCTACGCACTTTTTACGCTTATCCCCAGTAACAACGTTTATCCGTACGCAGTTTTTTCCAGATTTTTTTACTCAATAGCAATATATCCTCTATCGCACCATTTGTCTATCAACGCTTCTTCTTCCTCCTCCTCCTTCTTCTCCTTCTTCTCTATTCTTTTCCTTTATTTTCCTAGTTCTACTCTCTTTTGACTTTGGCTTACACGCCCGTTTCTTCTTTTGGTGTGCGCGTACGTGCGTGCTTATTTGCGTGCGTGCGTACGTGTGCGTCTGCGTGCGTGTGTGTATCAAAGAACACTCACGCGCTTCAGTGTAGGTAAGCGTGCTTCCAGTCAACTAATCGCCGCTTGTCTCCGCCATCGCTGCCCAGCTTAGTCAAAGAGTAGTGTTGCCACTGTCGTAGTCGAAATACGCATTCGTTTCTCATCCCCGTTACTCTCCCTCTCACTCAACACAACACAACACAACTCACTTTCACTTTAGGCACCACATATTCTTTCTCTCTCACTCTTCCTCACAATTCATAGTTTCCCTCCACTTTCCACTGAGATTTCATTTCTCTCTGCTTCGTTGGTTCGTCTGTCTGTCTGTCCAAGTAACTAACTTTCTATCTTTCTCCTTTCCTTCCTTGCTTCTTTTACTACGCACACCAAATCATACACGCTCATCAATATTCTGCAATTCTCTCTTTTCACTTTATTCAAAAGTGAACCACTATCCTCATCCTTTAGCGTGGTCCACTATTGATTCATTTCTCATTTATTCGTTTATCTATTCGAGCATCGCTTCACTTTGCAATTACTTGGCTGTCTGCGCTATTCACCACTTTATAGTTGTAGTTCGCGTTTATAATACTACGCATACACGTTTATTATCCTTCGCACCAATCTTTACGTCTGGACGTTCTACGAGTAGTCTGCTCGTCGCAATAGGATTGACTTTTGTTACACGACCTGCAATCGTCGACTTTATCCGCTCACTGTCTCCTTCCGCTTAATTGACGCTCTCATCAATTCCAGATTGATCTCGTCCTAACCGCTATTGTTCCACTATAACAATCGTAGTTGTTGACAGCCTCTTCTTCTTTCTTTCTTTCCTTGGCAAGAAAAAGAACCTACGTCAAAACAAACATCAACTACATATATATATATCTATTCAATAGCTTATTGCTCACTAGAACGACTATTTGCATTAATCCTCGTTGGTGTTGCAATAGCATTCGGTAAGTTTATTCATTTTATATCAAAAGATATCATTACATTGTTTTATAATGTAATACGATGCAACGCTACATATTAAATGCCATGACTAACGGATATTGCATTATTTCAACAATCCACTATCTATCGTCATATCTATTAGTTAGCGGCGATTGACATAGTGTCGTACACTCTTCCTTATTTAGACGTAACCACGGGCTTCCATTCGATTTAGAAGCAGAAAAAAGAGAGAACTTATCATTTTGTCGTCATTATTGCGGTTACACCTGCCTGGTATGAATAAGTGGCAGGTAGCCGTAGACCTTGAACAGATTGATCGCTTGTTGCCGTTATTTTGGCGACACACTTACTACTATCGTGACGTGGTCTTTATCTAAAGAAAGAAGGATACACACCAGCACAGACATACAAACACACACACACGCATATCATACTATTGATTATAGGATAGTTCAAATTTGCTTCTATATAAGCCATTGTTATATCCAATTATAATGTAAGTCAATGTAATTCATATCATTTACTCTTACTAATTTTATTTACATTCATTCTGACAGCAATCCATTAGACATTTATCTAGTGCTCTTGATAGATTGGTATATATATACAAATATATATAATAGCTAGTTCATCCTCTCATCCTTTCCCTATTTCCCTTTTCTCTATAGATATTAGTCTATTATAGCTCATATTATCTATTGAAAAGAACAGGTAAGTGATTGTTGTACCAAATTAGTATGTCTATAGTCATACAACCTTACTAATGTATATATATTTATCTATTCATGCTTACTCGTCATTACAACGTATAATCATAGTAGGAGAATAGCTTGGCATACATATAAGAAAAGAAAAGAAAAGGCCAATTTTATATTCTCAGTGGGAAAACAAGCCGTGACCATATTACTATTACTATAATTATTAGTTAATATTGTGGTCATCCTTATTATCAATTACAACCATCTGTGATTGTTATTGTTGTCATCTTTGTTGTTGTTTTTTAGTACAACAATTAGTATTAGTATTAGTATTAGTATTGTTGTTGTTACTGCTGTTTTTAGTCATCCTATTACTCACACCTCTCTCCCATTCGCATTTATTTTACATTCTTTTTTCTTTGTTTTATACTTTTCTTGGCTTGCTCCTCTAATTACGTATTTTCTCTTCTTAAAATAAGCATCGTCGATATGACTCCTAGTGATGCTTCTTCCTCTTCCCGCACTACTGAAAAGGATCGAATACGAGAAGCGGAAGAAGGTGACGATGATGACGATGAGCCACCACCAAAGGTAGTTGATCGAGATCCATCCGGTCGCTTTGTACGCTACGCCGAACCATTAGGCAAGGGAGCATACAAGAGTGTGTGGCGGGCATTCGACGAGGATGAGGGCGTGGAAGTAGCGTGGAATCAGTTGCGAGTGACCATCTAACCGATCTCGATGCTAATAAGCTACGGGCCGAGGTGGCCTTACTCAGTGCACTCCGTCATCCGAATGTGATTCGCTTGCATCATGCATGGGCGGCCCAAGCTGCTAATGGCGGTGAGACCGTTTACTTTGTCACGGAACTCATGACGTCCGGCACACTCAAACGCTATCTACGTAAGACAACGGGTGGTATACGTCCAAAGTTCCTCAAACACATATGTCGCCAAGTGTTGAGCGGACTCTCCTATCTGCACACTTGTCAACCGCCTGTCATACATCGTGATCTCAAGTGCGAGAACATCTTCGTCAACGGTAATACAGGCGAGGTGAAACTTGGTGATCTTGGACTTGCCACGGTAAAGCCATTCCGTCATGTTACCTCGGTGATTGGTACGCCCGAATTTATGGCACCCGAGTTATACGACGAGAGGTATGACGAGAAGGTGGACGTATACGCCTTTGGCATGTGTGTTCTCGAGATGGTCACCAAGGAGTACCCGTATAGTGAATGCTCCAATCAGGCTCAGATCTACAAAAAGGTCACCAACGGTATTAAGCCGGCATCGTTGGACAAGATCGAGCAAGGTCCATTACGCGAATTAATTGAGATTTGCTTACGATTTAATCCGGATGAACGACCATCTGCCACCGATCTACTCAATCATCCGTTCTTGACGGCCGTCGAGGTTGGTAGCACGACATCGGACTCATTGGTTGGGGGACCTCATGGTGTTGCATCACCGGAATTACGTCGTGGTTCCATTGATGCCGGTAGCTTGCTCAGTAACGGTATCGATATCGGTAGTTAGATAATCTCCATTCTCGTATAAGTAATGGTGGTTCCATTAGTGCATTATCAGCCGGATTGATATCGCAGTGTAATAGCTCAGATCTAGGTGCTAGCAATTCAGCATTGGCTATTAATCACAACCTGCAATTATCAACGCCATCCACGCCATCCATGAACAATGCGGATATACATCGAACCGTCTCGTTAGATGCCAGTCAATTTGGACAAATATCCATGCAACAACCATGTATGGATCCATCGCAACTGGCTCAATCCAATATCACACGTCAAATGGCGCAGCAAGTGTCGCTGTCCAGTAGTGGCACGAGTAATGCTACCACCACCTATGCCGAGGTATTGAGCGCACCGTCAACATTACGCCATCCACCCACCACGCCTAATCTTGCCACGCAACTTGGTATACCATCGTCGACGATAGCAACTCGTTCCGAGAATGCGTCAACACCGGCAGCAGCAACATCCACGCCGAGTCATGGTCAAGTTGACTTTGTGAAACGAATCGACTCGAATACACTATTGCTTAAAATGATAAGCAGACGAGCGGGTGAAGCTAAGCACAAGTGTATTAAATTCCCGTTTATACTCGATCAGGACACACCGGAGGATGTTGTAAATGAAATGGTACGGGAACAAGTGCTCGATGAAGATGACCGCGAATTGGCCGTGTGCAACATTCGACGTGCCGTTGAACGAGGCAAGGTACAACCGGAACTCGCCATTAACACGATGGTTGGATCGCATAACTCGTCGGAGAGCGGACACATGTCATCGTCGTGTTCCTCGCTAGTCGGCATGCGACGTGCATCGTCATCGGGTAGAAGTCAACCGGACGATGCTCAATCGCAACTAGCACGATACCACGCCTACCAGCAAATGATGTCACCGGCACTGGCTGCCATGTCAAGTGGCAGTGGTAATTGCACACCAAATAGTCCTGGTCATTATCCGCCTAATGCACTCCTTACTGCTAGTCATCTTCAACAACATTCACCGGTTGATGGCAGTATTAATGCGTCATCGCCCTTTACTAATATCATGCCACGACCTGTACCGGTTCATCCACATCATAGACGATCTGCATCATCGGGTGCAATACCATTTGAATTACTGCATCATCAGCAACATCATCACATCATCAGCATCACATCAACATCATCATGGATCATCATTCTCGACTAGTCATTTTAGCTCTTCATTCCCTAGTCCTACACCATTGTCTGCTTCATTGTCAGAGACTGATGGTTACTCAGCACAGCTATCATTACTCGACCAAGAGGAAGATCCTATGCCGGTGATTCTAGTGCTTTTCATGGATTTGGTGGTAGTAATGTCGAACTATCCGGGAATGTATCACATTTACCATCAGTCTACTCATCGTCTAACGATCTAACCGAGAAATTCTATAATACTCGTCGTATCCTCATACTACACCAAATACACCTGGTGAATTGTACGCAGATATCGCGACACGTCAACATCATCATCATCCATGCCTGTATCTCAACGTGTATCGTCGTCGTCGTCGTCCATGCACTTGCAACAAGGAGCGGCGAGTGTTGCTGCCGCTAAAGTAAAACAAATGACCGCTACTAATGTTGCATCAGTCAATCATCGTACACATTTACAACAGCAACATCATGGCTACGACACAGCATCCATAGCTCATATTACACGTATGCGTGGTATGTCCTTTGCCTCATCTCCCAGAAGTGATCATGGTGATTTAACCACTGATGGCACTACAGCCACCGGTGACACGTCCATGATATCGCCGCTATTCGGTTCACCTAGACTGGATGGTGGTGGCTCATCGGTCGCATCACCTGGCGAATTAAAGGAGACCATCATCAGGAAGACTAGTACGACATCGACCGGTTTTGCTGAAGTATTGGTGGCACGATCACCATCTACCGCGGGTATCGGTGTCATCGTGGATCCCATGCTGAATACTAATCATCATGATGATGCAGTTATAGATGTACATCATTAACGAATGATCCCACCATTCGTCCTTATTCGCAAACTACTATGGAACAATCGATAGTTATTGGTAATAGTAGTAGTATCAATAATAGTATTAAAAATGATCTATCCATTAGTATACCTCGCGGTAGTAATGGATTGGATCACTCGGTCACTCATCCCATGTCACCATTACGTGGTATTGGTATTGGTACTGGTACTGGTACCGGTGCTGATCGATCATCATCACCTCGATCATCCACTTGCGAACCTCTATGGCATGACGATGATGCAATGACCGCAGCCGTAGGTGTCGATGTAAGCGATCCCAAACTGATCGAGCTATGGGAGAGACAACGCCGAGAAGCCGAGGAAATGGCTCGAACACACATGGTAGAATGGGAGCAACTAGTACAGGATTTACGCGAGAAACGAATGGCTGATCGATCTGCGCCTTCATTCAATGATACAGAGAATTAGCTAGCTAGTTAGTTAGTTAATTAGTTAGTTATTGTACTTCATTAGTTAGCATATTGGATAGAAGTGTCGTGCCATACATTCATTACCTTTCTCTTTCTCTCACTTACTCTATCCTCTTGGCTTATTACGTTCTAATCTGTTTTTCTTTTTTTGCTTTCCTTGATTTGAAAATAATATGTTACAATGGTGAGAGCCACACCAACAGCAATAGCCCCCGTGATAGCAACAGCAGTGATAGCAGTAACACAGTAACAGTAGCCTTTTCCTATTTCGTGCGTTTACGTAATTTGTCCTCGTATTAGATTCCTATTTTTGTTGTTCTAGATCTGATTGATTGATTGATTTCTGGCATCATTTATCATTTCCTTCTCTCTCTCTCTCTCTCTCGCTTTCTCTTTCTCTCTCTTTATTTCTTCGCTTATTGTGGTTCTATTGCTTATAGTATATAATGATGGCTGTTTAATGGTAACCATCATTGTTACATGATGATGATATTACGACTAGCATTTCCTATTTCACTTTGTTCTTGAGTCATTCATTTCATTGATATTTTATATTATCTTATTTGACAGATGGATAGACATGTGTTATCTAGAATCTACACGTTGCATTGCTACACAATTTATTATTATTATTATTATTATTATTATTATTATTATACGTTTATGTAAACAAGTAGATTAGCTGATAAACATGGATAAGCAATAGCGATTATTGTCATCTATT
Source organism: Syncephalis plumigaleata (assembly GCA_025201365.1). Classification (NCBI taxonomy): domain Eukaryota; kingdom Fungi; phylum Zoopagomycota; class Zoopagomycetes; order Zoopagales; family Piptocephalidaceae; genus Syncephalis; species Syncephalis plumigaleata. Next base: position 127,603 of record JAIXMF010000004.1, on the reverse strand, counting down.
CTATGCTTCTATGAGATCATTTATTATTTCTTTGTTTGTTTGTTTGTTGATTTGTTAGTTTTCTTTACTGTCCTCCCTTAATAATCGTAATGACGACCCATCTCATTCTAGTCCGCTCCTCCCCTTTGCGCTGTAACGCGACTTTTGTGATATGTACACATATCGTTAATATGGTTATAGTTCTTTGACTTCATCTTCATCATTATCATCATGTTAATAATAGTAGCCATATTGTTTAGTGTTATTATACCTTTGAAAAGCCAATAAGCAATCATCATTTATTAATGTTTATGTGTAACCTGTTCATTAATAAACTATTACCTACTACTACTACTACTACTATTACTATACCATTAAATCATTATTCATCATGTATAATCGATTTTATAATTTGTTTGTAGGAGTAGATGTTACCGTCGATGGAGTAGTATCCATTTGACGTATTCGCTGTTGAATACGCGCCACCTTTCCATCAATCTTAAAGTTTAACTGATGAATCGGTTTATCATTCGAGTTAGCAGTTGCGGTATTGCTTGGTTGAAAAGCAGGATGACGCCAATCATCCTGTAGAATGGCGTAGAGATGCTCACCATCTGTGCGATGGAATTCGGGTGAGTAAGTGGGCACGGATAGTGTATTTAATTGAGTGGCTATACGATTAATGTCGGGTATTTGACTTAGATCTTCAAGCATACACCATTGAGGTGGCATGAAACTAATACGCTTGGCTAGATATTCAGATATAGCTTCTTGCGGTGTATACCATGCACTAGCCACCGTTTCATTACCATCATGATACTCGAGTGTTTTCCTACCAGTGGTAGAGGAGCTGTTAGACGAGTATTCCAAGTCAGTTGATGTCGTATAGGATGGTGTATTAAATACGCCAAGTGCACGGGATTCCATTTCTGTTAGGGTGATCAGATAGAAACGCGTATCGAAGCGACGTTTCTCCACTTTGGGTGTGATCCATCGTTGAAAGTACAATAAGCGATGGATGGCCGGTTGCAAATGATGTTCACGACAAATATCAAGAAATGTTTGCGGATTAGCATATACCTAAATAGCAATATAATATGAATAAATAAAAGAAATAATGTCGGCGCTGTTCATTCATTATGAATGATTAACTTGCCTGTTTCCTCCAATTCGCCAATTGTTCAAGTGGGAAACGTCCAACTACTGATGGTTCGGTAATTAGAATGCCTGTCTCCTCGAATGTTTCCCGTAGTGCACAAATACGATAGGCCAAATCCATATCGTCCAGTGGCTTGAATGAAGGCATCAACAAAGACCAATCATTCTGTTGATCAGCCTTCTCCATTGCTCCACCTAGTAATGATAGTATATATACATATTAGAATGTATTCACATTATTATAATCTAGTATAGTATAGGATTACCTGGAAATGCCTGCATATTACTAAATGTACCACGAGATGATCTAATAAAGATTTAATATTGATTAGATTCATCGATGTTTCAAGCAATAACTATTTCTTGTTACCGTTTTAGCATTAAAATACGATAATCCATAGATTGACGACTAGTATTGCTATGTAATGCATACTGCCATGGTGCTGCCATTAATAGACTAAAGTGATATATCATTATATTAGGATGACATGGATAAATCAAGTATCACTAACTAGCAAGTGTGTGTATGTGTGTGTCGTTCATATTAACTTACGAGGCAGAAGGACGTGGCGTTTCAGCCGGTGGTCTAGACGACGTAGTATCCGACATATTGTTATGAGTTATTTCACGAACAGAAATAACAGAACGTTGCTGAACGCGTTTGACAATCGAGAAGGGACTAGGAAGACAACGACGAGTCACGAAAGAGTAATTAGTCAATAGCATGAAGTGAAAAGTAACAGATTAGAGTTATATTTAAATAAGCAAGCAAGCAAGGAATGAGCTAGTAACGAGAATCGAAAGAAACACGGAGAATACACGCGATAGCGTGGTGGAAGTTGAAATGAGAAGACTTCTAGTCAGAATACGGGCATAACAATCCCACGCACACACATTGAATAATCAACGAGCAAGAATCATTCTCCATTCGGTAACATGTTATCAAATGAAAAGAAGAAATGGCGTTGCATACTTAAACTATACGTATCCTCGCATCAATGATGAAACTTTGTTAATGACGAGTCATTATGAGGGTGCATGAACCAATTGGCTTGTAGCTGTTCTTAGTCATATGTGGGCATATCGAGTATTTAACACAGCAAGAAACTAGTGAGTAATACGATTTCCTTATCGTTCATTCGTTTATACCATTTTGTTTTACTATTTTGCTGACTAGTAAATTAGCATGTCACTCGATAAATTAGCAGGATCAGTCTATGTAAGTGCTAACTATTTATATCATTATCGGGTATTCATCTCCAATTGACACTATATAACTATAGGGTCCATTACCGATTTACTTGGGAAGTAAACAAACATTCTACGATAATGATGAAGATGATGATAGTGGTGGTGTGGTGACAATCTTTATAGTAGAGAATGTATTCAAGCAATGAATGCTTACTATGCTAATCGACCACCGCTTAGTCCAGATCGTATTGCTCGTATAGTCAATAGCTATATGATTAATAAGAAGGATGAATGGGAGCTTACACGGTAATAGCAGTATGATGCCATCGATAACTTAATCAACAAGACTAACATAATACGTGAAATTCTAATCTAGACTAACGAGTCTAGAAGCATCGGCTCGTGATATTTACCTTAGTGAAAGTCACCATTGTTCCAATGTGCTTACCGAATTAGTCTCACATGAACGTGTAAGAAGTGACATGACAATCGTCAATGACTACTATTGTTTACTTATTTATTTATCCATTAGTATTTGAAGGCAGCGCTTTGTCAGCTTTATCAGACCAAACTTACCGATCCTTACTCTGTTCGCCAGCTATGCAACAGCCATTTGTCAGGATTACTATATCCGATATTTCTATTGGAATGGAAGTATAACTTATTAAGACGTTCCGAGTAAGTTACAAAATGATGATATAGAATAACAAACCATTGACATATATACAATGATATGCATGATTAGCCACCACCGCCGTATACCTCATTGTTGGACTCGGTGTTTGGTGATATCGAATATCCAGAGGATTCGTCCTAAAAATAGCAATGCAGATGTCAAAGAAGTTATAGTATAGATGCTACGTTAAATTGTCTAATAAATCAAAGTTTCACCAGGTTGGCAACGTGCGTTATAATGTCGTCACACTCCTAAAGGAAACATGTCATTGTCAATGGTGATAGCCCATCCACATCGCATCGCATCACACGTATACATCAACACACGATCCGCCTTGTCTATTCTTGGCGTACCACTCATTCCATCACAGTCAACTACTACTACTACTACTACTACTACTATCACTTGTTTTCATTACAATATTCATTCCTTTAACCACTTGCTACTCGTAAAAGAAACCTACCACTTCTATTGCTACTATATACGCGCGTGTATACAAATACCATGTCGCTGGCTGTCAACTTTTCCGCTCATAGTCGCGAACTCACCGAGGCATACCAACAGGTACGCACGGGTGATCCCAATAAAGAATGGGCGATATTCGGCTATGACAAAGGTACCAATGACCTTAAAGTACTAGAGACTGGCGGTAAGTACACGCATAGTAGTTTATATTGCGTCTATTAATACGTACATACATACATATGTATATGTATATGTATATATCATATCCTTCCAGTTGGTCTCGACGATTTGTCAGAGGAATTTAGTGACGGTAAAATTCAATATGCATTTGTACGCGTTATCGAACCCACAAGTGGCCTACCGAAACTTGTACTTATTGGTTGGGTAAGTAGGGACAGTTATTATGGCTATCCACTATAATACGATGTCGTATGCGTATCGCTAATACAATTGATAGTGTGGTTCTGGTGTACCAGTGGAAAAGAAGGGTCTATTCGCCTCGCATTTAAATGACGTTGCAGCATTTCTAAAGGTAAGCATGACAAGCAACATTCATTATAGTATTGCTGTTGCTAATGCCTAGTCAACGAGTAGGGATATCATTTGCAGATTAATGCCCGTACAGAGGTAAGAATGATTTATATGCCATGACAAAAGGATAGTAGAATGATGGCTTATTTGTGCTTGCAGAATGATGTAGAACCGAGTTTTATCATGAAGCGTATCAATGAGAGTACAGGCGCAAAGTACACGAGTCTACGGGAGACGACCACTACAACACGAGTAGAACAGTCGAAGATTACGGTAATTGCAATGATACGAGTATGTTACATCCCATGCTTACATATAATTGTAATCTATCATCATAGTCTACATCAACTTATACACCGGTCACTGCTTCGGTCAAGACAGCATCCGTACGTAGCAGTGTAAGTGGATCAAATAGTAATAGTAGCAGCAGTAATAATCGAGATAGACTGACCAATGTATGCTATGACATGTTCATTTGTCTATAGTCATTGATAGTCGAGAATAAGCCATCTGCACCTGCACGACCATCACCGTCAATGCCCCACCAGTTAAGAAGCCAGTTGCGGTAGATTCAGTGACATCGGAGCTATATGCACGCGACGAAGAACTACGACGACAAGAGGAACGACGCGAGCAGGAGCGTCAAGAGTTGGAAAAGAAAGAGCGAGAGTTGCGTGAAGCTCGATTGCAACGTAACCGAAACGACACAGACAGACGTGAGGCGGAAATACGATCACGTCTCCAGCGACAAGAGAATGAGAGACAAGAGCAGGAGCGACGTGAAGTGGAGTTGCGTGCACAGCGTGATCGACAAGCAAAGGAACGAGCAGAACAGGAGAGACGCGAGGGTGAACTACGCGCGCAACAGGATCAGATGAGCAAGGAGGCAGTTGAGCGCAATAAAGCGAGCCAAGAAGCGGAACAGGAAAGACTTAGAGAGCAAGAACGAGCGGAAGAGGAACGACAGCGTAAGCTACGCGAAGAAGAAGCGCGAAAAGAAGCGGAAATACGAGCAAAGAAAGCACGTGAAGAAGCTGAAAAGCGGGAACAAGCAGAGAAGGCGCGACAGAAGGAGGAAGCGGAAAGCTAGCCGCCCAGGAAGAAGCGAGAAAGCGTGCAGCGGCCGAGAAAGAGGAGAAAGAACGAAGGGAGCAAGAGGAGAAAGCACGACAGAAGAAGAGGAACGTCGACAAAAGGAAGCGGAAGCGGAGGCAGCACGTCAACAGCAAGAGAAAGAAGCTGCTGAAAAGCGAGCAAGAGAAGAGAAGGAGAAGGAGGAGAGGGAGAAAGTAAGTGATATCGTAGAGTTGACTATAGGATAATACTAATAATGACAATGATGTTAGGCAAGCAAGATGGAGGAATATAACGCACTCAAGAATGAACTTCACTATGTAAGTAGTAAAATAGTAGATAATGACATAATGTTGACATTCATGATCATAATGCGAAATTGTATACTTTTTATATCTATTAGCAAACTGGATCATCAGTCACCACCACTAATGGCGTATCAAAGAACGACGAGCAATGGCACTGTACGATTATGAAGCAAGTAAGTATTACTAATGATTAGCAAATGGCATTGATCCTAATTGAATACTTGTAAACGATAGTGGAATCGGATGAAATGCCATTAACTGAAGGTGAAATAGTCATTATCACGGATAAAGTAGACGATGACTGGTGGATTGGTACGGGCGATGGTGGTAAATCGGGATTATTCCCTGGTAAGTAGTTTGCTTCTAGTATCGAGTATCATCTTGTTACATCATCACTAATGCCCAACCAGCAACCTATGTTAAACTGGTAACGGAAGAAGAAGAAGTGGAAGAAGAAGGGAAAGAAGTGGAGAAGGGAAATGGAATTGTAGATACATCAACAGCAGGCCAAGTAGCAATAGCACAGTTTGACTATGAAGGTGTTGAAAATGATGAGCTATCATTCAAAGAGGGCGATATCATTAATGATATTGTCATGGAGTCAGCAGATTGGTGGCGAGGTACAGCACCTAATGGTAAACAGGGATTATTTCCAGGTAAATATACATGAATACATCATAGATTACTTTTGTTTTACTTGTCGTACTAATCATCAAATGACATATGTGATTTATTGTTACTATGGATATTAAGCCAGCTATGTAGCATTAGATTCAGCATGAGCATACTTGTGTTTGTGTGATGCTATGAGCCATCTCATAATGACAAAGACGACGTGCATTTATTAAAAAGATTTTTCGCTTGCTTGTTTCAATCTTTTCTGTCCCTTGTGTTTACCAATTTTGATTTGTGCGTGTTTTTTTCCTTTCAATTGTTATCATCATGTCATTTGGGAATATTCCGTTTAAAGAGGAAGAACGAGAGGAACTAGGACTGCAACTGAGTCGTTATCTAGCCTCTGACTGCGTGGCAAGTAGAAGTAACGGCGGTGGAGGTAGGATAGTCGCGTAATGACTTGTTCAGTGAAGGGTATAATCTGTTAACATAAACATATATGTATGTATGTATGTATATGTAGTCAAATTGCATTATATTGAAGGTTGGAAGGCAATCAACCTAGCTAATGACATTTGGGGATTTGACGGCTGGTCGTCTTCACTTGGTAGTATAACCGTGGACTATGTAAGTTGCTATATTACAACGAATAATGGAGTTATTGCTTACAAATATACGTAGATGGATGAGGCTAACGGTCGTGTATCTGTGGGGTCTCGGCCGTTGTACGAGTAACTATCAAGAATGGCACACATCATGAGGTAATATCTACGCGTTATAGAGCTTATACAGGGAGAGAGTTAATACATAGTATAATGAACTATATAGGATGTAGGATTTGGAGTAGCAGAAAACATGAAAAGTAAAGGCATGGCCCTAGAAAAAGTATGAATATTGCTAAGCACATCTGTGTTTAACATATACACTTATCTAATCAATACGATATGATAGGCTAAGAAGGAGGCGGTAACCGATGGGCTTAAACGAGCCTTACGTGGATTCGGCAATGTATTAGGCAATTGCCTATATGATAAAAATATTTACGCGCTGTAGCACGTATGCCTTCAGCTAAAGTAAGTTTAATCTGTTTGTATTATACCCGTATTATGAAATGTTATTATCAATACTAATAGTCTATTAGCCAAAAGATATTAAGCCGGAAAGTCTTTATCAATTTCAATTTCATGGTGGACAACGTATATCGGCACCACGACCACATTCAAATTCTATTAGACAGGCATCACATCCATATGCCACTGCCAAAAGCAACAACAACATTAATACTAATAGTAATAATAGTAATAACAATATAGAGAATCGACATCGTACTAATGGAACTAGTCATACTGGTAACAATCAGTCAACATCGACACCTGTGGCTGCTGTTACATCACCGTCAACTCGACGATTAGCAACTGCTCGTCGATCAAGTAAAAGAATAGCCATTAGAGAGAATTCACAAGAGACCATAAAGAATCCAGTTCAAAGTATGTAATTGCTTTATCAAATACTCCTACAAAGGATAGCATGATGAATGATAGTAACCACGTTAATAATAACATTGTAGGTAATCCAATTGCTGTACCATTAAAACCAACTATTGGACGATCCAACTCGTTAAATGTGCCTAGTGCACCTAATGTCGCGGTACTCGATGCACCATCGGAATCCATAGGTAGTGATGATATGTTTCCAGGTAGGATCATATAGAGTATTACAAATGCGTATATATAAGTGTATATGTATGTATTGGTAAATTTACATGAATATCAATATCAATGTAGATGATGATGATGATTTCTACAATATCTTAACAAATCATTTGGAGTCAAATCGTGCCGTAATGATGGAGAGTCCACCCAGATACGATCCAGATATGGCCGAGTAAGTATGCGATAGTAATAGTAGTAATAATGGATTACTAATTGCCATTACAGCGTAATAGATCCTGATGAGACATTCTTTGCTGGTGCTGAGCCTGTTCTTCATACTACTACCGTGAACGAGACTGTAGGACCATCAGCCTAATTGTACTATATTAATAAAAAGATAATCAATTCTCTTCAGTGATATCTTTTCTGGAATTGTTCACATTACAAAATATGTTACCACTCTATACGAAATTCATTTCTATTCGTATTTCATTCCATCTTTATTATTCTTATTGCTTATTGAACGTATACGCCACTACAATGACTGAACCTTGTCACATTACTCAGGCATTACTCCATTTCTGCGGACTAGAACTGGACGTCTATGGGCCAAATGATATATTAAACGTACTCGGTATAGCTGCACAACCAGAGGACATATCGAATATCAGTGAGAGTGCTACTAGCAACAAACCAATTGATGTCTTGATATTTATTCATGGTAGAGAACGTAAGCAATTGCTACTATTGATTACATACAATGATAGACTAATGTTGATTACGCGTTGATAGAAAGCAAGAGAGTAATCAGTAAAAAGTGTAGAGCGTTGGCGATTGCCGGTAATTCATCGAGAACGGCCACTGGCAATCTACTTGTAATTACATTCGATCTACCTAATCATGGCGGACGACTAAAGGATGCCTCTAGAAATCTATCATGGGCACAGGGTAATATAGATCATGGACTCGATATGTGGGGTTGTATGTAAGTAGAGATCATTCATCGTCGTCTATTCATTGAGCATTCCTAATCATCGATTGCCAATTAGTTATCTAGCACTTAATGAGATTAAAACGATCATCAGTCTCTTGCCCACTACATTGGGACAACCCGTTCGCCGTTGGGCAGTAGGTGGCATTTCATTGGGTGGACATATTACATCGATGGCATTAGCTGAAGGTTAGACATTCTATGATGACAATAACAATGACAATAACAATGACAATGACATATGATCGTCTATCCTAGATCCTCGAATTCAAATGGGTATTGTAGCCATTGGGTGTGGTAATTTGCATCAGCGGTACACGGACATGCTAAAGGATCTACACGTACCGGAATGGAAGATGCGTGATGTTCTGAATCAAATGGCACAGTATGATGCCACCTATCATATCGATCGAGTCATTCACGCTAGAAACGATGCACAAGGTCCACTCTCCAATCGATGGATCATGGTGTTACACGGTGAAGACGATGATATTGTTAGTTGCGCCTCTAATCAACCGTTTATTCAAGCACTCAAAGATCGTATGAATATATCACCTGATGAAGTACACGAGACACTAGTTAATAGTGGTAATAGTAATAATAATAATGGCACTGTCATCCATTACGTGCCGTGTGTAATGCTGCCATTGTTGACACGACAATTGAGCAAGATGGTGGGGCATCGTCAAAACACGGATGTCTACGTGTCAATATTTATCCTAATGTCAAACATGTCGTCAATACTGACATGCAAGAGGCAATGTGTCGATGGATTGAAGAGTGGATGCAAGTATCACCTGAGGAATCATCGTTTACACTGAATGGAAATGAACAAAGAACGTATAAGCTATAGATAATCCTATAGGAATCTAATACGAACAAATAAATAAACAAATAAATAAACGACATGTACTATTGTTTATGTATGATTGCGCGTGCATATAAATGTATACGACATGCACACACATACACTCGAATGCGTGCGTGCGTGCGTGCGTGCGTGCGTATATATAGGACATCTTTAACCATGCGGTTCTACACTTGCATTCCCCTTTTTTGACATCTCTTATCCTTATCCTTGTTCTTATCCTTGTCATCGTAATTACACACTGCCTCTAATTCTCCGTCATATTCGTATTCTACTATAATTCTACTGATTATTTCCTTTGTCCGTTCATTAACTCGTCGCATCTCGAATACAACCACTGTGCGTTGGGTGTGTGCATTTCCTTTTTATTCTATCATCGCTTAGAAGAAGCGCAGTCCTATTATATAGATATTAGATTATGTAACAACGTCACTTTGCAACAACATCGGCTAGTGACGCTAGAACGATACATTATAGCACAATTTGACTGCTTGCACCTTTTACTCTACTACAGTGTAGATCAACCTTTATATTTATTCATTTATATTATATACATTAATATTAATCTACGACATTATTATCATAAGTCTTGGTCGTCAATTTCCACTTACTATAATGATTAGTAGTTGGATTAAACGGATATTTCTAATCGTCATTGGTGTGTGGTGCTTACCACTATTTATGCCATGGTCGTATAATGGCGCCGCTGATGCCTTACCATCGACAACACCGCATACCACGCATGGTGCGGGTATATTAAGGCCTGATAATGGTAAGGCATTGGTGGGAGGTACCTTAGCCGCAACCGGTGCATTTCCATTTGCCATTAAATTGCGCAAGAATGGTCGAGTCATATGTGGCGGATCTATCCTGTCCTCGCAATGGATTCTAACCGCTGCACATTGTAAGTGATGATACTGTAATGTAGAGAACATTCATTAGAATACTAATTCAATTACGAATGCATTAGGTTTTATTGATAAATTGAATGATCATCATGGCGATAGTACATCGTATGGTGATAATAATATGATATCGCCTGAACAACTTACAATCACGGTGGGCTGGGCCACCAATGATTCAAGGGTGTATTCCGTTGATAGAATCGTGGCATCACCTCAATTCCTAATGAATTCCACTGTGACTCGGGTAACTATTGCTAGACTATTACTAATACTCATAATAGCAATAGCTCATCTATTTCAATATTAGGGCGATGTAGGCCTAGTACATTTGGCAGTGCCAATTCCTATCAATTCAGACAACGAGCCGGCCGATTCCTCATTCGAGAATGCCATCTTTCGCGCCATTCGTTTATGGCCACCCGATGGACCCATTCCTACCGGGCCTTATATGGCCGTTGGCTGGGGTCGTCTCGAGAATAATGATAGAACGACAGGACTTCGTTCCGTTCCCTTGTGGCCATCGGATCCTAACCAATGTGTACAAGCGATTCCTGATATACACGATCATCTTAAGGGTTTATTATGCGCGGGTAGAGGTGACGGTCATGATACGTGTTTCGGCGATTCGGGCGGTCCATTACTCGTACGCGCCAATGCACCACGTACGCATATTAGATCGGCCACACCTGTACCGCCTACCGAGGAAATGGTATATAAAAATCAAGGATCAGGAGGAGGAGGATCTAATAAAGTGCCATCACTCTACGGTAGTTCCGCGCGCTGGGTACTCGTAGGTATCACTAGTTACGGAGCGAACACACTAGGTGGTATACCCGATTGTGGCGTAACAGGTATGGTGGGTGTCTACACTCGACTGGAAGCCTATATCGGATTTATTCTCGAGGTGACCGGTATAGCAGCCAGCGAGTTACTCGCCGATATTAGTGGAGATGGTGTCGATATTAACACGATGCCAGACGAGGTGGATATGGACGGGGGAGGTCGACATGATAGTAAAATAATGGTTCGATCCTTTCAGGCCAACACGGCAACACGTATATCACCACTAGTCTATGGTCATTCTCATTCTCATTCTTACTATTACTATTACTTTTATAATATGGTTATAGGATGGTTCATTGTTTATTCATTCGCGTGGTCACTCTACTGACTAGTGTATTTATAGTAGTTGCTGTTATTATGGATTGTGTTGTTTTAGATTAGATCACGATAGTGACCCCGCATAATAAATAATATCTAGCAAACAGGATGTTATTTAAAACACCGTCAATTCCGTTTACTGGGACTGCGAAGTGTAGTGTCAAGTAAGACGATCAATGAACTATCATGTGATTATTTGTATATCTTTTGAAATTATTAAACTATTTACTTAGAATGATGTATCGTATATGAGTTTATTCAAAATGAATTACGTCATGAATATTAAAAGAGAAGAAGAGAAGAAGAAATAAGCCGAGAATGTCATTTAACAATAACCATCTCATTATGATGATGATGATGATGACGACGACGACCGATGATGATGTGGAATGAATACAGAATGACTCAGCCACTCTAATCTTGTGTACACCTTTTTCTAACTCATTTATTCGGCGTCTCGCTCTTTCTAACATGTATCCAGAATATTGTACAAGTATGAATTAACCGATATCTCCTGTTCTACACACGTACATGTATAAACCGAATAAACTCATAATAAGTAATAGACAGTATTAATAGTTCGGATAAATGATGTCAATTTGCCCGACTTGTACACCAGGATATTGGGTATAGCTATTAGGTTACTCGATATACATGTGTGGCGTAGTAGTACTAGTAGTAGTCACTATGTAGTAATTCCCTTGTCGTGATTATCTTGCTTAATAATTATATCTACTGAGTAGACACACATTTATTGACAAGCGTGTACACATTGTACTCACGCAAGTTCACAATGGAAACTCGGTGTTCTATTTTATGCGTGTTGATTGGGAATATAACGCCATTGTCTACACGCGTTATACGTAGATGCATACATGGCCACATGTAACTGATTGGTGGATTTAGCCACTATCGGTTTATCCGTGATTTCTTTCGGACATCTAAACGGGGAAACGGACAAATTGCCAACTTTGTATGTGTGTACGTGTGTACCATGCCTAAATTACATTAATCCGATATCGCGTATACGCGCACACACACATATTCACTCAGACACTCAGACACTCAGGCAAATATGAATGTGTGTTGATGTGCGACATCAGAATAGGACTGCAATATTCACGGGCGATTACCCTCTTTAGAGGTCAACTAGTCTTGGCTTGTCTCCTGTCTCCATAGTGAACAATGTCGTAGTGAAAGCATCAGCGCCAATCAGCACGTCTAACTCAGCATCGAATGAACTCACGCCACTACAGGGACACCGGAGATCATCTACAACTTAAAAAGGTTCGCTCGTACGAGTAAAAGGAACGTATCATCTCCAGCATTCAAGTGTAAACCGTATCTATCGTATTATACACTGGTGTGTTTCTCCTTATTCATTCATTCGTTCATTCGTTCATTCTCTCTATATCTTCTATCTCTCATTCTCTCACTATCTGTGTACGTGATTAATTACTTATACATTTGTGTGAGTTAATGAATGTGTGTGAGTATTCAGATACACTTATTGTAGCAACATTGGTATAGGCGCATTCCTTATCGTTTCATTATTCCTTCGTTCACTACTTTGTCTTACGTCTTTTACACTGCTTCTCTACTCTCTCTACCCTCTTTCTTTCTCTATTGGGCTATTTATTAGTGTCTACTACTAAAACGATACTAGTCCGCTCTTTAACTGGTGCATATTCTCCAGGCTCTGTGTTTATCCATCTTTGTTGTGATACTTCATTGAAAACCGGCTTTCGCCTTTAGCGCGGCATTTTTTTGCTTACGCTTCTTTCTTTCTTCTCTCTTTCTTTCTTCTTTCCTTCCTATCTCTTTTATTGCTTATTTCTACAAGCACAAACACACACACACTTTTTCATATAACACTCTCTTAATTCTCTTTCATTTCTTGCTATTATATTATACTATACTATATACTATATTATATTATTGTTATTATTATCATCGTCATTATTATCTACTACAAGCTATTTATAGGTATAATCACACAAAATACCGATATTGGCTTGATTGTATCGTGTTAGTAACAACAATAATAGTAATATACTTGTAATAGTAATAGCAAGTTAAATATCCACACATACACATATACGCACACGCACGTGAGTGGTTATTTACTCTATCTGTCTACCTATCTTTGTTTGTTTATTTGTTTTCTGGAGAACTCTGGGAATGATAAATACTCACAGTTACGCATAATTTTGCGGATACATTTTCCTTGGCTTCCTCCCACACTATCGGTCATTGTAATTGATTATCTTTATTCTCCTTTCTATTTACTAGTTGATCTCCTACATTATCGATTATTATCGTCGCCGTCATTATCATGTCAGAAAACGACACTAATCATCATACCGCCGCGTCAACTCCATCCGGCACTCGTCGTGTTGTCGTATCCGAAGAGGTGGTCGAGGAAATGACCGAGGTACCACAGAACAATCAGTATCATCATGGTGCTGAAGGTGGTGATTTACCGATAGCACGGAAGATGGTCGTTCCTCCACGGACAACAACAGCAACAACAACCGCACACCGCAAGATTTCCCGATGAAAGATCTCAAGAAGACGGCTACCGCGAAATCTACCGGTTCTGCCATGCTCACGGAGGATCAGGTCGTTGCTATGAAAATGGCTGAGGCTCGTGAGGCTCGTCGCCTTCGTGAGGAGCGTCGCAAGAAACGTGAGGAGGAACGTGCCAAGCAAGGCTTCTTCGAACGTCTTCGTAACAAGAACAAAAATCTAGATGACGATGACGAGGATGACGAGGATGCTAAGAAAGACAAGAAGGAGGAAACCTATGGCAAAGTCACGTTCATGCAATTATTCCGATTTGCAACACCGGCTGACAAATTCTACATCCTAGTCGCGATAATAGCCTCGGCAGCACTTGGCGTATCCATGCCTGTAATGACAATCATTTTCTCTAGTTTAATGAGTACGTTCACCGATTATGGTGCCACCGCGTTGCTACCAGGAGGTACGACCGCTCAGCATCGTGATACTTTCGATCATGACGTCAAATTGTACGTCATCTACTTTGTCATTCTCGGCGTGGTCACCTTTATCGTCGCCTATTTGCAACAGTCGATGTGGATGCTTTCGGGCGAGAATCAAACGTCGGAATTACGTCGACGCTATTTCGCCAGTATTATTCGACAGGAGATTGCCTGGTTCGACGCTACATCCACCGGTGATCTTACCTCGCGTATCACGGGCGATGTCAACCTAGTGCAAGAGGGTATCTCGGAGAAGGTCGGCATTATCATTCAATCTGTTTGCACTTTCCTCGCCGGTTTCATTCTTGCCTTCGTTAAAGGTTGGAAGATGGCCCTCGTATTGCTTTGCGTCTTCCCTGTACTCGCCACAGCCGGTGCCATTATGGGTCGTGTTGTAACCAAGTCTGTAACGGGTGGTCAGGATGCTTACGCCAAGGCTGGTGCCGTGGCCGAGGAGGTGCTATCGGGTGTCAAGACAGTATCAGCATTCGGTGCACAAGAGCGTGAAGTACGTCGTTACGAATCCAAGTTGGATATGGCTTTGACAGAGGGCCAGAAGAAGGGTTACGCCGTCGGTTTGTCCGTCGGTGTCATGTTGTGTGTGCTCTTCTTTTCTTACGGTCTCGGCTTCTGGTTTGGCTCGAAGCAAATTGAAGCTGGAGAGATGAACGTGCAACAAGTGTTGAACGTGTTCTTCGCCTTGATTATCGGTACCATGACCATTGGTATGGCGGCCACTCCTATGAGTGCCGTACAAACTGCCCAGGGTGCCGCTTTCAAGATCTTCTCGGTTATTGATCGTGCCTCAGAGATCGACTATCGTGCGGATGGTGGTCTACTCCCCGATAACATCAGTGGCAACATCGAGATTCGCGATGTCAACTTCTCGTATCCATCACGCCCCGATGTACAGATTCTACGTGATTACAATCTCGATATTAAATCAGGTCAGACTGTCGCTCTCGTCGGTTCATCAGGTAGTGGTAAATCGACGATCGTCTCATTATTGGAACGCTTCTACAATCCAGACACTGGTTCGATCAAGATTGACGGCATTCCCATTCAAGATATCAATCTACGTCACTTGCGTCGTCATATCGGTCTAGTAGGTCAGGAGCCCATCTTGTTCCAGACCACGATTAAGCAGAACATTCTCTGGGGATGCTCCTATGGCGATGGCGATGCCAATGAACCCACTCAGGAACAAGTGGAAGAAGCTTGTCGTAATGCAAATGTACACGATTTTATTATGTCACTACCAAAGGGTTACGATACACTAGTCGGCGAGAAGGGTGCCCTACTCTCTGGTGGCCAGAAACAACGTATCGCCATTGCACGCGCTCTAGTACGCAATCCACGCATTCTACTGCTTGACGAAGCGACATCGGCCTTGGATACGGAATCGGAGAAGCTGGTGCAGGACGCGTTGGATCGTGCAGCCAGTGGACGTACCACTATCGTCATTGCTCATCGTTTGTCGACCATTCGCGATGCTGACAAGATTGTCGTCATGAATCGTGGCAAGATCTACGAGACCGGTCAGCACGATGAATTAATCGCTCGTAATGGCTTGTACGCCAACTTGGTTCAAGCACAACGCTGCGTACTGAAAAGGACAATGACCGCGCGCAAGAGCCATCATTGGGCGGTGGTAGTGATAAGGTCGATTCCGACGATGAAGGACCGGTTAATCCCGATGCCGTGGTACTCGATGTTGAACAGCCGCTCACCAAACAGCTAACCTACGCCAAAACCAAGGATACCGTCATGTCGGAAAGAGATGTCGAGGAGATTCGTCAACGTTTACGCGAGGAACGCAGCAAGCAAGCAACTCCATTCCGTCGTGTTATGCGTTTGAATCGACCAGAGTTCCGTTACATTATCCCCGCACTTATCGGTGCCATGGTCGACGGCGCTATCATGCCTTCATTCGCTATTATTTTCTCGGAAGTACTCAAGGCACTTATGAATCCAGATTTCGCACAAATGCGTAAGGACGCCAATTTCTGGGCTTTGATGTTTGTCGTCTTGGGTATCGCCACCTTCTTTGCTGTATTCTGCCGTATTGGCATGTTCATCATTAGTGGCGAGCATCTTGTCCATCGTATTCGTAAACTTACCTTTGCCGCCATGCTTCGTCAAGAAATGGGCTTCTTCGATGATCGTCTCAATAGCACCGGTGTTTTATGCGCGAAACTCTCAACGGAAGCGGAAATGGTCAATGGTATTGCAGGTCGTGTTATCGGTACATTCGTTCAAGTGGCCACTACAATGATTGTCGGTTTGGCACTGGCCTTCTCGTACGGCTGGAAGTTAACTCTCGTTGTATTGGCCTGTGTACCCGCCCTTGGTATAGCCAACATGTTGAACGTACGTATGCAGTTCGACCTGAACAAGAAGACCAAGAAAGCCTACGAGAGCTCGGCATCAGTGGCATGTGAAGCCGTGGAGAATATTCGTACCGTTGCCTCGCTCGGTCGTGAAGACACCTTCATCGCACTTTATAATGACGCCATCAAGGGTCCACACGCCATGTCTGTTCGTTCGGCTCTAGTGTCAGCCATCACCTTCGGCGCCTCTCAATGTCTCTCCTTCTTCATTCAATCGGTCGCTTTGTACTACGGTTCTCGTCTCGTTCTCGACGGTGAATACGACGTAGAGAAGACGTTCAAGGTTATGTTCTGCGTTATCTTCTCGGCCATTGCTGTTAGTCAGGCTTCCGGTTTCGCTCCCGATGTTGCTAAAGCAAAGATTGCCGCGCTGGAAATCTTCGAGCTGCTAGATCGTGTCTCGGAGATCGATCCCACCGATCCAAACGGTAAGGTTGCCGACAAATTCACCGGTGAAGTTACGGCCGAGTCAGTTCACTTCCGTTATCCAGCTCGTAAGAACGTCAAGGTACTTCGTGGCATTGACCTTACAGTGCCACAAGGTAAGACGATCGCTCTGGTCGGTTCATCAGGTTGCGGTAAGTCCACCATGGTCGGACTCATTGAACGCTTCTACGACACGGAAAAGGGTCAGGTCAACGTGGATGGCCTCGAGACACGCGACTGGCAACTGTCCAAGTTACGCTCGGAGATCGCTCTAGTCGGTCAAGAGCCGGTGCTATTCGACATGTCGGTCGCCGAGAATATCGCCTATGGCAAGCCAGATGCCACTATCGAGGAGATTCATCAAGCAGCGCGTGATGCCAACATCTACGACTTTGTCTCGTCATTGCCCGATGGATTCGACACGGGAGTTGGTGAGCGTGGCTCGCAATTGTCCGGTGGTCAGAAGCAGCGTGTTGCCATTGCGCGTGCCATTATCCGCAATCCACGTTTGCTACTACTCGACGAGGCCACCTCCGCTCTAGACACCGAGTCGGAAAAGATCGTGCAGGAGGCGTTAGATCGTGCGGCAGTTGGCCGTACCACCATCAGTATCGCGCATCGTTTGTCGACTATTCAAGATGCCGATATCATTTACGTGTTCAAGGATGGTCGCATTCTCGAACACGGAAAACACAACGAACTGCTACGTAACAAGGGTCTATACTACGCACTGGTACAGAAACAATCGCTAGAGCGTAAGAAGGAATGGAATCCTAATATACTTTATTACTATTGCTACTGCTGCTGCTGTTAGCAACACATATACATACAAGTGTAGTTTGCTACCTCTCTCTTTGTAGCCTTTTCTTCTTTTCTTCTATCTTCGGAATTGTTATTTGTTATATTCCATTACAATTAATAAATGGCTTTTATTAATAAATATGCAGAATTTTGTAATGCAATGCTAATGAACTAATTGTCTTTTACTAATGCCTTTCCTTAGATTTCCTTTTGTTAATGCATCATTAGTAATGTGTTAGCTTTATTACTTTCGCTTTCTTTACTATCTCATCTCCCTTTCGTTTGTTTATTCACTCGTTCAATAATCACGTAACTATTACCATGGCACACCTCGTCTATTGCTTTTTATTCTTTTATTCATTCTCTGACCACACATACACCACTACAACTCATGCTTTTCCTCTTACTCACCTTCGTTACTGTCATCTACAGACTACGCTTAGCTGCAAGCGTATACTACTTGTCTTTGTGTTGTTCTCGGTTGGTCGTCTTATTCCCTCTAGTCTGCTGCTTTGCCAATGACTACTTGTCGAATATGTTGATTGTATGTCGCGTACTTGTATTTTGTATCGCTACTCGTCGACAATCTCACTCCAATCTGTATACTCTGTCATAAGCACACTTTACTCTTCATGCTGTGTAGTATTTGCTTCTTTATCCGTTGTCGATCAACGTGGCATATACCCTATGGGTCTTTCATACTGGTCTATCCTCTATTTAGTTCTCTCTTTCTCGCTCCTTGCCCCCCCCTCATGTATTTCTATTATTTCATGCCGTGTCCTTTATTCACTACGTTTGCTTGCCGCGTTGTACCACTTTATTCGCGTTGACTTGCTGATCATTGCTCGTAGTATGTGGGGACACGTACGCATACATAACACTCGTACTATGCATTAGGCACCACGCTTGCTTGCCAGCATACAACGTCTCCACTCGCTGCTTTGCCTTACTTACTCGTGCTTTATAAATATATGCAAATACGCGGTACTCGTGTTAATTACTAGCCAGTGCTTTTGTTCATCTGATTGTGATATGTATACGTAACGAACACTACGCCTTCTACTCGTGTGTTGTGAAAGTACGCGTACATACATAATATCCGCGCTAACTACTACCCATTGCGTCGCTTAGCACTTTGTATTTGTAGTGGTACTGTATGACATTGTATTCCATATTGTAAATGTGCCGAGGAAATCCTATATGATGGCTATATCTTTATTTGCATAGTATACATCAATAGCTAACATGGCACTAATAGAGGGTAATGACGGCATTAGTACATCCATTCATTGATCATTAGCATGGTGTTACAGGTCTTTTCCAACCTATTGACATTGTTAGTCATTAACATTTGTTCTTATTGATAGATAATCTTGCACATTAGTTAGCATTATCATTATTGTTGAAGTCAATATATAACATCTGTGTCCGTGTACGTAATTAACGCTCTCTATAGTACATTCACCTTATAACCCCTATTAATCGTCTTCATTATATGACTGCGTATACAGTATCTTAGTGTTATCCATTGAACATCGTATGCTTATAAATATGATGCTTTATTAGCATTCTAAATAAAACATTATATCCATTGACAGTATGCTTAGGCGAAGAGAGAGAGATAAGAAAGCTTTATTGATTGAATTCTAGGTATGCTAAATAAATCTTTATCATTCATCATACTTGTGCATTAATTGTACTATATTCATCAGTAACCATAAAGTTCAGCACCATTATAGGAGGCGTAGCATTTAGCATTGAGTCTCCCAGTTTTTTTAAGGTTTCTTGCTGTAATTGTATTGCTCCAGCTGACTGGGTAAAGGAGAGGGTCATGCGTAAAGGCCTTGCTTAGTATGCTATTGTAAGACGTGAATAGTTTGCCGATGAAAACACCAGTTTCTTTGACATCATGCATAAAAGAAGTATAGATTGTCGCCAGTCTAGGCGATAGTGGCAAACCAGCATTGGCCTTTACTAATCTTCTGAAATCCTCATGAATAACTACACGCCCAAAATTAATAAGCTTGATGCCATATACAAGTCCTGTACTATCAGCAGCAACCATAAGATCTATAATGATATTGTTAGGCTTGTTAATATGTAATAATAGCAATGACTTACGATCTATTCCAATGTTATTACAGGTAACGCCTACTTCATTAAGGGTTGAAACGGCTAAATAGTAATAGTGTTATTATTCAAACCATTGCTACTACTGATATACATACCTTCCATTACTCGAGCAACCATACGTGGTATATGTTTGGCCAAGGCAAATGTAGGGGGTTGCCCAAGGAATTTTTTTATGGAAAAATACTCTTTAGGCAAATCAAGCACAAAGCATCCTATTTCCTTATCTGCCGTTTGAGCACTGTCTATACGTTTAAGTACAACAGCATCTAATTTCCTCCTGTATTCTGGATCATCTATGCTCTCGATATACTAAAGAATGGCAACAATACTAGTGTAAGTCAATGATATCAATTATTATAGCTGTAACTT
Source organism: Syncephalis plumigaleata (assembly GCA_025201365.1). Taxonomy (NCBI): domain Eukaryota; kingdom Fungi; phylum Zoopagomycota; class Zoopagomycetes; order Zoopagales; family Piptocephalidaceae; genus Syncephalis; species Syncephalis plumigaleata. Next base: position 106,905 of record JAIXMF010000004.1, on the reverse strand, counting down.
ACATCATATAATCTCTTTGCATTCGCATATCTCTCACTTCCCTTGTAACAGGCTACAAGGAGATTTTTATTGTCCCGCCTTTCTTCTATTTGATACCGAAAAGCAATAGTACGTCCTTGCCATTTCAGCGGTTTAAATTTGTACTTTCCGGAGAAATGGACAGTTATATCCCTCTTGTTCATTGGATTTACTATTGCCTGTATACTCATCTTCCCTGATGATTGAGATTGCCCTTGGTTGTTGTTTAGATGCATTGGTGTTGCTACATTATTCCAGTTATTGCTTCCAGATTGCATATTAGTATTGGGCTGCTGATTCCATTGTGTCCCGTCATTTGTATTTGATTCGGATTGTTATTGGTGAATGCTGATGGTGTACCCACATATCCATGCCATTTGTGTGATGAGATAACATCATGCACACACATAGGGTGATAGCAGATAATGAAGTCGTGCTGTATCTCATGGTTATCCCGGTTGAGTAACTTGTTGATATGTCGTCAATAAACTCGATTCTTGTAGCCACACTTGTACTGATCTATATCTACGACTAGTGCAGTGTATTGCGTATACTAAATGGAATGGCTTTAACGTGTAGTTCTATGAGGAGACTTGACTACGGTAAAAAGAAAAAGAAGAAAGCTTAATTATTATCGATAGTCAAGTGTTGACACTTTTTATCATCCATTTATAGTTGTAAATACAATGACGGATTTAATTCTTTACGATGACACGTGCAGTCCATACAAACACTCATATGTCGTGTACTATATTGGACTGAATCATGGTTATGGATAGCTGTTTTTGGATGTTGTATTCAAATTGCCAGCATGCTACCCCTTATGAATGTTCTATTGACCTTTCTGTAAACCGTTTACATACACCAGATAGAATAGAGAGGAAAGGATGGCGCATGGTGATAATAGTCTTACTAGTGCGAAGCTGAGAGAATATAAGCGATATTTTACTATACGAACTCGCAATGAAAGAAGTCACTACTAATCTCGATGTTAAAGCAATATTGTATGGTTTATTAGAATTGTGCAAAATAGCGAGCCTATATATTCGTCTTTTAGTATAACAACTATAGTAGCAATGCTATCAATATGTTCAAATGAACAACTTCTCGAAGAAGCGCATAATAGACAGTTGTGCATCGATAGTGTATAATATATTAATTCCTACAAGACTTTCTCCTTCTGATTAACAGCATTAGCTTTTCGTTTACGAATAAATGATAGTTATGATCATACTTACAGGTATTTAGATGTGGGAGTGATAACCTCAATTGCTAGGGCCATGACAACTACTCAATAATAATAGCAATGCGATAATGGTGCTAACAGTTGTGCAAATCTATTTATTAATAAAGAGTAGCAGCACTAATCGATTGGAAAAACCGTGTAGTATCGTTGATTGATTACAATAATGCTACCTAGTCATTATATAGAATCGGTTATACATTAAAATATAAATATGTACTAGTAGTCTAGATAGCAGTAGAATAAACTAATGGATTATTTACAAAATACAAAGTGAAAGATATACGACTGTCCAATCTGTACTACCATGCTCAGCCTCATCGTCATTTAAAACTAGAAATAGACGTTTCGAACGGTGATGCTATCTAGCAGTGTTTCCGTCATCTCTCTCTCTTACCTTTTGACTTGTTCCTTACAAGTGCGTGCATCATGTCGTCCGCCGCTGATCGTCAGAAGCAAATTGAGGCGGCTCGAAGAAAGGTACGACCTTATAGATACTATTGCTAAATGACCGTGCGCGTATGTGTATGTTAACGTCTTGACTTTCTTTTAGCTTAAAAAGTTTCAAGAGAAAAAAGCTGCTGGCACTTCGGCTACACCGTCCAGTGTCGAGGAATCCAGTCCAGCTACAATAACGGAATTGGAAGAGCAGAATGTCAGTGCTATAGCTGTAAGTTCACCCGAACCGGAAACATCGTCAGTCGTTTCTTTGGCCAAGAGTGATTCCTCTACTACGACCACAGTCAATACGATAGTAACTACAGTTGAAGAAACGGTAACAGTGGAGGAAGTCGGTTCAACTGCGGAATTGTTCGGTGGCGATACTTCTAGTCAGGTGGAGCAACTAACAAATGAACTCGACTCGTTGAAAGCGACATATCAACAAACATGCGAGCGATTAGAGCAAGTTCAGCTTAAACTTACAACGGAGCAAGCGAATTTCACGCGTGTGGATCAGGAGCGATTAGCATTGTCGGTGAACAACGATCGTTTGTCACAACAATTGGATGAGATGCAAGCGAAATCAAATGATGCACTCGATAAGCTAAGTGCCATATCAACTGAAATGGAGGAAGCACGTGCTACCCAATCGCAATCGATGGATCGTGTCCAAAAGCTGGAACATGAGCTTGCAGAAGCGGTGAAATTGCGAGCAAGTCAAGCGGAGGAAGTGCAATCGTTGCAGAAACAAATCGATGCTCTCAAGGAAGAATTAAATGTTGCGCAAGAGAAGCATGGCGATGAATTATCGGTACAATCTGAAGCGGTGCAACAAGAACGTCAAAAGGTAATTGCATACTGTTAATCATGCGGATGTAAGACAAAAGAGTTAACGTGACATCAGCTGTCTGATGCAGAGAATTCACTTAAAGAGGCGCAAGTCGCGCGTAATGAAGCATTGGATAGTGTCAAGACATTGGAGCAAACGGTAGAGAGTATCAAGAATGAGAAGAAACAACTGGAGACTGAATTGAACTCGGCCAACAATGCACTGGAAATGCTTCGTACCGAGCTTAGTGAGGAGCATACGCGTAGCATTACAACGATCAAGTCTGAACATTCTGAAGAATTATCGAGGCAGCAACAACTAGTGGATGATTTGCGAAAAGAATTGCAAGGAACAAAGAGTGATCTTGAATCGGCACGAGCTGAATGGCAAACGGAAAGGGAATCTAGCACCATTGACCAAACAACATTGACGGATCAAATTACCGCTTTAACTGCCGAGTTAGCATCGTATAAGGAGCAACTTGCCGAGGCAAATGAACAACATAGCAAGCTTAAGGCAGAGTTGCAAACGACGTCTAACGAACATGTTACTGCCCTTGATCAGCTCAAGCAACATCTGGAAGCTACTGAGAAGCAAAAGGGAGAATTGGAAAGCAATTGCACAACACTTCAACAATCATTGACGGCATTGACATCTGATCGCGATAGTAGTGTTGCCGAATTGAACGATCAACTGGAAGCTTTGTCGACAAAACACAGCAGTGCAATGAATGAGCTGATCGAGAAACATGCCGAGGAAACGGAACAGCTCAACGCGAGTATTCAGTCTGCACAAGCTAGCTTACAAGAGGCAAAGGAGGAATTTGAGCAGCAGCTTGCTAAGAATAAGGCTCAGATTGACGAGTTGACCGGTGCACTGGATAGCACGAAGGAAACGTTAGAATCAGAGCGCAAATCGGCGGCAGCTACCCTTGAAAGCAACAACGATACAATAACCGAGTTACAAAATGAATTGACAACGCTTCGTGAAGATAAATCGCAGTTGGCCACAGTCATGGATAAGCTGAAAGCATCTGAAACTCAAGTGGAAGAGTATAGACAGCGTATCATTCAGCTAGAAGGTGAGGTAGCGACGAACGACGAAAAGAATCAGCTAGATTTGCAAAAGTCTCGAGAAACGATCGCGGAATTGAATACTCAGATCGATACGCTCAAGAATGAACACAACGAACTTGTTAGTAAGCTCGATAGGAAGGAGGAGGATTTGAACAAGGCTCAGTCTGAATCGGCAACGAGGATAGAGGAGCTTGAGCAGGAGTTGCAATCAATTAGGCAAAAGCTTGAAGACGCTTCTACACAGAATGAGCGATCCAACGCTGATGTAGCACGCTTGGAGAAACATGTTGCCGATTTGAAAGATGAACTGCAATCTGCACAGGATTCATTGAGCAAGGAGCAGTCGACAATGATGGAAAAGCAGGAACAATACGAGAAGACCATCGAGGCCTTGAAGTCCAATTTAGCAGAAGCAGAGGCAAATGCCGAGAAATTGACCGATAATCTGAACGATGCAAATGCTCAAAGCACTACGTACCTTGCAACGATATCTGGATTGGAGCAGCAACTTTCGAGTGTTAAACAAGAGCTGGAAGCTGCGCAGGATCAAGTAACGCAATTGACGATAGCCAAGGATGAGATAGTAGCGAGTCTTGATGGTGAAAAAGCAAACGTTGCGATCGCAGAACAAAAGCACCAAGAGCAACTGGCGGATCTTAACGAGCAAGTGAAGGCGGCGGTGGAAAGGCACGATAAATTGCAAGATGAATCCAGCAGTACAATTGATGAGCTGCGACAGCGTATTGCCGAGTTGCAGGCCAATCAAACGCAGACGGAAGAGGCGATGTCAAGTGAGAAGACCAGCTTACAGACGAGCATAGATGAGTTGCAAGCCGAGCTATCAGCAGCGATGTCAGCTAAAGAGGAGAACGACGAGAAGCTACGCGCAGCATTGGCACAGATCGAGGAGATGCGTAGTCAAGCGGAAAGTGATGCACAGTTGCACGCCGATGCAGGCTTAGAGCATCAGAGACGCATTGAAGGATTGCAGGATGAACTGAATACAGCGCAAGAGACAGTGTCGTCGACAAAGGCAGAAGTAGAGCGTGTAGAGCGTGAATTAGCGCAAGCCCATGAAGAGCATGACCAATACAAGAAATCGTCCACGCAGAAGGTTGTTCAATTGGAGGCGGAGTTAGCATCGGTGCAGAGTTCAAGTGGAGAACAATTGGAAGACGTGAAGCGTCAATTAACGTTGACTCACGATGAATATAACGAATATAAGGAATCATCGGCTCAAAAGATTGCTTCGTTGGAAACGGAACTGGTCACACTACAGAATTCCAATACGGATGAAGTGGAGGATATGAAACGTAAATTGGCACAGGTGCATGAAGAGTACGATGAATACAAGGAGTCGTCTACGAAAAAGGTTACTTTATTGGAAGCGGAACTAGCTACATCAAGGAGTTCGAATACGGCAGAAGTGGAGAACGTGACGTTGAAGCTAACGCAGGCTCATGATGACTACCACCGATACAAGGAAGAGTCGACGCAAAAGATTACGCAATTGGAGATGGAACTAGCTAGTTTACAGAGTGCGAATGCGACACAATTAGATGATGTAAAGCGTACATTGGCACAAGCCCACGAAGAACACGCGCAATACAAGGAGGCGTCAACCCGGAAGATTACCGAGTTGGAAGCGAACTTGGCTGCATTACAAGACTCTCGTACGTCAGACATGGACGCGTTACAAGCTCAACTTAAGGAGTCAGCAGATGAAATTGCGGCATTACGCGAGCAATATACCGCTAGTCAAAGCAAATTGCAGCAAACGGAGCATGAGCGAAAATCGGAACGAGGTCGCGCTAAAATGTTGCTACAATCGGCGGAGAAAGAGCGTGATGCGGCCCGTGCATCAGTCGAGGCAGAGCATGGCTTATTGATTGCTGCGCAGGAGAGTATCGAGCAATTAAAGCAAGAACGCGACCAGATTGCCAACGAGTTGAAGGAGGTGAAATCGCATGCGGATCGTAGCGTTCCTGTCTCGTCTACTACCGTAGCTGAAGGTGATGCCTCGCACTTGGTCAAGGAGAATGCCGAATTGCGCGAGTCGTTGCTACTTGAACGAAAGGAGAGTCGCAAACAAATCGATCAACTTGTCGAGGAACTGGGCCGATTACGTATTGTACTGGAGAAGGAGCGTAAACGTCGACGATCGGCGGTCAGCGAGTTACAACGCACTCAGAGTGATGGTTCACCGGTAGCGATCGACAGTCCCGAGCAAAGTGTCGACGTACAACCGAGTAACGATCCCCATCAGGATATACAACGAGAACGTGACGCATTAGTAGTCGAGCGTGATCAACTACAAACGCAGATGAAGTCATTGCAACAGGCATTATTAGAGGAGCAGGCGGCATCTTCGGCTCATTCCTATGAGACAGAGTTACGCGAGTTACGCGCTCAACTAGACGATGGTAAACGCGCTTTCTTTGCCGAGCAAAAGTCGCATCAAATGGAGACGGCGCAGTTGCGCGATCAGCTACGATTAACGATGAAACTACTGGATCAAGTGACTGAAGGCGACCGGCCAATCATCTTACTACGTTAAACTCGTCGATAACACTACCTGGTTCTGGTACTGCACATTTCGAAAACTGTTGTGGTCGTTGTCACGATCAGCCATTGCTTATTGTTTAATAGGAATAAACTTGCATCTAGTTATATTGTTAGATATATACGTAACATACACATACACACATATATAGGATAAAACACTTGTAGAAATATAAAAACCACTGATTTATTTCTTCAAGAAATCAAATGTAAATAATAATAATAATAGTAATAATAACGCGCATTGCTATTATCATGATGGATGATATAGCCAACTTGTTTATTGTAATTATAGATGTCAAGTCGCTCCATATAATGGTCAAGGTGCTCCTTTTCGTTCCCGTATTTGGTCTGTAATGCCTTGATACCCTTGTGTTACGATACTAATGGGACTGTACCACCTATTGAAGACTGGCAACTACAAATAATCCCGATATATGTATACGCCTATAGGGAAGAACTGAAAGAAGGCCTAAAACTACCAAGGCGTGCTATAAACAGGTCTCTGACAATAACCGGTTGTGGTGCCACTCATTGAATGGTAATGAATTGCAAGTCGCTATCGGCGAGATAACTCCCTGTTTTGGAACGGGTAACATTCTATACCGCCGATAATAGTGCCCTGATACAAATACTATTGAACAAACTTAGCTAGCACTATTGAATGGTAGGTAGCTAAATAACGAATCTACAATAAAGCACAATACGAATCAGTAAACAAAATGTACAACATTGTATTAATTGTCTTTATTTGCTTCGCATTAAACTATGCTACAATGCGGAAAAGCGCGATTATCCATGACTGGTAATGTTGTCATTTTGATATATCACGGAGTCTCGTGACACAACTAAAACATTGTAAGAAAGTGGTGGTAATACGGCAATTAGCAGTAAATAGTGGCCCTAATGCGGTCTGATATTCATAGGGACCCAGTAGCTTCAAGGAAAACTACTACTACTACTACTACTACTACCTCTGTTGCTTTCTCGTCCTATCTTTCTCTTTTCTCTCTTTCTCTCTTTCTTTCTCTCTTTATGTTTAGCTATATTAATTCTCCTTCTTAGCCCTGTGCCTCACTCGCTTACAGTTTACCTGACATATTAATTCATTTCACTTGTTGCAATATCAAAAAGCAATAGCAATACCATTCTAGTGGCATTATTGTTATTGTTATTATTATTATTGTTGTTGTTATTCAATAGGTTATCGACGCGTCTTACAAGTATTTGTTCGCATTATAGTAAAAGTATTTCCCATTATCTTTTACTAGTTTTACTACATACATTTCTATTCATATATCATTTTCATTAATTATGCCTGTTCGACGTTCCAATACTCAGAAATCTTTCCTGACACTCTCGCCTCGTCGTCCCCGTGGTCTAAGTGGCATTTTTAAGCGGAATAATTCCAAATCACGATCTGATAGTGGTCACGGCTGGCTTCCGGACGATATCGATCTTATGCAAACGTTTAATGAACTAGGCGTCGAGACATTCTTTCGTGCCACATCAACAGTGGTCTACGAGGGAAGTTCCGGCCTAGCATTAACACTACCTCGAAGTGTTTCCATTCAAGCATTGTCGCGTTCAGCGTCAAAGCAGCTCAAATCAATTGGGAAAAAGGCGAACAACTCGAATGGCAATGGCGGTAAGTACAAACACTCTATTAGGAAACAAAGTGAAAAAGCGGTCATACTAACATGATAACAATCGCATAAAGCCAAGAGCGACATAGTATCGGCATCGACTCGTGTAGATCTATTGAATCTACTAATTGGCGATCTGCTACAGCACGAGACTAACTACCTCAAGTCACTGGTCGTTCTACATGAAGGTTTCGAGTTGCCATTACAAAGCAAGTTCTGTTCCTCCGCTCGTGGTTCAAAAGTACACAAATTCTTCCTAAAACTAGTCGGCAAAAACAGCTGTAAACCCGCTAAACTCGTGGTAACTGCGCTATTCCAACAGATTGGCCAGTTGATCGATATTCACTCCCGTTTACGAGACGAACTTGTCAGTATGACATCCATGTACGCCACATTCGGTAGGAATGTCGATGTCTACGCGATCAACTGCATGACCGTATTCCTGGGCAAATGTATCACCGAGATGAGCATTTACAGCGAGCTGACCAAGCAACAAGTGCAATCGTTGTGTGCTTTTGAAAATATCCGCTATACTAACGACAAGTTTGCCGCGGAAGTTGCCCGATGCGAGGAGATGACCGGCTATAACTTGCACAATTTGTTACAAGAGGTTCGTCAAAGTATTTGGTACTACATCGGATTAGTGGAGAAATTCGGTCATTTGTGCACTCCTCAGGAATACGCGAACACCCGTACTCATTTGGAGTATCTTAAAGGTATCTACCGTCATATGGGACCTTAGTAAGTAATCTTATTTATATATATATATATTTATATTTGTTTGTTTATTGCTCTCATAATCGATTCATAGATATTAGTACTAATGAGCTATTGTTGTTAACATGAATAGTTTGCGCCAAATCGATATGATCTCCCAATTGACGAAGCTACAAAATAGGATTATTGGATTGACTAGTCCATTAGCAAGGTTAAATGTAGAATTACTCTACGAAGGCGAATTCCAATATCAGTCAGGTAAACATACAACAACTAGCAAAGTGTATTGCTGGCTATTTACCGATCAGCTAGTTATTGCTAAATACGCGCAAAACGATCAATTCGTGCATGAGGTGAGTAGTCTAGTTATTGCTATTGTTGCATTGTAACTACCCTATTAATAATCGATTATCCGTACAATTAGGCTACCTTTTCATTAAGTCAAACGCACCTTGTAGAAAGTAATCATTCACGGGTAGTCATTCGCAATTATTATGCTTGACTACAAATGATCATAAGCAGATCGCTTATCTGCATGGTGATTCGAGCGGACAACTCAATGTATGGCAGAATGCTATCGAGTATGCCATGCGTATTAATGCTTCACGTAAATCCATACAATAGGAAACGATCTTTATCATACGCGTGAAGATTACATCCACCCGTGCAAAGAGTAATACCTGCCGCATTGCTTGTTAGACATGGCTAATTAGTCCTGTATACAACAATGATTCTATTTGACATTTTTTTGCTTGTAGTAATCAAATTGATTAATCTCTATCAATACTTGCTAAATCTATTTCTCCTCCTTTCTTTCTTTCTTTTGCTTAAAGCTCTTTCAACTTTATTTTCAAATGATTAGTATCTTGACGATTAAATAAATAAATAAATATACAATTTAAACATTCACCTTGTATAGCATACGAGACTTGATAATGATATAACATTTTATTAATAGATGATTTAATCAAGGATATGCCACTACCATCACTAACAACATGATGTCAGTAAACGTCATACATACATACATACATATATATGTGTGCGATTATTCATTTTGAATGACAAGCAATATCAACAAAACAATAGAGAGAGAGAGAGAGAGAGAGACGAGAGATGAGTAATGGGAAACGAGCATGACATCTACTACTACTACTACTACTACTACTGCTATAAGACTAGAATATCACTTGCTATTTGAAAATGTAGAAATGGTCAGTGTAATAAACTGTAAAGCATCACTTGATTAAATCAACAATACAAAAATTAATCTAAACTAAGCAGCGGCGGTACGGTTATTGTTATTGTTATTGTTGTTGTTGTTATGATGATTGCCTCGACCAGCACCGCCTCGACCGCGATGACCTCGACCACGATAGCCACCACGTCGTCCACCGCGGAATCGCCCGCCGCTACCACCACCATCGATGGAGATTTGTCCGAATGTTTCCATGTTTACACGACGTTCTTGACTGGCACGATTGTCGCGACGTTCATTTTGAGCCTCATTCCTACGCTCTTTAGATTCACAGGAAATATCATCAAAGAATGAACGGCTACGATCGTAAAATGTATCATTAGATGGCGGTGGAATAACTATAGTGTCTGCATCGCCACCACTACCATTGGGTTGTGCTGCTGCTGCTGCTGCTGTTGTTGCTGCTGTTACAACTGATGATGGTTGTTGCTGTTGCTGTTGTTGTTGTTGTTGTTTAGACGCAGAAGCTGTCGAGGTTGGCGCCGAATTAGTAACATGAATACCAAGTTGACTAAACTCTTTGATTAAGGTTGCCTTATCAAACTTGGCATTGGCTGATGCGAAATCGAATTCCGTATTGGGAACTGCTCCAGTGGCATCTGCACCATCTTCGCCTGTACTCTTGCCTGTGGCAGCACCATCTTGTTTTCCCATTTGTTGTCCAGTGCCACGACGACCGCGAGGACGACGAGTTTTCTGATCTTTACCGCCTTCTGCACCATGATGATTGTTGATCTTTTTGTTGTTAGCGGATTCCGATTCAATTGCTAATTCTTGCTCATTATTATTGTGCTGATGCTGGTGCTGGTGCTGTTGCTGCTGTTGCTTCTTCGCAGCATGTCCTTGGCCTCCTTGACCGGGCGTGCCACGTCCTCCCGTTTGCTGTTTAGCATTGGATCCAGAAGCTGGAATAGTGGTGGTGGTAACACCTTGCTTAGGATCCCATTTGGTGACTGGTTGTCCAGCCAGTGCGGCGGCATTGCTCGCGCCATGTCCGTGCGACATTTGATTGACCATTGACGCATTGATCGATCCATTTGCACCAGTGTTTTTGCTGGCATGACCACCACTACCACTCACTTCATGTCGAGTAGACTGACCGGCAGCAGCATTAGCAGTAGTTAGTCCTTGAGTTGCTTGTCCACCCATCGATGGAATACTCATACCAGGTGGGGTGGCATTAGTGTTAGGATACTATTGCCGTAATCGGTTAATAACCATTTAGTAAAATAAACAACGCAATAAACCTACCGATCCTATACCATAAGCGTTACGTTGCAATGCAGCCTGTCCACCTGCTGCGGCTCCTTGCCAATGAGCAGCATGACCCGGCTGTTGAGGATATCCCGATGAGCCTATTCCCATATTGGCTGGTGCATTACCAGTCATGGCGCCATGAGGATGCATACCAGGATGTCGCTGTCCATAGGGTAGATTGGCCGAGGTTGCTCCGCCAAAGTTGCTTGCCGGATAGCCACCATGTGGTGTAGCGGCATTATAGGGTTGCTGCGCTGGTGCAGCTGACTGGGACGCTGGCGGACGTGCAACCGGTGACTATCGAATGAATAAACTGACTATCAATATCAAGTGGAGCGTGCACCATGAATGATCACTTACATTGACAATGGCCGGGTCATGCGGCATCGACGCTGGCTGGGAGGGCTGGCTTGACTGCGGCGGCTCTAACACCGTTAGATCCTTGATGTCTGCCGCACGGAATACAACAAACTCATAGACATTATTGGACGCGGGCAATTCCTCGGCAGGATTATTCTTGCGACCCTCTGTACCAAAACAACGAACTGATAAATCGATGAATTGCATCAATATGTCAAACAAACAAAAATAACAAGTAATCAGTTATCTAGTATACATTGTAACAATTGCTTTTGCTTTTGGTATAACATGTGTTATAGCTCACCTTGTTCAAGTGATACGGTTGCCTCTTCCGTGCTAATGCTATGCAAGATACCCACGTAGCGAACGTCCGATTTCGATATCAAAGATATCCGCGAGCCGACAAACGCATTGGCGCTCATATCGCGTGTAGTAGTCGCGGTATCACCTTAGCTTGACACTTTTTGACTTGGGATGTGTAAGTATCACGGCAGGAACACGAACTCCTCCTACGCCTATTCTTTTGATAACAAATGCGTTTGTGGCCGTCTATCACAACTGTAATTCCCGGTGTTTATATCCGGTCAATCTAAAAGTGTAAACTCTTAGTAAATAGGCAGCTCGAGCTGCTAGAAATGAAAGTGAGGGATAGGACCAAGCTAAAGCAGGTATAGGCGAAGACAGTTGAAATAACAATGTTAACAGATGTCGTTTGAGGAACAAAGTAGGGAAATTGAACCTAACAATATCCGTGTAATAGGTAGGGGGGAAGATGCGAAATGAGAAGAGGTAGATAGGGAATGAAAGCGAATATGATTACGACGCGCACTAGATCAAGAGCAGATGTAATCAGGATGTGAAGGGTGGGAAAGAGGAAGAAGCTGATAGCAACAACGTCGACTAGCGTGTACCATCTTTGTATTTTTGTGTGTGTACTCGTCGACGTTCAAATTATATTAATGTGACAAATTTGAACTGAATGAAAATGAGTTAAATCTAATTGAATCGATCTATTCGCACTAAATGGCAACTCATCCATTTCAACGATATTAAAAAGCTATATATTATACAGCCTTAGCTAGAGCTACCAAAGAACTTTCTTAAGGAAATGGCAATGGCAATGACTAGCGTATAAGCCATACTTTATACTATTGATTTGCCATTTCCTTCAATCAAATCATTCAATTTATTTTCTATTTCATTATTACTAATAATTGGTGTTGATTTGGATAGTGCAAATAGTTTTGATTCATCTGGATGATCATCAGCGTCATAGTCATCATCATCATCATCATCATCATCATTATTATAATAATACATCTCTATGATTAACAGTATAAATAAATAAATAAGAGAATAGATGGTAAGCAGTTTATTATTACTTTGGTACTATTATCGACATCTGTGGTGGATTAATTGGGCCAGGAACAAGAGTTTTTGGTTGTTGACCTGGTATTATCGGTGCGACGCCGTCATTATTCGGTTGAGCATTTGGGTTGGGAGTCAAGGCGTTTCTTACATTCATGCTGACAGCTGCACCACACCAGTGCAACGGCACCGCACCACTGGTGTTAATGGACCCGCCAGGGCGGCTGTCGTTACTGCGCCAGCAGCAACACCAGAGGCAGTAGAAGCGAATTCAACAGCATTATTGCGAATAAACTGACCGGTGTTCTTTACTAAATTGCCCGTCTTGTCGACGAACGTGTCTGGAGTGCCGGGTACCCGCGCCACCGTACCCAGTGGTCTAGTATCGGTTTGTCCTACTGATTGAACGTGCTCATTGGTCATACCTACAACAGGAGCACCTATTGCTGTAATGGGTGGGAAGCTACCGACTGGTAGTGCCGCGACACCATCCAGCAGGCATAGCTGTAATGCGGCAGTGGCAATGATAATGGTGGTAATACCTTGAATAGCATCATGATGTCTTGAATGGTTGTTTAATCGTAAGTTGTCCAGCAACGTAGGTTCCACGGCTAATTGAATGTAAGCGATGGTTGATGTATGGTTATCCATGATTTTGTAATGGTGTGAGATAGACGATAGTGATAGGCTAGCTATCTTCTTGTTGTGTCTAGTTATCGTGAATGGAATAAAGCGATGAAAGAGAGAGAGAGAGAGCTGTTGTCGTTGAATGTGTGTGTAGAATGTTAGCTAACCATACATTGTAAACGCGCTATTTATACTGATTTCCAGATGATAATATTGCCACTTGTTGATGGCAGTACACCTTGTATCCCAATTGGCGAGTAAGCGAGGAAGCATACGTTTTAATTGTTAATCAAATGCTATACAAGCCTAGTATAATATGAAGTAATACTTCATGTTGCGCCACATAACATACCGTATGAATAAGGAGAAGTGACCACGATCATTGCTATGTGACAGTGTAAGCGAACAAAACCAGTTCCAAGTACCTGGGCTGTTTCTCAATAAACTAAGGCCATTATTATACGCGGTCAATGGAGTATAGCCTGTCACCCAGTATCTGACAGACAAAATGTCAGTCATAGCAGGTTATAGTTGTAAAGGAACGCTTTACGCGTTTGTGACAACATGTCCGAATATTTGTATTACGTTTACAATGATGACACTGCTACAAGTTGCATAATCCAATGGTAATCACCTGTATACGACTAGTTGATATTGTACATTAACATTACTACTACGAACTAATAAGAAAACAAAAACGTATGAACACATGCGATAATGATCACACAGTAACTCATCATCATCACTCTTACTATTACTATTGCTGTTGCTGTTCCTGTTCCTGTTAAGACCTCCTAGGACTGGAACACAACTATATCGATCTAGTAACTTGCAACATGTTAGGGAGTTACTTGCACGAGGTATGCATCTTAATTACTACAAAGTCGGATGTCCATATTCTGCCTATACAAATACTGTTACATTACTGCGTGTAAGAATGATCGCCTTGAGTCGTCAATGTAGCGCCAAATCATCACGCGTATTTCGTAGTAAATTCAGTTGATGCGATGTATTACTACCGCTAGCATTATCTGGTTATACCAACAATGTGGCCGTTGCCACACTTTTCCTATTTCCATTCAATATGCGCCATGTATGGCCAACTGTATCAAATATGTTTGTTTTGCTTCTTCTGTCAATAAATATTCATAATCTCCTGTATACACTTGTCTAAGCGTGTTTACATTTGGTCATATCTAAAAAGCAAACAATTCAAGTAAGTACAATGCACTCATATCACACTACTAATACTTTTTATTAGACATTAGTTTATCATCAAATCTATTACCATTCAATAGGTTAGTACATATCGATCAGCTACTACGACATCTAGCACATCATATACTAGTAGTGTATCACCAGCTGTAAAGGTATACTGCATTGTAATTGACACTCCATTGTACGTAATGTTTAATGATGCATCATTCTACGGCCTACTTGGTCGACTACACATCGTGGCAACATATGTCGTATGAATGTACCAGATTGAGATATTCACTTTATTATTCCTTGATGTCTACGTACCTAATCGATGATTACCTCGAATAAACGCATACTGATTGTAAAGGTCGACCGTCAACTGTCGTCCACTGAACCAGCGGCCATGAAGCATCTTCACCACTTGCTGTGCATCAGACACATCATCAAACTGCACGAATATATAGGCGGCACCAGCGGTATCGTCGTCAACTTCAATGTGAATACAGGTTACGACATCAAAGCGACGACACTCCTCCTCGAACTCTTCGCTTAGTGCATCGTCCGCTTCACCGGCAGTGACTCATTAGCAATACGCACCACAGTAGTTGTCGTGTTGTCGCTCTTTTGTGCCCGATCATGTGCAACACGAGCTGCCTATACCACCAATGTTACTCGATATACCAATACATACGCGTTGCCTACCTCTTCACTCTGTGCGAGTTTCTGCATTATCGCATAGCGCTGATTTCCTATAATAGTGATGTTTTCTTCATTCAATACGCTATTCAATGGTTCCACCGGTGATATTGCCATGGATTGTCCTGTCAAGGTATGGTATAGTATACTTAGATTGCTATGTATATATATATGTATGCATGTATGTACGTGTATGCTACCTTTGATCATAGTACTCGTAGTAGCAGTATTGGCTATCGCGGCAGGTGATGCTTGATGTGGTGCTAATCCTTTTAATGTATTCATGCCTTCAATCAATATGCTATGTATCATCGCTGTAATAACATGGAGATTATTGTCATCTAGTTCACATCCATTCATTGCTGCTATGGCCACCGGGACAACTTTATCCGATTCAAAATCAATAAATCTAGTGCAATTTATTAGATGGATTTATATACGTGTCTTCTGCTATCATCTTACCCGTAAGTCTTGTGCTGTCGCTGTCTTGTAGTCATATTCGGCTAATGCTAATAACAGTTTAATGGCTAGCAAACTAGTGAATGGAATGACCACGTATGCATATATGCTTACAACGAGAATGCAATACTCGTTTTACCAAATGCTTCAATGATAGTTTACAGTGTAACTATACCGTACTAAATAAAGCGGATGCACATTACAAATACTCGCATACTCCATGATCATAGGCTGCATATCGAGTCGTTATCGAACTCTACGTCTGGATGTGCTATAGTAATAATACCGATGCTTAATTAATCGTACATTCAGTGATCATTGAGATATAACAATAAAGACAATAGCGGTACGTTAACACTCTCATACAAACACAGGTCCATGCCACGAAGCAATCTACAGTCAAGACAAGTTATAATACAGCAATAAAATAGAATGATTAAACCAAAATGAACTACACTGTTTGCTGGCAATATGTACAACAAGTACAACAATATCAATCATTCCAATTAATAATTGTTAGCATGTATACAAAGGATCATACATATACGCTTGCACCTGATAACACTACGATAATGTCTACATGTATGTGACCAAAGAAAGAGATAAATAAAATGGACAGGTGTAATCCATGGCAATTTATTAACGTATAAGTGATTGTGAGAGCAAGAAAGCACAGAGAAACGGTAGAAAATGAGCAGAAGCAGCAGAAGAGAAGAAGAGAAGAGAAGAATGCATATAGCGTGCACGTTTAGTTATTTGCGTTGCCCTATTATGCCAAACAGCGGCAGTTAAGGTAAATAAACACGCTATTGTATAGACAAGAAGCAGCGCTGTCAGTATAGCGAGGAATAGCAAGTGCCGCGAATGAATAAATGATCAGTACGCTTAGCAGGTTGTACGTTACCAGTAGTCGAGAATAGAATGGAACAAGGCCGAGGAATAGACTAACGATAAGTGATATATTGTAAGAATGAAAGCGAAGGAACAAGGAATAAAGTAATAAGTACTCGGTACAAAGACACGCATACTCGAACAACTTGCAGAAACGACGTATGTTTGTAGTGGAATAACAACGTGTAGATATTATTATGATAGAGTGGAGTGATATATGAACGAATAGTGGAAGAAAGACAAGGTGGAGATGACGTGTATCAGCGAGAATAGCAGACACATAAGCAACAATGCGCATACAACACAGGGCAGTGTATGCTATTGAGTAGAACAAGCAATAAACAAAGGTGCTAGGATACTAAAGACAAATGAGCACATAAACGAGTTGAGATTAGTGGTAAACAAAAGAATAGCCGGAAGCAATAAACAAGGAATAAAGGAATGGAATGATACGAAGAAGACGCGTATTACTGAGAAAGTAAATAGGTAAATAAAAGGAAAAGAACTAGCTAGCATATAGTTAAGAGGAAGTAGACGCGTGTTGTTTACTAACAAGTGGAATGTAGTTGACACAAAGAAGGCACTTATGTTTAGTGGTAAAGAGGAGAAAGGAAAGGAAACAATAGAAATAACTGGAATGTAGTTGACACGAAGAAGACGCGTGCTGTGTAAAGAAGTAAATGACAAGGGGAATGAGCAATAGGTGGAATAGTGAATACATGCAGTGTGAAATGATAATAGTGGCAAGCATGTATAGGTAGTGGAAAGATAGAATGATGGAAATAAATAGTCATAATGAGTAAAGAGAGCGAAAGGGAATGTATGAAAGTAAAGGTGGAATGAGGTGAGTAGCAAGATAGCACTAGTTGTGTCTGCTTAGAGTAATGATTAAAATAAATATGTATGCTGATATTGTCGAACACTTGAATAAATAGATTCAGTATGCTAGGCATTCAACTACATGTATGATAAAGGAACAGTATAAGCATTCGCTAATGATTTGTATATGTGCTGTCGACAACATTTGATTGTAAAAGTAAACGAGAATTAGAATAAAGCACAGAATTTATTTTAGTATACATATGTTAAGCAAAAAGATTATAACTTATTTAATAAATACACGATTTAAAATGCCCATCGAATACAGCATATGATCATGGAGTATGCGAGTATTTGTAATGTGAATCCGATTTATTTGATATGGTATAGTTGACACTGTAAACTATCATTGAGCATTTGGTAAAACGAGCATTGCATTCTTGTTGTAAGCATATATGCATACGTGGTCATTCCATTCACTAGTTTGCTAGCCATTAAACTGTTATTAGCATTAGCCGAATATGACTACAAGACAGCACAAGACTTACGGGTAAGATGATAGCAAAAGACATGTATATAAATCCATTTAATAAATTGCACTAAATTTATTGATTTTGAATCGAATAAAGTACAATGTGAACACTTGGTTAAAGTCTTTATTTGATATAGCATACACGCCTATACATGTAGCGTGCACTACTACTATCGCGCTACATCTGTTAGGACATAGTGTAAGAATATATGCATGCATCTACATGCATAGAATATATATATAAGCACTAATAGTCATCAATTTTATAGTTTAAACATAGTAAATGCCAAATATGTCGTGGGAGCCTTGTGACCCAACGAAGTACAAGCTGATTACTTTTTCGTCCTAATCAATAAACTCAGTAAACTAAAGTGGACCGCAAGCAGTTATTTTTGTCGTAGAGTATTTCCATTTTCATTTATAAACTTGTGTATTATTCGCTATTCTCATTACTAAATTTGGCACTCTATCCGTTGAATAAATAGCTGCTATTCTCAATGCTATCGTACCAGTATCAATTGTCATTCCTTCTAATAACACTGCCCTGTTACACCATCAAAATTTAATCTATCTTACAGATACAAATACAAATATTCTACTTCTTACTGGTTCCTCTCGAGTGTTGACCACTTTACAATAATCATTTTATAATACTTTACCGATTATCACCATTTATTACAAATACAAATACACTGCAATTAGAGCTATAACAATGGATAGCCGTATTATTATCGATGATTCAGAGATTATGCTGGCGGAACGTCGCAGCATTTCAACAGGGATATCATCCAAGATTCCCATTCTTACTATAGTAACCGACAATAATATTGGAAAGATTCAACGCGTCATTGTTGAATCCAACAATGGCAGTCTGGGCATTCTCGATAATAGTAACCATTTAGATATTGGTACCAGTCCTTCATTTTCAGATCAATCCACCGGCGTGTCCGAGGCATTTGATCTCAGCGATATAGAACAAGCGAAAACGCCGTCTTCTCCAGAAGACCCACTAGAAATAGACGATATACCTTCCAAGCTAGCGAATAATAATAAAGCTGATGACAATGATGATAACGAAGAAGAAGAAGCACTTGAGATGCGCTCATCTAAAGATCGACCCGGAACACCGGTACCGTTAAAGTTAGCGCTAAGCATGGATGTATTGCTGCATTCTCCTTTATGGGATTCACGATTTTCATACCGCAAAGAATCACCGAAAAGCGTACAATATGCTGGACTTCGTCGTGTGCCGTCACTTCCAGCGTTAACATCACCAGTAGATGCAGCGTTTACCAATGATGCATTAGTAGACACCGGGAATGCAAGGGATTCTATTCGACATCGACGTGCGTCATTAGAATTGGACTCGTCTGGCGTTGTATTGGCAAAAAAGGTCAATAAATCCATCAGAGATTCAATTACACTATACGATCCTACCAGCTCGGTTAACCCATCTACAAGCGATAGTATGGCCGAGGAAGGAAGCCGACACGTTCGCATTTCGATACACGAGCCTTCACCGCCTCCCGTATACTCTGCTCTGTCGACATATCCTTTAGTGGAGACGACGACTAAAACAGAGAATAACCCAATGTCTGTTAGACCACCAAGACCTACATTGGACGAGATTTTTGCCGATCCAATTTTGTATCATGGATTCGAAACGTATCTGATAGATCATCTCGCCGAGGAGAACCTCTTCTTCTTACGTAGTGTACGTCAATTGAGGGCAGCTGCCAATAATCAAGATGCGGATATAATGAATTTACGACAAGAATTAAATCGTATATTAAACGAGTATATCTACGCCAACTCACCGATGGAACTAAATATCACTAGCAGATGTCGACAGCGCATTATGGATATATTGCAAAATCAAAAAGATCATGGTCATAATATTTATGAAATCTTGTTAGATGCAGAGCAAGAGATAGAATTTCTAATTGTAAGTAATAGTAAGAGCAAGCTTGAGTATGTGGTCGCATTACTAACCATAATATCCATCAATGTTAATGCAAATAAAGCAAGAGCGCGCGGATATGTTTTTCCGTGAATTGGATGATGCCATACTCAAGTAGGTTTTCATCATTTCTAGATAGATATCGATCACTCACCTGCTTCTAGTCAAAAGCTTCAAAGGCAACTTTCAACGAATCAACGACATGTCGTGATTGTTGGTGGTGGATTTGCTGGATTTAGCTGTGCTGAAATCCTGGATCGAATGCCTCGCTTCCATGTCACGCTAATTGATCCCAAAGCGTATATAGAGTATACATCTGGTGTGGCACCATATAGTCGAAATATACGTCAGTTGTCACGTTTGCAAATTTCACATAGAGCCTACATTCGTAACGGTGTGGTTATTCGCGATAGGGTAGATAGCGTGTACGCCAACTACGTTCGTGTGAGCGATAAGCAGGTACGTATCAAATAGATCAGGATGAACGAAGGGATGGATGAGGATCTAATTGCTAATACGATGGATGTGTAGATACCATTTCACTATTTAGTACTTGCCACAGGATCAATGTATCATAATAGTCTGAAAGCCACGCAAGTAACCAAGAGTAATCGCGTGAAATGTCTTGAAGAAGAACAGCGTCAAGTGCAACGCTCAAACTCAATTCTGGTTATCGGTGCAGGTATACGATGGTAATTGTACAATTTATTCTTATGTTTAACCATCATCCTCTACCATATTTATTAGGCCCGGTTGGTTGTGAGATAGCATGCGAGATAGCGTCTACATTCCCTGATAAAAAGATTACGCTAGTCGGATCGAGCGCGCGTGTTCTTCCGAATTGGGGTTTGCCCGTTAGTGCAGCAATGAAGGCGCGTCTAGGATCATTGAACGTGATCGTACACTTGAATGAACGCGTCAAACCTATCCAAGGACAGAATGGAAGTATCATAGTACCACGAGTGGAAAAAGGTTTACGGCCGAGTATACTATCATGGCCACGGGCGGAACAGCCACTACAGGATTTCTACCGAAAACATGGTTAGACGAACAACATCGTATCATGGTATGTGCTACACCATTGATTATTGCATATCGATTACTTAACTAGTTACATTATATTATACACCGTATGTTTTAGACGAGGCCTACACTTCAAATACAACAAAATGACGTGATATTCGCTGCTGGTGATATTGCCAATACGACGACTAGAAAGAATGCATTCGCCGCAATGTGTGCTGGTCTCTGCGTTGCCCGTAATATATGTAGAATGGAGAAAAACTCATCGCCAGTTGTCTTTGGCAGTTCCGGTACTATATCGCCCGATACAATTCGAGAGGAAACACATTTGTATGCAGGAGGTAAATTAGGTAAGCAGGCGAGATGATATAAGCACATTGTACTATAACAGATCATCTAACAACTAGCATCGAACATCTAACATTGTAGGCATTGCCATTAACAATGGAATAAGGCTGTGCTGAACGTACAAGCTCGTGAGGCCAAGGAAAGCCTGGAGCATGCCTTCCTTGCCCACATTCAGGGAACCTACATTCCCGCACTTCGTTACGGACGAAGACCACGAATCTTGGGGAATGAAACTAGTAGTGAAAAGAAGAAATCGTCATCCAGTAATGCTGGTAATACAGTGCAAACTCGACCACATGCTAGCAAAGGACATTTGGCATTCTATCTGCTAGAAACAAGTCCGAGGAACATCTACCGACGAGGCCACAACCACCCTTGAGGACGAAGTCATCATCGCCAGCAATAATGCGAACAAAATCGGCGAAACCATCCAAGATGTCCAAGCATCCAAGACACCCATAGCGACGATGAACGAGATGCAGGGAATTACACTTGCCCATGTTATATACGTGCCAACTCCTACGCGTGATCACGTATTGTCTGGCGAAAAGAAGCTACTAAAGAATATACTGCATAAGGAGGACTACGATTTCGATTCAAGTGTCATACACGCAGTAATGGCTATGATTCCTCGTCCAGCACTAATGATCCCACAGGAAGGGGAACACCGATAAGCCTGGTGCATGGTGTCGATTCCAGTTCGAACACTTCATCGCGTGTCTCCTCGCCTGCGATATCATCAGTGTCCTCGGATAATAGTGCAACAGGTAGTGCAACTTCATTAGTGGCATCCTCGGAGCAAGACAGAAAGCAGTACAAACAGCTTAAAGGAATACTGAAGAATTCTCTATTCTCAAAGAGTTCATTTATTGGTCAATCCGACAAGCATAAGGATAAACAAGCGCAGTCGTAATTGCTAGCAACATACAATGAGTATATATCAACATTGAATCCTATTCGTTCTCGAGTAATCCAACTACTACGTATCCCATGCCATACATAATATCACTACAACGCAATAAATAATTATTACTAAATCAATATTAACATTGCAATGTGCGAATTTATAACTAAATACGTTTATTATGTGTATGCATAGGTTAAGTGATGCCTCTAATACAAGATTAGTACTAGCTAAGCGAATGATTATAATGGCTTGTAATTAATCCGAGATAAATGATGCGATAGTTTACTCTGGTGTGTATGTCATTCTTGAATTCCTTAGTTTCTTATCGTATAACTCGTGCTTATTCAATGAATGCGGCCCATCGACACTTCTAGATCTTCTATAGATAGTGTACCACTGAACAACAACAACAACAATAATAAACGTTAGCTAAACAATAAAGTGTACCCACCGTTAGTGACGTACCTCGAATCATCTGCAATGTGTAATCGACGAATGGGTACTATTGTGGAAAGGGCCGCCTCCCTGTCTCGTTGCATTTTAATACGCGATATATACACGGTGAGCAGCATAATTAGTGCGAGCACCACCATACCACTAGTAATAACTCCCATTGTAAAAGATGTGGTAAGGAGCGCTTCAGCGATATTTGGCATTCCTGGATATTTGTCAATAAACCGCCATGTACTTATATCTAACAAATAGGTATGCGTGTCTAGCACGTTTGCTCTACCATAACCTAGTGTTAAATGTTGATCATTAACATTACTCGTAATAGTTTAACGCAAGTGCACCCACCGAACATAATGAACATGTACGTGTTACCGACTAAAACCGCGCTACTATACGCATGGCCTCGTGGTAGGTTTTCAATCTTCGGTTTTCTCCATGTCCAGGATTTCGTGTTTAACACGCTCACGTCGTTGTACACTGTGCCATTCTCATTACTCCCGCCGTAGATGATAATATTGTCACCGGAAACCGATGCAGTATGTCCTGAACGCGGTTCCGGCACTTCACCGCTCGTATTTTGTACGCGCCACGTATTGTTACTCGGTGAGAATACGTGGACAGCATCAAGTTTGTTAATCTTCCTGATGCCATCCGGATTGTTTTCATCGCCACCCATCAGTACAAGTATATTGCCAGATGATACGTAACTTAGTGTGTGTGCCGACACATTAACATCCGGCTTTGGTATCTGACTCCAACTGCCATCTTGACTGTTCCATACGTGGCCTGATTCACGGTTTGCTTGTATGGAACCGCCGTTAATGTTTCCATTTTGCTCGTTTGGGATATCGCCGCCATTAGTTGATGTGTTGAAGCCGCCGTTAACGTAGAATCTAGCACCGTCATTAGCCATCGCCATGAAGACATGTCGATTAATGGGGCCGCCCTTTGATGGTACGATCGTCCATTGTCTACTTTCCGCTATGTATTGCCATGATAGATTTGTATTGTTTGGCATGGTGGTATACCCGCCCGATACGAGCATATACGAGTTGGACGCATCTGTCGCGGCTACATGACCGGCAATGAGAAAGGGACGCTGACCGGTCACATCTACACTCTTCCAGGGCGGGGATCGCACATCGAACGGTTTGCTTACGTCTAGCTTGATGAACGCTTGCGTTTCATTCACGTAACTACTGCTATCGAATATATTCTGAGCACCGCCCACCACGTAAATGGATTTTCCTAATAGTGTCGCGGTATGTCCTATCCGACCTAGAGGCTCTATGAATCGGTGGATGTCTACGGCATTCGCTCCAAGTATACCGACTGACATATAAACGAGGTATGTAAGAGGTAACGTTAAATGCATCGTATACTAATTCGATTCACGTATAGATTATGGAACTTTTGCTGCCAGGCTTGATCACACTGAATTGATTAATGTTAATTTCTAGAGGTTCTGACTCTGGTTATTGTATGCAAGAATGGAATGCTTACGAGAAGAATATTGCTTGGAATATGTGACAATTGCAGTAAAAGAAAACAATAAGTATCATGCGGTCATGCACGTAGAATGCAATGCTAATGATAATCACAATGATAAAGTTATCAATAATGAGAGTTACCCGTATGCGCGATAATAACGATACATGTGTACAGTGGTGTGACCAGGCACAAAGAACAGAGCAGAACAGAATTGTTCAATATAAATTTGGACAGCAAGCTTTGATTTATTGTGCTAATTCAACCTGATATAATAGTCACAGATAAATACAAAGAGCGAAGGCACGAGACAGCAAAGACACAAAGGCCGAGGAACAAAGAGACATAACTAGTCCTCACTCGAATAGTAATGCTCTTTTTTCTTTGAATTTAGCTGGTTATCTCGAAGATTCAAAACAATATTTGCAATGGAAATATACTAGCAGCTCGCTATCTGTCATTCAATATTATAATATTTACCACGTTTACTAATGGACATGCTATGTGCATAGTCAGCTGATCAAAGATGCTACACATTATAGGTTACACGGGCAATAATCTGTCAATACACCTACTAGTTCTCGAGCAAGTTATCGTTGTTTTGCATTTTCACTCGTCCATACGTAACTTCCTTTTGTTTCCAACTTGCTATTGTGTCTAGCATAGCTACACTTTTGTCATCTTACTTGTCCACTACATACTTGTCAACAGTCATGGATTCCAGCGCTAATAGTAATCAGTTGGGGAATGTTGCACCACAGGAGTATTTCCTAACACTCCATTTGAAGTGAACTCAATATCGGACGCTGGCTTCCCCGTTACTGCGCAGGGAGTTGAAATGCATTTAATCGAACAAAGCGAGAATGAACGTCAATGGCTTTCGGAGGAGGATGTCTGGGCTCTGAAGCGACAGCATAAAACCTTTATGGATGTTACTTTTCATCAGAATGATTTCAGTAATGCCCCTTCCAATCGTGAATCATAGTCAACTATCATTGTTGAAGAAGTCAATAAATAAAGGATATGGCAACCCTGTATTGTTCGTATTCGATGCTGATACATTTTTAAGCGTGTCTATATGAATTATCACTGACTATTTGTGTCTAGTAACTATGCAATATGCTTGGTATATTTTGGAATAGTGCTCACTATTCTATCATTTTCTATACATGCTGAAACAGTATGATCACAAAGCAATAGGCCAGATGTATGATGTACGCTTTATTTTGCGGAGAAACAAAAGAGAAGATGATACACGTAGCAGGGATGAGTGGATACAAAGCTATAACGATATAATGATGTAATGTCGCAAATTTTAATCATTCTTTATTAATGCAAAAATGGATACTAGCACTTTTCACAATAATGAGCAGTACAGGTCGTGTCAGGCTAGCCTTGAACACCCTCATTTCACCATTCATCGATATAGATCAGGTATACATAGCAAACACATTGAAATCCATCGATGGCGATGCCTTTATTCTATAGTTTATCATGAGGATGACAAGTCATTTTTGACGATACATACATTCGATCGATAAAGTCTGACATACCAGTACAAATGTAGGTTGAATCATCATTCTACGCCACATATGCGATACATTGAAATTCAGTGTATTCGCGCATTGCTATGTATATGTATATATGCGCGATTTAACATGTAGAATATGTGGTACTTCCTATCACAATGTAACTACTAGTACTACGACAAGCATCCGCGTGCCTAATAAAACTTAGTTGCTGCTATGTCATATCGGAATTGTCTTGCCGCTGGTGTAGCTATCGCTGATCACGCAGCTGGGTCAGTAACAGCATTATCATCGTCATTAATAGCAACAATAGCAGCAGCACAGTAAAAGCAGCAGCAGCAGTAATGGTAGCAATAGCTAAATTTACATCATTGTCGTATGACCTATTTCTCCACAGTCCAGCGACACCTTTCACCATCGGTGTATCACCGTGACCTGACGATTACCGGTCAATACACGTAGCGTCATTTACCCTCAAGTCGTGTAACCGAGACGTGTACTTGCCCGAGACGTGTTACTATGCCAAAGTAACATACTATTCGCCTTCTGAATAACAACTACAATCACCACACTGGTAAGTTGCCTATTTTGACGATTGAATTACTTTAATGAATTTCTGCTTTTCAGTTGAATGCATAATATGACTTTATTCGTTAATGCTATCGCGATATCCACAATAGGTTGTATCGGTTCATTCCACATGTCATTTGACATAATCGCGTATTTGCGACTAATTGCTAATCGTCTATATTCCCTAATAAACTATGCAGGATAGCTATGCCCCGCATTACTACTACATTGATGTATGTTCGTTTCTATTTTGGCAACTGAACTGCCAATTCTGCCTGTAAATGACACGAGTGTCAGCTGATTCATTCGCCTATCACCTACCTAATATTCCCCAATATCACATTTCGTGTAACATTTTACCAAGATGATGGAAATTAGAGCATGATCAACGGTGGAAGCTGCCTTCAAACTACAATGCAATAGGTCATTATCTGGACAGTTCTACCAGAGGTGGCGGTGAATTCGAAACAACAATAAAAAGGCGCGGTCCAGTCGCGATTTAACATCCAACTTAACACCACGATCAAACCGACAATCGAACCGACAATCAAGCCAACAACACGACAACTCTACTCCTTCTACTCCTTCTTTGTACGAATCTCTCCTGGAAAAATATCTTACGCGCCAACCAAACTTACGGTCATTACCATTGTACTTATTCAGTCCACGAACAATCACGGTCAAACCCAACTTCTTAACGCAACTCACTCGATTGAACTCACTCTATTTAAGCCATACTACCCATTGTGGATATTCCTTAACATTGGCCTTAACGTCGACCTACCACCCACTTCAAGTGCCCATTTATCCTCGCTCAATTCTCGCCACAATCCATTATGTACCTGCTACCATCTACACTTCTGGCGGTCCTCGCTGTCGTGCATCAAGCTATGGCTGGCCAATCCGCAAACGTAACGAATTTCGATCAGTGCCCCAAGCTTGCGCCACGAGTCAAGGCTGCCGCACATGTACGCGACCTACGATATGACGACATTAAAGTAGTCATGGCTTTAGGCGATAGGTATTTATTATTATCATTATTATCATTATCATTTGCAAGCTATACTGCAACATTACTAACTTTTGTATTTCTAGTATCACCGCTGGATTCTCGGCCAAGCCCAAATCCTTTCTCGATGTAAAACGTATATTCGAATTCCGTGGAGTAAGCTACGCCATTGGCGGTGTAAGTTGTCATTGATAGAATCATACTCTAATTGTTATAGCAAAAACAAAATAAATAAATACTTACGCTATCATTACGTAGGATCCCGGTGCAGTCACACTACCAAATGGTTTTCGTCGCTATCAGCCGGATCTTATTGGCGCGTCGGTAGGCGATCATCTCGTGGAAGTCTGCTACGGTATGTGGCCTCCTTATTAATGGTGTGATGACCCGCAATCGTTAATTCATCAATAGGTCCCATATGTCCACCGTTCCAATACCAACCGGAACAGGATCGATTGAATGCCGCGCAATCAGGTGCGATGGCTCAAAACCTGAAAAAAGAAGTCTACTATTTGCTAGATCAACTTCATGCGAACCAGAATGTTAACATGAAAAACGATTGGAAGGTGTGTGCATATGTGTATATATGTGCCATTTAAGTACATGTTGCATGAAACATTGGAATTAACGCGCTTTTTATTCTTATATGATATTAGTTCCTCAACTTGCAAGTTGGTTCAAACGATCTATGTCTAGCTTGCACGCCATTCGCCAAGGATCGTGGACCGCTCAGTGCCGATGCTTACGAATCATACATTCGCGAGGCATTGCAAACCATTCGCACCAATATTCCACGTGTATTCGTGAATTTATGTAAGTGTTCAAAGAAGAAGAAGAAGCAACTATAGTTCACTTGTAAGGTCAACTAACCATTTTACATTTCATCATTAAAATAGTGGGCAACTTTAAAGTTAGCGAGATTTACGCTCATGGTCAAAAGCGTGATCATTGGTAAGTTAACCAAGTAATATGCAATAATGGCCAATGCGCCTTCTTTCTTCCTAACTTTTATATAACACAATAATTTAGCAAAATTGTTCAGTCACTTCCTGGCTTCAATATTGCGTGTGCCTGTGCCTTGGTACCAGGTCCATTGGGCGATAAACTACGCGCTGAAATGGATGACATGATGGACCAATACAACGAGCGACTTCGACGTATCTACGAAGACTATGAACGCATCAAGGATCCTCAATTCGCAGTTAGCCTCCAGCTATTCGAAACGAAACTAACCACCTTCCCTGTCGATACATTCTCGAATTTCGACTGCTTCCATCCAACGTGAGTGTCGAGTCTGCATCTTTGTCATATTAGCACATGTATATACTTATTTCATGTTATTTTATAGCGAGAAAACGCACGCTTATATCGCCAAATTTGCCTGGTATGTAGCGAGGATTATCGTGTAGTTATTATGCCGTTATACTAATGTGCACACAAATGAAATAGGAATGGATTGTCGCAACGTCTCTCCGATCGTCCAGGCACGGCCTCCTATAACCCGAACATGACCATTCGTTGTCCAACCGATGATGATCGGCTCAGGACCGATTAACGAAATGAAAGCATTATTATTCCGGATTATGACGTATTCCAATCACGAGTCAATGTGCTGGCACATAATTTTTATCACAATAAACGTTACTGATGATTATTGACAAAAGAGA
This sequence comes from Syncephalis plumigaleata, assembly GCA_025201365.1. NCBI lineage: Eukaryota > Fungi > Zoopagomycota > Zoopagomycetes > Zoopagales > Piptocephalidaceae > Syncephalis > Syncephalis plumigaleata. The sequence continues at coordinate 77,952 of JAIXMF010000004.1, read as the reverse complement.
AATGACGCGCGTTACGTTACGTTACATTAATAATAAGTGTGGCATTAGATACAGAACTTTATTAGGAAGACCATCATTCATCGTTAGAGCAGCAGTCATGATACTGGGAGAGAAACACGAATATTGCCATATTAAAATGGTATATTACATGACAATGCTCTGATGGATTATCGTCGATTAGCAATAGCTAGCAATGTCCCCATAATCAATACATAGTAGCCTACTAGTTCCTCATCAATTCAGACGATGATGATGATGATGATACCTCTATGAATACGTATTATATTCAATCAATAGAGTTCATCGGTACTGTAATGCCGTGAATGCAGTGGGAATAACGCAAATAAAAAGATCCCACAAGAAACTTTGGAAAATAACAATAGTTGAATAATAATAATAATAATAATAATGGCTGTTGAACGAGAATGGAAAGGAAAGTGAATATCATTCGATATTCTTGCTAGCAGCACAGTATTGCTTATCGAGCAGAAATAGTCGAGCAAGTAGGCTGGATAAATAGGAAACTTGATTAATACTGCCGATGACTAATATGCAAAATGGTTTTCCATTATTGATGACTATGCTAGGCTAGCTATTATATACATATATATACATGTAAGTATAGACATGGTTAGATGTGGAATGGTAGTATTGATCGTCAGAGATGATGTACGGCCTACCTAGATTGCATTCAGACGGAAGAGGTGGCGGGATTACTAGGTGTCGATCCTACTGATTGTGTGGAATGAGCGTTGACCACGGATACATCCTGGATCCAGCTGACAATTGTTGCATCAACGCCAGTTTCATACATAGGTAGTTGCATATCCCTCGAGATATCGGGAACATCTAGATCGACAAAGGCAGCCGCCTCTTCATCTACATTCGTACACGCCATATTGCTTGACACTGTAGCGTTTATGTCTTTCCTAAGGATAGGGAACATGGATCGCGCTAAATCGAGGTGTGTATGTAAGCAAGATTATAATAAAAGTGAAAAGTTCAAGTAAGAACTCGATTAAGACGTAGTAACGCCAAGGCATGAATTGTAGCATGCGGGCATGAGACTTACAATAATTTTGTTCAAGTGATGGCAAATTCTCGATATCGCTATAGTCGTCGAATACTACACAATTGATGAGTAAGGCATATGATATAACGGTCGCTCTCGTCCATTCCTTCTTTGAGCATCCACGTTGTAGTGCCATTCAGCACGAATAACAGTGCAGCAATGCAATATTCATCTTCATTATCATCAATAAAATGGGATGCAAACTTACGTGGCTGATCCATGTCAAAATCCTCTGGAAACATGTCTTGGTCGGCCAAAACCGACATTTGATTAACAGACGCCATTATGCCGGTAACTTGACGATGAACTGAGAATAAAAGACGACGATGGTAATAATAATAGTAGTAGTAATGTGAGAGTGAAAGTAAATGAAATTCGCTGAAAAGGAATAAAGAGGTAAAGTTTACGAGTAGAGTGTAATGCCAATACTGACTATCAATCGAAGATGAAACACAATCAATTAATAGAGGCCGAGTAATGGTTATAGCGTTTACACCGATAAAACAAAAACAAAAAAAAATAGCCACAAGCGTAGTGTAGAGGATATATATATATTACCAGGCGTGGAAGGTAGGTAATATGGAAAGCAAAGTATGATGAATTTAAAGAATATATGTATATATATAGGTATGCGCGTATATACGTATTCCAATAAATAGATCAATAAATAGTAGTATGACGGCTTAAACAGTCGAGATGGATATGTAGACACACGATATCGTCGATTGATGTTCTTTTTTGTTGTTAGTCGTCAGAAATAGTAATGGTCAGTCACGATAGACAATTGATTTCGATAGCAGTTAGTAGAAGAAGTGGTAGCGGTGGTGATAGTAATAATTGTGTTGTTGTTATAGTGGTTGTTATTGTTGTATTAGAGTCAAATGGTAAATGGTACCGTATTCCAGAGTCACAAATCGGTCTGAACACGCAAGACGACGATAGTGTGTATCTGGACGAATACGGGACCAACACAGCTGAATATCAAGAAACAGTTAGAATTGACTGACAATCACACGCGGTAACACTTCTTCAGGTGCTTCGTCGATAAAGATTACGTAGTTTTATGTGGAAGCCAGAAGAATGTATATTGTCCATTACGCGTTTAATGCTAGAGAAGACGAGAGCGCTGATATAGCGATACCAATACTAGTTTGCTAGTGGTAATAGATTGTCGAACAAAGCAGTTGAACGATAAAGGCGCACGTTGCAATCAAGTGGCGAGAAAAACGCTAAAAGAACGGAGCAACAGGTGATACGGCGGCGTTGAGCAGTGTGCTGCGAGCGTGGATATAATAAGACCGTTGTTGGTGCGGATCTTAATAGAAGCTAAAAGAAAGAAAGAATAAAGTGAGAAATAAAGAGAGAGAAGTGAATAAGGAGATTGAGTTTACTCGAGTATCACCGAAAGAGATGAAATGGGATGATGGGTCAGAATTAAAGAGGACGCACTCCTCAGTCAATCACTCAATCACTCAATCAACTTGTGTGTGTGTGTGTGTGTGTGGAGTGAGAGAAAGCACTTCAAAAAGGGGGGAATGCTATAAGTAGAGGTTGAATTTCTCTAGTTGCCTAAAGAGAGAGGGAGGACCAGATGCGCGAATGGGAGAGACTAATAGTGTGTCACGCTTGCCTTTCACCGAGTGTGCCACCACACGATAGGTATCCGATTGGACCAGAGGCGTCTCTATTCTTGGCAATTCTGTATCCGCAAAGGTGTGTTATCCAAAATGCTGAATAATGCATAAATAGTATTGCTTTTCCTTTATATACACGCAGGTATATTTTCTATCTATACATGTACATGCATACCATCAATATTTTAGCAAGCGGTCAGGCGATTGAATATGTCATCAATTGAACACAAAACTCTTGGCTATTACGTAGGAGCAACGTCTCAAGTGCTAGTTTGGCCATTACCTTTAGCGTAGGATAGCCAGTATTGATTGGCCGGTAGCACTAATGTTCGGTTCATTGGTAAAGGCCTACTGTTTCTCCTACCTGGTCCTAGTTTTCCATTAAGCAGAACTGCTTCGGAGGAGACAAAAGGACAAAGTACGTATGAGTATACGTGTGGATGTATGGCTGTGTGGCTGTGTGTGTATGAGGCACAATACGGGGTTTGTGACCGGTAATGATTGTCATTTACAATGCGATCTGGAAACCTGCCTATGATGTTTGAAAAGGGAGCGTTATGGCTAGCAATACTCGTTTAGAAAACAATGTTCGTACCGTGTGGCCTACACAGTGCCATGTTTCAGCATCTAAGCAGGAATTACATTTCACGTTGTAACTTGAGCAATCCTTTATAATGACGCCTTTCTCGCAATCGATAGCCTTGAAATCGGGGCATTTACAACTCACGCTTTCCTTGACGTCTAGTTCATTCTTATTCATTTACTCTTCTCTCTCTCTCTCTCTCTCTCTCTCTCATTCATCTATTCATTTATATATCCAATAGTTTATTGTTGCTGGTCAACATCACTTACAAGGTATAATTACAGAGATTTATTGTTATCAAGATCCATTTTTTATTAATACGTATCATTCCTATTAGACTATCACATCTTTAACGCCATCACTTTCAGTATTCTTATCTGTAAAGATAAATAGTAAGCATGATGAAATCAACCGGCAAATCCTCCAACTTGTGCAGAAATCGTGTAAGCAACGAAGAGTCACTGTTAAGATCAAGTGGGGAGTCCGTGTCCAATGATGTTGCCGGTAATTCATTTACTTGATGCATTTATATACGTACATCATATTGAAAGCTAATGAATTTGTAATAGTGCCTTCTTCATTCAAGTCGCTCTACGGTCAGATTCATCATTTGGTAGAGAACGAATCGAACTTTGTCGCCCTACTCAAGCAAATCAATGATCGTGTAACCGCACCAATTTGGCGACGATGCCTTCCTTGGGGCTCGTCAAATCAGTCGGATCCCTCGTTGAACGTTCGTCCTTCGTCGCATCGTCAAGTGGTTAACAGTCTGTTCTACACGACACCCGCTCTGTTGCGAATTCATGATAACTTCCTAAAAGACCTCAAATCACTGTAAGTGTATCATTCGTAAAAAAACAAGAAGTCACAAATAACTAATTCGAATCAAAATACATCATACGTACTAGTGACATGAAGGTACTGTCAATCCGGCAAGTGGTATGGATATTCTACATTAATGTAAGTCATTATAACACATTGTACACTTACTTCCGATGACTCAGTTCAATAACCGTTCTTGACCTAAAAGATCCCCGAGCTACAAGGACATATAGAATTAATGGATAAACATATCAGTGCATTGGCCACATTCGAAATGCTACGATACACGGATGCAACATTCCAAAGTGTATATCAGGTAATTAGGAAATGAAAAATGGGATTATCACCAACTACTTCTTTGTCATATTAATGCGAGGCATGCTATAGGAGAAAGTGGGGAATATCGTGCTATCCGAGTATCTCATCAAGCCCCGCGAACGTATATGGCATTACATTAGTTTTCTGGAAAATCTAATGACTCGCTGCCTAATGCTTAGTAATGAACGCGACTTGAAGGCCATCAACTCTTGTTTGGAACAATTACAGGAACTAGATCAGTCTATAACGCCGTTGTATGTATCCCCCCCTCCCATTCCGTCGTGTTTATTAATTGTTACTAATGATATTCTTCTTTCTTTCTTTCTTTCTTCATAAGCTATGACAAATACACGAACTACAACGGTTAGCCACTATTCAATCGAGTGTCATCGGTCTACCGAAAGCCTTTCTATGCCGGGAACAAGCGATAATGGCCGAGGGCGAATTCGCTTGTATAGCGGTGGGAAATCGACAAACGGCAGCCGCTGCCATACAATTCTCCACCAGTAGACATGAAAGCGCGAATATTTGCGGTCAATTTGACAATCATACGCTGACGCATGCTTGGCTTTTGCGTGACCGTGTTTTATTGGCATCGAAATTCGGCTCGGATCAGTTCACGTACATGACGACCGTCCATCTAAAGGATGCAACGGCGTGTGTTCGAGTGATCAACGACGCTGAACGCATTGCCAAGAAGACCACGATGACACCGGCAGACGTTCATTGCAGCGTCATTTACATCTTTGACAAACGTGGCGGTATCATGATGTATGCAAAGAATTCGCAAACGTTTGATGCATGGCGAAAAGCACTAAAAATATCTTTCTCAAGTCAAGTCGCTCGTGAGCATGGTAAGTTTACTCTTGTACTTTTCTCTCCCCCTCTCACTTTTGATATCCTTTGCGGATATTTATTCGTTATCTATCGCATTAACTAATATTCCGTTCTGTTATATTTGTTTACATTGCACGCTGACAACAATTTACGTAGCCTATATCGAGGTGGATCAACTGCCCGACGTATCGCAGGAATAGATGTTCAATCTCTAGAATGTGGCTATCATTTGTATTATCACTCTACTGCCATTACTGTCATTACTAATATACTGATACTACCACTACTACTATTACTTGACATTCAATCATGCCACTTATGCATGGCCTAATATGATTTCCCATGGTAAATCAGGTTCTTCCTCCTCCTGCCGAGTACAATACTGATGGTCACTTGATTCATTGTTGTATTGTGCTTTTAGTACACGCTGTTTACACCTATTTATCCTTCATCAATTAGCAGTGTTATTACATTAAAACAATCTTTATTATCATCAGTAATATTATAATTGTGCCTATGTCTATGGAGTTGACCATTTATTACATTGTATTTGATGTGTGGCATACGTTTGTCAAGCAATAAGTCGATTAATACTGCCGTATTCATTCTATGTAGAATAAAGCCATTTATCGAGGTTGATACTATTGCTGGTGATGCTTTATGTGTCTATGTGTGCGTGTGTGTACGTATGTGTGTGTACATGTGTGTGTGTGTGTGTGTGTGTGTGTGCCTCGATGCAGCAAACCTCCATTGTCATTTGTACTGCCTTGTGCGCAAACAATACGCAATTACTATTGATCAGAAATATATATTCCTAATTGCAAGTATTAGTTAACTAAATATTGGCAATGAGACATTATTATAATGCGCGTGTGCACGTCACCATGTAGCACAGTCGGGAGATTAAACTACTATCGACTCTATTAATATATATATATTTCATCGGCGTTCTAGACCTTTACTCTTTCTAATTGTATTCCCGCCTTTATCCGCCTTACTATCAAGCTGGATATGCCATGGTTATCGGGATCGCATGTGATGTGCGATGTGCTGGCGACACATGATATACGTAGCGCTGCTCTATGCATGCCAACTACGTGCGTGAATGACGGATGGAAGGATGCTGTGCTGTTGGATGAATGAACAAAAAAAGCGGAAACAAGTCGCATGAACGCGTGTAATTGGCCATTCGCAGTGCATGTATAAACTGGCAAGCAAAATGGACGGTCGATAAAGGTGTACAAGTAGGTTAGACGACGACAAATGTTACAATATGAAGTCCAAGTTAAAAAAAGATGCCAACATGACGATACATGCGCATAACATCATTGCCGTGTGCGTCTTTGTGCCTTTATGCGCCTATGATGTATGTGCCTATGTATGCGTCTGCCTCTATGTGTACGTGTGTATGTATGGCATCATTCATTTCCTACCTAGTCAACGAGCAATAGTTTTATTTATTCACTAGTGCATATGTATGTCGTTGTGGCATCGTCCATCAATTAGACAGTACAATGAAACGCTTCAACAATGATATACTTGTAAACGCATGCAATAATGCAGTTCTTGCTTTTCCTATTACTACTACCACTATTGCTGCTAATACTCACTAGGGTAATTTGCTAAAAAGCAACGCTTGTCGACATTTGCAAAGCCACATTTACAAAGCCACATTTAAATGCTAGTGCTTCATTAACAATTGTCCGATAATGCAAATATCCGTCTATTTGTCCAGTTCTAGTGTAGCCCACGTAAGCATATGCATGTCTATTTTTTACATTTACAACTCTCCGAGGCAAACTCACGCTACGTCGTATTGCATGTGATAAATCTGGTGGTTCACATATGTACACTCGTACTCACACACACACACACACACACCAGGCGCACACACATACAGAAAGATATAATACATACATACATACATACACATGCGCACGTACATTGTCTACATGTCAATATATCAACATAGATTACAATCCTGTGGAACTGATTTCCTATTGCTATCCCATGCATTATGGCAAAAAAGAAGAGGCATGCGCTCACCGGTCCATTCTCACTTCTCGTTGCGTAAACTCTTTCTTGGCTCAATTTGTTAGCGAATACAGGATTACGCATGTGTGCATACGCCCAACCGCAAATGCATGCGGCCGGCCTATTTCGCCCGCACTTTCCAATTTGCATCATTTTTACTTTGAAAGGCAGGACATATTCAATAACGACGACGATGATGATGACAACGATGACAATGGTGATGATACCAGCACCACCAGCATCACCTTCAAAGGTCGCTTGTTCGTGCACGTCACGCAGTATCAACACCTGCTATCCTACTCCTATCATCCGTATCTGTATCAGTAATCGTTAGTGATCACGCTTGAACTCGTAGCGTATTACGGTTGCACTTTTTGTCTGTGTCGCTGAGTATTATCCTACCGCTATCATATGACGTTGCAACTGTCTTGTACACAGGTGGGATATCGCGATTCTATGTGCAGCCACGCTCTTTTGAGCTTTGTCTGGCGCATATATTGATCCTCGAATATGGCCTATTGACCAGTTTCTTTTTTTTACTTTGTTTCCATTTCCTTATACTCTTCCCTCATATTCTCTCACTTGCTCGCTTTCTTTCTCGCTCTTGCTCTCGCTCTCTTTCTCTTCTATACTTGTCCCTTTTTTCTTTTGTTTCCCGGTTTTCAAGGTGTCGGCCAATACACGTATCCTCTCTATTCGCTCCATTACCACTTGTCTTTCGTAATCTCTCCTTTTGTCATCAATACAAGGCCCGTTTACACTACTTGCCTAAATAGGCGGTCATTTTTTTATTGCACTAGATACTCTGCAATAGTATACATACAGCTTCCTTTTTGGACCATTGTTTCATTTAAGAAAAAAAATTGATTATTCATTTCGATCTTCTTTAGCCCTTTGTACTGCCATCATTTGGTACTACGTTCTACATAGCCATATACACACGCGCACGCGTTAGCTTTAAGTTAGAAAGCTCTACTAGCGCATTATTTTTACTGAGCAATTTATCGCACGCCAATCCAGTTGCACACCTTAAAGCTCTTGTCAAAGGCGTGTGCTTGCACCAACGTGTACGTATACGTGTGTGTACGTGTGCGTGTTATCATCCACTACGTGCTATTTATCGTGTAGACGTGTGTCTGTGTGCACGTACGTACGTACGTTTGCGTGCGTGTGGGTTGTGCTGTGCTGTGCTGTGCTGTGTGTGCAAGCGTGCAAGTGTGTGCTTGTACTCTGGTTACAATTATCATTATTGTCATTATTGTTGCCCCAGCTTTGCAGCTATAATACTCTCTCGTGCTCTCGTCATCACGTGTAGAATTGCACGCGCACCAGCTGTGTAACTGCTACGATAGCGCTTTCTACTACATATGCACTTTTTTGCATGATCCTGACATTACACCATCTCTACAAGATAGCACTTGCTAAATACGTGTGATTGGATTGTACAAGCTAGCCAATTATTATCCGTCGACAGCCTTTTTTTTCGTTAGTCGTTTTGTTTGCAGAATATTTTTTCTTATATTCCATTCGACAAGGCCAATTAGGACAAAAAATCGCCCTCCGCCTCCTAGTTACTTTTATTGCTATAAATCCGTTTTTGTCTTTCAATTAGGTAAGCAACATTTGAAGATGTATAGATATTTGCTATTTCATGCCGTTCGATCGTGCATTGCAATCATTCAAATTGTAGTTTGGTTCATATTTAATGGAATTACTATTTTTAACTCATACACACACGCACACACATTGAACTTTTCCTCCTGACTAGCTAGATTTTTAACGTTTTTTTACAGCAAGTCAATTCAGTATAGCCGTTTAAAGCCTTTCTTTTATCTCAAGGCGAAAAAACGAGGGCGGTTTATTCTATTTCATTCCTTGCACCGATAAAGCCATGTCCAATTTTGTCAACCAGCGAACACTTATGCGCAAAGTAACCGCTCCAACCTATATCGGCTACGTCGATACCGTTCTCGATGCGCTGCTACTCTTCGAGGCGTGCAACCTTGGTATACTCGAACGAGCGAAGCAACGTCCCTCGCCGGCGGATAGAGCACGCTTCATCTGCTCTGGATCGGTGTTCGTCTGGGACGAGGGCCAGACGGGTATTCGTAGGTGGACCGACGGACGACGATGGTCATCATCACGGCCACGAGGGAATTTCATCATTTACCGCGAATTAAGTAACGGGCCATGCCGCGATAGCACAGAGGATGCCTCTGGAGGCAATTCCGGAAGTAGTGGCGAGGAGGATTACTCAGCTCTGGACGAGGCAACGATGAAGCGGGAGTTGCTTGCAGGCTATGCCACCGTCAAGAATGCTAGTAACGTCATCAGCGCTATTCGTAATCCGATGCTGGTCAAGCCACCCCTTGGCGGTAGTCATCCACCTACAGCTGATGCGCCACTCGGATCGGCGCTTACCTCATCGGGCTGCCTTTTACCCATAAAGCCAGGAGGTCTGACAAACGAGCGCTCTCGCTTACCACACGAGATGGTCGACGCCTTCATTTGATCTCCTATTACTTGCCCGAGGACGTTGTTGCCGGGAAACTACGAACACCAAGTCTTGACCCTGCACTCTCTAATGTTCGTATCCGTGCCAATGTCTACTCGCAGTCCATGCGTGAGTTGGGACATTTCTCCGAGAATCCCCCGACCCTACAAGATTCCGCTTCTTCTTCACCGCCACTTAGTAGTAACTCTTCCGATATGGTTAAATCCCACGATAAACATAGAATATTACCTGGTAAGCAGAAGAAAATCGAGACTCGTTTATTTATTATCTAACAGTTTACATGTACGCGTACATAGAAAATGAATTATCTCACAACAAGTCTCTAGAATATCATACTGAGATAGTTAGAGGCAATCAATTTACTAATAATAATAACATTAATATTATAATCGTCCAAGTATGTTTATACATACCGATGATCGTTATACAGATCATTACCCCATTAATGCGACAAACGCGTATCACCTATTGATGATAACAATGCCACCACAAGCCTGCCATCCGTGTCGTCATTATTGCAACACTCTGCAGGATTAGCCTCGAATTACTGTGGTGCACCACTACCCACCTCTTCATCGTCTATGCATGGGTTGCAACCAACACCGCCTCCTAATGCATCGGCAGCATCCTATGCTAATTCTCCGATATCCCCTTCGTATGAGCATACCTCGATTCATTTGGCCATCTCGCAGAATCGCCATCGCGCAACGAGCACGGCATCAACTAGTTCTTACACGCCTGTCGAACAACACCGTACACCGCCGGTGTCGTCAGACTACGTGGCCTCTCCTCGTCAATTGACGACACCGCCACATTTGGCGAATAGTGATGCTAATTACAAGTTCACAGTCAAGAGTGAATATCCCGAGAAGTCAGCCACCTTCCCTGATCATTTAGACTCGCTCAAGTGTCATGTCTATCCGCAAACACATCCATACTCGCAAGGCTACCGGGAGTATCCGACATCCGCGAATGACTTATCGGCCTACTGCCATTCTTCTACTAATCACGAGACGCATGGTACACGTAAACGCGCCTACTCTACCAATTATTCCGGATTCTCTTCCAATGACCATGGATCTCATCCTCATCATCTCCATCATCATGCTCATCCTCACCAGCATCATCAACAACAACGAATTGCGGTAGAGTTAGGTATGCCAGAGCACGCGTCACCCGTAGTAAATCAAAGTCTAAGTGTATCGGTCAACTTTTCCACTGACCGTCCTTCCCCTTATTTTACTGTCACCGCAGGAAATCCCTCACCTAGATCGTATTCTTCCTCGTCACTACCATTAAGTCATCCATCTGTTGATCATTCTACTTCTACTTCTTCATTGCCGTCAAAGTACACACCACCTGCGACTGATCCATACCATTTCCCATCAATACCTGCCGCTTCACCTACTGATCCACGTCATTATGCCTCTAGTATGATGTCTTCTAGCAGTAATACATCCAGTATTCCCATACCATTCAATGGTCCATCTGCATCATCTATAATGGCAAGTCCTATGACGTATACTAAATCATCATCACCGCCAAAGCATCGTTACCATCCATATGAGAAATCCGGCGCATCTCAAACGACAACGTCGCGTTAAGCAAATCATCAGTTAAAACATACACATACAAGTCTACAAATTCACCATTCATTCTAGCATCAATTGCATTTACATTCATTCATTCATTCATTCATTCATTCATTCTATTTCATTTTACTTCTTTTACTTCTTTTACTTCTTTTTTCGTAATACTTCATTGTCCTTTCCCGTTTCCCTTTCTAGTTCGATCACTCTATACGTTTGTTTATTTTCTTTTTCATTCTTAGGCAATAATGTCGTTCATTTTATTATATCCTAGTCCATTCTAGTTTTTTGCATTCCCTTTCTTTCTATACCAATTGGTGCTGCTATTATATTACCATTATTTCATCCGTTTATTCATGCATATTTTATTGGCTATGCCATATCATTACAATTTGTTTGCTTTCATTTCTCTTTCATTTTCCTTTTTCTTCCTACATTTACGTTTACTTTTCATTCTTCTTTAATTGATTAATCCTACGATTAATAGTAACAAGTCCATTTGGCTATCCATTGGCTTAGCATCATAAACGATATCTCACTCTACGCTACTTGTGCATATTCCCTTGACCCTATTGTGTCATTTATTCTATTCAATGAGACGGATACTTTACCTTTTCTTTCTTTACCAGTTGAATCAACCATTTCAAAATATTCGTATACATTTCTAACAGATTACACTTTAGTGGTGCTAACAAAAAGAAAGAACTTTTCTACTGTTTCACCGCAGTCCAATTGATAGATTGATTGCTTAATTGATTCGCATTATACTATCATAGTAGCAAATCATTAAATAGAATTATTAGTGAGGTCACTTGTGATTACTATTAGTGTATTATATTTCGTTATGAATCAATCGTGAAATGGATCATCATCATCCAAGTAATATTATATCTAGCAAGTTAGCTATTTCATATTTTAGCTGGTTGATTATTCATCCAATTCAGTATAGTAATGTTACAATTATAGTAGCTATTACGGATGAGCTCATTTGTGTAACATTCCATAAATCATTGATACAAGTTCAAGTCAATGTTAATGGAGAGAATCAAATGTGGAAACTTTAATAAAGAGAAATGAAATTACGAACTATCCTGCTACTAGGACGAGACTTGTATCAATGAATGAATAAGTGTAGCATAGACGACACTAATGAGAGGGAATAGGAAACAGGGAAAAAGGATGATGACGATGATGATGTAATTGCAATGTTACGCAATCAGCAACAAAGACCTACACTAATAACACACACATATAGATACATGTATATGTATATGTATATGTATATGTTGCTTATTGTTCTCTCTATTGAACACCAACTACAACATCTGGCCATGTTTGACGAATACGCTCAAAGAGTTCAGGCTTGGTACGAGCCAACGCCATTGGATCCTCGGCTAATGCGACAAACGTGGACACGACACCGCTATCGATTACACCGGCTACCAGTGACATCATGGCAACACCGATGACAAAGCAGGCGATGACCGCTACAATGACGTAGGACTGATTTCTGCTATAAAGTCACCGCCCTTGACCAATAGGTATATGTATCCGATGGTACCTGTAATGACGCCAACCAACAACGAGCCAATACCTAGTACATTACCGATGAGATTGTCATTAATGACGGCCTCAATACCACGATCCTTGATCAGGGTCCAGGTGTCGCGAGCAGCTTGACAGAACGGTTTACCGTAGATGGCCACTTGAGCAAAGGCATATCGGTTAAAGTACTCGATGAGTGCCTCGATGTAGGCGAGGATGCACGCGAAGATGCAGGCGACAAAGGCTAGAATACCATCATCCGACTCGGCCATACCACGTACGATAGCTCTGACCGTTTGCACAATAGCAATGACAAGGGAGCCGAAGCAGATACTACCGAAAGCAGAGGTGATGGCGCGTTTCAAGCTGCCCAGGGTAACCGATCCCGATGGCATTTGAGCAGTTCCCTCGAGGAAGTAGAAGGTACCGAAGACACCGCAGATGGTAACGTGAATGATATTCGACAACACCTGACTAGTCCAGTAAAGAGAGAAGAGGCAAAAGACGAATACCGCGTAGGCACCGCCCGATAGATCACCCTGTCTGCATACTTGCTGTTGTTTACCGTTGATTACCCTAGTGGTACAGGAGGTGCGTTGATTGTCGAATAGACCGAATACACCCACGGCGGTAATTAGCCACAAAAAGATCCAGGCCATTTGTAGGATTAATCCACCGATAGATACACCGATGGTGCCGCCGTATTTACGCGTGACACTGCACACGGTCTCGAGCATAACTGTGGCGAATGGAATACGCGATCTCCATAGCCAGAACATGAGCATATTCAGAAAACCTAGAATCACCAGGATTATCGCGCCAATAGGTGATTTCTGAATAAATAATATGGCTGCCATGACAAAGTAAAGGAGAATGGATAAGATAAACGTGATCTTGATCATAGGACCGGCAAATCTATAGAAATGTCCATTGTAAGTTATAAATAGATCGATAAATCGATAAACAGCTTACCGTTGCATGGCCAATAGATACAACATACTAAGCACGAATGCAATGACAGCAGCTACTGCCATCATAACAACCAATTGAACAATATCATCATGACTGTTTCCACCTTTAGTGGATGGTGCAAAGCCGTTGGTAGTTGATTTGAATCCTTTGGGAATGGCAAATACCGCCAAGACGATGAATCCAATCAAGTGGACCAAGAAGAATATGGCAGCCCACAAATCGTTGAAGCGCACCTTAGTCGAGAACTTTTCGTAACCGCCACTATTATAAGGAACAGATTGCTGAGGATGATGCTGTTGAGGTGGTGGTGGTGGTGGTGATGCACCATAAGCATTTTGCTGATACTGTTGCTGATCATACGATTGATACTGAGGTGGTGGTGGTGGTGGTGCACCATAAGCATCTTGCTGTTGACCATAATAACCAGCTTGCTGAGGTGGAGGTGGGGCGGCATAATAGCCTTGAGGCGGTGGAGGTGGTGGTGGCACACTCTGCTGCTGATAGTAAGCCATGATGGAGTTGCTAATACGGTATGAGCTCACTAAGTCATAATAAATAGAGATGCATATAATGTATATTAGTAAGTTGTTATTTTAGAACAATAAAGTGGATATACACTGCTTAACAACAAAGAGAGCATAGTGATAAGCAATCGATATTATCCTCCTGGTTATATTGTATACTCACCACCAGCTTACAAGTATTGTTTACTCGGTTAAAGTCGTATATGCTGCTATTGCTAGTTACTCGTGTAGACCAGTAGTCAATATCAGTTTATGATAGAGACAAGTGGCGTCAATGTATATTGTAAATGTGATGAGAAGAACTGAAAGCAAAAAAGGGCGATATTGCTAAAGAAGGAAGAGAAAGGAAAGGATAGCACGTTCCAACTTGGAGAGAGAGAGAGAGAGAGAGAGAAAGAACGATAAAGGGTTTGAGATAAGGGATACGATGCAATGATCTCGTTTATAGAACTACCCTAGACACTTGTTTATGATAGACGATATTGCTATCGTAGTGGTAGTGGTAGTGGTAGTAGCAAGAGTAAGAGTAGCTAAAGGCCCGTCAGTTGACGTTTCCCTTCAGTATGAAGTATATGCAACAGAATGAAAGTATGACAATAAGGGCAGTTAAGGAGATGGATAAAGAATGAGTGAATGAGTGTGATTAATGTAATAGGCACACACACAAATGTTCAAACTGATCAACACTCGTACTCCTTCACTTTCACACACACACTTACACACAGAGAGAGAGAGAGGGACGGAGAGAGACGGAGTTATACACAAAAAGTCAGGCCCAGACACAAAGTAAGAGCGATTGAAACAAGGCGGAAACCTTGAGGAGTGTCGACTAACGAAGCGAGAGCAATAAAGAAGTGGAGAACACACGTTGTAAAATAGAAAGAAATAGTACGGTGTGATACTCGTGAACGACTAAATGCACAGAGAAGGAGGAAAAACGATGGATCAATGGGGTTATTGCTACCACACGTCTGATAAAATATGCATGCGTGTATGTGTGCAGCTGTTTAGCTAAATATGCACCACGAGTGCGCCTTTTGTAGCCATGCTTTCAGTGAGAGCAATGGCATTCGTGGTCGCTTCTCATTCAAAGGCATGGTCTATTTCTGGCGGAGATTATAGATATGTGCGTATACTCACACTATACGTCATGCCATGTTTGGATTGCCAATGCAGAATGCCAAGAAATCGATATTTCATTCTCAGTAATAGCCAAGTAGATATGTATCAGTGATCATTTATATTGAACTGATAATGTATGATAATAATAATAAAAGTATAATTGATATGCTAGCATGAATAGTGATTACATGATGATACTAGTTACAATATATATATATAAATATATGCATGCATGGAATGGTAGACACATGGGTGGATAGTAAATTGCAAAGGGGAACATGGCCTACTTTAGGACTAGAATAACCATTGCTATTCAACCGGTAAACATTCATATCAACATTGTCAATGACATGTGAATAGTCTAGCAATATCACTTGACTAGAATACTTTTATGACGTATGAATATTACATCATTTGATGATTGATTTCATGTTGTATTATTTGCATTACTGCTAATTGCATTCTAATAATTAACACGTACAAGTGTAGTATGTGTTATGAAATGCATAGTAAGTATTTTGATTGTAGTTAGGTATAAACAACGTATTCATTGTTTTATAAATGAAATATTAAATAGCAGAACAAACAAGTAAACAAACAAGTAAACAAACAAACAATGGGACGGTGACCGGGAATCGAATAATGTTAAATGGTTTAACGTGTGACTATTGATTCAACAACAGCAACAACAACAATAGTCCAGCATACAAATATTGGATTCAAGTACAAAGCAATAGATTACGTATTAATGGCAGCATATATTAGAAACAATTATGACTACTATCTTACCGTAGTACGGGTGCACAGGCAATTGTAACTTCAATGGATGTGTGTATTAGTAAAACAAGATTATTGAGTTGGTGAACGATTTGATTCAATTTGAAACGTTGTATCGCGTACCACTGAACAAATGAGTGGTGCACTACTCATTGCATCCTCTACCGATTGCCTTGTAAGGGTATCAAATGCCCATTTCGCGCCTTCACTAGTTCGGAGACATTTTCTTACGTCTACTTCATTCCCACCTTCAGTCTTCCTTTCGTTACTTATACAGCCAGTCTGCATTCCTTAAAACAAAGTGAACTACAACCAAGAAAAGTCTTTTAAAAATATATAGGAATTCCATACAGTTAGTGAACATTTCATTCCACGCAACCTTCCTTACTCTTTCTATTCCGAAGAACACACCACTCACTACCCGTAGTCACTATCGTCTTTCTTTACTTCTTGCTGGGCAAGGAATACCGTCTCTCCCTCTCTCTCCCTCTCTCCATTCTTCTTCTTCGTTCGTCATTACCCTATACCACTTTGTGTCTTCCTTTTACACTTTCTAGTCTTTTCGACTTTCCGCATTTCGTTTTGGCATTCTTCCTCTATTGACGGCTGGTTCCGTCATTTTCATTCACTCGTATACTTGTTCATTGATTTCCTACAAGTGTATTGCTAATATATATATATAGCTATCACTAGTTACAGGTTAGCTATGCTGAACACACCCACCGTGCCGTATTATCCGGTGGAATTCACCGTTTATCCCGATGGCAAACACTCACAGGAGAGAGTGTTACAACGCACTGTGACAGTAACAAGAAACAATACAGGTTTGACACCGACAAGTTACAACAGCAGTTTATATGTCTCGGCTACAGCCTATTATGATACAGCTGTTACAAATTCAAGTATAATCGCACTATCGCCACAACCGTCCCTAGTGCATGTAGCGAAAACACCGGCATTGTTGGATAATGACAATGACAATGGCAATAGTACGGAGAAACCAAAGCATCGTACACCACAACTTATGGCGAGACAGTTGCAATACGAGCCTGCCGCTTCTTTACCTCCTTTGAAGTTAAGAAATCGTCAATCATTGAGTAAGACCGCGCAACGACTATCCATTGGACTATCGACATATGGTACGATATTGCTCATTGTACATATTCATTCTCAATAGCTAACATGTGATTATTTAGAGAAATCGATCAATCAAGCCTCAAAGACCAAGTCAGCAAGTATAACATCATCGGACAATCAGTCATTGACGCTATTGCAACGACGACGACGTAATATACGATCAAATACCATGCTATCGCTTAATTGCAGTGATATTCGTACGAAATCGATAGAATCAAATGATGCCACTCTGCTTGGTGCTGATCTAAAGAAGGATACACCTCAACTAGTTCTATCGCCTTCGTTGACTACCGCTCGTATCGCACCACTTGCCACACAGATAAAGCAGATACTAGAGGCAGAAGAGGCATACCTTAAACGATTGGAATTAGTCCGTGATGCTTATTGGAAACCACTTTGTCTTCGATATCCTATGCAGGGACAATGGACTACTAATAGTAGTAATAGTAGCATTAGTAGCAGTAAGAATAATGGTATCGTTTGTTCAGTCGCTTGGTCATCTACCTCGGATGAGGACAGCGAGTATGAATCCATTAATGATGACAATAACGATGACAATGATAGTAGACTGGATGAATCTATCATGAAAGACGATACTGCATCCGTGTCCACCATGCTATCCAGTTCCACGTCTACAATAGCTACAGATGATAGTATGTCATTATCTATAGAAGATGGTATTACGAATGATTTGAATACATTTACCGATATTCAAATTGATGATATACTACCAGCAACAATCACGGATAGTTCCATTAAATCAAAGGATACAACGACAATGCCATTCCAGAAGGTACACGGGATAAAGCCACGTACATCATCGCTTGCCAATAGTGTGGTACCATCACGTAGATCATCAATGGCACTTGTGAACAATGGAGCCGATAGCAATAAAGGCAGCAATACCGATAATGACAGTGCCAGTGCAAAGAAGAGTGCACGACGAGAATCAGTATGGATGCGTTTAACTAGGATACCTACATGGACACGACGTGATTCTGAAGTATTGCCGCCACCACCACCCTCATCATCAACATCATCATCATCATCGTTGCTACCTAATACTAAAGAAAGCGTAGAGCCATCCGTTTCAATGACATCATCCAATAGTACAACCATTCTGTTATCGGCACTATCAACAGTGCTTTCAAGTAGGAATCGTACAAGATCCATTATTTCTAATGGTTCATCTATAATGTCTACCTTCTCGTCAGTTAGATCATCATCATCCTCAGCATCATCTGTTTGTTCATCACGAGCACCATCCATTGCCTCGATTCCACTCTTACCTAGCACGATCGGTAAACATCACCGTGCCGCGCGTGCACCCGTTCGACTATGCGATGCCATTAGACCGTACACATCGATTGCCGAACTATTGGATTCATTATTCGCGCAATTGAACATGTTTATTGATCTACAGACTAAACTGGTGTGTGCACTACGAGAATTAGATCCAAACACGGCCACGCATCAACAAGTGGCACGCGCATTCCTGGATTTAAGTAAAGCATTCGAAGTCTACGCGGATTACGCTGATGGTCATGCTACCGCACTGGCTGCATTCGAGAATCTACGTTTAACTAATCCACGCTTCCGTCGTCATTTGCGTCATCTTCAACCGAGTCTATTGAATGATGGATACGATGTGGACACCTCTTCTTCTTCTTCTTCTTCTATTGATTTACAAGAATTACAAACGGATACCATCTCCTCCTCTGACCCTGCTCGTACCGAGAAGAATCCCATGGAATTGACCAGTTTATTATCACTCCCACTTAAGCGTATCTGGCATTACGTTTCTTTGTTCGAGACGTTGAAGCGACACGCTATTCAGGCGGTGCCATTGGGTGATCGTCAACCAACACTCGGGGCGATACAAGAGTTCATGGACACGTTGGACTCGCTCGATCTACGGATGAACACCAATAAACGACAAATCGAACGAGTATGCCAAATTGCTCAGTTACAACGGAAAATACGACATCTCCCCTCTTTACTACTAACTCATCGACAATTTATTCTACACGAAGGAATGATTAGCTGGTCTAATGGTGAAATGAAGAAACCCACGCATCATAGTCAGCGTAAAGAAGAGTCACGCAATAGTGGCAGTGCTAATAGTCAAGAGACTACACCCGCTTACTGCTGGTTATTACGAGATAGAATTCTATTGGGTCATCAACGTGCATCGGGTGCTTACACTCACAAGGTAAGTCGTTTACTATTGCTATTTACTAATGCGACACATCCCATACTAATACGAATTGATGATAGATGACCATACGACTATCCGAGTGTACCGTCTACGCACCACCAGTGGATATGGGACGACGTAACAGTAGTAGTAGTGATCGTAGTAGCAGCAGCAGCAGTAATAGTAACAGCAGCAGCAATAGTGACATGAACACAGGTCGTTCACTCTACATTGCTA
Organism: Syncephalis plumigaleata; assembly: GCA_025201365.1. Lineage (NCBI taxonomy): Eukaryota > Fungi > Zoopagomycota > Zoopagomycetes > Zoopagales > Piptocephalidaceae > Syncephalis > Syncephalis plumigaleata. The sequence continues at coordinate 58,037 of JAIXMF010000004.1, read as the reverse complement.
CCGCTGACACGCACATTCGACTACACTTTGATGAGCGTCGTGCCTTTGAAAGATGGTGCGGTCAGATTCGACTAGCATTGACGACACTACCACGCGACAGCAATAAACCAACTGAATCGGGTAGGATCATCAATGCTAACACGGCAGAACGATGGAATCCAGCACACGCTGGTTGTTACGTACACGTTGATGTATTCCCGTTCCTATAGTACATCATTCATGATGGTAACCCACATCATCCTATCGTCTACCTAGTAGTAGCGACATTGCTATTATTATTAAATGGTTTCTCATCTCTGTTATTTCCTTTATCCCCTTACTATCTTTACTGCTACTCTATTGTCCTTTCAACATAATGAGCATATCAAATAAAACAGCATTTTATTATCAATTATTGATATCGCATATCATATATCATAGCTTGTACGTAATAATGACTGATAACTATCGATTAACGTAAGATTTGCATGTGATGGTAAACGATCCACTTTACAGATTAGTTGATATACTATGTATTCAATGAGATAGTGTCGTCATAATTGGTTGCTAAAAATAAACGAATTAATCCGTGCTGATTGGAGGACATATCACTATCTCCTTGGATTGAAAGAAATCTTGGCGTTTTTTAGTATAAAGAAAAACACAGCTTTATCTAGCCATTAACGCAACATCACTGACGTACCCACTTATATTCTGCAGAGGCTGCTTTTCTTTGTTGCTATTGTCGCTATTCAACGCTCACTTGTTCACTTTGTTCTATTAGCATTAACCCATTGTTTCTTTCTTCTTTCTTCTTTCTTCTACTACTAACAACTTACGAATATGGTCAACTCACCGCTTCCCACCAATCTTGCTGGTGAATGTCGTAAAGCAACAAAGATACTCAATAGTTTCATTGGTAAGTAGCGGTAAAGGAGGTGTATTTCCTTAACATACACTAGTCCAATACTCCTATTAACGTACATTGATATCTATTCAATTTGCTTTATTATTAGAAACGGGTCAAGGTGATAATGGACCAGACTCGGTGATCCCACCCAATATTCTGGCCCGCGCACAAGGCTTGGCTATCCTCACGGTAGTTAAAGCGGGTTTTCTATTCTCTGGACGAGCAGGCTCTGGTATTGTAGTGGCACGTCTACCTGATAACGGCGGATGGTCAGCACCATCCTGTATCGCCACTGGCGGTATGGGTTTCGGTGGACAAATCGGAGCGGAAGTGACGGATTTCGTGATTGTACTCAATTCGCAAGATGCCGTAAAAGCATTCTCGCATGGTGGCAACGTCACATTAGGTGGCAATCTTTCAGGTAAGCAAGTGCTACATAGAAGCGATAGAATAGTCATTGCTAACATGGATATATATATATATATAGTGGCAGCTGGTCCTGTAGGAAGAAATGCCGAAGCAGCTGCTACGGTTGGCAATCTAGCGGCCATCTTCTCGTATAGTAAAACTAAGGGATTATTTGCCGGTAGGTGTAATCAATAGTAATAGATGTAATGTTCATGATCAATTAACTTGTTGTTCTTGCTTATAGGTATCTCACTCGAGGGTTCAGCCATCATTGAACGTAAAGATGCCAATGCCAAATTCTACGGTCGTCCAGTTAGTGCAAAGGAGTTGCTATCAGGTGCTGTAGATCCACCATCAGCTGCCGATGCACTATACGCGGCTCTTTATGCTCGAGCATCTCCTGAACTGGCTACAAGTTCAACAACAACAACTGCACATGGCTCGACATCTGCATCGACGACAACTACACCGGCAGTGCCACCACCGCTTAAGAAGAAGCCAACCGTGAGACCTACTTCATTGGGACATGCTGCCGGTGTGGCTACCGTCAATAGCATGGAGCATAGCAATAGTATGACTATGCCTGATCCATCCAGGTATAGCAGCGATAATAGCACTGCTGCTCCTTCTGCTATGCCTCTACCCCCACCCGTACCTACTCGACCACAGGGTGAGATGGCAATCGCTCAGTTTGATTTCGATGGACAACAAGAGGGTGATCTGTCATTCAAGGCTAAAGATCATATTACCATTCTTAGGAAAACGGATAGTCAGAACGACTGGTGGACAGGTAGCTGTAATGGACGTGAAGGCGTGGTAAGTGTCTACAGCATTTACAATACTCGTTGTAGCAATTAAACCTAACTAACTTGTTTATTATTAGTTTCCTGCCAATTATGTGCAACTGATGTGATTCAACATTAGGAATATGCATACACATACACATATGTATGCATGTATGTATGTGTGCAATATCCTGAATAGTGTTCCTCTTATTTTATTAGTTAGTCTATCAGCTATCAGCTATGTTTTGTAATAAATAACTATTAAGCAATCTGGCAATGTAGTTTATTTTTATTTTCTCATATCATAAAGCAGTAGCATAGTACGCTTTCGAGCATTAGTATTCGTAGAATCCACGACCGGTCTTCTTGCCTAACCAGCCTGCATCCACGTATTTCTGCAATAGTACCGCTGGTCGATACTTGCTATCACCTAGTTCGGTGTGTAGCACCTTCATGATAGCGAGACACGTATCGAGACCGATAAAATCAGCCAATGTAAGTGGACCCATTGGCACATTTGTACCAAGACGCATTGTCGTGTCAATATCCTCACGAGTGGCAATACCCTATATTATATATATATACAATATTAATGTCAATATATATTACTATTATTACTACACTTACCTCTTGCAAAGTAATAACTGCCTCATTGATATATGGCATAAGTAGACGATTAGCGATGAAACCGGGAACATCCTGACTAACAGTGGTGGTTTTACCCATGGCACTAGCTAATGCTAGCGTAGTCTTCATAGTTCTATCCGAGGTTTGTAAAGCGGAAATGATCTCGACTAGCTTCATTATCGGTACTGGATTCATAAAATGCATACCAATAACGCGTTCTGGGTAGAGTGCTGCTCCGGCCACCTTGGTTATACTAATGCTCGAGGTATTCGTGGCGAGAATCGTGGATGGCGCGACAATAGCCGATAAGTCGCGGAATAGGGTCAATTTCAAATCGACACGCTCCGATACTGCCTCTATGATAAAGTCGGATTCGGACGCAGTCGAGGCTAACGCTTCGGCTGAATTCACCACGGAGACACGTGATTGGATCACCGCCTTTTCATCGGCAGTAAGTCGACCGCGTTCAACGTCCTTCTCCAGCAGTTTGTCTAGCGTAGTAGATATACGTATTTATTAGTAGCTAGTTGCGAATGTAATACTAACGAATAAATGCCTACCCATAAATAAGAGACTCTTCTCTAGCTGATGCTGACTAACGTCCATAAGACGAACGGGTAATTTGGCTATACGTGCACCGACTAACGCGATACCTAGACCCATTTGTCCGGCACCCACCACACCTAACGACTTTATTCCATGTTCCTTGTCGCCAGCGGTGCTGCCATTGGCAGTGATGGCAGTGGTGCTAAAGGAAGAGCCACGCGTCAAAGCACTTGCCACCTATTTTCGTAATAGAATATATGCATATACATACGTATATATAAGGTTAATGGTGAGTTGTACCAGTGCGTATAATAACTAACCGGAAGCATACGCCGAAGGGCAGCATGACGTGTCAATGGAGTAAAGCAAGTGAGTGAGTTCATATTATTACTACACGCTAACTACAAAATGGAAAGAGAAGTGAAGGCAAGTGGGAAGCGAATAGGAAAACGCAACGGTTAAACGGAAAGAACGTCAATTCGTGTAACTACACACCAATATAACCGAGGGAAAATGAATTAAAAGACAGATCCGCTGTGTCACGGCCCTATCTGGTAGGGGGCACGATAGGGGCCGGACAAGGGATTCCAGAAAGTGACGTGCAACAACCTCAGTTAGCTGCAGTGGCTCACTGTTGGAATGTATAGACAAATAAAACACTTTAACACGGTTAATACTTGTAAGACACTTGGAGCACAGTAGTGTAGAGATAAAAGATAGAATTGTTCGTCTTTATTAAAATTTGCTTTTGCGTTTGCTTTTTCTTCTCTCGACGCTGAACGTGCAGCTATCCTATTCTGGACCGCTAAGCCACGAGGTCAAGATATGGCGCCACATCACTCCCTCTTCGAGTGTTGAGCGTCCCGCCAACATACTAGGTTGGTCTTCGCTAGATAATAATAAAGTGTTAGTTAATGATAATACTGAAACTGGCTCACTGGCCGTGGGGGATAATAATAAATGTTGTGGACGAGAGTGTAAAGGAATAATTCGATCAGCGTGTGCGGGGAATGTCCTTTTTGTGTCGAGATCACATAGTCTGTAATTGACAGCTGACGTCTGCTCTACGACTCGGAAGGGTCCACGTATACGTTCCTTCATCTTCTTTAATTTAGATCCTTTCAACAGCGTTTCTTCTAACCATACCAAATCACCCTCATTGAATGCTTCTCTTCTTCTTCCTTTGTTATAACGCGCTGATTGACGGCGTTGGGCGGCTTCGATCATGAGGCGAGCTCGTTCTCGTACATCATTCAACCGTAATTGTAAGTCCTTCACGTACTCTTCGTATTCTTCAGTTCGCTTATTGAATCGTGCTTTTGTCGTGGGCATGTTGTTAACAGCGACTTCTAATGGTTGAGTGGCTTCGCGGCCGTAGAGTAGGTTGAAGGGCGTCTGACCAGCAGACGATTGCGGTGTAGTGCGATAGGCGAACAACAGTAAAGGTAAGTACTTGTCCCAGTCGGTTTCGAAGTCGTTAGTGAACTTGGCAATCATTGAAGCTAGCGTATGATTGAAACGTTCAACGAGACCGTCAGTTTGTGGACGTCGTGCTGATGTAATTCGCTGACGAATGCCTAGGCGGCGCGCGATTCCTGCTGTGAGACCAGACGTGAAGTTGGTACCTCCGTCTGTGAGGAGTACACGGGGCATTCCATGTCGAGCGATAATGTTATTCATAAGGAACTTGACGGTAGTCTCGGCTGTAGCGTCCGGTATCGCAGCAGCTTCGATCCATCGAGTTGTGTAATCGCAACATACGGCAACATACTTATTACCATACTCTGACTCAGTAAACGGTCCCATTAGGTCGATAGCGATAAAGTCGAACGGCTTCTCGGGTACCGGCAGAGACTGTAGCAAGCCAGAACGCTGTGTGATGCGTCGTTGCTTCTGGCATCTCACACAAGTTGCTACATAATCTCTAACGTCACTATGTAAGTTCGACCACCAGTACTTTTGTCGAATTCGTTTATATGTGCGATATCTACCGAGATGGCCGGATAATTCTTGATCATGATTATGATATAGAACAACGGGTTGGAACTGTTTCGGTACTACGTCCAATAGTACTTCTTGATCTTCTTCCATCTTTCGGCGCATCAATCGACCGTCGACGAGGCGATAACTTCGAGCGCGTTTCTTGATCGAACGTCGTGTAGGTTCATTCATCATGATAAGATGATCGTTACCTTTCGACAAATAACCGTAGATGTCACAAGTGGCGTTCTCACTGCGTTGTGCCTGGAGCCATTCGTCTGCCGTAGGTAATAATGGTACAGCGGCCGTGGACATGATTTCGACAGCTTTATCTTCTTCGGCTTGAGCGACTAGTTCCGGCCATGGCAAGGGATCTCGCGACAAGGCATCGGCGTTGGAGTTGGCAGTGCCTCGACGGTACTCGATAGTGGGGCAATACTCTTGTAATCGCAGCACCCACCTACCTAGTCTACCGGTTGGATTTGGACGAGACATTAACCAGCGTAAGGCGGAGTGATCGGTAACGACAGTGAATTCACCACCGTAAATGTATGGTCGAAATTTGTCGATGGCCCACACGATCGCTAAGCATTCACCTTCCGTGGCTGAGTAGTTGCGTTCAGCTTGGTTGAGAGCACGGCTGGCGTATGCGATAGGCTTCCATTGGTCGTTCACGAGTTGAGAAATGACGGCACCAATACCAGTAGAAGAGGCATCGGTCTCAATTCGGAAAGGCTTGGAAAGATCGGGGTAAGTGAGAACAACATCATCGGTAAGGGCTTGACGTAACTGATCGAAGGCAGCTTGTTGAGCATCGGTCCAGGTAAATGGCGTGTTCTTCTTAGTGAGACGATGTAACGGTTCAGCTTTCTCAGAGAAATTAGGAATGAATCGTCTATAATAGGAAGCAAGACCTAAGAAGCTTTTACATCCACGGACATCTACAGGAAGAGGAAATTGATGAACAGCGGCGATTTTGTTGGGATCCGGTTTAATACCGTTGGCAGTGACCAAATGACCAAGGTAAGCAATCTCTTGATGACCGAAGTGACACTTGCTCTTCTTTAGTCGTAGGCCAGCCGTACGTAAGCGTTGAAAGACTTCTCGTAGACGTTCTAGATGTTCCTCGAACGTCCGTCCATAAACGATAATATCGTCCAGGTACACGATGCAGGTACGCCATTTCAATCCAGCTAACACTTCGTTCATAAGACGTTGGAACGTAGCTGGTGCATTGCAAAGACCGAAAGGCATGACTTTGAATTGATATAGACCATCGTGTGTAATAAAAGCAGTCTTTTCTCTATCTTTAACGTTCATTTTGACTTGCCAATAACCTGAAGCTAAATCTAACGTAGTAAACCAACGAGCGCCAGACAGCATGTCCAAGGCGTCATCTACTCGCGTAGTAGGATAAGAATCCTTCTTGGTTACTTCGTTAAGCCTACGGTAATCTACACAAAATCGTGCGCCTCCATCCTTCTTACCAACAAGAACAACAGGGGAAGACCAAGGGCTGAAAGAGCGTTCAATGATTCCGTTTTTGAGCATATCATTAACAGAATTGGTGATAATCTCGCGTTGACGATGAGCTACGCGATATGGCGGTGAGTTGATGGGTCTACTGTCGCCAGTATTAATGAAGTGTTGTATACTAGTAGTTGCATCAGGATTATTAGGATTATCTGCAAATAGATCCGTAAATTCCCGTAGCAACTTGTCGAGAAGGTACTTGCGTTCCGATTCGACCAGTTCAACATGTGGAGACTGAGATACTGCCGCAGAAATAAGGGCTGTAGGAGTCTCTTCGTTGAGTTGGGGCTGAATAGCATCATAGCATTGTTGTAGCTTCCTGCTAAGCCGACTATTGCGAATGCGTTTCTCAGCAACGGCAACAAAGTGTATACCGTGCGAGTGGGTTGACATTTTCATAGGTAAGGAATGATTGCCGACTGTCAACGTGCCAGCAGCGCAATCTATGGTGGCGCTAGCATCGGTTAACCAATCCATACCTAATAGGAGATCATATGGAGATGCATGAAGTATGATCGCTTCGACTTGACGTTCCACATCAGCAACTTGCACTTGTACTTGACAGTATCCGCAAGTGTGAGCGTGTCGTCCATCTGCTAGCTTAACAAACGAGTTCCGATTCGGTCCAACCTTTATGCCTAGACGTGAGCATAAGGCGCTAGAGATTACCGTTTGTTGGGCTCCTGTGTCCACTAGCATAGTTGTTGCGTGTCCGTTCACAAAACCGGCCTGTAAGAGTGCGTTAGCGGTAACAGCACCTATCACGGCATCTGGTTGTGATAAGGGATTTGCTAGAAGGGGGGTGCCAATACCCTCAATCATCGGCACCCGGTTTAGTTTTCCGACGGCTGAGCAGCCTCAGGCAATTTGCCAGTGACTGACTCACGAGCCGCAGATAACTTAGGACACTTATAGGCGGCGTGTCCTGGATCGTCACAGAGAGCACAAGGATGGCGCGGCGCAGAAGGTGGCTTCTCCTTGCGTCGTGGACGTTGTCGTCGGTCGTCATATTGCTTCTGTGTCGATCGGGTGTTAGAAGGGATAGAATCATCTTCTTGTACGGCAGCTACGAACTTTGGTTTAACAGGCGTTGATGACTGGGTAAGTAGTTTGTCGATACTCTTTCCGCGTGATCGTAATTCCTCGAGTGATGAAATCAGATATAATTTGAGTAGATCACGAGTAGATTCATCGGCGTTGACCTTGAAGTAGTACCAAATCGTTTCGTCGCTGACTTTGGCGCGTATTCCGTTCATCTCGATGCGATCGGCATAGTCGAGGAGAGATTCCTTCGGACGCTTGCGAGTAGAATGGAACGTAGCTAACACTCCTTCTTTAGGATCTTCTTGATACCAATGACCTCGTATACTAGTTACAAGTTCATCATAGAGACCAGGTTTAAACGAAGCTAACTGTTTCGTAGCGCGAGCACACCATACCTTTTCATGCTGTCGTAAACCATATATTAATGCACAGCATTGATCCTTTTCGGACCATGGAGACATATCTGCGACAAGGGTGAATTCGTCTAACCATTCCAAAGGGTCATCCTTCTCGTTCAGTATGGGTATCTCCATCTTTGGTGCGTAGGAATGACGATACGACGGTGGTAATATAGGGAGTTCAACATCGTCATGATCTGATTCATCATCTGGCGTCATCACGCTTTCACGACGAACAGGGCGACGAATCTGGATAGTTGGAGATGGTGTGTGATCGTTCTGCGAAGGTAAGCGATATGGAACATGAGCAGTACCAGGTGTTTCGACGATAGGTTGTGAGGGCGGATCAGGGCGAGTTATGCCAAGCGTAATGATCATTTGCTCAGCTAACGCTACAGCCTGTGTCTGCGTCAACCTGTGTTGTTGGTTGACTACGTAATCCATAAACATAGCAACTGCATTTGGAGACTGGTCATCCTGTGTACTAATAGCTTGTTGTACAGCAGCGAACGGATTATTCGGATCAGTAGGAAGTGTGACGTCTTCGGCGGTTGGCGTAGGGACGGTCTCGACGGCCTGTTCCGGAGGGATAGTAGTGGGAGCGGTCCTAACAGCCTGTGGGTGGAGAACAGTAGTGGCAACGGCTTGAGATACCGCTGCGGTAGGCTGAGGATCGGTCGTCACTGGAGGGTCGCCTTCGACTGGGGAAGTCGGCACAGGCGCCTCAGATTCTTCCTCGGCGGGAACAGCCGGAGCGTTGGATGGGCCTGCAGCTTCGTCCTCGCGCTGGGCCGACGCACGTGTATATATGGGTGTCATTATGTGCAATGATCGTAAGATAAGGTGAAATAAATAGGAAATAATAGAACGTAAGGGAAATGGGAGTAATAACGTAGAATGTAAAAATCGTTAACGTAATATGTGATAGGAAGGGTAGAGAGCGGGATTCGTGTCCTACAAGATTAGTGAAATGTGGTTGGGCACCGAACGCGCTTGCTACTAGAAGGTAAGTTTTCGCTTCACGCGCCCGGGTTCTCCACCAGTTGTCACGGCCCTATCTGGTAGGGGGCACGATAGGGGCCGGACAAGGGATTCCAGAAAGTGACGTGCAACAACCTCAGTTAGCTGCAGTGGCTCACTGTTGGAATGTATAGACAAATAAAACACTTTAACACGGTTAATACTTGTAAGACACTTGGAGCACAGTAGTGTAGAGATAAAAGATAGAATTGTTCGTCTTTATTAAAATTTGCTTTTGCGTTTGCTTTTTCTTCTCTCGACGCTGAACGTGCAGCTATCCTATTCTGGACCGCTAAGCCACGAGGTCAAGATATGGCGCCACACGCTGTAAAATACAGTGTTTTTCCATCCAATTTGCGCATTTATCCTTTAACATTTGCAGTTTATTAATAGATAACTCTACACAATTGTTAACATTAATATAATAATTGTGAAATTGGATTAAGGGAAATCTAAAACGTAATCCATAACACTGTTACAATTATAATAATGATTACAATAAAAAGATTATACACTAGGATAGAGAGAGAAAGTGGGATTTATTCGATGTGAAAGTAGGAGCGTGAATCTTGTTGTCTTCTCATTTTACATGAGAGCTTTTCGGCTCGTTGAAATAAACCGTTATCCGGGTCGCGGGAACATACTGATAAGTACATACAGCGATGTTAATGAAATGTGAACTGACGACAGCTCAGACTATCGGGTCTGAGTGAGTTGTTATCAGCCGCTATGCAAATATCTTCACACCTATATACATTATCCACTATAAATATGGGTCCTATTTTGTACGAATTGAATAAACTTATCTTCACCTTCCAGTTCAACCGTCCCTATTACACTCTACTTACACTATCTTATTGTATATCGCGTACACATTGTGCTTGAGCAAATCGAGCAACCATAGCTCCCACACTATCAATGAGAAAGTGTCCTACTACTTGTCATGCTCCCTTACGGTAAGTATACCTCATTACACTTTGATATTTATTACAATATACTAACTCATTATTCTATTAGATGCACACATCGAAACAATGATTAAGAGGACATGCAAGTTAAAGGACTCGAGTATCGCTTGTGGAATCGGAGTTATGGTTGCTCGTCTGGATTTCATTCAAGTCACCAAATGCCTTCGTAGTGGAACCGATATTCCAACACACCCTCATCCAAGTGTCGTTCCTTCCAATCATTCAAGAGCAGGAGGACAAGGACATCAAGGAACCAAACAACAAATAACAAATTATCCGCGATGGTTATCGCTATCGCCCCAGTCTTTCCCCAAAGGGAGAGGGGCTGGGAAACAGAATACGGGGGGCACAAAAGGCCGGTAAGTGTTAACATCATTATTATTTATTCATAAAACAAAAGGCTAACTGCGCAAATTGGATGGAAAAAGCCTGTAACGCAATTATCAATATGCGTTACATTAAGCAAAGAACAGTATTCGAATAAATGAGATGTACACCGAGGAGTTAGAATGCAACTATGATGACAAAAACTATTCATATTTATTCATAGATTGTGCAAATATCTAGATGTTGCTTGTATGGTTAATGCATAATGTACTTTTTCGGATCTCTAGGCGGTGTTGGTTCAGCTAAAATGCGATAGGACGATGCATTTGTTTAGGTATTGAGCGGTAATTCACAAACTTTATGTAGATAGGCTTTACCTATATTATAATAAATAGCGAATTGATGCGTTTTGTTTTGGTTAGTCGAATGAGAAAGCAGTATGATCAATCGATGCTATAACTAACTAGTTGGTTAGCTTACCATGTTCACCGTGTAATGACGTTAGTACTTTCTTGAATTGAGCACGCCACTTTTGAAATACACCAATGGTGTCGAGTTCAATGAGCATGTCGTTACTATGAGTACGGACGAGAATGTGGAATGGACCTGATTTGGTGTTGTGTGTACACGTATAAACTTTGGCCTGTTCCAATGACATGGTCACTTGTTGCTGTAATAGTATTGCATAGCAAGTTAGGTAAGGTAACGGGATTATACACAACAGTGGTACGCGTACCTTTTCCGCACAAGTATTATCGCTGGCCGGATCTAGTAGGCGTAGTTGATCGGCAAGTAGTTGTGCGCACATGGGTCGTTTCATTAAGGGATTGCTAGTTTTACAGAGCGTTATATTCCCACTAATCAGCGGTTTATCATCGGTTGTCTGATAAAAACTAGACGTTCCTTGTAGTGAGGATGCGGTTAGCGCAATCTTTTCCGTATCTTCGGCCAATTTCGTCCTAGATTGATCGATCAGTATGTGTGCGGTAAAGATGTGTGCATGTCCTCTTCCAACTTACCACTGTCTTGTTTGTTGTGATATTTCGACGAGCAAGTTAACACACTGGTCCGCCTTGGCAAGTGTATACGTGGCTTCGGGCAATATATGCTTTGCCCTTAATCCCTCGAGCATCTCGATGTAATAATCGACGCGGTGACGTGTTCGTTGAAGTAACGCTCGAAGTTTCAAGTGATCGGTTGCCTCGGTACATTCCTTAATAATAATAACAATGGTGGAATCGCGTTAGAGACATGATGATTGCATTGTGCATGTCATTGAATGATAGTTACCTCAACGGCACGTCGAAAAGCTTTATCCGTCTGCATCAAGGTCTCGAAATCCGCCAATGCCTTGACATAGTTATGATTGATGATATCCTTGTACACGACAAAACGCTTGGTCTGCACATAAATGATTAGCACGATCTATTGCATGGCGTACTAGCTAAATAGGTGCGCTTACCATGATGTTCACCACATAAAGCAATTGCATGATAGATGGCTGTGTGGTCAACCTATGTATACAAAAGTATTAATGATTGCTCAAGCATATACATTATTTGACGATCGCTTACATTCGTTTCAATTGCGCGAGAAAGTCATTATGAAGATCAATCAGTATTGGCAGGTAGAAGAACATGCGCTCCAACACATCCACAGGATCAAGCGAGACGGATTCCGCGCATGTATTGCTCGCGTCCTTTGTTCGATGCGCTATTTTACGGGAAGCTTTGCCCATCTTGGACTTGGCGCTATCGGCAAACGACGACAATGGACCATGTAACGATAAGTTTGACACTATATTTTGCGATTGGAATCCGAGTAGTTGACGCCATTTCTGAATGTTCTTTCGTCGCTTCATTGCGTATCGCTGTTGGAGTGGCTTGGAAAAGCATCTTTCTATAGTGTATAGCGCACGCACGTAAAGCTGTTCATCGCTAATAAGGCGACGTAACAAGATAAGAAACTTGTGATCGTATTCTAAGGATAGATCAATAAACAATATAAATAAACAATATATATATACATGCATGTGCCACTGCTTTGCTTACCTTCATCCCCTTCAAGGGTGAATAGTTGTGGTTCGGACAGATCAGCTGTGGGAGCGGGTCGACACGCTAATGAGTCCGCATGATTCTTTACGCGTAGATTTGGTGTAGAGGATAGCTTCGGCAGTTGATGGCTTCTTGGTGGCGCAGTATTGAAGATGTCCGGATACGCCGGCTCCTTCGGCTGCGAGCGAGGCAGTGTCGGGTAGGATGCCGATGACTCACCATCTTTCTGAAAAAGCTCTGTAATTTTCTTTTGTAATTGGACAGGTGGTTGATTTTTTTGATTTTGTAGTAGAATATTGCGTTGTGATAAAATGCTCGAATCAAGTAGGGTATGCCCCAGAATTGCTCGTTCCGCGGATTTGCACTTGTACGACAGGGAGATAGGATGCAGGGAAATGGCATGTCGCGAACAGTTAAGCTTCAGCATGGCTAGCGCAGTGTTCTTTGCAACAGTCAATGGTGCAAGATGCTAAAAGATGTAATTGTACACAGCTAGAATGGACGGGAAGAAGAAGAAGAAGAAGAAGAAAAAGAAGAAGAATCGTTGAAATTGAGAGACGACGTTTATAGTAGGACGAGGGAAGTTAACTCTGATGAGCGCTAGAATTGCAAGCGATCCACGAGTTATAAACGGCACACCGCTACTGACAACGCGTCTCACAACTGGTTATTATTATAAAACAACGTAACGTAAAAAATGTGGCCCCCTAGTATCATCATGACCTGATATCAAACTTTTATCCTTTCCTTTCTACTTGAAATTATCCTGCTGAAACGCGCATTCAATTATGAGTAAATTCCCGCGCACTGGATAGTTTCAGTTATGTGCCGCTTCCTTTGATGTCATACAGCAATATATCTTTATTCTAGAACGGGCACTGTTTCGCGCAGCTGTTTGTTTGTTTGTTTAACGTTTAATTCACTGCTAAGGATCACTTTATGTTTTAACAACAATATACGATCACCCAGACAATATTCGTAGTCACAAACCGCTATGTTGGTGTAACAGCTACATTGGATATTAACAAAACTAACAATGATGATAATGGTAATGATAGTGACAGCATAGTTGAATGTCCCTAGACCCTGCTGCAGTGCATCGTGTCTCCTGCCATATACAGCTCTGTAGAAATTAATCATGTGGTAAAAGCCTGTAGCGGAGACATCGAGGGTGTTTTGTCGTTCCAATTTCATTCATGATGCTAGATAACAGCTATTCCCTAACAGGAGAATACGTGGATGACACCGATTTAGTCGCGAATACGCTTACCTACAATGATGTTTCCCGTAAATTCGATGACACCATATTATTCGCAAGTAATTGTTCAACTACTGCGAGTAATCTTGTTTATGCGGTGCAACGACAGCTTGGCAATGAAATAAAATCATTTGATATGACTGTTATCTGTGGAAGATAGTCTAGCAAGAAAAAAAGGCTTTACCAGCTATCGCTCTCCTACATAACGCCGGACAATATACTATTTTTGGTAAATCATTCTTTCATACAAAAGTATAAACTTCAACGCCCTTTACAGTCGTGTGACTAGGCTGACAGCGTTGCCTTACCATGGAAGGCATAAGTGACCATTGTATAAGCAAGTAGATAGGCAAGTAAATAAATAGAAGCGATTAAGATTCATCAGCCGTATTCCCATTAAAGACAGCTATCCTATTGTTTACCGTCAACGTATTTTTTGTTTTTACCCATTTGCTATACATTGTAATAGTTTGTATCAAACATATCATAGTGCATCCGTATCTTTACAGTCATTTTGCAACAATTCTGATTCAATATCACCTACACGACTATGAGTGTCCCGGATATATCCAATCAACATCAACGCCCGGGAGATAGTGGAGGATCTCGTCGTTCGAATTACCCGGAAGCAGGCAGATATATCGAACAAGTATTCTACAATGGTGAGCCTCATGCAACGTATTGATTGCTCCGCGTATGCAATGCAAGGAATGGCTTATTAAACCCTAAATTTCCCTATCATATCAGATTGTCCGACAATTCCAAGTCGTAGTTCGTCTCCAAACTGGAGTCAGGAGCTTCCCGGTCGTCCACGCAGCACCATGTCACTTGGCCAGCTTGGCTCGCGTCATGTTGTCGTGTATGTCCCGTCATTGTCGCAATCCGTTGATTCACTGCCGCAAATCGATTTAATGCGAGCAAGCGAGGAATTAGCGCACACCTATAGATTGGTGCCTAAATCCGCTGATGCTCCTCGTAGTCGACGTGACAGTCAAATTAACGGAATGAACGGCAGAGAATCCACCGTAAATCATCGAGAGGTACGAGCAGAGGTTTACCTGCATAGACGAGCGAACGATCTCGAGGAGAACAACAATAGCAATGGCAATAATGGGCAGTTATCCGATACACACTCCATAGAGTCGAACATGGAATCGCTTTCCAACTCACTTTCAGCACTCATAGTTCTAAGCGATCTTGACCCTACAATCACATCTGGCACTCGTATAATGACGCAGACAGAACGAGTTAACGCGCGTGCACGTATTGAAGAGATTATCGCGCATAGTGTCGAGTATGCAAGGAATATTACCCCGGAAGCTCTATCGAATATCTCCGATGTACGACATCTCGACGCTTGTGAATGGGAGATGGTAGACAAAGGACTGGAGAACGGATGGATGTTGCTCGACGAGCCACTCGTACAGCCCGCGGAGAGACAACCCGATCCATCAAGGCAACCGATGCCGTTAGTTAACTTTTTCATGGCACGTCGCCATTCGACACCTGTGATATCGTATAACAGTTTGCACACGTCGCATGTTAACCAAATGGCTCGATCGGAAATGTCGTCGCCCTCTTCTTCCGTGCCATTGTCGCCCGTGTCGACTTCTTCTGTTGCGCCAAAGAATAAATCTACAATATCGGAGAAGCATCCTGGGAAACGATGCTCATCGCCAGTGGAACGATCCAGGAAGAGGAGAGCATGGTGGAAATTGAATATTCGCGGTATACTCAAGCGTGACTAACAATAGGATAGAGTTCACATTTTCTCGTCAATTGAAGGCATTCTTGCTATTTTAATGTATTGTTGTAGTATTTATATGAATAAACATGCATACACCATTTCTGATAGATAGGTAGATAGACATGATTATATGTATTTTATAATAGTTATTGAATTTCAGTCAAAATATAATAGTAATAAGGATCATTAGCCAGTTCATGCAATCTAAACGTGCTTCCATTCTTGGGTGATAGCAAATGCAATAAATGAGTCATCTAACGTCGGCTTGTATCTCCAATCTATATTTAGAGTAACAATAACAATAATCCACTCTGTTCTATCTATCCATTGGCACAACATACACATCTATACACACACACACACACATTAGATAAACAGTAATTGCCATTAACACGGCACGGTTTATACTTAGTGTACTAGCAGTTTATAGTTAGGCATAATCGCTATCATTTATAATTCAATATATTGATGCTTTGCTTACTGGAAGAAACAAGTAATGTCAAATGATTAATTACAAGACGGAAAGGGGTGGTACGGATTGTTGTCAATGAGTTGTGGACACAGTATGACTAATACATTTTTTTGCCCTCCTTCACCTGCTGCAACGCTCACATTCATTCCAGACACAAATTGGATGGTGTGTATGAATGTGCGAGTGAATGTGGGCAGGATTACTTTCCACCTACAACAATAACCCAGCACACAGGCGGACATGCCCAGTCGTGTGTTCATTCTTCCCTTTTGCTTCTATTTCATTGTTTAGTAGTTGTAATCGAAAGCTCGCTTCCGTCTACGACTGACTGCGTAGTGACCATCATACGCGCGTGTCGCGCTCTGACACTTTCATACGCGACATATTCTGTCTTTCTTGCATTGCAATTTGCCTAACTGGCTGCGTGCGCTTATAAACGATATTTGTGCTTGTAGCTGGTCTCGTCTTTGTCCTCGTCGTCCTCGTCGTAGCCGATTCTAGCTTGTAGCGTAATTAGTCGGTCTATAGCAACCAGCACCGTGATATCTGCCTGTCGTCCTCTACTCTATTATACGTCTCGGGTGAGTAAATTGGTGGATATCATCAATCAGAGGTGACACTCATTAATAGGATTGATTTGGTGGATACATTTTCATATCACATATATTTCTCTCTTTCTTGATACTCCTTCATATTCAATATCAATATCAGTAATCGTTTGAATTTCAGCTCAGTATCGGTGTATCAATCGATGATATACATCAAGCGCACACTTACTTGTGAATCAACTCCTCCCCTTTGTACTCTTTAGTAGTGGTGGCGATACCCCTCCTCCTGCTTTACACCACCATTTCATTACTGCCAGAATCAATTGAACAGTGTAGTAGTTTTTAAGAATACTACATCAATAAGAAATCTGAGCTTTTATTTATTTGTTTATTTATTGCCTATTTATTCATTCCAACTCGTTCAATTGTAAACTGGATCAAGTCACTTATCATCTATTTGTACTATTGTTCTAGCTCTACTACAAAGTAACATTGCCATTAACAACATCAACATCAACAACACTGGTATCTTCCATATCAAACAAGTCTATTACAGCTTATCGCTCTAGTCCAACCACAATTCTCGAAGCAAGATTGGTTGTGTTTAATTTATTATTCATCTTACACCTACCACCTTAAGTCGTCAATCCCTTTAACGCCACTGGTTGTGATCGGCCATTTCCAGTGTTGCGCCATACTACTTACTGTCCCAAGTAGTTCCTCCTCCTTTTCTTTTTTCCTTTCAATCTCTCTCTCTCCGCACACCTGCATATATATATACATATATTATCTGGTTGAAGAGAATATTGGTTTTGCTAAATAGCATCGTATAAACAAGGGTTTACAAGTTTGGTCTATCAGGTATTTGAATATCTATCCTCCCTCCAATAGACTAGAACTCAATCAAGTGTGCGTGTATACGTGTATTCGCAGCCAAGTTAATTGTCAACAAATTACGAAACTGGCTAGTTCCCCTTATAATACCGCCATCATCTACGCGCCTCCAACACCACCCGTAATGCCTGCCCTAGCTGACCTCGACTTTTTCGAACCAGAATTTGATGACGTCTTATTTCCCGAGGCGCTGGATGCCGACTATCCAGCCCCTGACCCCGGCCTACAATGGTTCCCCGAGCTCCCCGCTACGGAGCCAATGTTCGCCGGCGCACATCCTACGATGGATCTAATAAATATGCCGTCCACTGGCCAGTTTGGTGTTGCTCCAATGATGATGCCACTGACTCCAGAGTCTGATGATGAAGGAGCCATGTCGTACTTTTCACCCATGCCAGTGCCAGTGCCATTTGACGGCACCATAGCTCAACAGCAGCAGCAGCAGCAGCAGCAGCAGCTTCAACAAATAAGCTATGCACAAACACCAGACTCAGTAACGTCTCAGCAGTTCTCTTCGACGAGTCCATCACCGGCAATGACAACTGTAACTAGTGTGGCGGCATCGCCAATCCAACAGGATGGCATAATCACCATGCCTGATAGTTATATCTATCAACAATATCAACAACAACATCAACAACAACATCAACAGCAGCAACAGCAACAGCAGCAACATGATGACGTTGATGTGAATATGAGTAGTAATAATAGTAGTAGTAGTAGTAATAGTAGTAATAATCACAATATTGTAACTACTACTACTATTCCCAATGCTATTGATGCTAGTAATATTGGTTACGAGTTCCCAGAAGCATCACCTTCACTTCCTGATCTCTCCTGGTCGCCTGAAGCCCTTGGTTCTCCAATGGAAGGTATGTCCTGTGATCCTGTAGCTAGTCGTGCCGTATTGTCTATTGGACATTGTTTCCATTAGCGATACGTGCCACTTCTTGTATATCCGATATTATTAGTATATAGGCATGTATGTACATATATATTTATTAACTAATTTTATTTTATTTAGAACTTCCATTGTTCCCGGAATCGCACATCGATGGCAGTTTATTGGCCCCAATAAGTCATATAACCATGCCGATGATAGACATTCCTGAACAGGGCAATCCAGATGATGGTAACGACAATAACAATAACCACAGCAATAATAATAATGTAATCGATATTTCTATTTCATCAGTAACGGATACAACTACATTAGCATTGACGCAGCAAGCGTCATTATTATCGTTGGCCGAACCAACTACTACTACTACTACTACTACTACTACTACTATGGTAGTTAACAATATGAATCCACAACCTATGCCTAACAGCGTATTTACTATTCAACAACAACAACAACAACAACCGGAACAACAAGAGCTACAATCCAATATATACATTGCAGATTCGAGTCATACTAGAGCTATATCAGCAGCATTAACATCCGAATATGATACTTGCCAGCAGATATCGCATATTCCAGCGGGTGCCGTTCATTTGTTCAATTCCATTGATCGTGTAGGTCAATAGGTATGGCAGCAAATGGAGCTACTTGCTCTACTCTATTTGGCTAGAGTATTAAGCATGCAGTTATGGTTGCTTTATTTCATGTCTATAACGCATCCTACTAACTAAATATTGGAATGTATTCATGGATGATAATACTATTATCTATTTCAAACGAGTAACAATATCTAATTATTGTGATGATACTTTAATTCTTGCAATGTCATTTAACATTAGCTCAATCTTTTTATCGTGCTTTTTTAGAATGACATGTAATTTTTATTACCATCTCTCTCTCTATCTCTCCATTTCCTTTCTACTCGTCGTTTGTTTCCTCCATCGCTTCATTGTCTATTCCTTCTTATTTCTGGTTAATTCTCCTTATTCAGCTATATTCCCCATATTCTGCATTATATGATTTATCGCCTGTTCAAGTTCCTAATTCATCTTTGATTTGTTCCTTCATTTGTTCTTTTGTTACTTCATTCAATCATTCATTCACTCTGGTCAAACATGACCATCAATGGATCTGATTTCCGCTGTCCCGCTCCCTTGTCTTTCCAATCTTGTTCGCTCACATGTCCGCCTTATTCGTATCAAATATGCCGTCACTGCATATCTTTACCATTTCAATCGTTAAAGAAAAAACAGTTTATTTGCCGTTTTAGTTTTTATAACTACTACTACTGCCACTATTACTACTACTACTACTATCAACCACAATAACATAACATAACATAACATCATTATCGTCATCATCAACTCATCATGATGTCATTAATGATGTCTACTTTTTTCTTTTCTTATGATATTGTCGTCATTATGGAATTGGCATCTACTTGGGCAAGAATGAAGGCAAGAATGAATGGATGAAAAAAGAAGAATGCCACCGCGTGTTAACACTTGCCAATTCCAATATTGACCCTGTTTAGGCAGACATCCTGCCGTATTTCCATCTCACATGTATAAGCTTGAGCTAGCCAATGTGGCAATCGAATTCAGAATAAAAAAGAAATTCTATTATGCCACTTATTTTTATCACATCAGCGACCATCTTATGCGTTTACTGTTTATTTTCAATTACTGATTGCGTGATATCCAAAATAAACTTTATTAACCTAATCCGTGTCTAATATGCCTTCATGTTCATGCGATAACATGACTAAATAAGTTATTTTGCCGACAGGAGGACCTCATTGCTTTCTCCTTCTATAAAGCATGAATTTCCAGTTTGTAGATGGTGTGAACAGGTCAATTGAGCAATAGCAAGCATGCGGATGATGACACTCCGGTCCACGTCATTTCTCGTAGAAGCATGCCGAAATGAATAGAAACGACGATAAGACGGTGTCACGAACCGCTCAACTAGGCCATTAGTACAATTAAGGCAGTGACCAAGCATCCATTATTGAATTATGTAGGGAACATTTTCATGGAGGGTGTTAATCTTGGTGGGGGCAATACCGAAATGGATACAACTGAATTGGAAGATGTATCGCAAAAAAAAGAACAAAAAACAATGGCAACGTGGTATGTTGTGGCATGGCATGGCATGACACGACATGAGATATAGCACGATATTGATTGCAATTGATTTGCGACAGATGCTAAGGAATGATTTACGAATTGTACACTCGTAGATAACACTAGTTACATCTGTATGTGTGAACTAAAGAGAGAGAACTTATACGATATACGATAAACCTGTTTTGTTGAAGAATAAAAAGTCAACCTTCCTTCCTTCCTTAGCCTCTTCCTTACTCTCTTACTTTATGACATAATTGTAAAACAATCAAATAGAAAGAATACAAGTAGAATAGTAAAAATGCCAACGGCTTCTACACTGCCGTGTATAAACATAATTCCGTGTTTGTCTTACTTGGCCAAGTCTTATCTTTATCGTAATAGTAAAAGGATGTTATTCCCTTAGTAATTGCCTATTCAATGAGTACAAGTACAAGTACAAGTGTAATAAGTGAGCAATAGCGATGGTAGACCGCGTCCAGATGCCACCATCTCCACACGAATAGTCAACGCAAAGACTTACTTTGTATGACCATTTGTACAGGATAAGGCCTACGTGTATGGTAGAGGAGAACAATCAGAACTACCAGTTAACAGGGTGGCAATTGGCGGTTTTACTAATCATGCATTAGTGTATAGACATCCTGGTATGACTTGTACATGCATGTCTGCATTCGATTGTCTTGTTTGCAACTATTACCCGATAGCAGCATTGCATAGACTGTTGCTATTACTTTTTTTGAATAAAGAACAAAGAACAAGACGTTTCAAATGGAATCGGTGAATATTCCAGTTAAATAATAATTTGTTCATGTTAAACACGCCTTTCATTGCAACAACAACCGCAACAAACAAACAAACAAATAATCAATTGTGATAATCAATTGTGAACAACATGAAGAACATAGCCAGTCATGCTCAAGCCAACATGTATTATGCATCGATGATGAGATAGATGCATCAAGCAACAACGAGTAGTGTTACTATTCCTATCTCTGATATTCAAGTGGTTACACCGGTCAAATAACCATTCTTAGCCATTAAACTTGATCAATTAGTAGTATCATACATAGAGAAATGGTTTTTTTTAATTGGTGCCACCAATGCATTGGCAGTTGTACGATAATGCCTCGAGAGAAACAAAGAACTTTGAACGTAGAGATAGAAGGAAAGATAGAAGAAAGCGTAACACCATTATTCTACCATCTAATCAAGGCGCCATTACCACTTGAAGTAATTCATAGCTAGTAACTAGCCGTCACACTTGTACTGGTTCGTTACATACATACATACACACAGAACGTACATACAGAACATACATACAATACTCAAGTATGTACAGGAACACACGTACGTATGCTCCCCACATAGATATCGTATATGGAGATGACTGATTGGTCCATTGGCTCATTGTCTCATTGGTTGATTAGATGGTTGGACTATTATCTTTTGATGCAAAGCATATGCCATTTGTGCGTGCGTGTGCGTGTGTGGAGATGTTTCACGATTTACGATAAACTATCATCATACTACACCATCAAGATATCAAGCCTGTTAGCCTAAACTATCATTTGATTATACTAGCATGTGGTAGCTCTCTCCTCATCTCTCCTCTCCTCTCCTTTCAAAGTCAACTCTAATACATAGGGATACGGTTTATTCTTATTTCGCCCTAATAGCCGAGGATAATGTCGAAGAGAAAAAAAACATGCACCCCAAGCAAAGCACATAATGAGGGTGTGAGCGAGATAGTAGCTCGGCGGATATTGAATCAATTAAAGAAGAAAGAGGAGATAAAAAGCCGTGGCTAACACGTGATAAGCTCGTCATCGGCTTATACCGCAAATGACCATGGCCACGAGTTATAGTGCGATATTTTAGTGCGGAATGAATGAGGGGGGAAGGACAGGATGGCCAAAAAGGTGCGCGTGTGGCTGGACACAAAAGGAAATACGCGTAGCTCGTCGTTTTCGTCCGAGAAAAGCCTACTTGTTGGACGCTCTTTCGCTCTCTTGCTCTCGCTCTTTCTCGGGGGAATGACTACTATGGAAGCCGTAAACAACCATCGTTACAACAATAATAGTAGCAGTAATAGTAATAAACCGCATTCACACTCACGCGTAATAACCATAACAGAGTAATGATGAGGCCCGATATCAAAAAAGAGTGTACAACAACAGCCATGAACTTCACATGCTACGAGGAGGAAAATACACTTTCTCTCCCTTTAGCTTATGCTTGACTGTGCCTTAGACATTATCATCATGCGTGCGTGCGTGTGTGTGCGTGTGTGTCCCCAGTCGGTCCGCGCCAGTCCGTTATTATCGTCTCTTAGATGTCATCCGATGTGGCAACCCTTGAAGGAAGGAAGAGTGAATGAGGGAGATCTTGCCCCATCTATTGACTACCAATGCCGCACTACATCTATTTAGGAATAGGATGGTTCACCTTGAGCCATGACGAATAGGACGATGATTCCCTCCTCTTCCTTTACTTTCTCTTATCCTATAACGGTGAACACAAAGGATATCAATGGTAATGGTAGAGAACAAGCTTTCTACGTACTACTACTACTACTAAATCCCGTCGGACAGAGAAGACGAGCTCGACTGAGGAGTGCGTAGTCTACACAATACCGATGACTAACGAAACAGGCAAGACACCGAGAACAACATAAAAGCGAGGCTGCTGCCCTGTTCGATCGGCCCCCCCAAATGTACAAGTAGTGGACTGTGCGTCGTTGTTGCAATCATCTTCTATCCTTTGCCTTTTTTTTCACGCCTCACCTCTCTTTCTTTCTTACTCTTCTTTCTCTTACTCTTTCGCTTACTCTCTCTCTCACACTCTTACTCCTACGCTTCTTGCTCTTTTTCTTGCTCTTTCTAACGCTTATTTTTGGTCTTTGGTTACGATAACGGTATTATTGCCGTGCTTTTTTCATATTGGTTTTACTCTTGTAGTCGACGTTACGCCGAACCCTCGACGACTACACTTGTTGCCGCATCATTTGTTTGATCTCATTTGATTTGATCTCAGTTTGATCTCATTGATTTTGATACTTTCACAAGAGAGACATTATCTCGTCTAGTTGATGATAGTTAGCTACGTTGTTGTTTTGTGTTAGCATCCCCTTTTTTACTACGGTAGTTCAAGAATAAGCGCTATAAAAGATCGCCTCTTCTTTGATATTATCCAGTTTTCGTTTGAAGAAATCTCGCCTTTTTGTTAAGTCGCATATTGCATCATTGGTTTTATTATTACAGTCATTATCGTCATTACCACTATCGTTATCACCATTATCAGTATTATTAGTATTACCATCGAGAATACTAATAATTATAAATATGGTAAACGCCTCTTCTCTTGTCACTGAGCCTATCTCCTCCAGTACATCATCCTTCTCCTCTCCTATCACGTCTATGAGCATGACTTCTTGCGGTACCACTAGTGACAATAGTAGTAACGGTACTACTAGCAGTGCCACCGGTAGCACTAATGGCGCTGTACGCTACTGTAACCGTTGTATGAAGGTACTTCCCATTGATCACTTTATGAAAGGTACCATGATACGTAAATCATGTGGCGGTTGTCGTGAACGTAATCGACTTCGATTCGCGCAACAAAAGGCCGAGCGCTCGGTAGCACGTGAAAGCATCCCGGTAACATTGGATGGTGTAGCGGGCTACGTGCGTGCCTCGTTGCTTGATGCACGTCGTTCCGCCTCGCCACTTCATCCCAGTGACGATGACGTCCATCAGCGTCAGTCGCACCGATCGCGTCGACCAGCATCGCCCCTTGAACAAGAGGCGTCGTTTCACATGCTGTTCAAGGTGTCACTAATGCAGGAGCCCGTATTACGTCGAGCCACCCCTCGGGTGATCGCGGATGCCGTTGTACATCGAGTCGGTGAAGGTGACGGCTATGCCTGGCAACCGGGTGCCTCCTACGTCAATGCCGACAACACGATTGCGCAGACGTTCCATTATCGTTGCTCGCTACGAACCGATCCGGCCAAACGACGCAACAACTGTCACGGTGGCTCGGATGGTGCATCGGCAACTCGCTCCATGCCTGCATGGCGCTTCCTCGATTGCTACAATTGCGGCGGTCTGGTTAAAGTGGCCATCGCCACAGATCATAGTTACGCCGTGGTAACAATCGATCATCGTATGTTGCATCGTCGTCCTAGTCAGCGTGGCATTGTGTCGTCTTCATCGTCCATACCGTCGTCTATCGCTGTTACAACGTCTGTATTCAATTCAGGTCAAACAACCGATGTATCAGCCACACATGCTGCTGCTGCTGCTGCTGCCAATTCATTGCAACGATCAAGTGCTACACCAATTGCTCAGATAAAATCATCACCCGCTAACAGCGATACGCCTTCCTGGCCAACAACACCCTCTACACCGGTGTCAAGCAAGCCTACTACAATGTCGGCACCAGTCATGGCTCATCCAATGCCGCAACCATTATGGATTCCTACCAGTGACTCCATCTGGCCAGTCAATCCGGTCAGTCCCATGAATCAGATGATGGCCGCCCAGGCTGAACTGCTAGCTGCTCAATCGCCAACATCGCTCAGCTGGCCACACTCGCCAATGACACTGATGACACCGTCATCGGTAACCACACCGGTAGCAACACCGTTGCCATCACCACGTTTGTTCAATGCAACTGGTGTCACCCTACTACTACAGCATCTGATCCAACAGCAACAACAGCAACGCTTGACTCCATCATCCACCGTGGTCACACCTAATCTACCGGCAAGGCCAGTTAGTTCATTGGCGGTACCACCACTTCCACTATCATCATCATCATCAGCAGCAGCATCAGCATCATCGGGTGTTGGTATTCAAACACCAATGCTATATAACGCGTCAACACCCATGGAATTCCCTCATGATTCTGCTGCCTCGATTCCTACCACGCCCTTATCTCCCTTGGGTGCCTATCCATTCCCTATTATGACCAGCAATCATCATAATGTTACTACTGTTACTACTACTACTACTGCAGATAATAGTATCACTAACAGTGCTACTACTAATGATGATGATGGTCATTTAACCACTCCTGGTACATCACCATCACCGTCCTCGGTAGCTGCTACATCGGACGATGGCCATTCTGCCGATGCTCACAACGCGGCAGATAATACTTCATTATTATTACGCCACATTGCATCCTCATTCAACCAAGAGCCAGCGTGTCCACCCATCACGGAACAACAATTCATGGCGGCAATGCAACAGTGGCAGTCGCCGTCGTCCATAGCAACTGGCACACCTTCATCGTTTACACTCTAGGTGTACAATGTTTTTCCTTTCTTATTATCTATTAGGATATCATTTATTTGCAATGTTTATTAGGTGGCATTCTTTTTTTTGGCAGGGGAATAGATGTTTTTTCTACGCTCAACCGG
Organism: Syncephalis plumigaleata; assembly: GCA_025201365.1. Lineage (NCBI taxonomy): Eukaryota > Fungi > Zoopagomycota > Zoopagomycetes > Zoopagales > Piptocephalidaceae > Syncephalis > Syncephalis plumigaleata. The sequence continues at coordinate 32,081 of JAIXMF010000004.1, read as the reverse complement.
GTTTATCGCATATTGCTCTTGATGCTTATGCTGCTCTACTACATTTTCATTTTTTCCTTTTGTATACATCATAAATAAGTGGAATGCGTGTGGCATTGTTCACGTTGAATCGATGTCAACCACAATAACACACGGCATTACTGCATCTTAACAAAATAACCTATATAATAAAATATGTCTCTCTTTATCTTCTACATATACATGTACTCACCAATGTATCCTTACTAATTGAAGCTAATGATAATGATTTGAATTCCATTCTTTGATTTATTAATAAGAAAAGTGACAATATCGAAAGAAACAACGAATGTAATGTTTGGATATTATCTACTTTCTCTCACTCACGTATAATAGAATTTATCAATCCTATTATATAACCTTCCTATTCATCATTGCCGTTTCTTGTTATTATTGAGATTTAGCAAGACGTGCTTGTTTGGCAAGTGCTCGTTTACGAATGGAAAGTTGTGTATCTAGAATCAATCATGGTTAGTTAGTCACAAGTAATACTGTTATTATTATTCGTTATACATACGATGATTATAGGTGAGCATCAATCGACGTGGCAATACACGCTCTACGAGCCAGTCGATCACTGCATGTGGCAAGTAGGGCGAGTTGTTGAATGGAACGGCCGAGCCACCATGTAGACCGATACGTTTCAACGACTGACGAACATAGGTATCGGCCGATGGGATCATGTAACTGGCACGACGTATCTTTGACATACTCGACACTACAAAGTAAGCGTTGATACACTCGACGAGGATACCCTGACCTGCCAATTCTTCACCCAATGTCTGACTCCATACACGTAGGAATGATTTACTACCCGAGTAGACCGATAGCAAGGGTGTAGGGCTTACGGCAGACATGGAACCAACATTTAGGATCAAACCATTCTTACTAGAAAATAGTCATTATTAGCACAACTTGCTATTACTCATATATATATATATATACTAAATAATAGTCGACGTTGACTTACCGTTCAAGCATACGAGGTACAATCAATTTGGTGACACGAAGTTGAGCCATAATGTTAACCTCGACGATATTCTCGATAACCTTGTCGTCTTCATCCTGGAATCGAATAGGGAATTCATGATTGGTACCCACATTATTGACTATGTCATACAACGTCAATATATATATATATATATACATATAATAATGAATAATCGCTCTACACTTACTCAATACACCAACATCAATATCGTTTACTGCCGCTTTTAGTTGTTCGTAGTCTTCGGCATTGGCCTGGGCAAAATCAATAGTAACGACCTTTGTCTCCACTCGGTATTTGGCCTCTATTCAATAGAATGATAAACAATCATTAATTCGGGATATTCACTAGTACTTAGTAAGAGAGAGAGAGAGAGAGAGAGAACCTACCAATTTCTTGCTTCAAATTCTGAAGTTTAGCAAGTGTACGAGACACAAGTACAACATTAAATCCAGCTGCTGCCAATTGATTCGCATATGCTTTGCCAATACCATCCGTGCATCCAGTAATGACTATTAGCGTATAGATAAAGGATTAGCACAACTATTATCCCTATTATTTCTATTGACTACATACCTGCCCAGGCACCTCGCTTCGCACCAAACTTGGACAACTACATATAGTATCGTGTATGTAAGTGAGAGATACAAACAAATAACAGCCATGCTCCTCGTTGACTTACACTAATACCACGACGAATAGTAGTATCGAATAACATGCACAGGAATATAAAGCTATAATAGGTCACGGTAAGTAGACCCACCAAGGCTGTACCGTAGAGTAGGTAACGAGATGCGGAACAAGTAGCTATTATGGAATGATAAAGCAGATTAATAAGCTATCAATATATATATAGCTAGCTATTAGTACTCGCTAATACTTACCAACTGTGTTAATTCCTAAACTATGGGCCAGACCCTCTGCACCAGTAAATGGACACTTTGACGCCATATCGACTAGTTGACTAACGTGTATACGAGTAAGCAATAAAGCAAGACGCGTTTAGCAAACAATAACAGCAAAATAACCACAATTAGGAAAGAAACAATGTTTACGTGGCATGGTCCCGTGCACACACACACACGTATTTCTAGTTTTCCTCTTCTTATTTCGTCACCTTTATCTCCCCAAAAAACTAGACAAGTATTAATCAGTGAGATTGGTTGGGGTAAAGTATAGACCGTCTCATATCATCGTTTGTTAATGGCATAGGGCATAGACTGGTTTCTGTTTCATCCGGCATTAACATGTTACCGATCCGATAATCAGTATGATCTGACACGATCGTTTATTATTGTACTAGAACAAAGATTAAGCAAGTGTATTACTTGTTAGACTGGAATGATTTCTTTATTCAAATTACGATCTTAAATGATGATCACATGGGATATGCTTCTATTACTATTATAATTATTATTCGGTAGATGTTTCTGTAGTGATCTTTGGCCACCATTGTGGTATCCAGGGTCGTGCCAACCAAGCTACCGTTGATGTATCAGATGCCGATGGTATTAGGAATACTCGGCCTTCTTGTACATGTTCTAGTCGTAATAGTGCTAGAGCAACATTCATGTTACTTGACACTGAGCATAGACGTGCCGGTGAGCGTCGTGTTCTACTCGAAGAAGAAGAAGAAGACGATGATGAAGGAGAGAGTAATTCCATATCAAGACCTGGACTAGGCAATGACTGATGAATAGGATGACTGAATGGTATGGATGACCATTGTTCCATTGGTGTATCAGCCGGTAGTAGTTGAACAGGCATAATACGTTTACGTACTACACCTTTATGATAAGTGCGAATAGTCAATTCCTGACCTACATAGCAACCCTTACGGAAATCAACTAGTATCGCCATTAGTGATTAGCTAAATGCTATGTTATGCTATGCCATGTTATGTTATGCTATGCTTACCGCCATGCATATAGTCTAGATTACACTCGAGTGGCAATGATTGTCCTGGCACAAAATCATGCACACCCTCGGCCACACCGCGTAGTATACGCCATGTCGTATAGTCATCAGAGGATAACTCAGTAAATTCATTAGGTAGATTGACTATAGTAGTATTAGTATTTCTCTACGATTATACTACCAGTAGGATGTACTACTTACTCGATTCTTGACGTGGCATTACAATACGATATCCCATACCGGTTGCTCGACGATCTTGCATACCAATAGCGGCAAATCCAACATTGTCCGTCTTGATCAGTTGTCCCGCAGGCCATCGAACGGCCTCGGCACCATCGATACTGTGATGTCGCCACCAAAGCTGAGTGGTAGCCGGTCCCCATACACTCCATACGGTATATGCCTCTGTAGATTCAATTGTTACCTTTGCACGTAATTTATACTTGCGTAGATGAGCTAGTATCGCGTCACGTTCAGTAGCAGGACAATCAATAAGAATACTGGATGTGGAAAGGTAACACCATGATTACGCGGATAAATAAAAACATCCGCTAATAGACGACCCTACATACATACATATACATATACATATATATACATATATTAGTAGAGATAACAACAATTCGTTATTGCAGTCATACTCGATACTTACCTGCGGGGTTAGGAAGGCTGTGTTAAAACCTTCACCGCCAGTAGCAATATTGTGCATATGATTAGTGACAAGACCCTGAAGAAACTTGACACTATCCTCGCCCGATAGCTGAATAAACGACCGATCAGGTATAGTGGCATAGCAATTACGTAGAAAGTGAGCGGGTATGTCAGGCATGCCTTGTCCAGTTGAGCCTATACTAGCAGGCCAGTCTGTATTTGTCGTATGACTACTGCTGCTGTTGTTGTTGTTATTGCTATTGCTATTACTATTCACAACTATTCGTGTAGTACTGAGACTACGCGAAGAATAACGTAGTAGACTATAAGATAGAGCACGTCTGCAACTCCATGATTGGCATGCATAGCCTAAATGTAGGCTAGTTCGAAGTGATAAACGACTAGCGAACGACATTACACGTATGACTAATGCAGAAAGAAAAACAAGGAATGAAATAAAGAACAGAACATAATAGAATGTCATTCATAGCACTATTTAGTAGATCTATCATTTATATAATCAATTCATTAGTGTATAGAAGTAACATGCTCTTCTATAGTTCATAAGATCGTGTTTATTAAGTAAACCGCTGCACAACAACGGCATTAATCAATCCCGCATCTTTAATGGTGATATCGTCATCAGTCAATGACTTTGGTGGGAATGTCGTTTGTAACGCGTAACTTCTACCACTCGATTGTGTTCTATAATTTACATACAATGAAATGATTATTATTTCATTAGATATTACAACAATAGCATTACTTACGCATTAATATATCGACGAATATCTCCTACTGTATGTGTATGATTGAATTTTGCCACCAATCTATTCATCAATATAAATAGGTTAATGAATATCTAGACAATTGTTTTTATCATTTTACCTTGTTCCATCAGCCAATCTAATTTGCAATGTTGTCATCGGTTGTTCAGGATCAACATCGAGTATCTGTCCTGTGGATGGTGTCGAGATTGCAGTATTAGCTGATGCAGTCGATGTAGTAGTCGATGTAGTAGTAGTAGTTGCTGCTAATGCAGGTGTTGGACTAGATTCATCAACTTACTGATTAATATCAATTCTATTACAATACTATTCATTATTGAATACATACCTGCCTAGTCGATGTGCTGCACCACTGAATGGTTTAGCGGGTGGTGGTGGTGGTGGCGTGTACTGTTCGCTTAATCGTCGTTCTACTGCCAGTTCTACCGCTTGACCTCGTTTCACATTAAGTCTATCGAGTGGAGCGTGTCCATTATTAATGGCTTCAAGGAATGCTTTATTAGCAGGATTGTCGTAGCTTTCAAGTGGTCCATCATCAATTGTGAATCCATTACTCCAAAAGGTGAGATGACGTACCGCCTTGTATTACATATATAATATACAATAAATGAATATATGAATATATGAATGAGATTAGTTAATTATTCAATAACATTTACAACATAATTTACCGTTTCTGATGCATCTTCCGCTTGTTTTCCCTTATTCTCCAAATGATGTGTCGATGATGATGATGATGACACTGCTCCTTCGGTGGATGGCATTGTTACAGGCACATCATCTCCTAGACGATATCCTAATAATAATAATCAGTTAGTTAGTTAGACTATATATATATTCATAGTATGACATATACCTCTACCCGTGAATGATGTCGATTTTGGTTTATTCTCTGCTAATTGTGCCGATTCTGAACTAGAAGATAATGATGATGATGGCGGTGGTGGTTGATGTCTTATTATTATTATCATCATTCAAAGTCATTAGATAAATGTCATGATTAACTACTAGCTAATTACTTACTCGGCTGCCTTCTTAAGAATACGATTGATTAAAGACGATGAACTATCTTCATTATTGGATTTAGGTGCACCTTGCATCATAGTGCCACTGCCATTACACTATCAGTCATCTTTCATTGTTATAACATTGACATCTTAGTAACTTACGATTTCTCACCACCAGCATAATACTTTTCGCCTTCCTCTTCGTCGTTTTCATTCGATTCATTCTGTCGCAATATATCCTGCAATGTAGTGACCCTTCCTCTAATAATCATATATCATTGTTATATGACTTATCTAGTTGACAAGTGTGTGTGTGTGTTTTGTTTTACCTTTTACTCGATGAGACAGGTGGACGACTATTATTTGCACTAGTAGCGGGATTGGTAGTAGGACTAGTAATAGGACTAGTAGTAGATGGCACACTAGCCGTCGCTTGTATATCCTGTTCTGATGAGAAATAGCTATTGACAGCAAGCTAGTTGCTCATATTAGTCATCTATTCAACCACTACCTGTACAATAGCTTTATAATAAATAACACTTACTGCCAAATCCCAGTCATTAGCTTCAAGGTATGATTCCGCAGTAGCTGTATTGGTTTCAGTGGCAGCCACAAAGTTGGCTATTAACGAGTCGTGATCCGCCATGATTATAATAGTTATCTACACGACTGATGCAGTTGCTTTTTCTTAACAATCAAGATGTTCAACTTGTAACAAACTAATAGCAACTAGTAAAGAGTAGGAGCAATAAGTAGACAACGAGAACAAGAAGAAAGTGAAAAGGATGACGTTGCCAGTCCCATAATGATCCTCTCTCTCCCTTTTTCTCGCTCTCTCGCTCTCTCTCTTTTTTATCGTTGTTATTATTGTGTTTTATTTGGAATATTCTTACGTATATATCTATCTATATTGACAACAATATATATATATTACTACGGCAACCATATCAACTAACAAACAATATAGTGAAATCAATATACAAGTAGTGCCGCTTGATTATTTGGTATGGTGAACGATTACGCCTCTTCAAGCACATCTTTTGCTTATAGCAGGCGAGTGCCTAGAATGTCCAATCAGGTGGCATGTCTGATAGCTGGCGCTTTAGTAAGTATTTGACCAGTCTATCGGGTAATAATGAACTAACACGTACACACATGCTACACCATTAATAATGATAATAACAATATTTAGTTTGCGACTGGTTGGTGGATATGGCTAGGTAGATTTCATTGGAGTGTGATATTCATATCAGTGTTCATTATTAACATGATAACATTGTAGATGTATGGATAGTGGGACGTATACAACATCCGGATTCACCTAGAATCAGTGGGTGGAGCTGCTTACCTGGTGTACTCTCGTCTATCGCACTTTTATGGTAAATATACATATGTAAGCATACGTATACTTGCAGTTAATCGTCTACTCTCTCTCTCTCTCTCTAGGATCAACATGATTCCCGGTGAATTATTGCAACGTGATGCTTACATTGCTGCCGATGAGGAGATGGCACGCGCTCGTTGTGCCATACTTACTGCGTTCACAGCGGGATTCTCCGGATTACTTACAGCACTTTGGTGGTGGTTAACTGACGTGTTCAATAATGACAATGCAAACAATCAACATTATGGCAATATTCCATGGAATGACGCATTACTATCTGCTACTAGCAAGGGATCGATACCATGGAGTCATCATAATCCAGATATCTATAACGATGATAATGTCAATCATGGTCTTGAATTGCAAGTGGGATGGGTAGTATTAATACAAAATGCCCTTATTTTCATTAGGTAAGTACCGTCAGCATGGTCATTCATATAGCATGTATCATTACTAATAGATATACATAATGATCGATAATAATCATAGTACATTTATTCTACGTTTTGGAAGGAGTGAGCCTGATTTCTAACCATGTAACAATCAAGTTTCCCCATACTTCATTTTGTCTATGTGTAATTTTGTATTTCTGGTTTACGCAATCTAGCTATAAATAAACCTGATGTACCACAATACCATGGTTCAAATCGTAGTAAACATGTCAATTGTTCAGATGATAGACCTGGCACAGGACGAGCCGGTACAGAAGGGATTCCCGTGGGATTCATGGTAGGTTCCAGGTAAGCTCGTCCATTAGCACCGGATCCCTCATTGAGAAACCAGGCTATTACCGCTTCATTCTGTTGTATAGATAGTGAGCATGTAGCATAGACTAGAATACCACCTGGTGCTAGTAGTCTCCAGCCTTGTTCTAGTAATGATTGCTAATATCGACATTAATCTATAGTTTAGTATTGCTATACACACATATACATATGTATATATTATAGGATGAATCGCTTACTTGTAATTGATCAATTACCGCTACACGATCACTTGCTAAGAATGCCTTCTCCAAGTCGATCCATCCTTGTTGTTCGTGTTTCCTTACGTGTGCAATTGATCCATCATGTGTACATTCTGCATCAACTAGCACTTTAGTATACAAAAGACATGGATGCTGATATTGCGGATCAGATCGTAATGTTTTAGGAGCATAGAATGGCTTAATCACTTCTTGTTTCTGTATATCCTTATTGTTGATACCTTCTTCTTCTTCTAGCTGGTGCATAAGAATAGCTCCCGGTGTTGCATATGGTCCTAGACGTATTGGAGCATGTACATTAAACGTTCTACCATCCATGACGAATAGACGTGCATTTGGTAGACCTGTTGGCGAGTATTTACGTAGCAGTGCTCGTGCTGTGGCCATTCTCGTTCGTGATATATCTACACCTGTCACTGTACCAAATGCTTTGTCGCTAGTAGTTTCCGTTGTTGTCGTTGTTGTTTCAAGTAAACTTAAATGATCGGCAATAAGACACATCTTGGCCCCTGGAGCACAGCATAGATCAAGTACTTGATCGCCTTGTTCCAATGAAAGAGCATGAACAGCAATTGCTGATGTAATATCCATACCAAACAATTTACCCTCCTTGTAAAACTGTGATCCATGAGCTAGATGAATGGTCGGCGGTAAGGCGTAGAATCCTGTCATACCCTCTACCGGTTGAATATCCTCGATATCTATATCAAGATCTTGTGCTAGACGTTCTCGTGAAATAGTTGGCTGCCATTGATACAGTATACGTATATATCGTTGAAATGTACGAGGTCGTAGGGTAGTCAATAGTTTGTCTGTTAAATTTGTAATGAAATTACGTTCATCAATGTCATTTTGACGAGCAAATTCACGTAGAGCTGCCGGTAACGCTTCTATAGATGCCTGCTCCTCTTTAGACACGGACATATTATGCTGTTGTTGTTGCTTTTACTTCAACTAGTTAATAAATAAGCGTTAGTTATGACAAGAAGAAGTGAAAAAAAGGCTCATTGATTATTTTCATTCTTTTTCTTTCTTTTTGTTTGCTAATTAGTTTGTGTTCACGTTAATATAATACACATACGCACAACGTAACATGTGGCCATTCAGTAGCCGTACGAATAATAACGAGGACAAGCCTACCTTGTCGACGTCTGATTTAACGAACGACACGAGCAGGAATCCGACAAGTTGTCCCATAGATCATCAGGGTAAGCATAGTCAAACCACCGATAAAGGACGTTGTCCAGTGGACCATGCTCGAGAGAAGAAAGCTGCCGCAGAAGCTGCTCGTGATATGAGTAATTCCAGTTCAGGTTGTCCGGTAGACCATGAAACGCGAGCTGCCTATTTGGCGCAACATCAAGGCGAGGCATCATCGCTAGATCCACGCAATCAAATGCCTCAATTCTCGCAGGAACCGGCATCGGATCAAACGGTAGATCTCTCGACGGAACGTACCATCTCATCTATACCACGGGGAGATAGTCCAGAACGATGGGAGTATCCATCGCCACAGCAGTTCTATCATGCACTACGTCGTAAAGGCAAGGATGCACCCGAAGAGCATATCAATGTAATGCTGGATATTCATAATTTCCTCAATGAAGCATGTTGGGAACAAGTACTCTACTGGGAATCATTACATGCAGAGTAAGTATATTAATAGTAGTAGTAGTAGTATTAGCAATTATTTCTTTATAATGTGATGATAATGATACTAAACATTCATTAAACATCTAGTGAGCATTGTGAACCATCTCTAGTCAAATTTACGGGTCGACCCACTTCACTTAGCCCGAAGGCACGTTTCTTCAGTTGGTTTGGATCGCCAGAACCATTCGATCGACACGATTGGACGGTGGATCGATGTGGACGTCCAATACGCTACGTGCTCGATTATTACATGGCACCACCAGATGAGGAGGGCAATCCCGTATTTAATGTCGATGTTCGTCCGGCACTCGATTCATTCGAGAGTGTATGGGATCGTATTCGTATGAATATGCGTGAATTCCGTGATTCCTGGCAATCTACGAGCAACACATCGACATCGTCGTCATCTACTGCCACTGGTGTAGAGCGTCCAGAAGCAGTCTAAATAATAATAATACGACTATTTGTAAAATGGTTATAAGCCATAATTATATCAAATGTACACGATGATGATGAAGAAGATAGAATAAACACTCTATAATAGTAATAATGACATGTGTCTTATTGAATGGTATATACATCATGTACATGTAAAAGAAAACACATGGATCTTATTATTAGCAGAAGCCACAGCATTGTTAGCAAAGACAGTAAAGGAAAAACAATCAAGCAATCTCTGGTGATTTTCTTTGACTCCACAGTTAATGACAATAATGTACTCTGGATTTCAGATGCAACTAGGATTATTCACATTGTTGTTTTGAAATGACGATGCTTACTGCTGCTGCTATTGTTGCTGTGTCGTCGTAGCAGTATTAGTTGCTGCTGCTGCTGCTGCTGCTGCTGCCGTTGTCGTTGCTGTTGATGATGATGCTTGTGCCAAACGATGCTGTTGCTCCTCGCGTATCTCGTCCTGTTTTCTATGCTGTTTACTGATTTCGTGAATTTTAAAACCAAATATTTTAGGCACGTATCGTTCGGTACTACGCTGCGGTACTAGGTTAGGATAGACCATGAACAACATATGAGCAAATGTCGTGCCGAAATAGGCACCATCAATGGAGGCATGACGTGAAGATTTAGGTGTGTAGATATCCTGACAACGCGGGCAATAAACCTTGACAAGCTTATTGTAGGCGAGATCCGATAGACCAACAGGTATCACTGCTTGATTATTGCAAAGCACCCGTGGACAACGACCGAATTCTCCCTTCTTATACTTTTCTAACTAATACGTATATACATATATACATTACGGCAAATGCAAGTTAAATTACCATTATGATTAATGTATTGCTCTATTCTATCCATCTCGATTGTTTCTTACCATTTTGTTAAGACCTCGACCGGTAATAACAAATCGTGCATGAATCAAACCATACAAATGACGAGCAGACTTTTCTACGGCTTCCCGTATATCCTCATCCAATTCAGTTTCTATATATACATATAGATATATATATATATAGTTGATAATAAGCGTATTAGCGATTAGTAAAAAACATGAGATGATCATAGGGTATTTCCTCATCTATCGTATCCTCGCTACTTGCCTAGTGAATCAGTAATAAGATCGAGTGCCTGTGAATAATGCTGTACCTCGGCACTAAGTCCCGTTAGATTGAAACGATCCAATATGTACTCCTCGTCTACTTCGCAAAAAAACTCGTTGCCTCGTAGACTTAGAAACCAGTCAACCCAGTATTTCTGGTAGTCACTTTCCGAGCCACTAGATAAAAGATCCACTATAGGTTGGATAAGCGAGACGGTGATGGCAAGAGATTCACCATGGAATAGACGTTCATAGTTATTAACAGTCGACAACAGTGTGGTTAGTATATTATGCACTAGCTGCTGCTGCTGCACCATCATAATAATGAAGTAAGGTCATCTTAGACTAGCGGCACTTACTGATTAGGTGTGATCAGTCGATAATCTCCGGAAATACAGTGAAAGAAACGGTAAACGCGTGGCTAATATCAACAGTAGGAATATATGCAAGTGAGATTAGTATTGGTAAAGTAAGTAAGCAAGTGTGGAACGATGCCGCAACAGTTCAATCACAAATAGGTATGAGTGTGAGTGTGTGTTTAGTCACTCTATTCTTCTCTATAGAACCTCATACACACCCTCATATACACACACAGAGAGAAAGAGAGAGAAAGAGAGCACCCACCCACTACCAGTAGTATTTAGAGACACGCGCGTATACACCCGTTTATTAGACGGGAAATAAACCGATAAAGATAAAGAATAGAAGAAGAAGAAGAGAAAACGATTGAAAAAGGAGAGAGAGAGCAAGCAAGATTAAACCGAATAATATCTATTGACATGATTCTCTTCTATCGAACACACACACATACATGTCTAGTTGTACCGCTCTCTCTCTCTCGTGCTCACCTCATTCGTTTTAACTATTGACAATACTGTTTATGACCAATTATATAGCTGATAATATTGATATACTAATTACATAGCCCATACAAATTAAATTTACCTACCAAACTGTCAAGCTATTAGTTGATATCCGTTATGTAAAGGTAGGTGCGTGTCAACAACAACAACAACAACAACGAGATACTACAACAAAGAAGAAAAAGTTTGCACGCTTAATAAAAAATGGGTGCGTTTGTCTGATGAATAATAAAAGAAAATGTATGATCGTTGTTCATGATGTGATAGCCATAATAACAAAAGAAAAAATATGTAACTATTGCTTCAACTTTTCTTAGTCTATCTATTATTCACTATCTAGAATACGATATATAACTAAAGTTATTCATGCCTATATCTATGGATACTGGTGACACGGTAGAGAGTCATACCGTACGTGGAGGTAATCTATTAACTAGTCGTGGTCAAATGTTGTCCATGAGCAGTACACCAGTAGTGTATCAGTCTTCTCCTCTACCCATTAGTAATGAGTCAAGTGTGGACGGAATGACCGACGATGACGAAGCTATTTGGGATAGTGACGACGATACTCGCTTGTATCATGATCGAGTAAATGATGATTTATCTGAGGAATCGAGTGGGGGACAAGGATACGAACAGACCATGTCTGATAGAGAATGGACACGTTTGGAGCAAGAGCATCATAATGTAAGCAAGATAATCTATATATATATATATAACATATTGGGTTATTTGTACTAATTTAATGGTATAGAATGGTTATAGAGAAGGTTTAGAGATTGGTAAAGAACATACATTACAACAAGGATTTGATCGAGGCTACCAAGAAGGATTGACATTAGGAAGGGAAATGGGATTGTTACGCGGCAAGTTAGCGTAAGTATACGAAATCATTTTTGTTAATGGTAGATAGATCTATATCATCGTATTTAATATGTATATACATGTATGTATATATAGATCGATTATAGCTGCACATCAATTAGGTCATTTGAATGTAAACACATCATCATCATCATCATTAGATGAGCAATTAGTGAATCGTGCTATTAATCTCGAGAAAAGTCTTAGTCCCGCAATATTGGCATCAAGTATGGCTGGTTGGATGTCCATCGGTACAGTCGAGGAAGTAACCACGTCTTGTAGTAAGGAAACGAATAGTTCAGATTGTTGTAAATCCAATAGTAAAAGCGATACAACAAGCAATCAAGGCTGTTGTAAATCTACATCGTCAATACCCGTTGACACTGATGTCATTGCTATGTTTAAGGAGAAAGCAACGCAATTGCAACAAGATGGATTTCCACTTGCATTGTAAGCATAATTTATTGTTGTTGCTGTTGTTGCACATTTATAGTAATAATAATAATAAACACAATAATAAATGAACTAATGAATCAAGTAACTACATAACTACTACTACTAATGAAAAACTGGCTTATAATAAACGGTAGTAATATACTAGATGTGTACACATGTCAGTATACATACATATACATATACATGCATTCACTTACCTTTTCACGATATCGCTTCGTAGTAGCCATGGCCATGACACCATCTCGAATGGAGCAAGCGTAGAGATGGTTGAGTTCTACGTGATGCGGTGCAGGCAATGCACTATCATCATCTCGTGATACAGTGGCATTATTCAGGATAACATGCTCCAGATGAGGTGGCAGTGCGGGTGGTTGCATACGTCGTACTGAGGCTGCCTCATTAGCAAGGCATTGGATGGAATGGCCGCACCATTACTACCTGGAATAATGTGCGATTGAAGTGCTAGATCCAAATAGGCCGGTCGTTCACTTGTGTAGGAACCATCAGGCGAGGATGAATAGGAAGGCTCTGCTATTCGCGGTAAGTCACACATCCAATCTATTCGTAATATCATATCATATTATATCATCGATGCTACTTACGTGATTCCTTACACATCTCCATCGATAATGTTCCCAATCATTGGATAACACATCTGAATCAACGGTGATATAGTTAACAAGATTACCATTGACATCGGGTGCTGTAGCGAGATCATCACTGCAACGCCATTCATCATCGACTATAAACTTTAGTTGATGTGTGCCAACCGGTAATTGAATAACAGTCGTGAAATCTTCATCACTAGGTGAACTAGATACAAATAATAGTTATTATTACTAGTAGTCATTGTACATGTAATGTATATGTAATACCTTTTTAACATTTTGATTTTACGTCGCCATCTATTAAATGTACCCGTAACATAGACTACATGACCACCTCCATTCCATGTTATGATAGTAGGTGTAAGTAGATCATCGGCTATCAAATACAATAGAAATATAATAGTGTAAATAATAGAGTATATCGATATCATGTTACTTACATGGAACATCTGTTTCTTGATGATTTGTATGCGAACTATTAATACTTGTAGAAAGTATATTCTGATTCTGATTGTTATTGGATGATGATGCTAATGGTGTAGTAGTATGACTACTATTATTACTATTATTACTATTACTAGTAGTAGTAATATGTGGTATAGCTAATGGACGTGTATTCATAATATGATTCTCAATAATAGGTAATGAATGATCCTCTGGAGTTGCCTTAAATATCTCTGGTTGTTTATCATCCACCTCTTCTTGATGATGATGATGATGATGTTCCTCATCACTTGATAGTGTACTACTTGTTGCATTATGTATAGATTGAATGGCATTCCTACTACCATGATCCGTGTTACTTTTTAGTATATCAGACATTGGAGGTACACTAGTCATTGGACGCATTCTAGTGGCACCTGGACTTGTGGATGATCGTCCTCGTTGCACTAGAGGTCTAGTAGCAGGTTGTGATCCTGATTCTTCAACTGATGGAAACTTGATTGGTTGTGCCATTGCCGTCAAACTTGTAGGTGACCGGTCAACACCACTCAATTCACTATACGATAATGGTGAACCAACAAATGGATAAGCTGATAATGATGCAGATAATACACGTCGTACTGCTCGATTCCTACTATTACTACCACTACTACCAATGATTGCTTCTGCTTCTGCTGTAGTAGTAGCTGTAGTGTGCTGTTGTTGTAATATTAGCAGCACCACTAGTTACTCGAATATCATCAGTATCTAATAAATCAGTAGTAACTGGTATTTCACGTCGTTGTCGTATAGGCATAGGTTTAGATGTTAATAATAGAGCTGTTCATTGACATGATTAGTTGCTAATCCGTGATCTACTTTAAATGATTCTTCATCTTCCACTTGATGTTGTTCCCTTCGATGATGATGATGACGATTATCATCATCTAGTGAATGAGTACGATTTGCTAGTTGACGTGCTAGAATACCAGATGCTGAAGGTAATGTGGTAGCATGATGATGATGACTATGATGATGATATGGATCATTCTCCGCATACTCCATGGATACACGACGTGATCTACCCGCAGCTGGTGTGGAAGCAATAGACGTAATTACTCTAGCGTGATCGTCGACTGGAATGACACTCGACGTACCAAATGCCATAGTGGCTCGTCGACGGCCTGGTCTGCAGCGTGTGCTGAGCGATATTCACCGGCATCATTAGATGAACCTCCTGTCGTATAACGAGATGAGTCTTCGTTCGTGCCAGAAGGTATCGTTTGGGTATTACCCATAATAGTATGGCAGTTACAATAAACAACGACAAGTAGAGTAATAACAAGTTGTTCGTAGACCTTATATATATATACTATCACCTTATATACTCGTATCGAAGCAAGTTTAACCAAGAAACGTTTGTCAAGATAAAGGAGTATAGAATAAAACAGTTGTTTGCTCACAGGAAAACCAACACGTCAGTGCCATTCTATTTTTAGCATAAATTATAACAAATAGATACGTGCAAGTCATACAGTTTTATTTTTTTGAATACAACAAGCAGATAAATGCAAATGCAAACTAAAATGAAGATGAAGATGGCGATAATTAATTTATAGATGGGATAATTGATGTTATTAGAGATGTACACCTCTAATGAATAAAGAAGATGAAGATAATGAAGATGAATGGGGAGGATAATGCCAATAACAACAGTAGTAGTAATGGTATAGTAGTAATAGGTATAAATAGACATAATAAACGCACACATACAAATGAAGAAGATAGAACGATTAGTAACAATACTAATACTAGTACTAATGATGTAGTAAATAGAGTTCAATTACTACTATCACCTGTACTAATGATTTCACGACCATCTGGATAGATGGCAGTTACTTGATCTCCAATAATCTCCAGGGCAGATAGATGATTACCATCGGGTGTACCATCTGGCCATTTGAAGAAACGCGAAATCTTCGTGTCAATATCAATGAACTTGCCATTACAACGAACGTGTACTTTAGGCGAACGTGTAGGCGAGTGTGCCACCACCATACGACGAGCACCGAGTGAGTTTAAGGCCTCGTCAAGTAGCTCGCTCACCGCTGCCTCATCTTTATCATAAGCGTAGCGTCTATACCACGCGGGTCCATTATCGCCGAATACGGGATAGTGCATCTTGGCTGCCAGTAAATCACCACTATGCATGTAGCGTTTCATCGACTTTTGCGCTTGTAGATTCGTGCGTTCACATCCCAATTTGGCCCAGTATGGACTGACACCACCATGAGCGTAGACTGTTCCGTCAATCACTTGCATGATGGGGAGATGCTTGAGCCAGCGACCAATCTCGCCGTGTTCACTGAATGGATCTCGCATAAATGGCAATTGTAAACGATGCTTCTTATGCATTAATGTCATGAGCTCATGGTTACCCATGATGAGTACGACCTCGCCTCCCGCAGCGGCAGCTTCCTTACGCAATTGGTAAAGATAACGGAATAGAGCGAGCGTGTCTGGACCACGATCTGCCACATCACCCTAATAATCATAATAATAACAATCGTCATTAGTGACTGTGTTCCATCTCTTGTATTACAATAATGACTAGTGCCACACACACTTACCAGTTGAATCATACGATCACGTCCACCGATCCACGACCTTTATCGTCGACTAGGCCGGCCATCTTAAGACGGCTTTAGTATTAAGTAGATCACCATGTAAATCGCCAATAGCAATATTACGTCGATTATGTGGTTCAGAAATGGCAGGCCATGTACTGGCACGAATCGATAGAACAGGTGCCAATGTACGAGCAATGATGTTGGCCTTCTTCTCGGTCTTGACAACTTCAACGACTACCGTTCGGTATCGGTGGTAGAGATGGTCTTGATATCCGTTTCCGTACTAGTCGCAGTAGTGATGATCGTTTTTATAGTGCCACCAGATGTCGTACGTTTATCCGCCAACGTCATGCTTACTTCCATGGCGGTGGCAGCCGCTGAACAAGTATACGTCAACGAGTCCAGCGAATGACGACGAGTACCGCGTAATGATGGAGCAGACGAGAATGACGGACGTGAACTGACCAAGTCATCGGCATCCTGGCCATCATTACTTGTATCGTCATCGCCGTCATTATGGGAGAGTGTGTCGTCGGATAGTTCCAAGTCGTTACTATTACGTGGTTTCGCTTGCTTATTGTCTCGATTCCTTCTGTTCCAAAGTGTATTAAGCATATCCTTACTCGCTACTTCATCGTGATTAGCGTATGTCTCAAGGAAACCGGTTGCTTCTTTGTAGATCATAATCGGTTTCTTCACGAATAGTGGCATTGAACTTGTACTAACGGATCGATGCACGCCAGCCGACGAGTTATTTTGTTGTACATTGAATGGTAATGCTTTAGCAGCAGTAGTAGCAGCAGTAGTAGTAGTTGGGGAGGCATTATTATGCTGATCATCGTCATCTTGTGTACCAGATGCAATGGAGAGATTAGAGGGTGATGCACTGAGTACGGGTAGAATAGTCGCGTTAGCTGACACGCCAAGTGTTGAAGTCAGCGTAGGAGCAGTGGTGATAGCGCTTTTCTCAACAATGTCAAGCTGGTTGTCCTGCGAATTCCCCTCTAGATTGGCAGTTTTAATAGACGATACGAGCAATTGATGCTGCACATCTACCGATTCAGGCATGGTGGCAGTGCTCGATGACGTCTTTTGCTGGCTTGCCCGTCGATTAAGTAGACTCAACATAATTAGATCGACAAAATGGAATGTAACAATAACCGTATCTAATCAGGATGTACATGCATCACGATCAATGATAAAGACTTATTAGTGAGGGGAATAGTAATAATAATAATAGTATATTGTTATGATTAAGCTAGACACCTACATGATATAATCGATAAATCAATTAAGGGGATGCTAATGGTGATAATGGATTACTAAATATTACTTGTTCAAAGCGTTGAATAAAAAAACAGACGAGAGCCAAGGCTTTTTCTCTTTTGTAAACTTGTAAGTCCTATATAGATAGGGTCAATATGACAAGTTAACGCGCACGCGTGTATACGAGTATGGATGTGAGTATGGATGTGTGCGGGTGGTGAGTGAGTGTATGTGCGCTGAACGATGATGACAATATTGACCGCGTGAATGTTTCCTATCAGCAAATGATTGTGGCACTGAAAGTGCAAAGATAACGGAAAGCAAAAGGTGGTAGGCAAAAAGATATGTATGTATGCGGGTGTGCGTGTATATGCGGATCGCTCCAATTATCAATCAGGTTGTGCAAGAAACAATGTAGGAGAACTACTAATCTTTAAGCACACAAATAATATACGAGAATAGAAGGTCGTACGAGGTAGCAGAAATCTATCTACGTTTAGTGGTTGGTTATGGTTGTGGCTGCCCGTATGAATAAACGTAAATAACCGGTGTAGACAATAGACGTGTAATGTGCCAAGGAGGAAAACACGAGAGAGATGCTTGACCACAATAACTGTCGTCGTCGTCAAAACAGTAAGGAAGGACACACCCCCTCTTATACTTGATACCAAAAGAGAGAAAGAGTGAGAGTGAGTGAAAAAGTGTTAGAGAATATCGGTAATGAAAGCAGGCACTTGTATGTTTGTAATAGGAATGGGGGAAGGAGGAAGAGGAGAGAGAGTATGGTTATGACTATCGTCTTAAAGCGCCGTTATCTTTTGTAATATATATGGCGTGGGACACTGTGAATATGAGTGTGAATATGAAGTAACTGCGTGTATGAGAGAAAAGTGTGCTGGTGGTTGTGTGTATGCACGCAAGTACGAT
The DNA here is from genome assembly GCA_025201365.1 of Syncephalis plumigaleata. NCBI lineage: Eukaryota > Fungi > Zoopagomycota > Zoopagomycetes > Zoopagales > Piptocephalidaceae > Syncephalis > Syncephalis plumigaleata. Next base: position 13,101 of record JAIXMF010000004.1, on the reverse strand, counting down.
AGAGAGATAGAAAAAGAGATAGGAAGAAAGAGAGAGAAGAAGTGTGTTAGTCAAAACAAAAAAGGAATAAGAATAGTATTGCTATTCTACTGTAGTGACACTTGTATGCTATAATCAGCTAGAATGTTGTAATGAAAGTAGATTGAGTATCGAGTATTGAGAGGGACAAGTCGATAAAAGTAAAGAAAACTCAGCCCAACTCAATACTTGTTATTTTTTGCGTAATCGTAGAAAGAAGCGGGGAAAGATTCGTCTGCTTGTTTGTTTGTTTGTAGAGGAAACAAAAGGAAGAAGAGTAGTGAAGAGGAGAAGGAGGAGGAGTAAGAGTAATGGCTACTATAGTAAAGAAGAAGGGTGTTGACTGTAGCGGTTATAAAGTCGTCGTCGTTATCTTCCGTAAAAAACGAAGTAGCGGTTAGCGGATAAACAAGTGATACCGGAGTTGAGCCTGTTACGAAAACAGCTTGTTATATAAAAAAGAAATATCAAAACGAAACGATGAAGGGTCGTCGTGTTGTTGTTGTTGTGGTTGTAGTCGGAATAAGGCCGCAGTAGAATCAATGGCGCTGGTAACTAATAGGAAAATAATGAGGAAAGTGCAAAAAAAGATATCGTTTCAATCCTAACACACACGCTCGCACACGCACGCATACGCACACAACCCATTTACTCGAATGTGGTCGAGTGGATATGTTTGTATGTGTGTGTAGGGGAACCCACTGCTTTATTTGTAACCCTATGCGAAAGGAACAAACTAACAAGCAGTAAGGAAAGCGTGGCTGTATTCATTTTGTAAATGCCGAACGCTATTCTTAGGCCTAAATTGTAGACATGGTGGCGTCATAAGAGTGACCGCACCCAAAAAAAGAAAAACCACCACGAGATTGTGCGCGTGCCATTTCGCGTGCCTATAGTGTGACGAACAGCAGCAACAACAGCGACAGCAACAGCAACAACAATAATGGAAATAGAAATAGTAGTGGTACTGATGCTAAGTACAATATACGAATACGAACAAACACATGTTACATAGAATAGTAATAAATGTAGGACACCATCCGATTTAAGAAAAATAAAATAAAAAGTAAAGCGAATCTTACTCGATGACTTACCACTAGCAGCAGCACGTAGACAATGAACGGATCTTTTTTTCTTTCACACTTCAAAGGCTATACACGGCAGTATCGGATGACGCGTGGCATCTACGATAAATTGACAATAAATGAGAGAATGAACGATGATGATGGTGATGGTGATGATGAAAGAAATGACAATACGGGCTGCTATCACCCTGCAGGCCAAGCAGCAGGAACACCAAAATGGTAAGACAGAAGTCGGAATAAACTTGTACGATCAATGGCGTAGAATAACAATGTTCGTATGGCCAAGCAACAAAAGAAGAACGCTTACGTAGTAATGGTAGCAAGCAATAGTATCAATGACAATATGGTTATTGTTATGACTATAATTATAATTAATGAGCTGTTACTATACTCTCATTGATTGTACTATTATTAGTAGTATGAAGTAAAAAGGGTCGTTGCTACGTTATGGTAAATCGTTATTAGTTCTAGATGATTAAAATTTATTTAAATATGTGTTGAGCACACATGACTACTATGACGTCATATGTATATTACTGGTTTAATGACATATTTGCATGGGAGTGAAGAATAAAGAAACGGATAATGACAATGACAATGATCATAGGGATTGCCATTGACAAGTTGCGGAACAATCATGACTTGCATGGGATACTAGTCATTACAGTATGTGCATATCCATTAGATAGAAGTGTCTATGGAAGTGGTTCACCGTTCTACAAGGGAGAAATGAACAGGAATACACACTTCTAAACATATCGATCTATCAAACAAGAACTCTATATTAGTAGTGTTGCTGTCAAGCCTCAATACATTGCCGTGCGAGGTTGCCGATTGCGTTCCTACAATGTAGGATGAATCATTCCATTGTCGTTCTATCCATCTCATGATCACTATCATGATAGGAATTCGACCTGATATCATTACCACATGCGAAAATAATAATGTGTGTACACTATTTTACTGGTATATACACATATATACATCACCTGGTTGTTAAGTGAAATCGATAATTCACCATAGTAGACGACTACTACCAATGCTTAATTAATGAGAATACATTTGTGTGTTTATTCGTAATCATTGAAAATCACCTATATGAAACAAGTCATCGAATCAAGCTGATTACGCATTAGTACTGATAAGCATTAACAGGCAAGCAAGCTAGTGCGTAAATTGTGGTACGCTTGTTACATTATACGGAGTGTGACATTGTGTGATCAATGCAATGTACCACCACGGATGATAGTATATGATGGAAGACAAGGCGCGTTCATTGTTCATGAATCATGCATTGTGAGAGATTGGAAACACGATGTGTTTACAGTCAGTATGAGCGATAATACTGGTGTACAACATTCTATTGTAGACTCAATCATACGTGATTAGAATAGTAGTAGTAGTAGTAGTAGTAGCAGTAGTAATTGAAACAAAAGGCAGAAGATGTATCCATTCTATTATTATTAATAATAGTCTCACTATTGCGTTACAGGTCAATTAGTAAGCAAAGAACATATTTGATGCAAGTAATGATTAGTTAGGGAATGCGTTAATTTTGCCATGATCACTTTATTGGATGACGCGCCCTATCTACAAAACTGAAATGATAATCATAGTCGTTTTTCTTCCTTCCTTCGTTTATTTTTTGCTTTCTTTCCGATATACGTAACTACTATAGCTATTGCGTCGTTCTATATTGCTTTTTGCTACTGTCGTGTATAACTTGCTATGAATCTAGACGACAAGGGTGTGTCGTCAATAGGACACAAGTCATGGCTAGTGTTACCCTATTCCACGTTGGAGACAGCTACGGCCAGTACTCTGTTTGCGGGTGCACTACTATTGAGTATACGTCTGGGTTGGACTAGTTATTGCAATCGACGTCGACGTCAACGTTGGCTAGAGCATTTGGCATCGATACAACACTCTGGTAAGTGGTGAATAAGCGATATTAGTAATAATGGTAGCATTGGTTAATGAAATATGATCACGGATATTAGAGCATGATCAGCAGGATTCATCATTATTATCAACGACACACGAGTCATCGGATAAGTAGAAGAGGACAAGTCTGCCATACCATTACTGGCACCGATATCGTCATTAAATCGATTATTATTGGTACGACATTGATCTCGTTCATGTTTCTATTACAACAATACTGGGATACTCATCAATCGCCACCTATTTATTTGATACTTTCGCTATTACAACAAACAATCGCCTGGTTACTGATTGCTTATGACATACGCGTGACATATGGTCATCTAATACGATGGCGCTTAACACGAGCTATCCTCGTAGTGGCATGTCTGTGCACTTGGCTGGAATGTTTCTATGATATTTCCCGATGGACAACGGCATCAACGGAACCAAAGAGGAGAGGAGAAGGAAAAGGAGGAGACGGATCGACATCACCACAAGAATGGGCACCTAATGGTTGGAGTCTGGCATTACTTTTATTCGTGGTATTCTAGAAATACTACTAGTTATTACGGCTCAATTGGCATGGAAGCGTTACCGGATAGCAAATCGTATAGTGCTCGATGATACCAATACCACGCCTAGTATTACGGTGCCAACAACATCCAACAACACCGGTGAACTTCTCGAATCGGGTGCACGTGGCCAATCGACATCAAAAGAGACACCGAATACTAAGCGTTCTTCTCGACAAGGTGGTGTCGGTTGGGGTGAATACCTGGAGCGTATGCGTACATATTACCGTTCATGTGGCCAAAGAACGACTTTCGTCTTCAAGTATTAATTATTCTATGCGGTAGCTTGCTGTTTGCCGGTCGTATTGTTAATGTGATGGTGCCAGTTCAGTATAAACATCTAGTGGATGCTTTGGGTGGTAGTGGCGAGACACCGACATTTGCCTGGAGAGAGGTACTCTGGTTTGTCGGACTACGCTTCCTACAAGGTAATGTCGGTATTGTTGCCACGGCCCAGACATTCCTATGGATTCCTGTGGGTCAAGTAAGTATTGCTTATAGATACACAACAATGCAAAGAAATAGATACTAAATAGGTTCAATAATCTCATGTATATATATATAGTATACGACACGAGAAGTAGCCGTAAAAATGTTTGAACATCTTCACAGGTGAGCATTATCATTGCTGTTGCATATTACGATAAATACTCAATTGTACAATATCTAGTCTATCATTACGCTATCATATGAATCGTAAGACTGGTGAGGTATTACGCGTACAAGGTAAGCATCTATCGATAATGATAATGATAATAGTCAATAATATATCTATGGTGTTTACACGATTGTAGATAGAGGTGTACAGAGTATTGTATCATTACTGCAAGCTATTGTATTCCAACTGGTACCCACACTAGTGGATATCGCCGTGGCTTGTGTATATTTTGCCTACACATTCGATCTTTACTTTGCTAGTGTGGTATTGGCGACCATGTTCTCCTATATCATGGTCACTATCATCATCACCGATTGGCGAATGCGATTTAGACGCGAGACAAATGAGCTGGACAATGCCATGGAGAGTCGTGCCGTAGACTCGTTGCTTAACTTTGAGACGGTCAAGTATTACGGGGCGGAGAAATTCGAGGTGGAACAATACGAGAAGGCCGTGCTTAAATATCAATACGCATCATGGAAGAGCTCGGCAAGTCTAAACGTGCTAAACACCGCGCAAAACGTCATCATCCAAGCGGGCCTACTCGTCGGTTGTCTCGTATGCGCACATCGAGTTATCTCCGGTGCAATGACTGTTGGTGACGTGGTACTCTATCTCAGTTATATAACACAACTATACGTCCCACTCAACTGGTAAATTACTACTACTAGTAATAATAGTAATCAGATGCTAACATCATGATTTATTAGGTTTGGCACATACTATCGGTAATATATGATACGAGCCATCATTGATAACGATATGAATACTAATGAATATTATTGCACTTCTAGTATGATGCAACGTAACTTCATTGATATGGAAAAGATGCTGGAGTTGTTTGATGTACATGTGGAGATTCAGGATCTACCGGAAGCTGCACCACTCGCGATAACAAATGGCACCGTAGAGTTCAGTGAGTAATTCGAGAAATGCACACACACACCACACATGAACTATCGCTTATTCCTCTGTATGATCCATTAGAGAATGTATCATTCAGCTATGATTCACGTCAACCTGTGCTACGTGATTTGTCATTCATTGTTCCCGGTGGTACTACCGTGGCTTTCGTACGTATTACTCTACTGAACTAATCGGTAATCACGATACGAACTCATTATGCTATTTAGGTGGGAGCTAGCGGTGCAGGAAAGAGCACACTACTACGCTTACTATTCCGTTTCTACGATATCGAGAATGGATGTATAAAGATTGATGGGCAAGACATTCGACATGTACGCCAGAAGGATCTACGCGCCAGTATTGGTGTAGTGCCACAGGTGAGACAACCGATTCCTATCTATCTATGTGACTTGTACACATAGTCTAACTTGACGGTAAACATCCCTATCATAGGACACTGTGCTATTCAATGACACGATAGAGTATAATATTCGATACGGCAAGATAACCGCGAGTGATCACGAGGTACGCGAGGCAGCAGAGGCAGCACAAATTCACTCGAGAATACTCCACTTCCCTGAAGGTAAACAAATACTATAGACGAATATCTACTATTTCATTATGATAACAACAACTACAACAATGATGATGATGATGATGCTGACAGGGTATGAGACACGAGTCGGCGAGCGTGGACTTCGACTAAGTGGAGGCGAGAAGCAACGAGTAGCCATTGCACGTACATTATTAAAGGTAATGTAGACGTAATAAGGGAATACAGAGGATTAATCACTATGAATAATACATATGTATAGAATCCACCTATTGTATTGTTAGACGAGGCCACTTCAGCATTGGATGTAAGTAAATGAATTTATTACTATGTTAAATATACGAATATCATGATTATAATCTCTAATAATAATAATAATGACACTTGCACTCATAGACGCATACCGAGCGTAATATTCAGACAGCCTTAAGAAGGTCACTCAAAATCGTACCACTCTCATTATAGCGCATCGATTATCCACCATCGTTGATGCTGACCAGATATTCGTCATGGAGGATGGAGGCATTATTGAGTCGGGTACTCATGCAGAATTGATGAAAAATACGCGAGGACACTATTATGATATGTGGATGAAACAGCTAAAGGAGGAGATTGATAGCGCTAATGGTAACAGCACAGACACGACTACTACCAATCATTGGAAGATGTGTAGCAATTATCCTTATTCTAAATGATAAGTTTATCTAGCGTCTTCCCAATTGTTGATAGGCCTCAAGCATTGTCGAGTTCATGCCTTTACACGCTGACACGGCCACACTGATTAATGCCATTTCAACATGTCGTGTTAGCACGGGTGTAATGGCACGTGTTTCTCGAATAGCAATTAGTGTGGCCTCTCTAGATAAAGACATATCTTATTAGTATTACTTGCGCGTCAAATCATAATAAAGCATTGTTGATAAAGGAAGAAAGAAAGAAAGAAAAGACAATACTCACTGTACTAATTGTGCTAGACCGGCACATGTGAATGCTTCCGTTTGTTCGGCCACCTTGTACCAATCAACTTGTGCGTCATCCAATAAGGCAGCATGCCAACGTAGAATAGCCGCTCTATCCTCGATATCTGGCAAGTCAACATGAAGCAATTGATCCAATCGACCTAGTCAACAAGCATAGTTAGTTAGTACTAGTAAGATGAATAAACAAATGGAAGTGTATCACTTACCTGGACGTAGTAAGGCAGAGTCAACGTGATCCGGTCGATTCGTGCATGCCAATACAAATAGACCTTTATTCGCCGTGATGCCATCCATTTCATTCAACAGCGTGCTAAGTAAACGTTCTTGTACTTTACCACCTGCATCACCATCTGACATGTCTACATCGTTCATTATACGATTGATTAACAACATGCTTGTATTCATCCTTTACACTATCAATGATCACTTACCTCGTTGAGCACCTAATGCGTCAATTCATCAAGGAATATGACACACGGTGTATGCTGACGAGCCATGGCAAATAATCGACGTAATCGATGTTCCGTTTCTCCGAAATACTTTGAAAATAACTGCGTACTATGAGTAGTATTGCAAATAGAACCATCATGTAAATATTGTAATAGCACTATTATTAACATCCTTCACTTCTTATTTACCCTCTAGCTACTATCACTTGTACGCCTAATGTACTGATGGCCGCTCTGGCTAGCCATGTCTTACCACAACCTATTATTCATTAATAGATGCATTATTAGTATTCTATATCGTATATCATATATCGTATATCGTATTACCAGGTGGCCCATAGAGTAGTGCACCAGAAGATGGTTTAACACCAAAGCGATTGGATATTTCAGGATGTATCAAGGCTAGATCAAGTAATCGAGCAAGTTTCTGGCGTATTTTCGCATAGCTAATGGTGTAGATATATGAGTAACCATCGTGTATTATTACTCAACTAAGCTTACCCTGTCAATGCTCTATTCCTAACGGGGAATAGAACAGGTTCAAAGGAGAGTGCACCTGTATTAGACACTGGTGGATGCAATTTATAGGCTGCCATCATTAATGCCGATGCATCTGTAAGTGGCGAACTAGTAAATGACATCAATGTAAACATTACTTGGTTATTATTTCATATATTACTGCTACTATTACATTAATCCATCCTACCTTGATGACGCGTTAACACGTTGCAATAGAGCTGCATATCGACAAAGACGACGACATGCTTGTTCATCTTCACCTGCTAGCATCTTCATAATGGCATTATTCATCAATGTTACTATACTATCCTACTATTATTAATGAATATACTCGCTTTACTCACCTGTGCTACACGATCCACACTTTGTATATACTCTTCATTTTGCTTGACAGTGATGATGATGACAATTGTTGAATGAGTGCTGTCCGCTCCTTACTATGATGATGTTAGTAGAGTATTCACTGCATTGTTGTATATCCTCACCGTTGAATTGACGCCATCACCAATCGATGTTCCCATAAACGACCATGTTCAGCGGGTAATTTATCCGGTTCTACACTAACACCTACTATCATTACTGTTGTCGTACATGCTTGATTCGAGGAATGCAGCTGTCGAGTAATCATGTCTAGTTGCTTCATTATGTATTGTCGTGTATCTGATTCAGTATTCACATTCTTAGTGAGTACATCTAGACCAGTTAACAATATTACTGAAGGTGAGGTAATCATGGCCATATGTAATATACGCCATAACTCGGGATCATTCTCATCAATGGGGTCGTTTAAATGACGATAATAGGCTCTCGCTATAGAATAAGTAAATAGACGCAGTTGCAGTTGATGTGCTGCCTTCCTAATCAATAGTACATGTAATGAATTAGTATTAGTAGTAGTATACTATGACGATGACATACGAGCATCTATTTACCTGATATGTTGATATACACTTTGTTGATTCATGACACCGCTAATTAATAATGTCGGCAATGATTGAATGGGTAAACGATGATGTAATGACATGCTTTCAACATGCCATCTAAGCGTGAATAGATTTGTTGCGTAGTAGACGGTAATTGCTCTAGTTCAATTGATGCTTTCAATATCTTCACCGTAAACAATGTGCCCTCATCAACTGTAGTCGTGTCTATCACAGTTGGTGTCATCTTATTAATCGATAACAGATTCATTTGTGATGTTAATGTAGTAACAGAATCATCACTAGTAGTATGTTCTATCCGTTCAATAAACACTTGAACTGATACACCATACCATTGTAATGTTATCCATTTATCTGTACAAATCTAATATAGACATATGTCAACTATTACTATGATGAATTGTATGACACTTACTGTTTTACCATAGAGTTGACGTCGAATCAGTGCTTGTCCATTGACTATACCAATTGGCTTGTGTTTACTCAAAGTAGTAGTAGTAGTACTGGCTATTATTTGTGCTGTCAGTTTGTCATTAGTATTGACGGCTAGACAAAGTGACACGCAAGTATTGTTACTATTTGTTGAGCTGTTCATGTTATACTCATTAGTGACGTGGCTGACATTCATATTAAAATAAAGAAAGAAGAGGAGGAGAAGCGATAATCGATTTATTTTTCTTCTTTTTTAATGAATAGACATTTATTAAGCAAATGTTACGCATTCCTTCATTAGCGGCTATGGCCGGTAAACAAGGTGGTTATTCGTATGACAATAACCGTAATTACGTATAGTATACTGACCAGTAACTATACTAGTGATCTTAGGTATGTCAGGTGGTGTTGACTCGAGTGTGGCTGCCTTACTATTGAAGCGACATGTAAGTAGTGACTATGGATATACCGAGTAGTATTTCACTATTGTTTATGTATGTACATCCATATGTGATATAGGGTGCCCATGTCCGAGGTGTATTCATGCAGAATTGGGATGCACTCGAGGAGGGCGGCGAATGTCCGGGCGAGAAGGATTGGCGCGATGTTCAAGCGGTGTGTCGTCAATTGGAAATACCATGTCAAAGTGTAAGTGTAATGGATAGCGTACATAGATGATGTGTAATTAATGATAGACATTATTCGCTAGATTGACTTCATCAAAGAGTATTGGACACGCGTGTTTATGCAAACGCTAAATGATTATGCCAATGGTATTACACCTAACCCGGATATTGCGTGTAATCGAGAGATTAAATTTGGTGTATTACGCGAACGATGTGTATCAGAGGATTGCTGGTTTGCCACAGGTAGGCTATCCAATGTTGCTTTTATATGTATAGATATTATTCACAAATTATACAAGGTCATTATGCGCGTGTTGCCTATGATACCAATGGAGGTGCACATCTATTAAAAGGTTATTAATTATATAACGTGAACGGACAATCTATGACTAATACACAATGATAGGCATCGATTCTAGGAAGGATCAATCCTACTATCTAAGTAGTGTTTCACATAGTCAATTACGCAAGGTAGATATCATATACACAGGTGCTATGCGAGAATACTGTACTATTATTGTCAACAGGTGGTATTTCCATTAGGTGATTTGACTAAAGGCGACATACGCACCATTGCTCAAAAGAATGCACTGATGACGGCGAATAAAGAGGAGAGCATGGGCATCTGTTTCGTTGGACAACGACGAAAGTTTAATGAATTTCTTAGTAAGCACAGGAATGATTTCATTACGAATTGTTAATTGATCGTTAAACTGTTCAGGCGAATATCTGCCACAGAAACCTGGTGATATTATAGCACCTACAGGAGAGATAATTGGTAGGTAATCTAATAGCAACGTTAAATGTATAGATGTACTAATACAAAATATATACAAGGCACTCATCAAGGTATATTCTCATGGACTATCGGCCAGCGTGTAACTATCTGTTTTGGTAACGAAAAGTACGTCATGTATATTACGTTGCTTGGAATGAGAAGTCTAATGCATTACACTAGGTGGTTTGTAAGCCATAAGGATATAGCAAAGAATCAGATATTTGTTGTACCAGGAACGTAAGTGAATGGCCTAGTCTATTATACTATAATCATATCAATATATATATATATGCATAGATATCATCCAAGCTTATTTTCATCGATGGTCCTAGTAAGTCAATGGCATTGGATTGGAGGCAAGTGCCCGTCCATTGTCAGTCAAGGTATGATAACAGTGTGAATACTGCCAACTACTACTAATTATTGTTATTATTTAGGGGGCATGGTAGAGGCAAGGATTAGACATCAACAAACCATCGGTAAGATGATTCTATTATCATTATTGTTACTACTATACGTTATCACTAACCATGTCATAATAGCTGAGAAATGTTACATTGAATTGAGGTATGCTCCATTAGAGTAGACTCGATCTATTTATTAATCATGTGTATTTTAGAGATAACAAGCCTAGTCGTGTTTATTTTGTAAAATCACTTCGTGCACCCGCACCAGGACAAGTAAGTAGTCAAGAAAGCATAGTATAAATAGGGTAGTGCACTAATCTATATAAACAAACAAATATAACTAGTTTGTGGTCGTGTATCATAAAGAAGAATGTCTTGGCTGTGGTGTCATTCAATCCACAACGCTTTAATAATAAATGACTATTTATTATTAATCCATTCCTGAATTGATTCTACTAATTGGTGTTCATGACCAAACCAGAAATGATCAATCGAGTCAAGTAGTTGGAATGTAATATTGGATCCACTATACGATTTGGTTAACGATTCAATCCATCGACGATATGATTTAGACGAGGTAAACTGATCTTGATTACCCGTAATGACAAGCACCGGTATGGGCGGTGATGTACGGGATAGCCATTGTTTGAATGCATCTGTAAAATAACTAGACCGACACAAGGTAAGTAGCCATGTCACGCTATAAGGATAACTGATGAGCACTAGGCTTAAGGGAGTATCGCCAACCACTTGAGGATCAACCGCACCGGCAATCATACCACCATAGGAGTAACCCTAATTGAATGGTAATGATATAGTAACTACTCGTTAAAAATGTCATTCTTTCTCCTCATTTATACGCGTTATTCAACCTACACAAATGAGTAAATGAGATGGTGGGAGTAGTGTCGGTAGATCCTCTACACTTTTATGCCGTGATAATTGTCTCGCATTAGTTGTATTAGCAGCAGCAGTAGTAGTAGAAGTAGCAGGATGGATAGTAGGCCATTGACCCGAACAAATACACTCGACAATCGTGTTGAGATCCTCGTTCTCCCCTTGTCCACGCCAACTAGTACGACCCTTAGATCGACCACATCCTCTAATAAAGTATTCAATCAATCAATTGTATATTGCTTCATCTTCCATGATAATTACCGAAAGTTAAAAGTGACTGCGATATAACCTTTTTCTGTAAAGTGATTACGTAGTGCTTGCACTACATTATTATAACTATTACCGCCTGGAGAACATGAAAACAATAAGAAATGAATTAACTCATATATTACTATTCTGTTTTGTATTCAGTTGCTATTGATAATAGCATCATTGCCATAAAATTGCACTACGTCCTTACTCTTACTTACCTAGTGGCCCATAGGGATGAGTTATTAGTACGGTAGGTCTTGAATCAATATTAGGATTACTAACAGGTACCGTTAAACTAACATCTAGCAGTGTTTTGTCTAGACGTGACGGTACGAAAAGTGAATAAGTAGTACTAGAAGGTGAGGCCATGAAGTGTAGTATACCAAATTGTAAAGTATTGTAGATTATACGCGGAGCTGTTGGTTGAAGTGGTTTAGTTGTAAAAGAATAACATCATTAAAGGCGGTTTCACTTTCAAATTGATTCCCATTCTACATCTACTACATTCACTTGATATCATCTCTCGTTTAAACAGTTTAAGAAAAACGATAGAACGCATTATCCACTCGAGTATTCAATTCCTCACTTCCTTTCTACTTACTTTTATTCTTATTATTAGCGTTCATTCTCTTGTCTACAGTCTACCACTGTGTTTATTACAGGCACGGACCTGTATAGTTCACATTGGATATAGTATTGTTTTACTATTATACTACCACTATTCTCTATTGAATTCCACAGTAATGGATTCAACTTTTGACTCTCTTGACCGTACAGCATTATCGCATTCCACCATGAATTTCCCTACAATCGCAGATTTATACAATTTATCAGAGACTGAGGAAGGAGAAGGACATGAACATCAGCAGGAAGAAGCAACTACCTCAGACTCTCTTGACCTTGCAGCATTATCGCATTCCACCTTGAATCTCCCAACAATCAATGACATTTACAATTTATCAGAGGATGAGGAGGAAGAAGAGCATGAACATCAGCAGGAACAGGTGACTACCACAGAGACAATGTCTGTAGAAGATGATTTAGCCGTTCTTAAGGCCTACTATGGTAAGTTGATAATAGTAGGATAAAATCGATATGTATA